>CM061749.1:4234815-4834815 GCA_030979885.1 Lolium multiflorum
TAATTTGTAGCCTGTTCTGAATATTTGGCTTTATACGGTTTATTTGCTGGTGTCACTAGTAAAATGGCCAACTTTTTGATCTCTGTATGCCAGCAATGAGGTCACGTGTAGGGACCTTTTGCTGATCGCGGGAATACATGTTTTGTAGCTGTACATTTTAGAAGCTAGACGATTCTAAGGGTTCAGTGTGTTGATGTTTCTCTTTTTGCGTAAATGTAACCCTTAATGGTCACTCATTTGTTCTTTGTGATGGATTTATGGCCCTTGGATTTTCATACCATGATACTAATATGAAATTATTCATCTGTCTTGTAAGATTGAGCTGATTATTAGTTTAGTATTTTTTCTCATAAATATTACACCTGACACACTTACTACCACAAACCAATTGACTGTTACAGGTTATCTTAACTATGCAAAATATTCACACAGGCGTTGTAGAATACTTGGTTGTCTAGTAAAAATCTTATATCTTATGTTCACATTAAGATAAACTGATAAGTTCCCCTTTTATTAGTGAGTTAACATTCAGCAAAGCACAAACTACCGTGCAACTCAGCAAATAACCATTTTTTTAGTTCAGATTAACTTGGGGCTCTTCCTCCTTCTAGCAAACCTCAGCACACCATGTCGCAACACAACAAACAACAAAATAAATTGCAATGGCCCAGAACGGGATCTCCTCTGTATATGCAACCTGTAGTTTTTTTTACCCTTTTGTATATGAACTGAACCTTTTAATTCCATGGTCAGCTACAAGAAGATACTGGCATGAGGAGTTGCGGCTGCTGCATCTCCGCCTCGAGGACTAATGAGGCCACAACATGGTTGTTTGTTGCAGTGCAAGTGGTACTAGTGCGGCGTTTTCACCACTTGGGTTCAATTTTCGTTTCCTGTTTGTAACTTGATCACTATTTCCGCAGGGGCAGACATGTCCAATCGTTGCTTTTTGGAGTTTGTCGGAAATTCCGAAAACGGCTTATATTCTGGGGAGGGAGTACTATTTCATCCAGAAAGTTTATTCTGTAAGTTAATATGCTCCACTGCTTTTGTTAGACCTCTCCTTTCTTTCAAGTAGTCTCCTTTGCCTTCTCCCTTCTCTTAAATATTATGTGCATCCTGAAATTCCTTTTATGAAAATATTTAGCAACTTCATTGATATTTCCAGGTTGTATACGAGTCGTCTTACCACCCAAGTTGATCGACAACCAATGTTTAGCCTCCACGAGGCTTCTGACTTTACTGGTATGTATCATAACCAGATACATACATGATAGACGTTTTGGTGCCATGGGTTATTTACTAAGGCCTGACATGTGACATTTCTCAATTCTATCAGATGTGGAGTTCAAGAGAGAAGGTTACACGACATTAATGGAGCTCACCGATGTACAGGTAATACCCATTTTCCAACATTTTTCCATTTCTTCAGCAGCTTCAGTTGCAGCACTAGTATATCCCTTGAAGTATTCAAGAATTGGACTCTATTGTTTTCATCATGAGAAAATGTTCACCGTGATTGGATCGTAGTGATGGTGTCTCTTCATTTTCTTTGCTTCCTGTAGGCTCAATACTAAACTGGAAATGTTCTCGAAACTAAAGCCAGCATCAGTATATATTGTATCATTAATAACACATCACTCATTTTGCATCAGCTTTCACAGAAAATAACTTATTTGGATTCTTAGAAACCTGATACCAATTTCTGAAGTTTGATATGCCGTGGCTTTACATATTGCTCATTTTTAATTCATCTTTCACAGTAAACAAGTACTTATTTCATCTTGTTCAGCCAACATGTTTTGGCACTCAAGTTCAGTTTGTAGCTCATGTTATTTGAATTTTACACTTCACCTCACTAGAATTACCCTAGAATGATCTTCATCTGTGTGATAGGAGGCTGAAGAAGCTGAGAAGCAAGAGACCAATGGAGGCACCAGACCATGCTACTGCTGCCATGTCTGTTGACACACGCGGCCAGCTCGGCCATCTACAACGGCATCAACGGCAATAGGACGTCGAGAATTTGGAAGCGCAGTGCAAGCCACCACCAGGTTTTTTATGTCTCGCTTCAGAGTTCGGGATTGAAGGTTTACCAAGTGACTGCAATCTGGTCACATACTCTACTGTGACAAGTTAACCTCAGTTTTGAAGGTCAAACTGTATTGATCTGCAGCTTGCTGGATGTATACATATTAGCTTGAGCACACTGATTTTGAGGAGTAGCCTGCTTTTGCTATGTTTGTAGCCTTCTAGTGAGAATTGACTTGAGCTTCTCTCGTGTGCTTTTTTGTGTCTAAGAGGTCGATTCTGTACATCCAATTTTTTTATTGATATATAGTTTCTCTGCAAATAACTTATGTGTTGGATTTCTCGAGGGATCTTCTCCTATGCTTTTTTTTAATTATTTGTTGTTCATTCATCTGGGAGTTATTTTAGGTATTGATGAGGATGGGTGGGGTGTGGGATCATGGAACATTATTTTCCATTGGTTTTTCTTTTTCTCATTGATGAAAAAGTTTATTACACAAATGCATGATCTTGTTGATGTCGTCTTAGAGCTTATACTCATGTTCCCGATTCTTGTATATACCCAATTTGGTTCTTTCAATGTTACTTACATATGATAGTATTGATCTGGCATTTTTAGTTGACTAACATGTAATTACCACTACTTAGGTTTATTAGGACAACAGGTAGATTTAGTGGTTTTGGTTAAAATATTTACTTGCTCTACTATAGCGGTTATGGTTAAATATTGAGTTGTTCTGGTTTGAGTGACGAAAAAGTTCGGACCAACTCTGTTTTGTTTTTATAATCTGCTGTTACTTGGCAGCCAAACAGAGGAAGCCGTTGAGCACCTGACCAAGGCGTTCTTACTGAATCTCAACAACCATGTATGGTACTAAGAGGTATGATATGAAGGCAATTTACACAACGTTTCTTAATCCTGCTGTACATAGGGAGCATTCTTGTGTTGGCTTTGAATCCACTCCAAAGGCCAAAGCACGTTCATGTTGAATGAATTCACACGTTGTCCTGGTTATTATTAGAGGTCCTGGCCCTGTTATGTGGGTATGAATACCACTGGTTGGTATTATGTGGCCGTCTTCTTCTTGGATTGATAACTATATATTTTCATCCTAGCACTCCATGGTTTAATTCTTTTCCTTGTCTACTACATCTAGAGAAGTATCATGCCTAGAGGAAGTTGAGTTTTTTTTCTCTAAATATAAAAGGAACCATTCAGGTCATTGTTTACAATTTCGAGTCCATAGTTAAGATCGTGGTTTAGGAAGAAAAGGGAACTTGTTTATCATCATAGAAAATTATTTTACCCTGTTATACATTATCATGTTCCAACTCACTTAAAGTTATTGTAACCCCTGCTTCGTAGGTCAGTCACAGTAGCAACAATGCTTGGAGAGCTTCCTGACTTGAAAAGGTCACCACTCTTTGTATGTGGAGCAGTCCTCCCGAGGAGCTGGATGCAGAGTGAATGAACTTCTCGATCTCGACATGTAGAAGAAGGTGATTATGTTTTTCCTGTAGTTTGTTTGGTTGCAAAAAACGCATTGGACTGTGTGTGCTAGTAAAAAATGCCTTTCAGGTCGTTGCAACCGTGAATACATGGTTTTGAATGCCTTTAAGGTTGTTGCCTTTAACCAGGAATGTATCAAGAGTAAGCGTCAAATTGCTTTGGCTGCGCTATTATGTTGAATTGCATATCACATTTGTATTTCACATTTTGCATTTTACAGAGCTTATGGTTAGATTAATAAGGCCTTTTCTAAAGTGTAAACGCCATGTATATTTTCTGAGTCTCTTTGCCTTATGTGATATATTTGATGGTTCTGATATTGTTGAAGCTCATAACATAGGAGGTCAGAACCAAGTGAAAAATGCTTGGCTTTGCTCGTATCTTTTATAGTACTTGGAATTATGGTTAACTATCAAGAAAGAAACGGGTTTCCCTTGTTGTGTTATATTTGTGAACCGAAACATAGATTGTGGTCAGTTTTATGTTTTGTGTTCTCTGATACTGTCACTTGTCTTAATCAAATATATGCTATTTATTCCTCTGGTCTGTGATCCTGTAACTTAGATTGTTGGACCTAGAACTTCTTAATCATGTGTTCCCTGATCTAGTAACTTAGATTGTTTGGTCTTATTCCTGTGTTCTTTGATCCTGTAACTTAGATTGTTGGACCTGGAGCGATGACCATACTCGGACTTCAGGGCATGGAGCTTGAGCAATGGCCCACTTTACGGTATGTAAAATTTCAGTTAAGACGACTTTCAGTTAAGACGATTTCTGTACTACTAGACTCAAGGTTCAATCCAAATTAATGATCATATTGTGCTGGTATCTATCAGGTGACCTGAAGCCTATGCATGAGATCGATCTTGGGCTTCTTTCCCAGTGCTGTTTTACCAAGCAAGTGTTTAAGGTGAACAAGTAGATCATGGCAAGCCTTGCTCTGAAGATAAATGTCAAGGTCGGTGTTCAAGCGAATGTTGCCACTTCTCCTTGTGCTTTGTGTGTTTTTGGATCGTCGAGTCTAACATGGCACTATATTTTCGAAGGCTGATGCAGTGTTCTATTCTAATTTGCATCCCTCTGGTCACCGAGAGGCCCGCGATAATATTTGGCGCCGATGCCTCATCCCCATCCCCATCCCCATCCACGTTGTGGTGAAGACAACATCCCTGCCATCGCCTGCGATCATCCGAGCTCTCCAATGTTGGTGACCATCGCCATCCTTAGTACCTAATTTCTCGGTCTCCATGTGCAAGCTAGTTTATCTGTTCATTTAGTTATCTGAAGTGTCTTCTCAGTCCGCAGCCTAGCATAATTGTGTAGATTAGATAGCTAGAAACTATTATATCAATCTAGCAGGGTTCTAGGTATATAGAGCCCGCAATAACGATGATCCAGGGTCGCTTTTGTTTCACCTCTCCTGGAACTGAAAGAGCTCAACCCAACGATGTCAATTCCGCGTGTGGAGATTGAAAGTGGTTTACATCTATGTTGTCTGTGATGGCACAGAATAAACAGATCTATTTGAGCTCTTCAGTGTGATTGTCGTGCTGGCAGCATGTGTGATTAATAAGCTGTTTTATCAGATTTGTGTACATGTTGTAGTGGTGTACTTAATAATTAGTAATTGAAGCAGCAACAATCAACCAAATGGCTTGATTTTTCTCTTAATTGCCTTTCCTCCCAATTTCTGTACAAGTAGCCAAATGGCTTGACTTTTCTCTTAATTGTCTAGATTTCTCTTTTGTAGGTGTCTTCTCTATGCAGCACTCAACTCGAGTAATGTTTTTTGGGCCTAACAATGTTCTCTGCATTGAATTTCAGGGTGCTACCCGAACGCCACCACCAAGTTTTCTTTGTGCCAGCGCTTACTTGATAGATTATTTTAATAATACCAGATGTTGGTGTCTTTGGAAGTAATGTGAAGTTACATATGCACATGTTCTTTCTATAGAGGCAATTATGGTGCATGTTCTTAGTGGATTTTTTAGTCAAGTTAGTACCAGGTGTGGCCTATGAAAATCCAGTGATTTCATTAAGCCGCAGTTTCTACAATTTTCACATAAGAAGTTGTACTTCTTGGTTTTGATTTGCAGCAGGAAGAGAACATTTACTCCCTCGGACTCATGCGCATCAAAGATGAGGCCTTGGCTTGGTGCGGTATTGTCTCACTATGCTTCGGCCTGCCATATTGTTTTGGTGCTGATGATATTCTTGGACATTGTTCCTCTTTCCTCACGTTTTGGTGGCGAGCATCCTCTAGAGAAGATCCGCTGCTCTATGCTACTCAGGTCGCTGCTAATGAAATTGGTGCAATACAAACTTTCCCATATCAAGTGAGGCAGATGATCTTCCCTGGAAAGCATGCAGGGGGTATCCACGTTGTCGAGTGTAACATACGTGAGAGGCGGCTGAGTGTGTTAAATCCTTATTAGCATCTGCAACCTTTGTTACTCAATGAATAATTATTAATTTTTATGAGTTAGTAGCGGGAGCTCATGCATGCTTCAAACATACCTATTTATTGTATGTTATGGAGATTGCTGAGTTGGATTATAAATTTTCTCCTACTTATGGATGGGGCATTTGAACGGCCCTGTTTTCTCTGAAGTACATAATAATTTGTTGCAGCAGCTTGCTTGCTTGTTGTCTGGTGATTGTTGCCATGCATATATGCGGAGCCCAGCACTTGAAGCATTGGCTCCAGCACTTGTTGTCAATCACGATCTGATTTCTAAGTGCCAAATTAATTACCATAATTTATATAGTTATTAGCATAGAAAAGAGGCAAGGAGAAGTCACCTATAAATGAGTTTGTAGGTAGTGTGCGTGCATGTATTTCATGGTCGGAGAGTTGAGCAGAATACAGTCGTGACGATTGAGGCAAATGCATGCACGTGCACGTTGAATGAGTCACTGCATCATCTGTCGCTCGGTAGAACATGGAATGTGATTAGAATTCAAAAGCAATTATTAGGAGAAAATCAATCATCAATTAATATAGAGGAGTTTGCATGGTCTTGTTTTGCTTCTCCCGTGGATCGACTCGACTCTTTTTCCTTCCCCCCCACCTCTCACTTCGTTTTGTAGTGTTAGCTAGTTTGAAAATTCATGTAAACCTGCACCTGCACCCCCCTCCCCCTCGTTGCGGCACCATAGCATTGACTTTCCCTTAGAGCAATGGCAATAATATAGCTGGCTGCCGGCGATAAACTCAGCCCAAGTCATTTAGAGCCTTCATAGAGTAAGCATAGTAGTACAATAATCTGGCTCTTAAGCAGGCTCTATTGAATATTTAATAGTTAATGTATTGCATGTGCATGCGCTACATGCAAGAGTGCAGGCCATGCAAGAGCCGGCTCAAGCGCTCACACCAGGCGATTAGTAGGCTGCAACTTCTCGTTAACTGCGTTGTAGCCGGGCGGTAAGCAGAGAGCCCGCTCTCCTCTCTCTCCTCTCTTCTCTCTCATCCACCTCAGATTTTTCTAATATAATATTGCTTATAGCCTGCTGATTAGGATCTATTGTACTTGCTCTTAAATTAGTGATGGGATTCACCTACCAATGCATGCCATTTCCTCCGTGAATATTGCTGGGAAAGATTGCCTGCACTGCTTGAACGTGGGCATCCCTACCATCATTTGCCTATCGCTATTTATTCCCATTGTTATCTTCGGTAAAAGAGCTCCTTAATTTTCTCGTATTTCTCAACCAATTAGGGATCGCCTTAGATCCAGAATTTTTTATAGTCGCCGGTTAACCTACATCGGAGCTTGTTTGTATTTGGCAAAGCTTGTTTGTTACCTCTAGATGTTTATCTCAACTAATTATAATTACTGCATGGGAGCGGACAACAATTGTGTCTGAAAAGAAGAGAAAGATTCACGTAGGTATATAGAACGATTAGCACCCGCTGTTAAACTAAAAAATTAATAAACAAGTGTGGTTCTGAATAACTATCATGTAAAAAACAACCGAGAATTTATAGGGGGTCATCGCTAAAAAACAGGTCTACCCACGTATATAGACAAACTGAGAAACAAGCGAGGGAATATGGTACTACTTACTACGCCCCTTCCTCTCATATACTCCGTATCAGAGGTTAAGGCGTAAAAAAAAATTCGGTTTTTCATCAAAGCATAAGGCGCCGCTGAAATAACTGCAATCAATCTCCTCTAAAACAGGTGCATAATTGGTTATATGCGGTGCATGCATGAGATGGAAGTTACGGAGGAGTCAGGTGCGGCTATATTAAGGAAGAAAGAGAAATAAAAGGGGAAAGTAACCAGGGGTAAACATGAAAGTTAATCAGCATGTGCGGCCGTTCTTAATGGTAGCGTCAAACTTTTTACGCCTCAAGCATAGAGACGGAGGGTTACCCTGAAAATAGGCCAAACATCATAACTGCCGCCCGCAAATTAAATAGCATAATTGATACAGTTAGCAAAGAGAAAGCCAAGAAAATTTCACCTATAGTAGTGTGCGTCCCCGCCGGATAGTTGAGCATGATATAGTCGTGAGATTGAGTCAAATGCATGCACATGCAGGTTGAATGGGTCACCGAGTCGTCTTCCGTTAGTGCCGCTCCGGCCGTTCCGTAGAACATGAGATGCGATTAGCATGGAAATGTAGTTATTAGGGAAAAAAATCAATCAGCACTTAATGCCAGAGAATCAATTGCCGGTAGCCATGCACCCCAGCGTTTTTTAGGCTCACGATTGAGGCCTCCACGTCACCGATCCAGGCAATGCGCGAGGTATCCGAATCTTGGCGGTCGATCGCTTCTAGCTCAGCCGGGCCAAAAGGGAGGACCGAAAATTATCTCATCTCATCTTTACGTTTTTTCCATGTGCCAAGCATTTCTCTTCAAAATTTCGAACCTATATGTCTTCACATTTTTCCCTCCATAATAATAAAAAACCTAGGCGTGGGGACCGAATATTTTCCTTCTTTCCGCCATTTTCTTTCCCTCCCTCGAAATTTGAATCGCCTCCAAAAGCTCTATATATACTAAGGGAGGTTGAGTCAACGCGTGCGTCGTGTGTGACGACTTAGACTTTGACTCTTTACTCGTCGATAATGGAAATATATTAATATCAGGAGATACAAAATACAGCCAGCCTTTGCAACAACGCAATATGGGGACCTGGAAGTTTTCTACGGGTCCATATATTGCAGAGGAGTGCAGCGGTACTACATATAGTATGATGAATCTCTATCAATTAATGTCATAATCATCCTGCCACTATGTTTGTGGCTATACAAATAATTTACGACACGTTTGGAACAACCACCCAACAACTAGTAAGTTATTATGCCCATACACTATTATGATGTAGTACACAGCGTGATCACAGGAATGACTCCTCCGAGCACTTACTTCTTCGAGCAAATTGTATACGCTAATAATTACGAAGTGTAGGTTCTAGCATACTAAAGTTTGCATAGATAGTTTGACTAATCAAATTTTGTATAACCTGCTATATGACTCAAAGCCTGCAAATTGGAATTCATAAAAAAGCACTTATTTCTTTCGTTAAAATTAAACTTTGTTTCCATATCATAGTAGTATATAGGAAAATGCTACAGTATGTACATATGAATGAAAAAGTTGTACCACTAGCTACATTTTTATCACATGATTGACGATGCGCCTATGATCGAAACGGTAGTGGTGTCATTTTTTCGTTCATTTGTAATTATTAAGATGCTACTATATACACCATATGGTTTGCATCTATGACCAAAACAAGTTCCATCATCAGAAGCACTACATAAGAAAAGAAATATCAGTCATATTGTTGTCCAATGACGACCAAAATAAATAGTGGGCGTGAAGTTGACAAAATAAACAATGTACTGGATATATAGTATTTGAGTTTCTATGAGTTATGTAATTGAAAACAATTATTCCATATGTATCCTACTAATATAGAGCCATGTTCATAAAAGTGGCGCAAACGGGATCATCTTTGAACACAAATAGTGTGCTGAAGTTTTGGTCCTGCTTTAATTCTTCATTTAGGTGAGCTTCACTATTTTTCCAACACGTGGGATAAAGTTTTCCATCCTTCATATAGTCTAGCCTAGCAATTTTGATTGATATGAATTTAGCTGCTAAGACAATTAGGATAATCTTCTGTGTTAATTATTCTCATTTATAAATTTTTATGACACCATAAACAATTAGATCAAGAATTCTACTTATAAAGTTTAATGATTAATGCCTACGTTCCTGGAGCATGACTACAAGCGTTCCTCTCAAGTACTTAATCAAACTAATATATCCCACTATATGCCCACCATGGCCATGCACGACCCGATCACCACGATACATAGATCCGGTTGCCCCTCACGGGCACCGGACCTTCCCCTTGCAATCTTTTGTATGGACTATTATTTTTGTCTATATTTTTAGCTACTCAAGGTATTTTTACATATTGGGGCCGTATTAAATGTGTTCTACTCCAACATCTAACCCTCAGTGTAATTCAAGTCCAACGGTAGCTCCATGCAGATATGATACACAATGTAACACCTTATAAATGTATGTACATTTTGATTAAAAAAACGTGGTCGGTAGACATTTACCACGCATAGACACCACGTGTTGTGTTATTGCACACATATTTACTATACAAATTATTTTCATAAGATGGTACCATGCTTTTTTGGTAAAATGAGATGGTATATTATTGACCTATTGTGATGATGGTCAGCATGGCGGTGCGCTGCCCTAGAAGCCTAATCAGACCATCGTGCTAAAATACAAGGTAGATCAATGTCGATGAATCGATACATTGTTTCTTTTGTAGTTCTAAATTAAAGGGCTTTGAGAAATAACTCGCGAGATGGAGGAAATACCGATTCTGCGACTGGACCTTGAAGCCATTTCATTTCTAATTTGGGCCAACATATAGCCTTGCCCTGCATCTCGTTTCATATCCCATCTACATATCAAAACAGCTCCATCGCTGAAAAGGTCAAGAAAGTCAGATTCATGCTGACCCTTTATTATTTCAGCTGGTACATCAATGCACCCTCATGGAACATCTTTTGACACATCAAGACATAGGATTTATCCACCAACTCCTTTTGCCTCGTAGAGATCATCAACTCTCACACCTTCTGCGGTACGGCCATCACCATATGCTACATATCCCATTCATACGGCAGAGGCTAACTCAGAAGATGGGGTGAATGCCTAGCATCCAGGATGCAACTACTGCCGAGTGCTACGTGGTAGTAGGCCATCATGTGGTGGTATGCTTTCCGGTGCCTCCATTTCCTAAAAATACTTATGGATGTTGTTCATGTGTGCAGTTTTCACGATTTCACGATTGTTTATGCCATGCATGTGTAACTCGTGAGTAGTTGATGGGGTGTGAAAAGGGAAGTTGTTTGTGACTCCATATGCAAAGCAGAGTGATTTATAATATGGATCTTTGCCAATCATTCTCATTATTGTCCTTCCATAGTGTTCTATCGCCATAGAAATAATTTACGACATTTGTGGGTAGGAACCATCCACCAACTAGTATGATGTGGCCAAGTACTATGATGATAAAATAGATGCACATGACTCCCCGGCCGGGACCCAATACACGTAATTAGAACTAGTTAAGAGAATTTTTATTTTAAAATTTCAACTTTTTCCCATATCGATATATGGCCAAATATTACAATACATACATATGAAAAGTTGTGTTACTTCCTTTATCTGCTACTAGTAAAGGTGCATGTGTCATACACGTATAAAATACATAAACAACAATTAAGCATCATTGTATATAATATATTTATTTATGCACTGAGTATTTCGATAATGGAAATATATTAATATTAGGAGATACCAAATACAGTCAGCCTCTGCAACAAGACTCTGATCTTCACATGTGCTGCCGTCCCTACTTTCATACTGCTGCTACGAAGGCCGGACCACCAAGCAAATTACACAACAAGGCAACGAATTAAACCTAATAAACCAATTATTAGGTCCATGCGGTGAACTAAAATGTCTCTACCAAGCTAGATGTGTGGGAAGCTAGCATCAAGACAGCCATATTAAAGCAATTAACATCCATATTTCCATCCATCTTTAATATGTTAATGATTTTCTAAAATTTAGACTAATATATAAGGATTGGAACTTCTCACCCATTTGCTCATGTGAAATCAGAATTCTATCAATTACAATGGTGTTAGAGCAATTTATTAGAAGACTTAACATATCTCCATGAAGTATTTCATGAAATTTTACATCGACATATCCACAGACCACATGATGACCTACATGATTATGGATTTTGATAAGTACGTCTCTTAAAGTGTGGCCACTCCCATGTCGCATGTTTCAAGTCGGTTACAGATAGACGAAGTTTCAGGACCGACCTGAATCGACTAATTGCGATGCATCCGTCTAGCACTCTATTCGTTTTCCTAAACTGCAAAAAAGGAAAGTCTTGACTCGAGGCTCAATCCACACACCACGAGCATGGCGCACGCGTCCTAGCGTGTCGTGTCGAGTCAAGTCGATTCGAGACAAACGAGCGAGGAGGAGGAGGAGCGCGCGTGTACCACTCCTCTTCTCACTCACTTACTAGTGGTGGAACAATCCACCTTATAAGGTGGTCTAACTTCCTCCCAAATTTACATGTGAGACTAAACTTCCCACCTCTTGCCACTCCCTAGTGAGTTTCCACCAACTTGGGCTCAAACTCACGTGGGTTGCCATTATGTGGGTTTCGAGATTTATATGGAAATTTGAAATCTAATGTGAGCTACTATATGTGGGACCAATATTTTAACAATCCCCCACCAGATCTTAAATGCCTATTTAGATATTTATCAATACTCACTCCTTTGTTTTATATAGCAGTGTTTCAACAGATACAGTTAAGTTGAACTTCATCTAGAACCGTAAACTACATCCATTCACACTTGAACAATGGACTAAGCCTTGAATTGCAAGTTTTGCGTGAACAGGTTTCAGTCAAAGTCATAACCAGTACATGGCTTCTTGTAGCCTACCCCACGGGTGAAGCATATGCGTCATACTTCGTGGTCTCTTCATGAGTTTACTAGAGATCACCCAAATCTCATGGATTGTGACGTTTAACAATCGAACTCATATAGGTATTGATGCATGGAAAATGCATACATGAACTCTAAGTCTTATCAATAATTTGAACAGAAAGATTAGCCCTGCCCTGCGCCGAGCTCCTCCTCCGTCGGACCACCACCCCCTATCAGCCATCCCTCTAAGTCTAAAGTCCTCCTACTCCTTCTCCAGAGCCGGCGACCGCACCCCCTCCCCTCCCCCAAGGATTTGGGGGCTGGCCATTTCCATTGCTAGATGCGCGCTCCCACCTACTCCTTCAAAGACTTGGGGGCTAGCCATGAGATATGTTTCAGGGGAGCAGAGAGGGGGGAAATCAAGAGAAGAAGGAGCCACGGTGGGTGGTTGAAAGAGATAAGGTGGGGTGGAGCCCACCCAAGATTCTCGTGACGTGCTCGTGTGACCGTGCGGCGTGGTTGACCGCATAGCAGGAACATGAGTTGTATTGCTGCAAGAACTTCCATGGGATGATGTGGCGTGCTGCACTCAGCTTTTTTCGTGTGTTGTCCATGTTAGGCAACTAAGCCAGGCTAGACCAGCACTTACATTTTGGGCCCCTTGTTTTCAAGGGTTCGGGGCGGCCTCCCTGCTCGACGTATCCACTCCACGGCCGGGGAACAAAAAACTGATATGAAGTGTAATTCTCCACAATTCATACGATAGTCGTTTGAATCAAGTAGCCCTCTTAGTCGAAACCATTATACAAATTATCTTATTTACCGCAATGTTAACATATCACCACATCTTGGCCGCATGATTTTCTATTTCCATCATCTTAATTAGTATTTCACGCCACAAAAATGCTTTCCCTACTACCGCCTCCGTCTAGAAATAAATATCTTGCCTCCGTCTAGAAATAAATATCTCAACTATTTTCTAGATCCGGATGTATCTACAACTAAAATATGTCTAGATACATCCAGATCTATGCAAAACTAAGATACTTATTTTGAAGGGAGGTATTACATCCTTGCAAAAACCAAACTGTTTTAATTTAAACATTTTTTGTACGACAAATCATTTTCTATAAGATTCGCCGTGGTTTTCATATCTCTCGCTCATTCTAAACACTTTCAAGAAAAATACTAATAGCATGTTCCACATGGTAATAAATGCAAATATGTTCCACACCGTTTATTTAGAATCGTCCATATTCTAAGTTCAACTCGTTATTGCCCCCCTTTCTTTTTCGAGGGCGTTATTGCCCCCCTTTCTATAACCGAACTCGTTACATCCAAATTTTCCCAATGTCATGGCTCCATATGGGCAAACAAATAGAACTGCCAATTTCTCCCTAATGACTTCCTTGTTAAGTTCAATCGATATTTGTCAAAAAAAAATTCCATTCCCTAATGACTTCATTCTATGGATCAATGGATGCAAGGAAGACGAAATATTTAACCCCGGCCCCAAGAAAGAAAGAATGGAGATGCCAAAGCATCTAAATAAAAAAATTCCACAAGAGTCCTGTAGTTTGGCACATTATTCCCTGTTACAGGTTAATACCAGTGGGCAGTTTGTAGGGATGGCTGAGATGCTAGGTCCTGTTGATTTCAAGAAGACCATGGACTTCTGGCAACAAAATAAATGGAGTGGCTTTTTCCCTGTAGTTTGGCACATTATAAAGGACATCCCGAATCGGCTCTTCAAGCATATCACGCTAGAAAATAATGACAACAGACCTGTTACTTTCAGCAGGGACACTCAAGAGGTACCATGATTCATTTTTCCTAATCTGTACCGTAAAATATTTTCCTGGAAATGATCCTTTAGATTTGCTCCTATTATTGCATTAGATAATGTAAAGAAAAGCTAAGAATTCATTTGTTCCAGAGAAAGTTGCTACTTTGGCTGATTTCAGAGGTTTATGTATGTTCCTCCAATGAAGGAAGGCGGTCCTATGTGATCAACATTATATGGCCTGAACCCGTCTAACATGTTACTAGTTGCAGTATCGCTATGCTGCTATTCTATTTCTTTCTCCCATGCGTGGTCACTTCTCTTATTCCTCACTTTGTATTTCTTTTAGAAAAAACAACAGGAGGGGAACTTTGGTAGCTATGAAGTAAACCCTCTGTCCCACATTACTTGTCGCATACCACATAAACCGGGGGAGATGTGCCCCATTAGACAGCCTCATAAGGCAGGCATCATAGTGCATTTTTAGGCCTTACTAAATCCTTGTATGGCTTCCTCTACTTCTCTAAAAAAAAATGACCAAGAGTGGATCGAATGTATATAGAACAGATTTCTCCAGGCAGGTATACCTGACCCTTTTTTAGCTAGTTTCAGGAAAGCGGGGGTCCATCTAGTGCTATTCCCTCCTGACCCATATTACTTGTCGCAGATTTACTATAACTTTGTACTAAATCTGCGACAGTCGGAGGGAATAGCACTAGATGGACCTATTTTGTTTCTTTTGCTACCTTCAAATGATCTTGCCTCCTGAACTGAATTTCCATTCTGTTTGACCTGCTTAGCCCCACATGTCAAGCAACTATCAAAATGAGATCCATGTTGCATATGTATTGGCCTATTGGGGATATATACAATGATAAAGGTGGTTCGTAACTGTAAAGTAATTTCAGCTTAGTGTCAACTAATATTTAGGAGAGGCAACTTTTGACAGAGAACTTTTAGCTCACCCTCTCACAAACAATCTTTCCAACAAAAAGAGTTTGCAAAATTAAAGAAAGAAATAGAAACATCAAAATCAACCGATACTTCCTCATAATGCATCAAGCCATATCAGGGATGTATTTCATATTGATGTTTTGCCTCCTCTGTGGAGATCAGGGCAAGCCAACTGCAGAATTGCGCATCGGATCAAGTACATTCTTTATGCTTTGTTGCAAGTTAATTCTTAATGTCTTGATTGTCTTGATCGTATCCTTTTATTTCTTTTATGTAGATTGGCCTGCCCCAGGGTCTAGAAGTGTTGAAAATTTTCAAGGCTTATCGCCATGGAACATCAATTCTGGATGATTTTGACTTTTATGAAGAAAAAGAAAATACACGCTGTGCACAGAAGGGCATAAATGCAGACTCGTTGCATGAAGCCAGAGTATCTTACTTTGGAACAGATGACTTGAAATCAATGGTATGCATATCTTTTTTTCTTTATCGTTGTGTGGCAAGCTAGTTGTAACTTGTAAGAAGCGAGACACTGAGAGCATTACTTTTGTTATCTTATTTTATTACAAGAGAACAATTGTCGTTGTGTGAACATCGTGATTGTATCTGTTCTTCAGGTCTATGTAGCATTACATAGAACCAGAAAATATCTATAAAACAATTTTACACCTAATGGAAAATATCTCGAATGAAGCAATAAGCAGTAAGGTCAGGTTAATGTTGCTTTTCGCACTATGTCAATGGAATACATGTATTCTTGGTGAGTTAAAATTAGACAATCTGTAAGGAGAAGGAAATTTAGAAAAGCTGTAAACTTTGTACCCAACCCGTGGTTTACAGTGAACCTGAACCCTGCACTGACCATACCCATTTCTACTTGCAGGGAGACATTGAGGCAAGCATGGAGAGTATCAATCTCCACGAGCCTTGGGAGTAATCGAGATCGATCTCTGTCACGTTGCAAAATATGACAGTGACATGGCTGACCACCCAACAAGTGGACACTGCACAAATTAACTGAAGATATGCTATAGAATGTTTGCACTTTCTATGGACCCAGATATATCGTTGTCAAGACATGCTATAGAATGTTTGTACTTTGTGGACCTGATATATAGTCGCTGGTACAACTTAGATATCTAGTTTCTGTCAGAGTAAAGGTTTGAGATTAAGGTGGTTACAATCTTATTCCTGCAGAGCTGATGCAAATGTCACAACGTGGTGATTCTCATGGGCTGGTTGTGAGGCTTGTGCACGTTATACATCTCGTTCTTTTTGTTGAGATTAACCGGCCGGCCTAAACGTTGCAAGGATTTGATTGATTAGCGGGACTGTCTGACTGATTCGCAGATCGAGCTGGAACTCGTACGCTCTGTGGTTCCGTACGTGGCGCATGGATCTCATGACTGGCCAGAGTAGGCTGCCAGGCTGGCTCCAGCGCGCCTGCAACACGTTTAGGAGGAGAGGCGGTGCAGAATACGGTCAGAGGGATCCACGAACCCCCCAAACGGAAGCATGATCCACGGAAGCTGCCGGCGAGGGGGGCGCGCAGCCGAGCGCCAGGATCGGCATACGACCTGGAGGCGAGCGCGGTAGTCGGGGAAAAAGAAGCGGCGGAAGATCAGCGCAAGGAGGTCCTCTGGGAGTTCAGACCACGGCGGCTCCATTGATTGATGCTGCGCGCGGTTCTTGAGGCACGTACGGGAGCTGCTGATTCGCTATGCTTTTGGCCGGGATCGATTCCATCATATCTGCTTCGCGGGTCCAACTCTAACACAAAACAAGTCCGTACGTGTAAACGAGTTGTACACTGTAACTCACACCCGTTCCGTGCCGTGGCGTGCATGTATCGCGAAAGAACGAACAAACGTGTCAAGACTTTTACGTGTTCGGCCTTACGTGGTCCATGTTTGAGAACTCAGCTGTCCGACCCGTGCCCTCGATCAGGCGCGCGCGTCGGCTTCAGTACTCCCTCGCGCCCAACCTTCCCACTCTACCTAATGAAGGAGGCCGGGAAGGAATCCATGGATCCCAAAACAACGCAATCAGCTGGCTCCTTCCCAAACATGTGCATGATCTTCAACCGCTGGCTATCAGATCACTCAGATTCAATACGTGCGTGCGTGCGTACACCATACAAGGATCAATACTACGCACATACGCGCGCCTCTACCTGCCTAGCCAGCCAGCTACGTACGTACGGGAATCCTAAAGAAAACGTAAAACTAAACTGACCACACTTTTCCGGCCGGCCGGCCCCATCCGCAGAGCAGAGCCTCCCATCTGCGCCGCCGCCGCCGCTGCAGCAGAACCTCCGATGATCCATGCATGCCGGTGACTCGCCGCCGCCTGCAGCACTGGATCCCTTTTCGGCGAACCTGCAGGAAACGAATCTGAGCAGTGACATGGTCGAAGATGCACTCGAGATCGTGGCTACATGGATGGATACGGCCGGATTCATCAAACTAATCGAAAGACATAATCCGAGAATTACCGGGCCGCCGCGACAATGAAAACGACGATGAAACCGGGAGGCCTGGTGATCGAGTGAACAGCAGAGTGCCCGCTCTCCTCTCCTCTCCTCTCCTCGTCGAGTAAAGAGTCAAAGTCTAAGTCGTCACACACGACGCACGCGTTGGCTACACCCTTCCCTGTATTTATAGAGGAGGCCAAGGTTGGAGATTCAAATATTTTGAGGGAGGTAGGGGGCATCTATGGCGGGAACGAAATGAGATGAAGTTAGGCTCAGCTAGATAAGATGGACCGCCGTGATTCAACAATTCGTCGTGTGTTCTCCCGGATCGGTGACGTGGAGGCCGATGTGCATGGCTACAGGGGATTGGGACTCTAGCATTAGTTGCTGATTTATTTTCTCCAAATATACTACTCTCGAGAACTTCAGTAGCTTTTGCATGAGAGTAAATTATGCCAACTGGGCGGCATATGCTCTGGCGCAAATTAATTGCTGATTGATTTTCTCCTAATATTGTAGAGTTATAGTCATGGAGATTGAAGTACCCATTGAACCTTGTAGGTATGGTTTACTTTGTGATCAAATAAATGATTTGTGGACAAAGGATTGATTTTAAACAATAATGAACCAACTACATACAAAGAAGTTATGATGGGCCCTGACTCCATTAAAATGGCTAAGTGCCATAAAATCCAAGATAGGTGAATACTTTTCTGAAAGTAAAAAGATCTATAAAATTGATGGACTTGGATGAAATATCCTTGAAGAAACTCGACTTGTCGAAAAATTGTTTACGACAAAGTTCAAAAAGTTGACTACGATAAGATTAGATCTTCCGTAGCAATGATTATAGTCTATGATAGTAGGATGGCAGAAATACATTCCTTACCAGAAGTGTGTACCGAGGGGGGCGAGCTGCCGAGCTCCAGGATCGGCATACGGCCTGCAGGCGAGCACGGTAGTCGGGGAAAAAGAAGCGGCGGAAGATCAGCGCAAGGAGGTCCTCTGGGAGTTCAGACCACGGCGGCTCCATTGATTGATGCTGCAGCTCTTGAGAGTTGAGACACATATATATGGGAGTTGCTGATTCGGTATTACTTCTGCCGAGATCGATTGCGTCATATGGTAGTAGTAGTATATAATACTAGTGCATTTTCGCGTGTCCAACTCCAACACGAAACATATGGGCTCCGTGCCCTTGATCGAGTCGAGCGTGCCCTTGGTGCTGCGTGCCGATGATGGCATCCACACTAGATGATGGATGGAGTACTCCATGACACAGACACGCGGCGCCTGCTGTCCGTGGCCGTTGCCGGCGTGCTCTGGCCCGGCGGCAAGTCACGCCGTGCTACAGAACGCAAGAGCGCGCGGTACTCGGGCGCTCACGACGCAGTCAAGACTCAAGAGCCGATCTCAAGCACGGTGTGGTCTTGACAGCGTTAGCCGTGCAGGTGATCGAACTAGAGGCGCGGAGGGTCACGTGTGCGTGCTTCCCATCAGCTGCCAGGCTGGCTCCAGCGACCCAGGCCGATCTGGTTCGGCGCCCAGGCCGGTGAGGTGGATCGGCTTCTGGTGGGTTTTGTGACGCGAGGTCAGGAGAGATGGCGCGCGTGCGTACTACTCCTCCACCTCCCGCGCGACTGGCCAGAGTAGGCTCCAGCGCGCCTAAACGTCCCGGCTCCAGCGACGCGCTGATCGGAACCAGCATATCGATCCCTTTTGCTACGTCTGCTGGCTGCTGCTGCCTCACGCCAACAACGCGCGCGAGACGAACCGGTACGTGCGCGCTGCCTCGATCGATTCCCAAAACAACGCAATCCATCAGCTGGCTCCTTAAACATATCCCTACGTGCTGGCTACCACATCCATCGGGATCACTCACATCAATACGTACACGGTACAAGGATACTACATATACGCGCGCGCGCCTCTGCATGCCTAGCTAGCTGCAGCCTGCAGCTACGTACGTACGGGAATATATCCAAAAGAAGAAAAAAAACTGACCACAGTTTTCCGGCCGGCCCCATCAGCAGAGCATCCGATCTACGCCGCCGCAACAACTCCGATGATCCATGCCGGTGCCTCGCCGCCGCGCGCAGCCCTGCAGGCTCCCTTTTCGGCGCATCGCAGGAAACGAATCTGAGCTCGACATGGACAAAGATGTAAAAAACGAGGGTAAATGGATGTATCGATTCATGAAACAGAACGAAAACGAAGAATCTGAGAATTACCGCCACCGGTCCACAATGACCATGAAACCGGAAGCCTCGACAGACTGAATACGCGACAGACCGCCCACTCTCCTCTCCTCTCCTCGACGAGTAAAGAGTCAAAGTCTAAGTCGTCACACACGACGCACGCGTTGGCTGCACCCTACCCCATATTTATAGACTAGTAGAGAAGGTCAAGGTTGGAGGTTGAAATATTTTGAGGGGGTGCCTATGGCGGGAACAAGATGACATGGAGGTAAAATTTCGGTTCTCTCTTTTGGCTGTAGATAGGCTCAGCTAGATCGAGAGACTTGATGGACCGCCAAGATTCAATGATACATCCCGTGTTCTCCCGGATCGGTGACGTGGAGGCCGATGGGGTGCATGGCTAGCTTAGATTGATTCTCTGGCATTAGAGCATTAATTGCTGATTAATTCTCTCCCCATATATAGTTACCTTTGCATGCTAATCACATTCCGTGTTCTCCCAAATGGCTGGAGCGACATTGGTGGAACCAGACTCGGTAACTCATTAAATGTGCGTGTATCATGCTCAGCTCTCCCAACTATGCCTTTTCTCTCTTTTCTAGCTCTTCTCTTTGCTAACTACTCCACCGATAATTAATTTGGCACCTAAATACCGGCTCGTGAAGTAGTACATGCACGCACACTAGCTACCTACAAGCTCATGTATAATTTACTTTTTTCTCTCTCTCTCTCCTTTGCTAACTATATATAGTTGCTTTTGCATGCTAATCACCTCTAGTGTTCTACAAAACCGCCCAGATTCAACGATTCATCGCGTGTTCTCTCAGATCGGTGACGTGGAGGCCTAGTGAGCCAAAACGCTGGGGTGCATGCATAGCTACCGACGATTGGTTCCCTGCAATTAATTGCTGATTGATTCTCTCCTAAAAATTGCTTCCTCATGGTAATGGTATGTCGTACTAAACCGCCAGAAAATCATGGTCAACTCTCCTGCCCGTGAAACAGTACATGCACGAGCACACTACCAACGAGACTTTTCTCTTTGCTAACTATATCAATTACCATAATTAATTTTGAACCTAGAAATCAGCTCGTCATATTGACCTGTGTGGCTAAAACTAAGGCTAGTCATATAAATTACACCCTTCCCTGTATTTATAGATTGGTGTGTGTATATCTCGAGGAGTTCAAATTTCGCTATTTTGGCGCCACTACATACTTTTTTTCATCTGCACGAATGGGTTGCCGCTACTTTATTTGGTTTCTATCGCCGTACAATCCTACATAGAGAGAGATAGACGAACTGACTCCAAGGTGCTATGACGCGGATCGCTGAGGTGGACGTATGGTGGTCTCTCTCTCACGCAAGCAAACGTGGCATGCATAGCATAATTACTCTGTTGTCACCCGGCACAATAATTAAGGACGTCTTATAGATTACAAACTAATCAGCAAACAATCTTTTGCCGACATGTGCGGGATCACAATATCAATCTTGATTAATTACCGGCCCATGTTAATTAGAGCCATGCATCATCCAATCTTACAATAGAGTATTACCGAACCATAATTACCGCAGTTAGTAATTAGGGAGGAATTAGTTCTCCTAAATCTTGTCCTCAATAATTAATCCTTTTTTCTCTCTCTCTCTCCCGGTAATTAAGGATCCAACCTCCTCGTATGGCTCTTTCTTCTCTCTTCAAAATTAACTTCACATATAAAAAAGTAACTCCCATGTAATTAGGGAGGAAATCATTTCTCCTAAAAATCTTGCTCCTAAATAATGAATCCTCTATTTTTCTCTCCTGATAACTAAGGATCAGGGGATCACTATTGTGGGATTTTATTCTCACTGGAAGATAGGAAGAAGTGGAGGAAAACTAGAAATTAATTATCCCAAGATCTGACTGGAATTTGGTTTTGACCAAAAATAGCCTTGGGGCATACCTGCGCGCCTCGTACGTACTTGCTGAAATTGATATTAAGAAAAAGCAGGAGTTTCTTAATACTACTGCATAAGGGCATGTACAATAGAAGGTCGGGTGATTGAGTGAACGGCAGAGTGCCCTCTCTCTCCTCTCCTCTTCTCGACGAGTAAAGAGTCAAAGTATAAGTCACACGCCACGCACGCGTTGGCTACACCTCAACCTATATTTATAGGCTAGTAGAGGAGGTTAAGGTTGGAGGTTCAAATATTTTGAGGTATGGGGCTTCTACGGCGGAAACCAAATGAGATGGAGATAAAATTTCGATTTTCTCTTTTAGCTGTAGATAGGCTCAGCTAGAGCGCGATAACAGTGGAAGCTAGACTCGCTGAATCATTCAACGTGCATGCCTCAGTGGTCGTCGCATTGTTCAGCTTTCCTGACCGTCAAATACATGAACAGAACTGTCGTGAAATACATATGCACGCACACTACTACCTAAGAGCTCTTTTCCTTGTCTCTTTTCTTTGCTAATTTTATCAATTACGGTAATTAACAATTACGGTAATTATGGTAATTAATATGACACTTAGAAATCGCCGAGTCTTCCCCGGACGAGAACGACTTCGACAGCCTCGTGGCCACCGCGCGCGTCCCGGACGTGCGCAAGATGCGTTCGAGGTCGCGGCCTCTGCCTCGGCGTGTCCGTGCACCACGCCGCCTGCGACGACCCCGATGATCTGCTCGGCAAGACGCTCTCCGGTACGAGGATGCTCGCGCCGGAAACGGAGATGCCAGCACCGGCCGGTGATCGCGTCCTTCCCGCTAACGCGCGACCAGATCGACGGGATCAAGGACGCGGTGGCAGAACCAGGAACGCAGCAGCGCCCGTCGTCGTTCGTGGCGGCGTCGGCGCTGGCGTGGGTGTGCCTCCCGAGGAGCCGTTCCGTGGGCGTGGACGGCGCGGCGCGCAGCCACATGCAGTTCTCCTTCGAGTACCGGTCGAGGCTGGCCCCGCCGCTCCCCGCTGAGTACTTCGGCAAATGCCTGCGCGCAATGCGACAACGTTGGCGTGTGGTCGTGCCGCTGCGGCTATGTCGGCCAGCTAGGACGGCGCTTGCTCGTGTGGTGTCGTAGATCAAGGCGACGACGTCGGCGTTCTGGGACGTCGCGTGCTCGGCGCAGCTCAAGGCAACGGTGTCGGCGTCTGCTCGTGCCGCCGCGGCTACGTCGTCCAGTTAGAACGTCGCTTGCTCGTTCAAGATGACGACGTCTGCGTGTCCTCGTGCCGCCGCGGGTACGTCGGCCAGCTAGGACGACGCTTACTCGTACTACGTTACAGCTCAAGGCGACGACGTCGGCCAACCAGAACGCCGTGTGCTTGTGTCGCCGCGTCGCACCTCAAGGCGACAACGTCGGCCGGCCGCATGCATCGGCGGCGTGAAGATTCGCCGCGTCATGGCACACGCGATGCTGCCTGATTGTTTGGCTTCATGTGCGCGCACGCTGCTACCTTGCTAGCTTTTTCTCAGACGCTAGCGCGTGCCGGCCGACCGCTGCTTTGCTGCCGCTAGCGGTGCTGTCTTCCGGCGGCGCGGCAGAGGAGAGCAGCATCGCGTCTTCGGTCCAAGTGAATGATCACCTCGCAGCCGTTGCCCACTACAAGCGTGGATGCAGCTACATGCGTCGTCCAGATCGGCGTGTCGGCGTGGTGCGGAAGCATGCACAATGCTTCCAAAACCGGCCCGTATTTGCTCTTGTATTCTTGGTTATTGTGTGGTAAAAGGCACTGATCCCATTTCTTGGTGCACCACGAAAAATGGGCATGCTCTAGATGCACGCACACTACCTACAAGCTCATGTACATGTAACTTTTCTCTGGCTCTTCTCTTTGCTAACTAGTACTAAAGCTAATTAATTTGGCACCTAAATATCGGCTCGTGATTGACCGGTGTGGATACCATATGATCCACTAGGGCCCTAGTTGGTTGTTGCTTCAGGTTAATTAACCACTGCTGGCAGCTGAAGCTAAATGTAAAGTGGAACCAAATCTTCACCTAGTAAAATTCACTAGAAGAAATGTAAATGAATATTGCTGCAGCTGAATTCATTCTACTAGGGATGCTCCAGGCTTGACTTGAAGTCATAGCTGCATGTCACAGCCACAAAATAAACCGCACCCACTACATATGACAATATTATTCTAGTGATCATCACAAGATAAGAAATCAGAAAACAAACTTGTCTCACAAAGACACGCCCACAAAATAATGTCACAAGATCATTCGTGCTTGACGATGGTTGTTTGCCTTTAATTAACCAATGCCACCAAGTATGTGAATACAAATGTAAACTGGAGCCAGTGCTTCAAATGCTAACTCCAGGCCAAGTCGCATATGTATGCAGGGCAACAATCACCATACAACAAGCAAGCAAGCTGGCGCAACAAATCATCACAGTTCAAGTTGTACTTGAGAGCAAACAAGGCCGTTCAAATGCCCAAGCCATAAGTAGGAGCAAATTTATAATTCAACTCAGCAATCTCCATAACATACAATACATAGGTAAGTCAGAAGCATCCATTAGCTCATGGATCTAACACATAAGAACTAAGAATTATTCATTGAGTAACAAAGGTTGTAGATGCATGTGCAAGGCTAATCAACAACCTGAACATAAAGTCGAGGACATTTGTTTCACAAACTGAATGTCGGCAGTTGCTAGAGTTTATAAGTACATCACAAGAACGAACTTTGCTAACAAAAATTTCATCCATAGGAATGTTGCTCGAATTGGTGTCTTGATGGCAGAGTGGAGGGTTGCAAAAGACATGAACAGGTACTACTTCAAGAACAAGGACACACCAAATGCCCATTCTGCAGCAAAATGTATACATGAGGAAGTTATCTACAAAAGCAGTGAAATGTCAACCGCACAGATTCATGTCAAACAGGCTTTGAATCTGGAATTTCTAACATTTCTCATGTCAACCAGCACACTGTAAGGCTAAGAAGCAATTTTATCAATGGTGTTAAGCCCATCCAGACAACACTAGGAAATCACTCACCAAGCCCCGTGGTAACATGTTGGTACCTATAGTAGTATCAAAGCCCCAAATGTTTCATTTTCTTGAGCTAAATATATTAGAAAATACAAGTCGAGGACATTTGTCACCATGTTTAACAAACTGAATAACACCCGTTGATAGAGTTTATCAGTACATCTAAAGAACGAACCTTGCTAACGAAATTTTCATCAAAAAGAATGTTGCTAGAATTGGTGTCTCGATGGCATAGTGGAGGGTTGCAAAAGACATGAAGAGTTACTCCTTCAAGAACAAGGACACACCAAAATTGCCCATCCTGCAGCAAAAATGTATACAAGAGGAAGTTATCTACATAGGCGGTGAAATGTCAACCACACAGATTCATGTGAAACATGATTTAAATCTAGGATTTCAAACATTGCTCATGTCAAACATCACACTGTAAGGCTGTCAAGCCCATCCAGACAAGACTAGGAAATCACTCTGCAAGCCATTTGGTAACATGGTGGCACCATAGTAGTACCAAATCACCAAATTGTGTCATTTTCTTGAGCTAGATAGATTAGGACATGTATCAGCAATCAACTTGTTTATTCTCAAACAAACAAAAAACTAGTCAAACTGTTATCTCTCAATAGTAAATACGCAGGGACCATTAACAAAAGCTCGGGCCGGAGCATACTTATGGAAATCTGAGGCAAAATAGCTCAAAAACAGGTCGAACATGCCAAGTTATTGATAAATCTCATACATGTTCAAGTGCTAATCCCTATCAAAATGTACCAACAATTTTCCCATGCCAACAACCATGATTAATCCCGAATCTTGAATCCTAGTGTGCAGTTGCACACCTTGAAAATAAACCAAGACGCAATAATAGTAGGGATATTCGGAGCTCAGAGTTGGAAGCCAGAGAGGGCAACCCAAATGCTATTTATAACACATGGTGTATTCATCTCGATCAATTCAACAGAGGAAGCAATCAATCACAGCAACAATGGGTGAAATCTGTCTGTACGGTACATAAGAGATGTACATATAGAAAGCTAAGAATGGAAAGATTGTTTTAACTTCACCTTTGAAAAGCATGTTGTGATTGCATAAGCAATAATCATTTTATTTTGACTAAATCTATTATATCGAGCACAAAGTAGAATGTAGTAGATAGGACAAAAGATGTTGCGTGGTAATTGACTAAGCATTTTTGCTGAACTCAATTTGCATCCTTAAGTATAATTGACAGTAAATCTCCAGAAAATACAATTTTTCAGAATTCATTAGTTGAAGGTAAACCCAAAAATGGCACAATAAACGAAATTATGATATACCTCTGCATACATGTGAGATTATTAGACTGGAATATTTGAGATCAAAACAACCTTAGGACCAAAGGCGTCGCATACTCTGATTAGTTTGTGAACCTTCTGTGCAATCATGGCTTTATATCTCTCATAATTGCAAGCACAAAAATACTGAAGATTTGCCTCTCGTCTGAAACTGCATAATCACAAGACCAAGAGAAATTTTAGAACCAGTGTGTATAGCTACATAGAATACAAAATATGAAAGTTCAAGAATATTAGTGTCCATCCTTGAGTAGAAGGTGCTTTTATTAAAGATATGATAAGAAGTCGGCACAGTTTCCCCTATTTCTGCAGCCAACTAATTACTCCCTTGGCCATATCCCTGTAAGATGAATAACCATGAAGCCAATTTTTTAAATTGGAGCAAAAACCCCAATTTTGTTCATATGTACAAATGAAAGAAAAGTATGATGAATTAAGGGCAAAATTTGGAATAGTTCTGTACAAGTCAGCTTAGTAGGATGCACCTTACTAAGAGTCGGCATGCTGATAAAGCGATCCCTTTGTGAATCGATCTTCATTACCATATGATAACGAAAAGCAAACAGCGATTCATCCAAAGTAAGGTCAGGGTAAAGAATGGAACTTATTGAGGTGGAGATGTTGCTGGACGACCACTCCTCCTGGTTCCCCTGAGTTTCGTCATGGGCGTCCACGCTCCGGGCGGCTGGTAAATCGTCCGGCAAGGGGGCGCCGCGCGAGGGTGCAGAGAGAGATTTGTATGTGAGATTGATTCGTCCACTCGTCCCTCCATCTACCATGTAATTATAAGGAGGCTGCAGGTAATTAGGGAGGAGTTAATTCTCCTAGAATCTTGTTCCCCATAATTATGCTGCAGATAATTAAGCCTATTTCTTCTCTCCTGGAAATTAATTAATTTCCACATATAAATCCTTTATCCTTTAGTAAAAAATATTAACTTCCAAATCTGAACCGAAGATTTGGACGTACGTGCGGGATCACTGTTGTGGGATTTTATTCTCTCACTGGAAAATAGGAAAGAGTGGAGGAAAAGGATGAATTAATTATGCGAAGATCTGATTGGAAGTTGTTTTGACCAAAATCAACCTTGCCTCAAATAGGAAATTAAGGAAAAAATATGAGATGTTTTTAGATGATGTATACGAACTATATATATTCACACATTTAATTAAGGGCCTCAAAAGAATGAGAAATCTCTGATCATCTCTTCGGGCTAAAACGTGCATGCATGTGAAAACTAGCTCAGCATACTTATAAATGAATGATAACGAATAGCTGATTATTTTTAGAAAAACAACGAATGATAAAGAGAGGTTAAGGGAAAAGGTGATTAGTCACCTAAAGATAATTAGCACAATTGGTACTTTATCAAAAGACTAGAGATGCATGAGGGACATCAGGGACGCGTGGGATGGCCGCTACTGAGGCCGAGACAGAGCTACGGTGGTAGGCGGCGCTGACTCATGGGGAATAGGGAGGTCCTTTTACTTTCCTCTTGCTATTTTGGCGAAATTTTTGACACGGAGTCGTGCGTGGTGTATCAAAAATTCGGTGACGTGTCGTGTATGCAAGGTACTCCAACACGAAACAAGTCTCCCTGAGTTTCTCATGTTGAAAAGAAAAGAAAATAATAGCGCTCCCGGAAAAATCAATTATCTCCCTTACAAGGTACTCCACCATATCCGCTACTGATTTGGCCGAGACAGAGCTACGGTGGTAGGCGGCGCTGACTCATGGGGAATAGGGAGGTCCTTTTTCTTTCCTCTTGCTATTTTGGCGAAATTTTTTACACGGAGTCGTGCGTGGTGTATCAAAAATTCGGTGACGTGTCGTGTATGCAAGGTACTCCAACACGAAACAAGTCTCCCTGAGTTTCTCATGTTGAAAAGAAAAGAAAATAATAGCGCCCCCGGAAAAATCAATTATCTCCCTTACAGCATCTCCACCGGTGACCCTCAACTAGTAGCCGGCAACACACATACCGGCTACGGTTGGGGGTCGCCGGCAGCAAGTGCGGATCAAAAATTTCAAACCCTCACACCGGTACTCCACCATATCCGCTACTGATTTGGTGGAGATAGACATTGACAAGTGGGCCATGTTGGTTGAAAGTGGCGTAAGTTTGGTACCGGCGATCCGGATAGCCTCCCTTAGATAATAGATAAGGTAAGTTTGGTGCCGGCTATCCTGTTGAGATCAGGATGACATGGATTTCATACGGGGCCGCCAGCGTGAGCATTTTCTCTAATTAGAACTCCCAAATTACCGCTGGCTACGATTTAAGGCTCCACGGTGGAGATGCTCTTAGTTTGAGATGGATGCCAACACGAATTCCTTGGATTGATCCATCGATTTGGTCCATTCCATCATTGCCTGTCTTGGACTGCATAAGACAGCCTGGTGCCCGCTAATTCATCTCAAGGGACGGAGGGATTACCATCCATTGGCCAAATGCAATTTCCTCCATCGTTTTATTTCACACGAAAACCAGGGCCACGACCAACAACAACACAGGCTCATTCATTCCAATTTTTGACATTGCCTCCCCAGATTTTCTAGTACATTCAGGCCAAGACTACCCACCCACGCAATTCAACAAACAAAAGGAACACGCAAATAAAAATAACACAACATCTTTTAAAATGGTGCAGACCAGATATAGAACAAACATCTAGAGATCGGGCCAACTGAAAAAAAAGGGGCACGGACTAAGTCTCTGTAGAGAGAGCAACAATCTGCAATTGATACTTGTACAAGTATACAGAGAGAAACAGGCAGCAATACATGCTTCTACAGGCTGGCCATCTGTAACCGGAAAACGGAGATAACTATTGCATATGGAGTGGAGGCTTAAATCATTCTAAACTGACAGCTTCCTGGGGCTCTACCTCTTGTCCTGCAACCTGAATACAAGACACTACTAGTCATTTACTCAAACCCGCCATGATAACACAGTAGACAACAAAGACATGGTTTCCAACACATCCTTCAGCTAATGAGCTAATGAATCAGCTACATCAGGTCACGAAAAAATTCGGCATGGAATCCTCTAAATTCTCAAACATCCGCATTGATAACATAGCAGCAAATACAGTGAGCAAGTCGCACAAGACCAACTCATTTGGCATCCAAATATGCACAGGTCAAGAAAATCTGCCATAAATTTAAGCTTCATTTGACAGAATCCACTATATCCAAGAAAGCAAACTTCACGTATATTTGAGGCCTATAAATACTACACAAGACTAGGAAATCATAGAGAGGAGCTAGAGACTTCCCCATAAAACACATGGAGTCGAAGAAGAAGGGGCCACTACGGTCGCTCAGTCCTCCTCGTTATCCTCGGACAAAATAAACAGAGCATGATAAGCAAAGCAAATACAGATATTTCGAAAGGACTGCAAAATAATAAGGCGACGATATTGTACACAACAGTTCAAGCATGATCACGGAAGCGCGCGACGATTGGATCAAACGGAACCATGCAACGATTGGATCATACCAGCAGTGCATGCACCTATACTCACAGAGATGCTCAAGTACATATACCAAACTAAATAAGGAACCAAAAACAAATGTATGTGCATTCTGATCCTACACTTATCATGGTAATCTAAATAATCCATGATACAGAAACCAGGGACAATTAAGATTATTCCTTAAGAAACAACAAATGTACTAGTTCAGCTAAATCAAGAAACAAAGTGGAGCAAGAAAAAGGCATCAATATTAAATTATGTCAAATCACAAGCACAAAGATTCAATGAATAGCAATCATTTTCGAACTGGTTCGGGTTCGAGAAAATATTAGGATTTTAATGGACTATATATACTTCACAATATTAATCTGCATCTAGCAAGTTTGGTAATTATAATGACCATCAAATGAAACACATGAAATAAAATCTACAGAAATCATCTCAGATTATGCATCTTGGAATATACCAAAATAGCAAACGGAGCAGGGAAGCACCACAAGAGTAAAATTCATGTGATTCCTACCATCGTTCAACTAGAAAAAAGCAACCGAATTTATATCAGCAGCTACCATGTTTTTCAGAATTTCAAGCCCTTCACCAACAGTATCCAAACTTTCACCCTGCACAAACATTGCCAAACAGAGGTCCAGTTAGACAAAAATCTCAATGCATTCTGATCCTACATAATTAGAGATTAAATGCTTATCATGGTAAAGTAAATAATCCATGATAAGAAAACCAGGGACAGTTAAGGTTATTCCTTAAGAAACAAATGTACTAGTTCAGCTAAATCAAATCAAAGACAAGAGTAACAGAAAAGAGCTTTTTATGAAGTCAAAGGAAGCTTTTACTAATTAGCCAACAATCATCATAAGCCCATATTACCTATAAGGTCAATTTTTAGAAGATAAAATTAAAAGAGGCAAGAAAACCTAACCAATCTGGTTGAAGAAAACAACACATAATTCAAAAGAAAAGCAATTATCTCAAAGGGAGAAGATCGTCAGAAGAACATGTACAGCAAGAAAGGTAAAAAGATGACCATGGTATCTCCCAATCTTTTGATTCCCCAAGAAAATCTTACACCAGCACAGATACGCTCAGTATTCTCACCTGGCAAAATCTCCAAACAGCAAAAAGGTGCTGTATATTAGGAGGGAACATCAGTACACATGAGGGAAATTCAAGCGACTCTTAATCCTTGCTTGTAGAAGAGTGATGGTGCCGATGTGGCTGTCATCGTAGTAGAGCAGCGGGTTCAGCCCGGCAAAACGAGTCACGGCCTCGAACCTGCACAACAATAACAACACGCCTAATGAGCATTCAAAAACAAACAAGCAGCTCAGGAAGATTAGCACATTATTGTCAAGATTTATAGCACATTGCAGTACAAGTAATCCGCAGGACAGGCGAAAAAAAACCAACCAAGCTAGAATGCATCAGCAACAAACAAATAGTCAGTTTAAAATTTCCTAATGCATTTTACGGACAGATCAGAGTTTGATATGCCAAATAATAACGGAACATTGTATTCCTTTCCAAGACTGGGATTGCCAGTCTTGATAAATACATAGAGGCAGGCATAACACGGATCAGCACCTAATATAATCTAAGCCCAACCATTTATGATGAAAAAAACTAGCATAATGGCGCTTCACGCATTATAGCAGAGCTATCCTGCTAGTACGTGTTGTAAAGTTTCAGCGATTCTAGATGTGAAACCGAGCTTGAACAGCAAACGATATTCTGCACCGAAGGAACAGAGAAAAAACGTGAACAGCACTAGTACTACACGGGAACAGCAAATCTTTATTAGTTCACAGGAATCTAGTAGTCAATCACACCTGACAAGGAACACTCACGGGCAGATCTCAGTTTGCATTACACATGTATACAAATAAATTTGTGCTTCGTCAGGGACTAGTAGTATTGGAGCGATAGTATTGTGTGGACACTCATGGGCAGATCCTCCACCGCGTACACTGTAACTGAATATTTGCAGCGCGTGTGAACAGAGAGAAAGGTACAGGCCTGTTCGTGAGCGACCTCGATCTAGTGTAGCCAAGATCCGAGTCCCTGTGCACCGGGAAACTCTAGCAGAGAGGAGCGTGGGTCATGGGTGGAACCAATCGCGGGAGGGGCGGCGCTGGAAACAGAGCAAGGAGGACTAGTTGGAGGAGTACCTGCAGCTGCGCGCGTCGGGGGCGGTCGCCGTTACCGGCGAGCACGCCGGAGGAGACGCCCAGGACGGATCCCTCTCCGCTGCTGGCCGCCCCTGCTTCGGCTCGCGAACGGGTGAGATGGCGGACGACGGCCCGCCGCCGCCGCCGCGTCATGGTGGCCGGCAACCCGCTGCCGTCGTGGAGGACCGCAGTGCAGACCCCGGCCACGGACACGACGCGGTCGGGCGAGCTCGACGGAGCCGCGCGCACGGCGAGGCCGATGCACGCCGGCGCCGGCGAGCACGCCAGCCGCGCCGCCGCTTCTCTGGTGAGTGGTGGGAGGAGGGGAAATGTGGTTACCGTGACACTAATCCAAAAATCATCATGCATAACAAGGCAAGTTAACTAATGCACAAAATAATGGCATCATTTTGGGTAGAAAATAATGGCAGCCTCCTGGATTCCTCCAGCCAAAATCATCCTCCTCACAAATCGCGGAGCTTTTTATTTTGGGACGAAAATAAATACGCACCCTCACAGGCAAGTTAATTAATATCTCGCGTCATTTTGGAAAGAAAAATAAAGAGCCAATCCCCGATTCCTCCACCCAATCAAATTCGCCCACTCAGCAGTATGCCAGTCGAATTCCATCCGAGCGCCCCATCTGCCTCTACTTCCGGGTGGATGCCTCGATTTTCTAGGGGCAGTTATGCTCCTTTCTTTATGTGGGCGCCTGTATTTTCACAACTTGCATCGCCGCTATCAACGACAAGCAATCATTGGCACATACTAAGTAATAATAGTAGTAATATTATATTCATTCAGCAATTTCAAATAAGACAGTTCTGGGATGAAATTGATTTCACTTGCCCTACCATCATATCCAAATCACACATCGGAATTATACAGAAATCAAATATCTCCGCCAAACTACTTTTCCTTTTTTACTTTCCAATAATCTGAGTTTAGTTCCAAAACAAGCTTGCATCTACGGCGGTGGAGGTCTTGCGCTATCATACCATGAGCCGTATCATGGGCAAATTTTCTTAGTCTTATCTATCTTCGGCTTCTCCGCTTTCGATGTACCGTCACATAAAATAATAATACACAACAATGAGTCGACACATGAAATAAAATGTAGTAGTTGATTCCATGCATATATAAAAGAAGGACCCCTATAATGTGCGGCGACAAGACGAGACATGAAATGATAGATAATAACTATTTTTCTCCATGTCGGTCGTCTCGTCCTTCTTTGGGGGTACCGAATGAGTGGCAGCGTCCAACAATTGTTCATCTACCTCGCTAGACCTCCCGCAGTGCTCCAAGTTTGGTTGTCGCATGGTTCGACTGCCACCGCCCTCGACCGCACTGGATCTATTCTTTCTCGACCTCATCTAGGCTGGAACCGATCACCCCCGACATGGCAAAGTGGCGTCTACTAGGGAACTTTGAAGTCCATGTGGCCACCCTCGCCATAACCATTTAGTTATCTTTTTTATTCTTCTCCTTGTTGTATAGACTTTGGATGTGAGTTGCCACCTAGACTAGGCCGATTTTGGCGTGGCAATGCCGCTAGGAGTTAGATGTCAAGAGTGGTTTGTGTTGTGAAGGCATGATTTTTATGAAACTTATCTTTGATGTGTTGCCAATACCGCTTCCCGGTTTGATCCGTGCCGAACACCACATCCATCCCCACAGCCGCCCAAGCTCGGCACAACGTTGCATCTTCTATCATGGTGTAGTTAACGGCCCTTCTTTTCTTCACTTTACCAACATCGACCTCGACCACCTCATCGTCACCCCCCGGTCGCCTCATCCCTCTCACTGTCAACATCATCCCCCACACGTTACCGCCAACCGGAGCGAGTAGAGGATCGGCAATGTCAAGCTCCTCTAAGAGATCCATGAAGGAAGAATCCCCAGTTCTTCAAAATCGGAGATTAATTTCCACGCACAAATTCAATGGATTCGAGGATATAATTTTCTTAACTTGAAGATCCATCATCGAGAACGTTAGGGCACCGTTCGAGTTGTCGACATCGGGCGATGGAGAGGCAGTGGACGGTGGCGAGAGGGCGTTGCGGTGGATTGTCTTCTTCAACTTTGTCTCCCTCGGCCCCGGTGACTAAATTTTGGGGCGGAACTCAGCATACCTCCGCCGCCCCGGGAGACACGGTCACCACGGGAGAGGGTGGAAAAAGCTTCGAGTTGAGGCTCATCGCGCTGAGATCCGGCGGCAGCGTTGCATTGAGGGAGGGCCAGTAACACTCCGTCTTGCATGGAGTCCCCATGTTGGTATATAATGATGGCCTGCATGAATATGAATAACCGGTCGACAACTATAGAGTGGCACCACCTTCACAAATATGATTCTATCGCCTAAGATTTTAGACGTATAAGGTCAAGCCCACATTTTCAAGGTCGCTGGCCCAAGTCTTGTGGAAGTTTCACTCATGAGGCCACATTTCATGTGCATTGGGTCAAGGACCATCACACTAAAATTTTCAAATCTTGGATTGAAATAATATTCCTTTGTTTTATTGTTTGTATATATAAATTGACATCTTTTTACGTGCTTCATTTTCCTATGACTTATCCCAAAAGAAGCAAAGAGTAAAGACACATGAAATATAACCACTTTTGACGGAAAATAATGGGATAGATGACACAGGGCCCTCTAATGGGGGTTTCATCTCAAAGCGTTAGGGAGGGTCAGTAGCACTCCCCTCTTGCATGGAGTCCCAATAGTTGTATACAAATGTAGCACTCCCCTATTGCATGGAGTCCCAATAGTTGTATATAATGACGGGATGCATGAAGATGAATAACCGATCGACAACTATAGAGTGGTACCTGCTTCACACATATGATTCTCCCGCCAAAAGATTTTAGACTTATAATGTCAAACCCCCATTTTCCAAGTCAGTGGCCCAAGTTTCAGGGTCACTCATGAGGCCACATTGCATGTGCATTGGGTCAAGGACAAGGACTCAGAAATTTTCAAACATTGGATTGAAATAATCTTCCTTTATTTTATTGTTTGTATATATAAATTGACATATTTTTACATGGTTCATGTTCCTATGACTTGTCCCAACTAAAAAAATAGAAAAGTCGCATGAAATATAACCAATTTTGACGGAAAATAATGGGGTAGATGACACGAGGCCCACTAGTGGGAGTTTCGTCTCAAAGCGTGAGGCAGGGTCACTAGCACTCCCTTCTTGTGTGGAGTCCCCATGTTGGTATATAATGATGGTATGAATGAAGATGAATAACCGATCGACAACTATAGAGTGGTACCTGCTTCACAAATATGATTCTCCCGCCAAAGATTTTAGACTTATAATGTCAAACCCCCATTTTCCCGCCAAAGGTTAAAGTACATTTCTGGCGGCTTATTGAGAATGGCTTAGCGGTGGGCACTGAACTCAAACATCGGCGAATCAAAGACGGAGTTAACTGTCTAGTATGCCACAAAGAAGAGAGTTTGATGCACCGCTTCTGGGGTTGTTCTCATTCAGCTCTAGCCTGGAACTTGCTCTCAGAGGAAGTTGGTTGTTCACTGGATAAACCACCAGCTCGATTGGCTTGCCACTCTGATCTCAAAGGGTGGCTCCTGGATTGGATCGGTAAATCCAAAGGAAAGCAAGTTTCATGGATACTGATGATGGTGTACAATCTTTGGGCTGCTAGAAATGAAGCCAGGAAATCGCGAAGAATTGATGATCCCCTATCTAATGCAAAGCGGACGGCCGCGGGTGTGGAGGAGTGGCTTGGGCTGCACAGTCCGGCTCCCTCGAAGAAACGCGAGAATGAACGTTGGTTACCACAAGAGGAGGGATGGCACAAGGGCAACATTGATGGCGCCTTTAGACACTCGAAAGCGAGGGGTGGCGGTGGCGTGGTTATCCGCAATTGCCATGGCAGTTTCGTTGCTGGAGCATGCCATTTTTCCCCCATGTTGTCGATGTTGAAGGGGCTTAATTATTGGCTTGCAAGAGGGGTCTGGTGGTGGCAAGGGAGGCAGGGGTCCAGCGGATCATTCTGGAGACAGACAGTGTCGAGGTTGCGGCGAAGTTGAAGGGCGAGGGGCAGGATCATTCCATCTACGGTCCGTTAGTTCGTGAAATAAAATCCCTCTTTGGAAACTTTGAAGAAACCTTGGTGCGCTCGGTACGGCGAACGGCGAACGAAGCTGCTCATAGAATGGCGAAGAATGGCTGCGATAATAAGCTATGTAAGGTTTGGCTAGGTGATGCACCTGGGTGCATTCAGAACATGATTGTAAGTGAATCTGTATGAATTAATGAAATCGCAGCAATTTGATCTAAAAAAAAAAGTCAGTGGCCCAAGTTTCAGGGTCACTCATGAGGCCACATTGCATGTGCATTGGGTCAAGGACAAGGACTCAGAAATTTTCAAACATTGGATTGAAATAATCTTCCTTTATTTTATTGTTTGTATATATAAATTGACATATTTTTACATGGTTCATGTTCCTATGACTTGTCCCAACTAAAAAATAGAAAATTCGCATGAAATATAACCAATTTTGACGGAAAATAATGGGGTAGATGACACGAGGCCCACTAGTGGGAGTTTCGTCTCAAAGCGTGAGGCAGGGTCAGTAGCACTCCCTTCTTGTGTGGAGTCCCCATGTTGGTATATAATGATGGTATGCATGAAGATGAATAACTGATCGACAACTATAGAGTGGCACCTGCTTCAAAAATAATAATTCTCTCGCCGAAGATTTTAGACACATAATGTCAAGCCCCCATTTTCCAGGTCAGTGGCCCAAGTCTTGCGGTCACTCATGAGTCCACATTTCATGTGCATTGGGTCAAGGACAAGGCTCGGAATTTTTGAGATTGAAATAATCTTCCTTTCTTTTATTGTTTGCGTATATATAAATTGATATCTTTTTACGTGGTTCAATTTCCTATGATTGATCCCAACTAAAACAAAGAGAAAAGTCGTATAAAATATAACCAATTTTGACGGAAAATAATGGGGTAGATGACACGAGGCCCACTAATGGGGGTTTCATCTCAAAGCATGAGGGAGGGTCAGTAGCACTCCCCTCTTGCATGGAGTCCCGATGTTAGTATGTAATGGCGAAATGCATGAAGATCAATAACATATTGACAACTATAGAGTGGCACGTGCTTCAAAAATATGATTCTCTCGCTGAAGATTTTAGACATTTAATGTCAAGTCCTCATTTTCCACGTCAGTGGCCCAAGTCTCGCGGTCACTCTTGAGGCCACATTGCATGTGCCTTCGGTCAAGGACAAGGACTCAGAAATTTTCGAATCTTAGATTGAAATAATATTCCTTTATTTTATTATTTGCATATATAAATTGACATATTTTTACATGGTTCATGTTCCTATGACTTATCACAACTGAAACAAAGAGAAAATTCGCATGAAATATAACCACTTTTGACAGAAAATAATGAGGTAGATGACACAAGGCCCACTAATGGGAACAAGGCCCACTGATGGGGGTTTCTTCTCAAATAGTAGGGAAGGTCAGTAACACTCCCCTCTTGCATGGAGTCCCAATGTTGGTATATAATGACATTATGCATGAAGATGAATAACCGATCGACAACTATAGAGTGGCACCTGCTTCATAAATATGATTCTCTCGCCAAAGATTTTATATATAATGTCAAGCACAAGTTTTCAAGGTCACTAACCCAAGTCTCGAGGAAGTTTCACTCATGAGGCCACATTGCATGTGCATTGACTCAAGGACAAGCACACTGGATTTTTCAAATCCTTGACTGAAATAATCTTTCTTTCTTTTATTGTTTGTGTTTGTATATCTTTGAACTTTTGTAAAGGGGCGGATTTCTACTAAAATTTTGTGGGGGTTTCGCACCACCGACGCTTGGTAAAAAAATGGCCTTATTGTGGGGGGTAGACATCACGACGCCCACTAAACATCGTTCTTCTTGAAATACGCAACGCAAAAGTGGCACTTGCTTCACAAACAAGACTACCCTGCATGATGATCCTCGACTTATAGTGCTAAACTACAACTTCGAGGACACCGGCCCAACTCTTGTAATGAATTGACATATTTCTACGTGGTTCATGTTCCTATGACTTATCCCAACTGAAACAATAAGAAAACTCACATGAAATATAACCACTTTTGAAGGAAAATAATGGGGTAGATGACACGAGGCCCACTAGTGGGAGTTTCATCTCAAAGCGTGAGGGAGGGTCAGTAGCACTCCCCTTTTGCATGGAGTCCTAATGTTGGTATATTATGACGGTATGCATGAAGATGAATAACCGATCGAAAACTATAGAGTGGAACCTGCTTCAAAAATATGTTTCTCTCGCCAAAGATTTTAGACATATAATGTCAACCCCCATTTTCTCGGTTAGTGGCCCAAGTCTCGCGGCCACTCTCGTGGCCACATTGCATGTGCATTGGGTCAAGGACAAGAACTCGGAAATGTTCAAATCTTGGATTGAAATAATCTTCCTTTATTTTATTGTTTGTATATATAAATTGACATAAGTTTATATGGTTCATGTTCCTATGACATTTCCCAACTGAAACACAGAGAAAAGCCGCATGAAATATAGCCACTTTTGATGGAAAATAATGGGGTAGATGACACGAGGCCCACTAATGGGGGTTTCGTCTCAAAGAGTAGGGAACGTCAGTAATACTCCCCTCTTGCAAGGAGTCCCAATGTTGGTATATAATGACAATATGCATGAAGATGAATAACCGGTCGACAACTATAGAGTGGCACCGCCTTCACAAATATTATTCTCTCGCCGAAGATTTTAGACTTATAATGTCAATTCCCCATTTTCAAGGTCACTGGCCCAAGTCTCGCGGAAGTTTTACTCATGAGGCCACATTGCATGTGCGTTGGGTCAAGGACAAGCACACTGGAATTTTCTAATCCTGGACTGAAATAATCTTCCTTTCTTCTATTGTTTGTGTATATCTTTGAACTTTTGTAAAGGGGCAGAGTTCTAATAAAATGTTGTGGGGGGTTTCGCACCATAGTCCCTTGTCAAAAAAATGGCATCATTGTGGGCTCGCCATGTTCGTATGACCTATCATAACACAATCAAATGGGAAAGGCCACACGGAATCACCACTTTTGTTGGAAAACTAGGGGCAGACATTGTGAGGTCCACATAACAGGTTTTCGCCTGAGATAACGTGAGGGAGGGTCAGAACCATTTCCCTATTTCATGAGGTCCTAACATGGTTCTATAATGGTGATGTAAAGAGGAAAGGCAAATATACAACCTCAAAGGGGCAGCATCTTCACAAATAGGACCAGCCGGTAAGAAACATTATGGACTTATGGGGTGACATTCCAATTTTGATGCCACTGCCCCAACTCTTGTAAGACCTCTTTTGAGATTCTTTGAGTTTGCATGACTTAGAGCATCTCTATGCGAGGTGCCAAAAGATTTAGTGGAGCAAAATTTAGGAAAAAAGATTCCCTTTTGATCCTCTAGCGTGCACCTAGATGAGCTCGGTTTTTGAAAAATGCCACTCGTTGGAGGATGGAGACGTCGTAGATCGACCGCCGCGGAGATAGGCGTCCTTGGAACATACCCCCCCCCCCCCAAGTTTTTTTCTTCTTCGACGATTAGTATCCGGATGTAGCGAAGAGTGACGACCGCTAAGACCGCTTTTCGCGACCTCTACGTCGGCATCCAATCATCGCGCAACCCAGGTGGTCTTCTCTCTCACCCCTATGCGCCGTGGTTCCCACCTTCTCCACTTCCGAGGTGTTTTACAGAATACTCCCTCCATTCTGAAATAGTCTACATTCTAGCCCCAAAACTTATTCTAAAATACTCTACATTCTAGCTTTTAGTCAACAAGAACACTGAAAACGATGTGATTTTGCTCTCTTTATTGGATGTTGTTATTTTCGATGTAGATTTGATTTGTTGTTCACATATAGTAGTATAAGTAGTACTAATAAATGCAATACTAGTTTGTCTCATTTCCCTAGAATGTAGACTGAATCAGAACGGAGGGAGTAACTAAGATATGTCTTTTTTTATTTTGCTTATTTTCCAATTTCTTTGCGACCGACTGCTGCCTATAGATGAAGAGGTTGACGGAGATGATCTTCGGCAACTCTTTTTTCTCTTCGGAGGGGGAGGAGGAGGAAGACGACGATTTGGACATGCATGTGTTAATGATTATGAACAAGGATACACATCATTGGTGTCTCCATGCAGAATCTTAGTTGTTACTTTATTGATGGATATGAATTTCGATGTGTTTGAATTTGAGCCATATGATTTGTTACATTTATGAATTTGGTTTGTATTTAAAACATTTTAGGTTAACGGTTAATGTTTTAAGTTAACATTTTATGTTAATTCCCCTTGAACGGGAACAAGGGTGCATATATTTTTTTTCGGATTAGGCGCGAGTGATTTTTTTGTCGTCGCGAAATTGCCCCTGCTTCCATCTCTACCGTCCTGGAAAACCAGGAGCAGTTAAAGCTGTGGACGGCGTCCTTTGTTGGTACTCCTCGTCAAATTCCCAAAATATCGAAAACCGGGAGCAGCTAAAGCTGTGGGCTTGTGAAAAAATCGGCTCTTAATTGGCCTCGTGAATTAAGGAATGACTTTACCGAGATTGCATGCAACTAGAAACCACGATTTTACCAACAGATTGGAAAGTATAGTAATTTCGCTGCAACCTCTCCTTAATCATAGACATTCGAAAGATCGGCTCTTGATTGGCGTCGTGAATTAAGGAATGATTTATGTGGCTCTTGATGAGGAGATATTTTTGAGGAGCCTGAAAATATACGCATTAATATAGGCGCAGATTAATCAACACGTACAAGAGCGTCAAATGCGTTAATAGCCAACCAAAACAATAAAGACATTAATTACTCTACTATATCCCTAATTCCCTCTTCCGCTAAACTAAAACACAAATAAAATATGCCGGCGTTGGAGGATCGATGGAGACGTCGTAGATCGACCGCCGCGGAGATAGTCATCCTTGGAACGTACCCCCAAGTTTTTTTTTTTTTGTCTTCGATGATTAGTATCCAGACATGGCGAAGAGCGACGACCGCTAAGACCGCTTTTCCGCGACCTCTACGTCAGCATCCGATCATCGCGCAGCTCCAACGGTCTTCTCTCTCACCCCTATGCCCCGGCTCAACTCCGTCGGCCGCGGTTCCCACCTCCTCCGCCGCCGAGGTGTTCCACGGAATAAGTAGGAGAGTCTATTTTTATTCTGCTTGTTTTTTAAACTTCTTTGCGACCGATTTGGACATGCATGTGTTAATGATTATGAACGAGTATACACATCATCGTCGCTGGTGTCTCCATGCAGAATCTTAGTTGTGCCTATATTGATGGATCTGAAATTCGATGTGTTTGGATTTGAGCCAGATGATTTGTTACATTTATGAATCTTGTTTTGTATTAATAAACATGCCAGGTTAGCGGTTAATGTTTTTAGGTTAACATTTTATGTTAATTTCCCTCGAATGGGAACGAAGGCACATATTTATTTTTCAATTAGGTGCGGGTGAATTGTTTTTGTCACCGTAAAATTACCCCTGCTTCCCTTTCCACCTTGTCCTGGAAAAACCGGGAGCAGTTAAATCTATGGACGATCGACGTCCTTCCTTGGTACTCCCCGTCGAATTCCCAAAATGTGAGAGGCACGGATTGATTGGCGTCTTGTGAATTAAGGAGTGACTTTATGTGTATCTTGATGAGGAGAGATTTCGTGCAACAAGGAACCACAATTTTACGTACCGAGAGGTTTTACGGACAGCAGCACGATTGGAAAATACTGTAGTATAGTAATTTTCGCTGCAACCTCTCCTTAATATAATCGTGGTGCAAGATTGGAAAGCAGTAATTTGGCTGCATCGGAGAAGGAATGCTAGTTATTGCGTTGTCAGACAAGGAGAGTAAAATTAAGGAACAAATCACCGGAGAGATTTGGTTGCAAGTGTATGCGGTGAGGGAAGGTTACTTATTGAGTTCCTGCATTTTGGGTGCCTCGTTTGGTTACCTACCCAACCTTGCTCGTCGCCGACCACCGCAACCTACCCAACCTTGCTCGTCGCCGACCACCGCAGCTCCGGTGCATTCAATCGCGCCCCCTGGCGGAACCCTAGCCGGCCGACCAAGTCCGTCGCGCATTCAATCGCGCCCACACGCGGGCGGAACCCTGGCGTCCCGCCGTCGACGCGGCCCATCCCGCTCCGGCGAGACCTCGCAGCGGCTGGAGCTGCGGCGCCGCCGTCCCGCCGCAGATGTACGTGCTCCCCATCCGCCGCATCCCCGTCTTGACGCGCGCGGCACCCCTGGGCGACCAACCAGCAGCCGATGCTGAATCCGGCCGGCGCTGCATCAGGGTGGAGCGACAACCTTCTCCACGGCGACCGCGTCGACCTCACCCGCCATGGTAACCTCAGGACCCCGTCCCCTCTCCGCGTCCACACCCCGATTAATCTCGTCATCCCCCTACCCCTGCCCCGTGCAGGTAAGCAGAAGAAGATCAAGGACGGCCTACCCACAGCTCCTCCTGCTGCAAGGCCAAGAAGAGGCCGGCGTCCGGAGATGGCCGACGACCACGCAAAAGGGCTCGTCCAATCCGGCCTCGACGGCCAAGGAGGAGCTCGTCCGGTCAGATGACGCCCACCAAATTAAAGGTCCTTTCTTTGCCCCCTGTTCCGTTTTAGTTTCCGTTATTCCCCATGGTCGCTCCTGCTGCAAAGTAGCAATTTCCATTTCGACATTGTACTATTTCTCTTCTTGCTGGATCACACCGAACGCTACGCTCACCCTGTGCATTCGCAGATGGGGTGGATATCCAACTGACCGAGGAGAGCCGTCGCGGCTCAGCACCCGTGTGTTGTTATGCCGGTGGCGTCGACGACGGTGTCGGCGCAGCCGCAGCCCCAATCGTTGTTAGGCCGATGTCGATTGGGGGCGCTGGCTCACTTTGTAGCCCTGTTCCTAATAGTTGGTCTTTTTGCGGTTATACGCTGGCGTAACTAGTACAATGGCCAACTTACCAATCTCTGTATGCCAGCAATGAGGTCACGTACAGGGACCAATTGCTGATCACAGGAATGTATGTTTTGTAGCTGAACATTTCCGAAGCAAGACAATTCTAAGGGTTTGGTGTGTTCATGTTGCTCTTTTTGCGTAAATCTAACCAGACCAATCAGTCTTATTTGACAAACCTGAAACTAGTACTTTTTTTTTCAAAAAAAAAAAAATCATGCCTTGGTCATTTTCTAGCAATTGCAGTCGGTGAAAATACTTATATTTACCATGCTGGGCTAACTACCTAATTCTTGATCATGTTTTAGTATTTGCACGACTCTGTACATGTATAAATGATCGTGCTGAGTATTATTAGACTGCAATAATTTGGCTGGTTATGTGCTTGTTTCAACGTGCACTGTGGCAAAATTTTAGAATTCTCATGATGGTACTTGAGAATAAATTTTGATGTTACTGTACGGATATTGTGACCTGTAGTTTTGCCACTGTTTGCTGCATCCTGGAATCCTCATAATATTACAGATTTTTGGATCTCATTATACTAGTGTGACCTATAATTAGTTTTGTACTGAACTATATTTGTTGAGCAGGTCACTTTATACTGCATATGGAGCTCATGACTACAGCCATCAAATGCCTCAATCTGCTCCTCAAGCGGAACCTTATGGTGACTATCCTTCCACACACCAATCTCAGGTACTGAATCTTGTTCATACGACATTTTCCGGCAGTAAAGTTCAGCTTGCAGCCCATCTTTACTTAAATGTTCCTACTGCACCTCACTAGAATTACCCTATAATTATCATCTTCACATGTGTGATAGGGGCCTACCGAAGCTGAGAAGAAAGAGATGGCAGCATGGTGGCTCTTGGCGACTTCTGGTGACCTTGACCAGCTTGGAGGCTTGATGGCAGAGCTGCAGGTCTAGCTGGTCTGTCCCAAGTTTCACCTCGGTGAGCGCGACTCATAAAGGTGGAATTTTTTTCCTGAGCAATAGACCTCCCGTACATTGCTCTGTCAATTGTGGATGCACACAAATGTTTATCTGCCAAGAAGATGCATGCCTGCTTGAAGTTTGTAATGAATCCTAGAGTGAGATTCATGGAAATATCCACTTCTAACTAGATGAGCAATTTGTTAGTGCTACTGCCAGTTATCCTTTTTCTGTAACATGGTGTTGATGTTAATTTTAAATTTTAGAATTCTTTTTCTGTAACAGTATGCTCACCCTGGCATTCGTAGATGGGATGGAAATCCAAATGACCAAGGAGAGCCGTCAGGCCTCAGCACCCATGTGTTGTTATGCCGGTGGCGTCGACGATAGCATCGGCGCTGCTGCAGCCCCAAGCGTTAGCCCGCTTTCAATTTGCGACGCTGGCTCACTTTGTAGCCCTGTTCCTAATATTTTGCTTTATACGATTTATTTGCTTGTGTTATATGCTGGTGTAACTAGTTAAATGTCAATTTATTGATTGTTGTATGCCAGTGATGAGGCCACGTTAGGGACCAATTGCTGATCACAAGAATACATATTATGTAGCTCAACATTTGAGATGCAAGATCATTCTAATGTCTCAATTAGTTCATGTTTCTCTTTTTGCGTAAATCTAACCCTTAATTGACCAATCTCTCTTATTTGACAAACCTGGACTCCTATTTTAAAAAAATCATGCCTTGGTCATTTTCTAGTAATTGCAGTTGGTGAAAATACTTATATTTACCATGCTGGATTAACTACTTCTTGATCATATTTTAGTAATTGGACGACTCTGTACATGTATAAATGATCGTGCTGAGTATTAGTCTGCAATAGTTTTGCTGGAGCTTCGGTTGTTTCAACGTGCCCTTTGGCAAAATTTCAGAATTCTCATGATAGAACTCACTGAATAAATTTCAATGTTACTGTACTAATGCTGTGATCTGTAGTTTCGCCGCTGTTTGCTGCATCCTGAAATCCTCATAATATAACAAATAGTTTTTGATCTCATTATACTAGCGTGACATATAATTTTTGATGTTTATGTAGTTTTGTACTGAACTATATTTGTTGAGCAGGTCACTTTATCCTGCATATGGAGCTAATGACTACAGCCATCAAATGCCTCAATCTGCTCCTCAAGTAGAACCTTGTGGTGACTATCCTTCCACACATCAATCCCAGGTACTGAATCTTGTTCATAAGACATTTTCCCGCAGTAAAGTTCAGCTTGCAGCCCATCTTACTTAAATGTTCCTACTGCACCTCACTAGAATTACCCTATAATGATCATCTTCACATATGTGATAGGGGCCTACCGAGGCTGAGAAGAAAGAGATGGCGCCAAGGTGGCTCTTGGCGACTTCTGGTGACCTTGGTCGGCGGGAGGGGCGCATAAGCTTGCAGGGATGACGGCTTGGAGGCACGATGGGAGACCTGCAGGTCTAGTTGCTCAGGCCCAAGTTTCACCACAGCGAGCTCGGCACATAAAGGTAGATTTGCTCTGTCAATTGAAATATGCGTCCTGCTTGATGTTTGTAACGAATCCTAGAGTGAGATTCATGGACATATCCAGTTCTACCTAGATGAGCATTTGTTAGTGCTACTGCTCATCCTTTTGTTGTAGCATGGTGTTGATGTTAATTACAGGTTTAAAATTGTAAGCTTTATATTAGTTTCAAGTGGGGAAAATAGGAGTTTAGAATTGGGTACTGGGGAACTTTATTTTGATATCAGGTTCACGCTTTTGTATGTAAGCCACTATTTTTTCAGTAAATAATTTATGATCTGCATGTGGTATCTTGCTATCATGCTCATTACAGTCACTTGACCATGCATATCTTTTGCTGACACTTGTTTTTTTTCTGAAGATCGATGGGTTCAAGCAGGATAGACGGTGGTGGTTATTGTTGCAACAAATAGAAAAGAAACCTTATCAGGTGTGTAGTTTTGATGTATCCCCTTCTCTGTTCTTTAAACAGTCCCAGTTAATTTCTACACAGTGTAGTTTGTTACTGAAGCTCACATATAAAAATAACTTGTATATTTTCGACCTGATTCAGTGCACCCCATGCCCATGATGATTCGTTGCTGCTGCTGCACCACGCATCCAAGAAGTTCATGTTAGCGAGAAAGAAAGGAAGACAAAATAGGAATAAGAAAGATACAACAGAGGAGATGGGGATTTTGCGAACCTTCCTCGAGCTCGCCATCAATTCATGTCTCGTGCTGCCATGGTAACCTTATAGTTAGTCCCTTTATTATAGATTGTTGGATGTGTTGGTAGAATTTACCCGGTTGGTTTAGCTTTCCGGTAGTATATTATTTGACTGGAGTATATTATAAATCATCGTGCTGAGTATTATTAGACTGCACTAATTTGGCTGGAGTTTTGCTTATTTTGGCATGCCCTGTGGTAAATTTTTTGAATTCTCATGATGGAACTTGAGAATAAATTTTGATGTTGCTGTACGAATATTATGATCTGTAGTTTTGCCATTGTTTGCTGCATCCTGGAATCCTCATAATATTACAGAGTTTTGGATCTCATTATACTAGTGTGACATATAATTAGTTATGCACTGAACTATATTTTTGTTGGACAGGCCACTTTATCCTGCATATGGAGCTCCTGACTACAGCCATCAAATGCCTCAATCTGCTCCTCAAGTAGAACCTTATGGTGACTATCCTTCCACACATCAATCCTAGGTACTAAATCTTGTTCATACGAAATTTTCCCTCAATCAAGTTTGGCTTGCAGCTCATCTTACTTAAATGTGGACATAGGGAGTTCAGACTTGGGTATTTGGAAAACTTTTTTTTGATTTCAGATTCACCCATGTGTATGTAAGCCACCTTTTATTTTTAGTAAATGCTGATTATAGTCGCTTGTCCATGCATATCTTTTTGAAGATCGATGGGTTCAAGCTGGATAGACGGTGGTGGTTATTGTTGCAAGAAATAGAAAAGAAGACCTTATCAGGTGTAAGTTTGATTTTCCTCTCCGATCCCCGTAATGCTCCAGCCACAAAGTAGCTTGCCTGCCTCTCCCTGTGTGCATCTACTTCCCCAGCATTTTCATTTTGACCTGGTGGTGTTTCGCTTCGTGCTGGATCACGGTAGCGAACTGTATGCATGCTCACCCTGTGCATTCGTGGATGGGGAAATAGCCGAAGAGGGCCGTCGCGGCACAGCACCCGTGCGCGCGTTGCTATATGTGCCGGTGGCGTTGGTGCTGCCGCTGCCCCACGCTAGTACGCGTTATTAGGCCGCTGCCGATTGGCGGCGCTGGCTCGCCTAATTTGTAGCCTGTTCTGAATATTTGGCTTTATACGGTTTATTTGCTGGTGTCACTAGTAAAATGGCCAACTTGTTGATCTCTGTATGCCAGCAATGAGGTCACGTGTAGGGACCTTTTGCTGATCGCGGGAATACATGTTTTGTAGCTGTACATTTTAGAAGCTAGACGATTCTAAGGGTTCAGTGTGTTGATGTTTCTCTTTTTGCGTAAATGTAACCCTTAATGGTCACTCATTTGTTCTTTGTGATGGATTTATGGCCCTTGGATTTTTCATACCATGATACTAATATGAAATTATTCATCTGTCTTGTAAGATTGAGCTGATTATTAGTATAGTATTTTTCTCATAAATATTACACCTGACACACTAACTACCACAAACCAATTGACTGTTACCTTGTAGTATCAGGTTATCTTAACTATGCAAAATATTCACACAAGCGTTGTAGAATACTTGGTTGTCTAGTAAAAATCTTATATCTTATGTTCACATTAAGATAAACTGATAAGTTCCACTTTTATTAGTGAGTTAACATTCAGCAAAGCACAAACTACCGTGCAACTCAGCAAATAACCATTTTTTCAGTTCAGATTAACTTGGGGCTCTTCCTCCTTCTAGCAAACCTCAGCACACCATGTCGCAACACAACAAACAACAAAATAAATTGCAATGGCCCAGAACGTGATCTCCTCTGTATATGCAACCTGTAGTTTTTTTTACCCTTTTGTATATGAACTGAACCTCTTAATTCCATGGTCAGCTACAAGAAGATACTGGGAGTTGCGGCTGCTGCATCTCCGCCTCGAGGACTAATGAGGCCACAACATGGTTGTTTGTTGCAGTGCAAGTGGTACTAGTGCGGCGTTTTCACCACTTGGGTTCAATTTTCGTTTCCTGTTTGTAACTTGATCACTGTTTCCGCAGGGGCAGACATGTCCAATCGTTGCTTTTTGGAGTTTGTCGGAAATTCCGAAAACGGCTTATATTCTGGGGAGGGAGTACTATTTCATCTAGAAAGTTTATTATGTAAGTTAATATGCTCCACTGCTTTTGTTAGACCTCTCCTTTCTTTCAAGTAGTCTCCTTTGCCTTCTCCCTTCTCTTAAATATTATGTGCATCCTGAAATTCCTTTTATGAAAATATTTAGCAACTTCATTGATATTTCCAGGTTGTATACGAGTCGTCTTACCACCCAAGTTGATCGACAACCAATGTTTAGCCTCCACGAGGCTTCTGACTTTACTGGTATGTATCATAACCAGATACATACATGATGGACGTTTTGGTGCCATGGGTTATTTGCTAAGGCCTGACATGTGACATTTCTCAATTCTATCAGATGTGGAGTTCAAGAGAGAAGGTTACACGACATTAATGGAGCTCACCGATGTACAGGTAATACCCATTTTCCAACATTTTTCCATTTTTTCAGCAGCCTCAGTTGCAGCACTAGTATATCCCTTGAAGTTTTCAAGAATTGGACTCTATTGTTTTCATCATGAGAAAATGTTCACCGTGATTGGATCATAGTGATGGTGTCTCTTCATTTTCTTTGCTTCCTGTAGAGTCAATACTAAACTGGAAATGTTCTCGAAACTAAAGCCAGCATCAGTATATATTGTATCATTAATAACACATCACTCATTTTGCATCAGCTTTCACAGAAAATAACTTATTTGGATTCTTAGAAACCTGATACCAATTTCTGAAGTTTGATATGTTGTGGCTTTACATATTGCTCATTTTTAATTCATCTTTCACAGTAAACAAGTGCTTATTTCATCTTGTTCAGCCAACATGTTTTGGCACTCAAGTTCAGTTTGTAGCTCATGTTATTTGAATTTTACACTTCACCTCACTAGAATTACCCTAGAATGATCTTCATCTGTGTGATAGGAGGCTGCAGAAGCTGAGAAGCAAGAGACCAATGGAGGCACCAGACCATGCTACTGCTGCCATGTCTGTTGACACATGCGGCCAGCTCGGCCATCTACAACGGCATCAACGGCAAGAGGACGTCGAGAATTTGGAAGCGCAGCACCAGGTTTTTTATGTCTCGCTTCAGAGTTCGGGATTGAAGGTTTACCAAGTGACTGCAATCTGGTCATATACTCTACTGTGACAAGTTAACCTCAGTTTTGAAGGTCAAACTGTATTGATCTGCAGCTTGCTGGATGTATACATATTAGCTTGAGCACACTGATTTTGAGGAGTAGCCTGCTTTTGCTATGTTTGTAGCCTTCTAGTGAGAATTGACTTGAGCTTCTCTCATGTGCTTTTTTGTGTCTAAGAGGTCGATTCTGTACATCCAAAATTTTTATTGATATATAGTTTCTCTGCAAATAACTTATGTGTTGGATTTCTCGAGGGATCTTCTCCTATGCTTTTTTTTAATTATTTGTTGTTCATTCATCTGGGAGTTATTTTAGGTATTGATGAGGATGGGTGGGAATGTGGGATCATGGAACATTATTTTCCATTGGTTTTTCCTTTTCTCATTGATGAAAAAGTTTATTACACAAATGCATGATCTTGTTGATGTCGTCTTAGAGCTTATACTCATGTTCCCGATTCTTGTATATACCCAATTTGGTTCTTTCACTGTTACTTACATATGATAGTATTGATCTGGCATTTTTAGTTGACTAACATGTAATTACCACTACTTAGGTTTATTAGGACAGCAGGTAGATTTAGTGGTTTTGGTTAAAATATTTACTTGCTGTGCTTTAGCGGTTATGGTTAAATATTGAGTTGTTCTGGTTTGAGTGACGAAAAAGTTCGGACCAACTCTGTTTTGTTTTTATAATCTGCTGTTACTTGGCAGGGAAACAGAGGAAGCCGTTGAGCACCTGACCAAGGCGTTCTTACTGAATCTCAACAACCATGTATGGTACTAAGAGGTATGATATGAAGGCAATTTACACAACGTTTCTTAATCCTGCTGTACATAGGGAGCATTCTTGTGTTGGCTTTGAATCCACTCCAAAGGCCAAACCACGTTCATGTTGAATGAATTCACACGTTGTCCTGGTTATTATTAGAGGTCCTGGCCCTGTTATGTGGGTATGAATACCACTGGTTGGTATTATGTGGCCGTCTTCTTCTTGGATTGATAACTATATATTTTCATCCTAGCACTCCATGGTTTAATTCTTTTCCTTGTCTACTACATCTAGAGAAGTATCATGCCTAGAGGAAGTTGAGTTTTTTTTCTCTAAATATAAAAGGAACCATTCAGGTCATTGTTTACAATTTCGAGTCCATAGTTAAGATCGTTGTTTAGGAAGAAAAGGGAACTTGTTTATCATCATAGAAAATTATTTTACCCTGTTATACATTATCATGTTCCAACTCACTTAAAGTTATTGTAACCCCTGCTTCGTAGGTCAGTCACAGTAGCAACAATGCTTGGAGAGCTTCCTTACTTGAAAAGGTCACCACTCTTTGTATGTGGAGCTGTCCTCCCGAGGAGCTGGATGCAGAGTGAATGAACTTCTCGATCTCGACATGTAGAAGAAGGTGATTATGTTTTTCCTGTAGTTTGTTTGGTTGCAAAAAACGCATTGGACTGTGTGTGCTAGTAAAAAATGCCTTTCAGGTCGTTGCAACCGTGAATACATGGTTTTGAATGCCTTTAAGGTAGTTGCCTTTAACCAGGAATGTATCAAGAGTAAGCGTCAAATTGCTTTGGCTGCGCTATTATGTTGAATTGCATATCACATTTGTATTTCACATTTTGCATTTTACAGAGCTTATGGTTAGATTAATAAGGCCTTTTCTAAAGTGTAAACGCCATGTATATTTTCTGAGTCTCTTTGCCTTATGTGATATATTTGATGGTTCTGATATTGTTGAAGCTCATAACATAGGAGGTCAGAACCAAGTGAAAAATGCTTGGCTTTGCTCGTATCTTTTATAGTACTTGGAATTATGGTTAACTATCAAGAAAGAAACGGGTTTCCCTTGTTGTGTTATATTTGTGAACCGAAACATAGATTGTGGTCAGTTTTATGTTTTGTGTTCTCTGATACTGTCACTTGTCTTAATCAAATATATGCTCTTTATTCCTCTGGTCTGTGATCCTGTAACTTAGATTGTTGGACCTAGAACTTCTTAATCATGTGTTCCCTGATCTAGTAACTTAGATTGTTTGGTCTTATTCCTGTGTTCTTTGATCCTGTAACTTAGATTGTTGGACCTGGAGCGATGACCATACTCGGACTTCAGGGCATGGAGCCTGAACAATGGCCCACTTTACGGTATGTAAAATTTCAGTTAAGACGACTTTCAGGTAAGATGATTTCTGTACTACTAGACTCAAGGTTTAATCCAAATTAATGATCATATTGTGCTGGTATCTATCAGGTGACCTGAAGCCTATGCATGAGATCGATCTTGGGCTTCTTTCCCAGTGCTGTTTTACCAAGCAAGTGTTTAAGGTGAACAAGTAGATCATGGCAAGCCTTGCTCTGAAGATAAATGTCAAGGTTGGTGTTCAAGCGAATGTTGCCACTTCTCCTTGTGCTTTGTGTGTTTTTGGATCGTCGAGTCTAACATGGCACTATATTTTCGAAGGCTGATGCAGTGTTCTATTCTAATTTGCATCCCTTTTGTCACTGAGAGGCCCGCGATAATATTTGGCGCCGATGCCTCATCCCCATCCCCATCCACGTTGTGGTGAAGACAACATCCCTGCCATCATCCGAGCTCTCCAATGTTGGTGACCATCACCATCCTTAGTACCTAATTTCTCGGTCTCCATGTGCAAGCTAGTTTATCTGTTCATTCAGTTATTTGAAGTGTCTTCTCAGTCCGCAGCCTAGCATAATTGTGTAGATTAGATAGCTAGAAACTATTATATCAATCTAGCAGGGTTCTAGGTATATAGAGCCCGCAATAACGATGATCCAGGGTCGCTTTTGTTTCTCCTCTCCTGGAACTGAAAGAACTCAACCCAACGATGTCAATTCCGCCTGTGGAGATTGAAAGTGGTTTACATCTATGTTGTCTGTGATGGCACAGAATAGAACAGATCTATTTGAGCTCTTCAGTGTGATTGTCGTGCTGGCAGCATGTGTGATTAATAAGCTGTTTTATCAGATTTGTGTACATGTTGTAGTGGTGTACTTAATAATTAGTAATTGAAGCAGCAACAATCAACCAAATGGCTTGATTTTTCTCTTAATTGCCTTTCCTCCCAATTTCTGTACAAGTAGCCAAATGGCTTGACTTTTCTCTTAATTGTCTAGATTTCTCTTTTGTAGGTGTCTTCTCTATGCAGCACTCAACTCGAGTAATGTTTTTTGGGCCTAACAATGTTCTCTGCATTGAATTTCAGGGCGCTACCCGAACGCCACCACCAAGTTTTCTTTGTGCCAGCGCTTACTTGATAGATTATTTTAATAATACCAGATGTTGGTGTCTTTGGAAGTAATGTGAAGTTACATATGCACATGTTCTTTCTATAGAGGCAATTATGGTGCGTGTTCTTAGTGGATTTTTTAGTCAAGTTAGTACCAGGTGTGGCCTATGAACATCCAGTGATTTCATTAGGCCGCAGTTTCTACAATTTTCACATAAGAAGTTGTACTTGTTGGTTTTGATTTGCAGCAGGAAGAGAACATTTACTCCCTCGGAATCAGGCGCATCAAAGATGAGGCCTTGGCTTGGTGCGGTATTGTCTCACTATGCTTCGGCCTGCCATATTGTTTTGGTGCTGATGATATTCTTGGACATTGTTCCTCTTTCCATCAAGTTTTGGTGGCGAGCATCCTCTAGAGAAGATCCGCTGCTCTAGCTACTCAGGTCGCTGCTAATGAAATTGGTGCAATACACACTTTCCCATATCAAGTGAGGCAGATGATCTTCCCTGGAAAGCATGGAAAGCATGCAGGGGGTATCCACATTGTCGAGTGTAACATACGCGAGAGGCGGCTGAGTGTGTTAAATCCTTATTAGCATCTGCAACCTTTGTTACTCAATGAATAATTATTAATTCTTTATGAGTTAGTAGCGGGAGCTCATGCATGCTTCGAACATACCTATGTATTGTATGTTATGGAGATTATAAATTTTCTCCTACTTATGGCTGGGGCATTTGAACGGCCCTGTTTTCTCTGAAGTACATAATAATTTGTTGCAGCAGCTTGCTTGCTTGTTGTCTGGTCATTGTTGCCATGCATATATGCGGAGCCTAGCACTTGAAGCATTGGCTCCAGCACTTGTTGTCAATCACGATCTGATTTCTAAGTGCCAAATTAATTACCATAATTGATATGTTCGCTCCGTTCTTTTTTAATTGATTCAAATTTAGTATAAAGTTGTACTAAATCTGAGTCAACTAAAAGAGAACGGAGGGAGTAGTTATTAGCATAGAAAAGAGGCAAGGAGAAGTCACCTATAAATGAGTTTGTAGGTAGTGGGCGTGCATGTATTTCACGGCCGGAGAGTTGAGCAGAATACAGTCGTGACGATTGAGCCAAATGCATGCACGTGCACGTTGAATGAAGTCGCCGCATCATCTGTCGCTCGGTAGAACATGGAATGTGATTAGAATGCAAAAGCAATTATTAGGAGAAAATCAATCATCAATTAATATAGAGGAGTTTGCATGGTCTCGTTTTGCTTCTCCCGGTCGATCGACTCCCATGTATATAGATTAAACCGAGAAACAAGCGGGAATATGGTACTACTTACTACACCCCTTCGTCTCATATACTCCATCTCAGAGGTTAAGGCGTAAAAAATGGTTTTTCATCAATGCATAATGCTCATGATAAACTTTAGCACATTTGTGTCGAAGTTGCCCCTCTGACCCGTTTCCAGTTTGCTGAAAAGAAAGGAGACGAGTAGGCACCCGTATGGTATTAGCTCCTCTATTCACGCTGAAATAACTGCAATCAATCTCCTCTAGTAAAACAGGTGCATAATTGGTTATGTGCGGTGCATGCATGAGATGGAAGTTACGGAGGAGTCAGGTGCGGCTATATTAAGGAAGAAAGAGAAATAAAAGGGGGAAGTAACCAGGGGTAAACATGAAAGTTAATCAGCATGTGCGGCCATTCTTAATCGTAGCATCAAACTTTTTACGCCTCAAGCATAGAGACGGAGGGTTAATTACCCTGAAAGTAGGCCAAACATCTTGATGGTGCATGGACAAATAAGCCAAACATCATAACTGACGCCCGCAAATTAATTACCGTAATTGATACAGTTAGCAAAGAGAAGAGTCAAGAAATTTCACCTATAGTAGTGTGCGTCCCCGCCGGATAGTTGAGCATGATATAGTCGTGAGATTGAGTCAAATGCATGCACATGCAGGTTGAATGGGTCACCGAGTCGTCTTCCGTTAGTGCCGCTCCGGCTGTTCCGTAGAACATGAGATGCGATTAGCATGGAAATGTAGTTATTAGGGAAAAAAAATCAATCATCACTTAATGCCAGAGAATCAATTTGCTGGTAGCCATGCACCTCAGCGTTTTTTAGGCTCACGATTAAGGCCTCCAAAATTTCCAACCTATATGTCTTCACCTTTTTCCCTCCATAATAACTAAAAACCCAGGCGTGGGGACCGAATATTTTCCTTCTTCCCGCCATTTTCTTTCCCTCCCTCGAAATTTGAATCGCCTCCAAAAGCTCTATATATACTAAGGGGGGGTTGAGCCAACGCGTGCGTCGTGTGTGACGACTTAGACTTTGACTCTTTACTCGTCGAGGAGAGGAGAGGAGAGAGGGCACTCTGCTGTTCACCCGGCCTCCCGGTTTCATCGTCGTCGCGGCGGCCCGGTAATTCTTTTGATTATTCCTTTCGATTTGGTTGATCGAGTGCATCTTCGACCATGTCACCGCCGTCTGCTCAGGTTCGTTTCCTGCAGGTTCGCCGAAAAGGGAGCTAGTGCTGCGCGCGGCGGCGAGTCACGGCCGGCATGGATGGATCATCGGCCGAGGTTCTGCTGCAGCGGCGGCGGCGCAGATCGGATGGGGCTGGCCGGAGAAGCGTGGTCAGTTTTGTTTTGTGTCTTGTTTTGGATTCCCGTACGTAGCTGCTGCTAGGCATGCAGGGGCGGGCGTATCCTTGTACCGTGTAATCTTAGTACGTACGTAGTGATCTGGATGGGTCTAGGGTAGGCAGCTCGCGTTGAAGATGCACGTACACGTAGGGATGTGTTTGGGAATTAATTAAGGAGGCAGCTGATTGCGTAGTTTTGGGAATCGATGGATTCCTTGCCTTGCCGGCCTCCTTGATTAGGGAGCGAGCGAGACAATAGTATTAGAGCAAGTATAATAGAGTCTAGTCAGCTGACTATAAGACATTAAATAATATATTTTAGATGAGTTGGAGGAGAGAGGAGAGGAGAGAGAAGGGAGGTGAGCTACTAATAGCGCTCTGCTCTGGCACCTTGTGAGAGTGGAATGTGGGCCATATATTAGTAAAGTACTACATTCTTATAGCCAACTATTATACATGTTAGCTATATGATGACTACAAATGATATGACATCTTATTATAGTCAACAGTTGGCTATACTATTGGAATTGCTCTTAAGGAAAGGTTGGGCGCGCCCGTGCGAGGGAGTGAAGCCGGTCCATCTCGCGGGGGCCTGAGTGCGCGCGACGGGAGCGAGTTGCACCGATCGGCCGGTTCGCTGGAGCCAGCCTGGCAGCTGATGGGAAGCACACCCAGCAGCGCGACGAGGCCGTGAACTGGACGACGCGTGATGGCATCAGCTTCCATGTTCTCTTTTTTTTTCCTTTCCGGAGGCTCGGAGATCTGCCGAGACATACATGTCGCCTGTTGTAACACTCCTTCCAGGTAACCACTCTTCTTCATGCTCAAGCCCATAAGCCAACATATATACGATCGATGTTAATTGCGTAGTACCAAAGGTAAACTGTCTGCAACATGATCAGCATGCAAGTACGTGAACTATCCTATTTCGAGCTTATATTTGGATCTGCATGGGTAATCATTTCTGTTTTTGCTAACTAGCCATACGGCAATTTCGCACAATCATTTCAATGCACTAATTGAGATTTTTGCTAAATAGTACTGGAGAACAACACAGCTTATGCGTCCACTGTATTGATGCCATAGGCACTCGTTACTGACTAAAGTTGAGATGCTCCTTTTCTATATTCAGACCAGGAACGTAAGAGAACTTTTTTTTTTTTGGTGTGATATGGCATGCATCTAGAATTCTAGATAATGTTGTTTGTTACTGAATGAATGCATGACCTTATTGCGTTTCTGCTTTCTTTTCAAGGGTCCTATTTGCAAACTATGAGGGTTGCTCTGTTATTTCATATTCTTCAGAGGCCCTTTATGTAACTTGGTCTGTAACTGCGTGAAATTAATGCAGCTCTAGGTCCTTCGGGGCCTTTCTTGTTAAAAAAAACAGTTCTCCCAAGTATTTCTGTAAGTATTCAGAACATCGCCCTCTAGCAGGACTAGTAACTCAAGCACCATCTAGTGAACTAGTTTTGTTTTGTGTTTACCACGTTTACAATGCTCCCAACAAGGCAAAGTACCATTGCAACATATGCGTCATACTTCGTGGTCTCTTCATGAGTTTACTAGAGATCACCCAAATCTCATGGATTGCAACGTTTAACAATCGAACTCATATAGGTATTGATGCATGTAAAATGCATACATGAACTCTAAGTCTTATAAGTAATTTGAACAGAAAGATTAGCCCTACCCTGCGCCGAGCTCCTCCTCCGTTGGACCACCACCCCCTATCATCCATCCCTCTAAGTCTAAATTCCCTCTACTCCATCTCCAGAGTCGGCGACCGCACCCCCTCCCCTCCCCAAGGATAAGGAACATCTATGATGTTGGGTTCATTGACCCACAAATCGTTAATGGATATGTGTTACAAAATCACCCCGTCGACGTGGAGCAAGACCTGTTGATTTTTCTTAGAAAGCAGGAACTCAAAAGTGATATTCTATTTCCTTACCATTTTGGGTGAGTGTTTCTGTCTTGAGCACATTCTCTTTTGTTTACTCCATGCATGGTATGTGGCTAATCGATGAGTTATGCATGACTGTGCATGTATCGTGTCCGCAGGTTCCACTGGATTCTGCTAGTAATTCAATTTCACACCTCCACAGTTCTCGTCATCGACTCTCTGAATATGGATTCAAAGCTTTGGGTCGACATGAGAAGAATGCTGCAAAAGTAATTATTTTCATTCATTTGCGCTCTATATCGATCGGCCTCTTTCGTTCATTTCCTAATATCAAGTAACTAATAACTCTCTTGTTCATTTAATTTTCTTTGCCTCGTAGGGTTTGGAGACGGTTCAGATGAAACGGTCGGTGTATTCAAAAAAGAGCTAGAATTTAGAAGGTCACTGACTGGGGAAATTCAGCCACCGGAGACCAATCTATGTGGATACTATGTTTGTGAGTTCATCCGGAGATACACCTCTGAGCGGATGTCGTCGGATAACAACGTCAAGAGGAATAACTTGCGGAAGACGCTTAGTCCAGAAGCTCGCTTCCGACCAATTCAAGAGGAACTAGCAGGATGGTTCATGATGGAAGTCCTCCATCCTAAAGGAGAACACTATTACGAGGACGTAGAACTTCTGATGCAAAATTATGTATGGAAACTTGTTCAAAATTGTATATGGTCATCCGATATTGAATATATATTGTATATTCCTCTTGAATTCTTTTTGGTTCTAATTTCAAATTTGTTTGAAATTGTACATTCATATGCATGTATGTAGTACCGTAGAATATGTGAAACTCCTTCAAAATTAAAATAAAACACAAAAGAAATAAAACAATACAAATTAAAAAGAAACCAGATTTAGGGGGGGTGCTAAAACCCTAAACCTGCGGCGGCCTTTAGTCGCGGTTGGCCAGAAGAACTGCGACTAAAGGTCCTCCGCCCCAATGGTCGCCTGGCGCCCACGTGGACGGGCCTTTAGTCGCGGTTCGTAAGCAACCGCGACTAAGGGGGGACTTTAGTCGCGCAAAATTTAATCCCGGTTGCGCAACCGCGACTAATGGCAGTTGCCAACCGAGACTAAAGCCCCTTTTTCTATCAGTGTCTATCTCAACAAACTTGATGAGATCGTCGTCGCAGAAGTACTCCGAGGCATAGTTCGGACAGAAGAAAGCATCTCCAAGGGCACCATTGTATATTTTTTTCTGAATAAGATTGGATGCAACAAAAACATGGAGTCGAAGCTATGATCTACTTTTACATTGAACATTGGCATGGTTATAAGAAGAACAAGCTCCAGGGGTTGCATCGGAGAACCTCCAACCAATACATCAATGGGTTTAGGTCGGGTCCCTTAAAAAACTGTGTCGTTTTAATTGTGCTTGCACACGAGGCTTAGACGCAAGAAGCATATAGATAAAATTTCAAACATTACTCGTTCTTCAGAGTACCAAAATCAGGTTAATAGCAGCGGAAATTGGGCCATATCATTTGAATACTTGTTCCAGAACAATTTACATGTGGATCAACTGCTAGAATATCTTTTTATTAGCCAATATTTTTGCAGGTAATAGAGTAAGGATCCTGAATTTATTACATTCAAGACAGATGACAGAACACTTTCACAATGATCGCGGCCAATGTGCAGCCGAAGAAATAGAGCAAAAACGGATGTTCCACCCGGTTATCCACAACACGTGGCTACTTCTTCTTCCACCTCTTCTTCTGAACATAGTCATTGAAATTGGGCCCCCCTTGCTGCAATTTATCGGATTTATCCTTGTCATCTAGATTTCCCATGTCTGTTAAAAAATTTGTTTGCAAAGGTTCAGTTACACATAAAACATCGGAAAGACTTGCAAGCAGCCTTTTGAGGGAGTAATTTTTATCAAAGAGGGTCTCAACAAGATGTCTAGAGACCTGCCCTTAGGATCATAACCCAAGCCACGAACAGATTATGAAACTATTAAGCCAAGGGACTAAAAAAGTAGGCCACTCTTCTTCCAAATTTCATCAATGTGACATGTGATACACAAAGAAGCTAATCACAGACTATATAGTAGGTTTTACAGAACATGGCCTTAGGCCTTAGCATCACTATTTTGATATGGTAGCTAGGCACTACCGACGTAGCAGGTCATACATAAATAAATAACTAATAATAATAACAATGCATCAAACAAAAATTGTTGGTAAATATATAGCTAATAATAACCTCTCGTCTCGGACAAGAATTAACTGTTTATTTATTCTCGTTGTACTATAAAATCTGATTTTTTTATTAACATTCAAGCATTATGTCTACGTTAACACATATAATTTCATTGTCATATATTGTGTTATTTAGGAGAGAAAATGGGAAAATTCCATAAATCATATGTCAACATATATTTGATACCCCTGTTAATGTTTACACTTCTATATCAGCTAAACAGTCCAATATCAGCAGGTTGGTGTCAATACTGAAACATACATTCTCCTATGCAGATGCAATGACAGATAACTAACACACAACCAAGAGTCTGAAGGATACTGGCCGATTCAAAGTAAGGGTGTGAACAGACTGCACATCCAAAGGATATATTGATGCTAAATCAGATGTCATGAGAAGAAGAAACATAGTTACCATACCTGATGTGATGTGGTTGATGTAGTACTTGGGGAAGGCGTGTGCATAGTACATCGGAATGGCATTTGAATCTTGGGTAGAAACCGGGACAAGTGCTTGCAGAGCCGCATGTTTCATGTCAACAGCAAGAACCCACGCGGCGTCGTCTTCCTCATCCACCTTGGCCAGCATGTAAAGAAGATCATCGTCACCACGCACACTGAGGGTGGGGTTAAGGTAAAACAGATTCTTCAGTTCGAGCTCTTGTTTCTTGTCATCCGACAACAGGTCAGGGAATAATAGAGCAGAGTATCTTGGGTCAACCGAGATGTCAGCAACGTCAATTGTTCTGACCTTGCGCCAACCATCCCAAGAGACCTTCCAGTTTCACGTAGTGGTTTTCCAAGCTTTCCCGTTGGCCCTGCAGTCAGGATCTTCGAAGTCTACCTCGACAAACTTGATCAGATCATCACAGGAGACGACGTCGCAGAAGTACTCCGGGGCATAGTGAGGATGCTTGGTTAGACAATGCACCTCTAAGTGAACAGCCTGCGTTGTATAGTATCGTTCGTCGCAAGGGAGATACCATTGTCACAGTAATGGCTACCTCTCCACCGAATGTAACGTTCCGACGTGTTTTGCTAGGACAAATGCTAGTGGCATGGAACGCTTTAATTCATAGGTTGGGGGATGTTAACCTATCGCCTGAACCAGATGAATTTAGGTGGAATTTACATGTAGATGGCTCTTTCTCGGTAAAATCCTTATACGCCGCCTTAATCCATTCTGATTTACGGGTTGATAATAATAAAAAAATTTGGAAGATGAAGATACCATTAAAAATAAATTTTTTTGGATGGTACCTTCGTCGAGGAGTCATCCTCACCAAAGACAACCTTGTTAAGCGAAATTGGCAAGGAAGCTCTCGATGTGTTTTTTGTCATCATGATGAAACTATTAAACACCTCTTCTTCCAGTGCAGTTTGCGAGATCTATTTGGTCTGTCATCCAAGTAGCGTCTACCTTGTATCCTCCCACTAGTGTGGTCAATGTCTTCGGTAATTGGCTTCATGGTATAGATTCAAGGTTCAAGTTGCTTCTTAGGGTGGGGGCGCTAGCAGTTATCTGGGCGCTTTGGCTGAGTAGAAATGACAAGACTTTTAATGACATTAACTCCTCTTTGTTGCAGGTCATCTACAGATGTATAGGGATTCTTCGTTCATGGTTACCTCTTCAGCGTATGGAGAACCGAGACCTATTTACGGAGGTCTGTACACGATTGGAGGCTACGGCGAGGGATACTTTTTCCCTACATGGGTGGCAGCATAGTCTACGGATTGAAGCCCCACCCACATCTTAGGCGTTTTGCGATTCATCGTTCGATATGTATTTCGCCTAGTTTTTAGTTTGGCATCTTTTTTAGACTTGACTTTCATAAACGGCTGTGTGCATCCTGGTTATGCAGAGGCTGGATGTAATTGCTTCCCAAAAAGTAATAAAGCATCCTTTATAAAAAAAAAATACTTTGGATTACCTAACAATCACCCCCTAATCCAAAACTTTCAACTCGTAGACTGTAACCAACATGTTATCCGGATTACCAGCCCACGTTGCCGCCTTGACCGGTGCGCATTCATCTTCATGTTGATCTTCATCCTCTTGTTGAGACACACAAACGACTCCGGCACTAAGAGGAAAAAATAAAGACAAGACTTTTAACTTTGTGATCACCGCTCCATCATCACATCATCATCGGCCCATCGTCATCATCGTGCACAGCTAGGTGAAGTATCCCGTGCTCCTTATGTTTCTTCCGTGGATTAGAACACTCGCGAGAGAAGTGCCCCAACTCCTGACAGTTACAGCAACGGACTTTTGATATGTCAAATTTATTGTACTTTTGCTTATCTCTGCCTTTCGCACGCGAGAACTTAAGTTGCTCTTCTTCCTTGTCGCCCTCACGTCCCTTCAATGTCAACTCATAAGTCTTCAATCGTCCGATCACCTCCATCACCGACATTGTCTCCACATCGCCCCACTGCTCAATAGTGCCGATAGGTAGAAACTTGTCGGGGACATTGTCTCCTGTATCTTTCTGAATATGATGGTAAACAAACTTGTTCTAGGTAGACAGAAAATTTATAATTTTACTTCATGCTTAGGCTACTAATTTGATTAATGAACCAAACAGAACTTTATTGTCGTGTTGCAGAAAGAATACCACGCTTTGCCTGCTTTTTTCGTTGAAGAATTATTATTAATTGTTGCCCTTTGCTTGCTAAGAAATTTAAGCTGCATGGTAACACCATTTCTGTATATTGGCATCGAAATGCAGCATGCAAAGTTCATCTAACCATAGTCCCAGTCATCCATGCATGTCATTTCGATGTACTCCAATAAGATCTTTGGCTTAGAGCTGCAGTGTACTTAAGCTACATTATCCATTTTTTCTACCATAAGGAACGTGGTAGTAACATTAAGGAACGTGGGATCAATCCCAATTAACACCCTGATGTGAGTTGTGTCAACTATAAGGAACGTGGGATACCAGGCTAAACAATCTTGTGTACGTGTTGCTTTAGTAGTTTTTTTGGCTCTTCATATGACCTACTATACACTTGTTTTTTAGCTGACACGTGAATTTATTGGTATGCAAGCTTCAAGGGAAATTCCATTCATATTTGCATTTTATTGACACTGAATTTATTGGTATGCAAGCTTCAAAGAGACCGCCTACGCACCACCTATCGCATGCCATATGCGCGCGCTAACCATCTGGAAATCCCTGCGGCTTCCTGCGGTGTCCCGCCGAATGCGCTGGAAACTGATCGGATTTAAACTAGGGGTACACTTTTCGTTGCTCGATAAATTTTGGGAAAAATATTTTTAGGTCTATGACACATCATTTTATATGCTAAGTTTTATCCGTTTAGCGCGTTGGTAAACGGGTGCACCCGCGCGCCCGGTACGGCCATACCGCACCTCCCAGGGGCCTTTTTGGGCCAGATGGCAAACTGAATGTCATATTTGGAATCCTCTCATTTTTTAGGTTCAAAAGATGATATGGATGTTATATTTGGATTCCTATCATTTTTCTGATCGATTTAGACATATTATTTATCAGATTCTGATTTATGGATTTAAAAATATTAATTGATCCATATTAAATAAAAAGACAAAAAAATCATTTATTGTTATTTGAATTCTATATTATTATTACTTATATATTTATTGTTGTTTGCTTAAGTAATTTTTTGGAATTCAAAAAATAAAGAGCTGTGACACGTTCCAAGGGTTAATAGGAGTGATAAGATAATATTATCAATAAGGTGTCATTTCTTTCATGGAAGCTAATCCGAAGGGAACCAGGAAGTTAAGCGTGTTGAGGCTGGAGTAGAGTGAGGATGGATGACCGACTGGAAAGTTGTAATTTAACTTAGAGTCAAGTGTAGAATTTATACTTAGAGTTCAAAGTGTGATAAACAAGTAAAAGAAAAAAAATAAGGAGAAAAAAGAAAATAATATTTTTTTTGATTTTTTTAAAATTAAAATTTGAATATTTGAAATATACGCCAACGGCCTGTCTACGCCGAGGGCTGCCCTCGGCGTAGCAACTGCTATGCCGACGGCCAGGCTACGCCAAGGGCAAAAAGGCCTCCGCCGAGGCCCATCTAGCCCGAGGGCTACGCCGACGGCTTGCGAGGCATACGCCGAGGGCAGCTGGTCGTCGGCGTCTCGGGGCGTTCCTGTAGTGAAAAGATTTTCTCTGGAACCTGTAGTTGGGTTCTGTGCAGGCAACTATTTCTCTTGATCTGCTTGAGGGCTCTCACAAGTTCATTGCTGACTGCTGTTCTTCATTCTCCTTAAACTTTGGAATTTACTCAAGTTCACAAGCAGTACAGTGAGTCCCTTGGCACCGTATAAATCCAACAAAAGTTCGGGGGATGGTACAAATGACATCAGGGCATGGGTGAACATACACACAAGCTACAAGTTATTTTGGTGCAAGTTAACAACAAACATAGTAGTTCAAGCTACTGTCCCAATTTGAGGTCATTGTATCAAATTTCTATTATAAGAAAATAATGCGATGATTCCTTGCCATGAATAGCAAGGAAGGCTTCCCACAGGCGTCCATCATCCTCAAGCTTATTGCTGACCTTTTGTTTTACTGTAGATCTGATATTTGTTTGCCATGTCCATATATGGAATTTCTGTTCTGTTACTAACTCATGACAGACCTACATAGAGAAACATGCCGTGAGTTATAAGTTCAAAAGCATAAAAAAACGAAAAAAAAACTATTATACTGTGTTAAGTTGAGACATCCTTTTGGGAACGGAGAGAGTACAAGATATTTGAGCTAATCATCTAAAAAAAGAAAGTTAAGCTATGTTAGTTTACTAAGGACCATTTAATAATTCTACATTTCTAATACACATATGTTAGTTTCGGCCCCGCTGAAACTATGTGAAACTCATGAGACCCGTGTACAGACAAGCAATATCATGATTGCCAGTTGCGAAAAGAGGTTCTGTTGTGGCTGCCCTACAACAAGCACAAAAAAAAAAAACAATGAAAAACAGAGCAATGCCGCTGAGTGTGCATAAAGTTCAGGTCCCTGGTTCATTGGCCATGGATAAAAAACGAAAAAAAAACTATTTTTAATATTATCCATTTCAGTGTCCTTTTACTACTTGTGCACTAAAATACTATAATGATTGCAGACAAGCAATTATCATTGTTTTTTTTATCGGGAATCTCCCCCTTTTCTGTTGACCCACAGAAACAATATCTGGCGAGTTGCACCATAGAGATTTGAGACTAGGCACTTCATTTTTGCAACTCGTTCTCGAGCAACAAAAAGGAGGCTAAACTAAAACCATACTGCATTTACGCTGGTAACACAGTTCAAGAGATTTAACAAAATGCTCAGACTAAAGCCACAAGTACCCTCCGTCCCGGTTCATAGGACTTACACGTATCTCTAGGTCATAAATTTAACGATGATAATGCAACATATGTATTACAAAATATACATCATTAGAAAGCTTAGATGTTCTACTTTCTAATGATATAATTTTTATATTATACAAATAATAATATATTAATCAAATTGACAACCTAGAGATACGCGCAAACTCTATGAACTGAGACGGAGGTACAAAAAAGTAAATGAGAAAGAATCTTGCATTAATTACCTTCTTTCAAGCCTTTACGTCCAAGAGATTCGACAATGCTGATCCTACCTTGAACTGCTTTCTCCAGGCTGTCAACATATACAGGAAGCCAATAGTTATTACTTGTGTCATTTAGCGTAATAGTTGTCCATGGTTCTCATTGGATGAATTATCAGATCTTTGGAGGGGTCGGGAAGGGAAAATACAAAGGAAAGTGGAGGATTATAACTGAAATGTGAGGGAACTCACCATTGTAAGAACAACGGGCAACTCTTTATCATTGCCCCTCCAGTATTCTCCAAGATCGCTAACTTCGACAGCTTCAGTCACAATTCCATTCCACACAAAAATCTTGTCTTTGCACTGCAAGTCTTCCGTTTGGTTTCCGTTAAGGATCCTTCTTACCTCGATTGTTTGTGTGGACTGTGGTGGCAGGATCCCTTTTCCCGGTTCCATTTTGTACCGCGCATAATTGTCTTCATGAGACCATATACTGAAACCGACGATGTGGTCCGTAACGTTGGCTATTTTAAGCATCCCTTTAGACAAATGTAACATGGACACCCTCTTGTTTGACAGGAAGGGGAAGGGGAGTTGGGGAGGATCAAACTGGATCAACTCGTCTGAGGTGCATAAGCTTGTCTGCAAAAAAAAGGAAGTGGAAGAATGCCGAGATTGATTATATTAATGGGTACCAGAGAAAAACCAACGTAACTACGCCATCTATTTCTTTCTACGGGAGTAAACGGACCATCATTGACCAAATGCCTACAAAGTAATGCCTCTAAATACACTTGTAAATTTAGTAACGTGTTATGGCAACGAGATCGGCCTACTAGCCAACAATACGGTAGTCGTCACCACATTAGTGACATGAGATTGTCATGCAATTTCAGGCTAGCTGACTGGTGGAACCAGACCTAGATGATGCTCAACTTTGAAAAAGACAATAGATATTCGGACTATTTCAAAAAGTTAAGCAAGACGTGTTCTCATTGAGTATCAAATGTAGGGTGCTCCAAACCGTAGGAGGAGGATTCTACTAACATGGCAGCCTCGTGATTTCAGCTGGTATTAATAGTAAAATAATTTTCTAACACATTCATTGCATAATTATTACTTACCTTATTATAAACAATTGGCAACTCCATACTCCCTTTGTAATCAGCATAGGCCTGAATGTCGCTGGCTTCGACACCTTCATGCACTAAGCTGCTCCATAGAAAGAACTTGTCTTCGCATTGCATGTCATATTGTTCGTCTTCCTCTGGTTCTCTTCTTACAATGAGCCTTTGTGTGGACCGTGGTGGCATAACTCCACTCGCGGGTACTGTGTCATACACGCCCGCATTTGTTTCTGGGTGATATGTTACAAAACCAACATAGTAATCTGTATTATTGATTATATTAACTGGAAACACTAAGGGCTTGTTTGGCATGAAAGGGAGGCTGAGCTCTGACGGGTCAAACTGGATCAGCTCGTTTGAGGTACATGGGGTTGCCTGCCAAGAAAGAACACATCAGTGGATTAATTGGGTCCAAAAGGAAATCACCATCAGTTCGCATTTACAGATTTAAATCAATCATTATTGACTATACAGAATAATACATTGTGCAATCAGGAATTGACCTTTTTAAGAATGATGGGCAATTTCTGACCCTCTTCCTCACCCATGCAGCTAATGATGTCTCCGCTTTTGACACCTTCAGTCACAACACGGCTCCAGACAAAGTTACTTTCTGAGTGCTCCATGGCTTCTAGTTCAGTTTCGTTTGTACACCATGTGAATGTGTGTTTTATAGTGGACCTTGGTGGCAGGACTCCTTTATCCAGTGATATTCTGCCCCGCGGTGCAATCCTATCGATCCAATATGAATGGAAAGCAACATAGAAATCTGTAGTGTTGATTATATTTACACCGAGCAGTAGACTCTTGTTTAGCAAGGCGGGGATGCAGAGCTCAGCTGGATCCAATTTGATCAGCTCACCTGAGATTGATGAGCTTATCTGCAAAATGAAAAGGATTTTCATGCAATGACAAAACATATTTGACAATCAGTTTGGCTGGAAGGGCGTGAAAGGTTTCCCGAAAATCCGTCGACCCCGCTTCTTGCATTCGCCTACATTGTTGCTGGGCCGGCCTGCTGGTTTGGACTGTTCCGGTTAGTTTTGTGCTGGTTGGGCCAGCATGGGGTGACCAGCCGGGGAGGTCCGGCGGCCAGAACTATGGGCGGTGGTGCAGGCCAGATTGGATCGGGAGGGGGTCGTGGGACAAGGAGAGGTTTTATCGCTTAGCATCATATAAGTTGGGGATTTTTTTTATCATAAAACCACAACACTATTTTTTTTGTCACAAACCATCAATATTTTTATACTATTATATTAAAGTTAGGATGGTATGTCACTTTGACATCAAATATTGAAGAAATCACGACCATTCAATGTCTCCCACTAAACATCCGATTTACACACACCATCAGATGCATTTGCACATCGTTTAACGTGGGAAGCTCTCGTTAAATGGAAAGATATTTCCAGTCAACCATTTCTAAACTAGAAAAGCTGTCTATCACGCCCAATCAAAAGTATTTTCGGATTTTGCCTAACAAATAGTATTACATCAATCACGGATGGTCGCACTTCTCTCTCCTCCAGCAAAAAAAACAGGCAAGACTGGAAGCCTTCGCATGTTGTTCATCCAAGGGCCGGAGGTCGAATGTTATTAAGAGAAGAGAAAGTACAAAACTAGACGACCAACAAGTGGCCACCTTCAAGGAATAAGGCGTACGCGTATTTTAAAACGAACTTTAACCATAAAAATTGAGCAAAAAAATCTAGATTATACTATATGTAATTAGTATCGTCGGATTTGTATCGAAAAGCACTTTTTAATGATACTAATTTCATACAAACAATTTTTATCTATTTGAAGTAATTGTTGCTAAAAAACACGTAAAAAAATGGCGCCTTATTTTTTGAAACGGAGGTAGTATAGTGCTACATAAGCAAATTATCTAGAATACGGCGCTAAGAGACAACAATTGTGAAAGGTCTTAGACTACTCATAGTGGGAGTAACATAAGTAGTAACATCACACACCTCAAGACATTTTGGTGACATGGCATGACAATAAATGAGGAAATAGAGTGAGGTGGTAACTAGCTATGTTATCATAAGGCTACTCATAGTGGAGAGTAACATAATGTGGTGTCATGCATACGTTAGTAGTCCATCTTACTACCTTTATGGTGGAAAGTAACTTAGAGGTGGGTATCATAAGTCTTATTTATTAGTAGTTTGTAGACTCATTTTGTGTTGGGTGTGTGATTTTATGGTAACATAGCTATTTACTACCTCCCTCTCTTCTTTCTTTATTGTTATATCATGTCACCAAAACACCTTGAAGTGTGTGATGTTACTAGCTAAGTTACTCCCACTACGAGAAGTCTAACATCACACACCTCAAAACAAGATGAGTCTATACCAATAAATAACACATTGCATAACACCACATATAAGTACTACCCACTATGAATGGGGAGTGATGTTTTGACACATGGGAGCGTATGCTCCCTTTATTTTGAAATGCATGTTAGACACATTATGAAATGTCAAAAAATTTGAAACAAATTCGCACGTACTCTTCATGTGCTACGCGCTCACAAAGTCGTTTCGTGAAAAAATGAGTTGTCGTGTGGCGTGTGTAAAAAAGAAAAAATTCGGTGCTAAAACACAGACTTGTCACAAGATAAATTTTCTCTTTTTCACGTAGACTACAAAAATATTATTTTCTTTCGTGAAACTTGACGAACACAAATATATTATGGAGATGTACATGTAAATTTTTTTGTCTAAATTTTTTAACACTTGGAAATATATTTTTATGATAGAGAGATCATACGCACCCGGGAGCCGAATTGAGTTTCTGCTATGAAGATAGTAACTTAAATTAGTAACATCATACTCCCTCCATCCTCAAATAAGTGGACATCTAGCCCTAAACTTTGTCCACAAAATAGTGTACTCCTATCTTCTCAATGCACTATCATTGCATCTCTCTCATTGCACGGAAATCAAATCCAATAATATTAACCACATATTCTTCTTGTTTTCTACATGCACTAAGCTTATTGGCGGTCAAAGAATTAAAGAGGAGAGATGCATGTTTCAAATGTATTTTTTACTCCACTTCATAATTTGTCTTGAAAAACCCGCGTATACACTTATTTATGGATGAAGGGAGTATAAGTTACTAGTGTAAATTACCCCCCGCTATGACCAGCCTTATGCAAAAAAATTGAAGTTAGTAAGTGGATGCATGCAACCCAGGGGAAAGAACACATTTCGTTGTCAGGGCATTAAACCTCCTATTAATTACCGCTTGCATTTATGCATGTATAAAATTAGTACCACTCCTCCCTACCGTATTGATTAAACTCTATATTATATACAAATTTTAGACTAGCTCCAATGGAAGTATCATAACTAGTATCATGCATGCCATGTTGGCAAAAATCTGATATGGCGCACCAATTAATGAGGTGAGAGATGAGAGTGATACTCCCTCCGTCCCGGTTCACAGGGCCTAATCTGAAAAAACATTTGTCCCATAATACCTTCCCACTAAGACCTGCATGTATTTAATTAGAAGTAGTACCTACCTCTAATTACTCTCTCCTTTCTCTTTCTCTTTTTTAAGCTGGTGGAAACAACCAGTGTGCATGCACGTGGGGTGGAAAACCAAATGATTTTTCATATGGGGCTGCAGTGCATGCAAGTCTATTAGCATTCCTATTAATTAGCGAGGATAGCTGATTAGAGAGAGGCAAGTGTTGAGAAGATTTTTAGCGTCCAATCAAATGCTACCTTGGTCACGGTGCAAATTCATGTGAGTCCTGTGAACCGGGACGGAGGGAGTATCATAATATGATACCGTATCATAGCACGTAAAACTAGAAAACTTAGTGACAAACACATCATGTACATAAATTTGCATTGAGATTCTACAAAACATTAAATATGATGATACCATCCTATCTTATGATACTATGCATTGTAGGGGTATTATCATAAACTAGTATTATGTGCATGATACTAGTGTATGATACTTCCCATTGTGACTAGTCTTAAAGGATGAAATCCTCGCGCGTCCCCATGTTCCAAAAGTCCATGTCATTTAAGGGTGTCTGTATTTTGATTTTTTGAAGTGTTGTGATGTCCGGTTGAGGTTGGCGTTGGGTTTTACTCTTAGGGCATCTCCAGCGGCGCGACGCATTTCGGACACCCAAAATGTCCGCGGGCGTCCGTTTGCGTCGCGAGGCGGACGCGGAAATGGTCGCGTGTCCGTTTGCGTCTGGGGCTGGCTCCAGCGGGCGACGCATTTTGGGCGCAGGCCAGAATTCAAAAAATAGAAGCACGCATAAACTTTTGCACCAAATTTACAGCCACATTTTGAGGGCTGAAACAAGTTCACCCCACTTTGCATATCGGACTGCGCAAAGTGGAGACCAAAAGGGGCACAACAAGGCCTGTGCAGCAATAAAAATGTCCAAAAGGAGGCCAAGGTGCTGGGCGCATGGCGCCGGCGATCAGGCGTCTCGCGCGGATTTCGGCGCGCCTCTTCATGAACCAGGCCCTGGTGTCGTCGTCGACGCTGCTCAAGTCGGCTAGCATGATCCTAGTGTCCTCCGCAAGGATCTTGGCCTTGGCGTCCATCCTCCTAGCCTCGGCGTCAAGCAATTTGACCTCGGCGTCGCCTTTGGACCTCAATTACCTCTTTGGCGAGGTTGTGGTAGATGGCAGGCGGCCTCTTTTTCCAGACGTCTCTTCTCGTCCCTAGCAGCCATGGCGGCATGATTGTCGGCCATCATCTTCTCCATGCTCATGGTGAACGCAAGGGCCTGCGCCTCCCGCTGTAGATCGGCCTTGGTAGCCTTGTGGCCTCGTGGACGAGGTGGAAGGGCTGGACGGCCTTGATCGTCGTCCTCGCCGTCGAGGTTGATCGCTTTCCCATTCCTCACAGCTTCGTTGTAGGCCGCATAGCTTGTCATCCACTTGTTGGCGTTCTTGAGCACGTCCCAGCAATGGACCATATGGAAGCCCTTCTTATGCGTCGCCCTGAACTTCTCCAAGGCGCGGGATACCTGCATTCATAGCCGCCAATGATGTACATACAATGATGCACATAGTGTTGAATGATGATGGTTCTATCGTGTTTACCACTGTCATGACGCCAGCGCCGCTTACGGGGTTGTTAATAGCATGTTCGACCGCCGAGCAAAACTTGGCTGTCTCTTGCTTGATGTAGTTCCATCTTTTTCGGAGGGACTCTAACGTCCGAGGGCTTGTGATATTGTAGGGCGGGTGCCGCCTGGTCTCGTTGTACTGCTGCGAGACCTTGGCCCAATAGACCTTGCCCTTTTGCTGCGCGCCATTAATGCAATCATTGCTCGATGCAAGCCATGCTTCGCACAAGCACTTGTCCTCGTCGACGAAGCCTTGTGTCCTGTGGCTCTCCCCTTCTTCTTCGCAGGCTTTGTTGGCGCGTCGTCGAAGTCGTCCACCGACACGGGTGTTGGCTGCGTCTGCTGGGTGGCGAACAGGCGTGCGGTTTCGATGTCCTCCGCGCGTTCATCTGCCGTTGGCTCCCAGTCATCCAGCGGGGTCCCGGCCGGATCACCGCGAACGAAGCCGCCGCCGAAGATAATTTCCTGGATGTCAGCCTCACGGCGGTCCTTCCAATACTCCTACGAATCACCGGACGTCGGACGCATGAAACACGGCGAACGCACACATTGAGAGAGCTCACGTACCGGGTCGTCCATCGTCGGGGCAGCCGGCGCCATTTCGTCGAACAGGGTGCGGGGCTGTGGCATGCTCTCCTCCGGCAGCTGGCGCGTCTTCTGTGTCGCGCCCGAGCTGGAGTCACCGCTTCTAGGAGTCCGGTTGAGGTCGGGAACAGCCGCCCCGTTGAACTGCTCCGCCGCCCCGGTCAACTCCACCGGCGGCAGGCCGGACGTGAACCGCAACGCCGGGTGGCCCTGCAAGGGAGCGGGAGTTCCGGACCAGGTGGAACTTACCGAGCTGACCGACGAGGACGAGGAGCGGCCGGCGATCCTCTCTCTTGACGAGCATGTAGCCCTCCGCCAAGGTCGGATGGAGGGCTACTTGCGCGACGCCGGCTTTGATCTGCATCGCCACGCCTGCTGGTTGGCGGCGCGGAAATCTTCATCTTCGGTTCTGCGGGCGACGTTTCGCGGCCTCGATCACTTTCTCCTCCGGTGAGAGCACCTTCTTTGCAACCTTCGCCTTTGTCTCCCGGCCGCCGCCGGCCCGCTTTGCTTCCGGCGGACCCTCCATTGTGGCTACGGTCGTGGCTACGGGGAGTGTGGGGCGGCGGGTGCGGGCGAGGGTTTGATCCGCATCCATGGCGGTGGCTGCGGCGGCGAGGACGTCCATCGCTTCTGGAATGTTTCGCGCCGGTCTAGTTTGCTTTTTCGCGCGGGGAATGGCCAGTGGAGTCCGGCCTTCCATGAGGGGGGGTGGCCGGCCCCCTAGGTGGAGTCCACCTTGGACTCCCCCCTCTAGGGTTGGCCGGCCATGGGGAGGTGGAGTCCCTCCGGGACTCCTCCTTCCTTAGTGATTTCTTCCGGACTTTTCTAGAACCTTCTAGAACCTTCCAAAAAAATCACCGGATCATTTTAAATCTTATAAAATGACTTCCTATATATGAATCTTATTCTCCGGACCATTCCGGAACTCCTTGTGATGTCGGGATCCCATCCGAGACTTGAACAATACTTCGAACTCCATTCCATATTCAAGTTCTACTATTACAACATCAAACCTTAAGTGTGTCACCCTACGGTTCGCGAACTATGTGGACATGGGTGAGAACTCTCTCCGACCAATAACCAATAGCGGGATCTGGAGATCCATAATGGCTCCCACATATTCAACGATGACTTGAATGATCGAATGAACCATTCACATACGATACCAATTCCCTTTTTCACGCGATATTTTACTTGTCCGAGGTTTGATCATCGGTATCACTCTATACCTTGTTCAACCTCGTCTCCTGACAAGTACTCTTTACTCGTACCGTGGTATGTGGTCTCTTATGAACTTATTCATATGCTTGCAAGACATTAGACGACATTCCACCGAGTGCCTAGAGTATATCTATCCGTCATCGGGATGGATAAATCCCACTGTTGATCCATATGCCTCAACTCATACTTTCCGGATACTTAATCCCACCTTTATAACCACCCATTTACGCAGTGGCGTTTGATGTAATCAAAGTACCTTTCCGGTATAAGTGATTTACATGATCTCATGGTCATAAGGACTAGGTAACTATGTATCGAAAGCTTATAGCAAATAACTTAATGACGTGATCTTATGCTACGCTTAATTGGGTGTGTACATTACATCATTCATATAATGATATAACCTTGTTATTAATAACATCCAATGTTCATGATTATGAAACTAATCATCCATTAATCAACAAGCTAGTTAAGAGGCATACTAGGGACTCTTTGTTGTTTACATATCAATATTTCAGTTAATACAATTATAGCATGGTATATAAACATTTATCATAAACATAAAGATATATAATAACCACTTTTATTATTGCCTCTTGGGCATATCTCCAACAGCTACATCCTTTGGACTCTACGGTCACGAAGCTGAAAAGGTTAAGAAAATCAGATTCATGCTAATCCTTTACTATTTTAGCTGGCACATCAATACAGCCTCATAGAACATATTTTAACACATGGAGACGTATAATTTATCCATCAACTCCGTTTGCCTCTCTGGGTTGATCAACTCTCACACCTTCTGCGGTACCTCCATCACCATATGCTACATGTCCAGTTCATGCGGTCGAGCCTTACTCAAAAGAAGGGGTGAATGCCTAGCATCCAGGATGCAACTACTGCCGAGTGCTATGTGGTAGTAGGCCATCATGTGGTGGTATGCTTCCCGGTACCTCCATTTCCTAAAAATACTTATGGATGTTGTTCATGTGTGCAGTTTTCACGATTTCACGATTGTTTACGCCATGCATGGGGAACTCGTGAGTAGTTGATGGGGTGTGAAAAGGGAAGTTGTTTGTGACTCCATATGCAAATCAGAGTGATTTATAATATGGATCTTTGCCAATCATTCTCATTATTGTCCTTCCATAGTGGTCTATCGCCATAGAATAATTTACGACATGTGTGGGTAGGAACCATCCACCAACTAGTATGATGTGGCCAAGTACTATATATGATGATAAAATAGATGCACATGACTCCCCGGCCAGGACCCAATACACGTAATTAGAACTAGTTAAGAGAATTTTTATTTTAAAATTTCAACTTTTTCCCATATCGATATATGGCCAAATATTACAATACATACATATGAAAAGTTGTGTTACTTCCTTTATCTGCTACTAGTAAAGGTGCATGTGCCATGCATGTATTATAATCTACGTTAATATAAAAAACTCTTTTGAATTTTATTTCTCTTTGATTGAGTTTTGTTAGAAGAGAAATGTTAAATGTGTCTCAAGCCCAACCATGTGCACATACTTGTCTTCACATAAAATTCATGATCATATAAATATGTCTATTACAATTAATTATAAAAATACATAAGCAACAATTAGGCATCATTTTATATAATATATTTATTTATGCACTGAGTTTTTCGATAATGGAAATATATTAATATCAGGAGATACCAAATACAGCCAGCCTCTGCAACAACGCAATACCCTAATGGCAGTACGGATGCATATAGCCAAAAAGAGAAAAATAAACTAAGAAATAAAAATCTCGCTACAGTATTTCAGCCCTATCAACAACACAACCACCACCAAGACAACACCTAAACTTTAGTATCTCCAAAAGCGACGCCCCCAAGAAGGGAACAATACATAAGCATCATTATCGTCCGATCAAAGATCTTAGGTTTCCACCCTGAAGATAGTCCTTGCTCCCAAAACAATTTTTCAACAAGTTCATTGCTAGATACACCAATTAAGGCTAGACCTTAGATTTTCACCTAAAAGGTAAGACTCTAACCTTCACCTGTGCTGCCGTCCGTACTTTCATAATGCTGCTATGAAGGCTGTACCACCAAGGAAATTACACAACAGCACAAAGAATTAAACCTAATAAACCAATTATTAGCTAGGTCCATGCGGTGAACTGAAATGTCTCTACCAAGCTAGATGTGTGGCAAGCTAGCATCAAGACAGCCATATTAAAGCAATTAACATCCATATTTCCATCCATCTTTAATATGTTAATTATTTTCTAAAATTTAGACTAATATATAAGGATTGGAACTTCGCACCCATTTGCTCATGTGAAATCAGAATTCTGTCAATAACTTCCCACCTCTTGCCACTCCCTAGTGAATTTCCATCAATTTGGTCTCAAACTCACATGGGCTGTCGTTATGTGGGTTTTGAGATTTATAGGGAAATTTAAAATCTAATATGGGCCACTATATGTGAGATCAATATTTCAACAATCCCACGCCAGATCTCAAATGCCTATTTAGATATTTATCAATACTCGCTGCTTGTTTTATATACCAGTGTTTCAGCAGATACAGTTAAGTTGAACTTCCTCTAGAACCGTAAGCTACATCCATTCATACTTAAACAATGGACTAAGCCTTAAATTGCAAGTTTTGCGTGAACATGTTTTAGTCAAAGTCATAACCAGTACATGGCTTCTTGTAGCCTACCCCACGGGTGAAGCATATGCGTCATACATCGTGGTCTCTTCATGAGTTTACTAGAGATCACCCAAATCTCATGGATTGCAATGTTTAACAATCGAACTCATATAGGTATTGATGCATGTAAAATGCATACATGATCTCTAAGTCTTATCAATAATTTGAACAGAAAGATTAGCCCAGCCCTGCGCCGAGCTCCTCCTCCGTCGGACCACCACCCCCTATCAGCCATCCCTCTAAGTCTAAAGTCCTCCTACTCCTTCTCCAGAGCCGGCGACCGCACCCCCTCCCCTCCCCCAAGGATTTTGGAGCTGGCCATTTCCATTGCTAGATGCGCGCTCCCACCTACTCCTTCAAAGACTTGGGGGCTAGCCATGAGATATGTTTCAGAGCAGAGAGGGGGGAAATCGAGAGAAGGAGCCACGGTGGGTGGTTGAAAGAGATAAGGTGGGGTGGGGCCCACCCAAGATTCTCGTGACATGCTCGTGTGACCGTGCGGCGTGGTCGACCGCGTAGCAGGAACATGAGTTGTATTGCTGCAAGAACTTCCATGGGATGATGTGGCGTGCTGCACTCAGCTTTTTTCTTGTGTTGTCCATGTTAGGCAACTAAGCCAGGCTAGACCAGCACATACATTTTGGGCCCCTTGTTTTCAAGGGTCCGGGGCAGCCACCCTGCTCGACGTATCCACTCCACGGCCGGGGAACAAAAAACTGATATGGAGTGTAATTCTCCACAATTCATACGACAGTCGTTTGAATCAAGTAGCCCTCTTAGTCGAAACCATTATACAAATTATCTTATTTACCGCAATGTTAACATATCACCACATCTTGGCCGCATGATTTTCTATTTCCAGCTTCTTAATTAGTATGTCACGACACAAAAATGCTTTCCCTACTACTGCCTCCGTCTAGAAATAAATATCTTGCCTCCATCTAGAAATAAATATCTCAACTATTTTCTAGATCCGGATGTATCTACAACTAAAATATGTCTAGATATGTCTAGATCTATATAAAACTAAGATACTTATTTTGAACGGAGGTATTACATCCTTGCAAAACCAAACAGTTTTAATTTTAACATTTTTCTACTATAGATAAAATTCGCCGTGTTTTTTATATCTCTCGCTCATTCTAAACACTTTCAAGAAAAATAGTAGCATGTTCCACATGGTACCGTTTATTTCGAATCGTCCAAATTCTATAAAACGGCAATGTTAAGTTCAACTCGTTATTGCCCCCCTTTCTTTTTCGAGGGCGTTATTGCCCCCCTTTCTATAACCGAACTTGTTACATCCAAATTCTCCCAATATCCTTTGCTCTATATGGCCAAGCAAATAGAACTGCCAATTTCTCCCTAATGACTTCCTTGTTATGTTCAATTGATATTTGTCAATTTTTTTCCATTCCCTTCATGCCTTGATTCTATGGATGCAAGGAAGACGAAATATATAACCCCGGCCCCAAGAAAGAAATGGAGAGATGCCAAAGCATCTGAATAAAAATTCCACAAGAAAAATCATCATCAACAGTACTCTAATAAAATTAAAAAAGTATATAAACGTGCGGAGGCGGAGCAGACTACGCGCCCCCGCCCGTCGCCGCTTCCAACTCCGAGCACGCCCCGCGACCCAACCCTAGCCGCCGCAATCCCAGCCTCCCTCCCGATGCAGACGGAGGCGCGCCGCCCGGAGCAGCAGCAGCGCCACATCGGCACGGCGGCGCACCTGGCCGCGGGCGGGCTCGCGGGCGTCGTCAGCAAGACCTGCACCGCGCCCCTCGCCCGCCTCACCATCCTCTTCCAGGTACAGAGGTTCTCCGCCCCCTTTTTCTATCCCGCGTTGTTGTCCGTACGGATTGGGGAGCTCAGGGGAGGGCGATCGATATTCTGCTGTCGCGCCTGCGAATTTGTAGCCTCAGTCGGGTTTTCAGAGCACACGGAACACTTGCGGGGACTAGTTGCGGAATCTGTCCCCTATCTGTTGCAATTCACTCGATTCCGTGACGCGAGGAGAGATGGCGCGCGCGCGTGACTGTCCAGAGTAGGCTGCCAGGCTGGCTCCAGCTAGCGCGCCTAAACGTCTCGTCTCGTTACGTTTAGGCTGCCAGGCTGGCCGGCTCCAGCGACGCGCTGATCGGAATAAGTAGTAGTACGTAAGTAGGCCAACACGAAAATTAGGGCCGTGCTGCTGGCTCGATCGATTCCCAAAACAACGCAATCGATCAGCTGCCTCCTTAATTCCCAAACATATCCCTACGTGACTGCTGGCTACCACATCCATCGGGATCACTCGCATCAATACGTACGTACACGTGACACGGTACAACAATACTACATATACGCGCGCGCGCCTCTGCATGCCTAGCTAGCTGCAGCCTGCAGCTACGTACGTACGGGAATATATCCAAAAGAAAAAAAAAACAACTGACCACAGTTTTCCGGCCGGCCCCATCAGCAGAGCATCCCATCTACGCCGCCGCGCGCAAAAACTCCGATGATCCATGCCGGTGCCTCGCCGCCGCGTGCAGCCCTGTAGGCTCCCTTTTCGGCGCATCTCACAGGAAACGAATCTGAGCTCGACATGGACAAAGATGTAAAAACGAGGGTAGATGGATGCATCGATTCATGAAACAGAGCGAAAACGAAGAATCTGAGAATTACCGCCACCGGTCCACAATGACCATGAAACCGGAAGCCTCGACACACTGAATAGGCGACAGACCGCCCACTCTCCTCTCCTCTCCTCTCCTCGACGAGTAAAGAGTCAAAGTCTAAGTCGTCACACACGACGCACGCGTTGGCTGCGCCCCACCCCATATTTATAGACTAGTAGAGAAGGTCAAGGTTGGAGGTTGAAATATTTTGAGGGGGTGCCTATGGCGGGAACAAGATGACATGGAGGTAAAATTTCGGTTCTCTCTTTTGGCTGTAGATAGGCTCAGCTAGATCGAGAGACTTGATGGACCGCCAAGATTCAATGATACATCCCGTGTTCTCCCGGATCGGTGACGTGGAGGCCGATGGGGTGCATGGCTAGCTTAGATTGATTCTCTGGCATTAGAGCATTAATTGCTGATTAATTCTCTCCCCATATATAGTTACCTTTGCATGCTAATCACATTCCGTGTTCTCCCAAATGGCTGGAGCGACATTGGTGGAACCAGACTCGGTAACTCATTAAATGTGCGTGTATCATGCTCAGCTCTCCCAACTATGCCTTTTCTCTCTTTTCTAGCTCTTCTCTTTGCTAACTACTCCACCGATAATTAATTTGGCACCTAAATACCGGCTCGTGAAGTAGTACATGCACGCACACTAGCTACCTACAAGCTCATGTATAATTTACTTTTTTCTCTCTCTCTCTCCTTTGCTAACTATATATAGTTGCTTTTGCATGCTAATCACCTCTAGTGTTCTACAAAACCGCCCAGATTCAACGATTCATCGCGTGTTCTCTCAGATCGGTGACGTGGAGGCCTAGTGAGCCAAAACGCTGGGGTGCATGCATAGCTACCGACGATTGGTTCCCTGCAATTAATTGCTGATTGATTCTCTCCTAAAAATTGCTTCCTCATGGTAATGGTATGTCGTACTAAACCGCCAGAAAATCATGGTCAACTCTCCTGCCCGTGAAACAGTACATGCACGAGCACACTACCAACGAGACTTTTCTCTTTGCTAACTATATCAATTACCATAATTAATTTTGAACCTAGAAATCAGCTCGTCATATTGACCTGTGTGGCTAAAACTAAGGCTAGTCATATAAATTACACCCTTCCCTGTATTTATAGATTGGTGTGTGTATATCTCGAGGAGTTCAAATTTCGCTATTTTGGCGCCACTACATACTTTTTTTCATCTGCACGAATGGGTTGCCGCTACTTTATTTGGTTTCTATCGCCGTACAATCCTACATAGAGAGAGATAGACGAACTGACTCCAAGGTGCTATGACGCGGATCGCTGAGGTGGACGTATGGTGGTCTCTCTCTCACGCAAGCAAACGTGGCATGCATAGCATAATTACTCTGTTGTCACCCGGCACAATAATTAAGGACGTCTTATAGATTACAAACTAATCAGCAAACAATCTTTTGCCGACATGTGCGGGATCACAATATCAATCTTGATTAATTACCGGCCCATGTTAATTAGAGCCATGCATCATCCAATCTTACAATAGAGTATTACCGAACCATAATTACCGCAGTTAGTAATTAGGGAGGAATTAGTTCTCCTAAATCTTGTCCTCAATAATTAATCCTTTTTTCTCTCTCTCTCTCCCGGTAATTAAGGATCCAACCTCCTCGTATGGCTCTTTCTTCTCTCTTCAAAATTAACTTCACATATAAAAAAGTAACTCCCATGTAATTAGGGAGGAAATCATTTCTCCTAAAAATCTTGCTCCTAAATAATGAATCCTCTATTTTTCTCTCCTGATAACTAAGGATCAGGGGATCACTATTGTGGGATTTTATTCTCACTGGAAGATAGGAAGAAGTGGAGGAAAACTAGAAATTAATTATCCCAAGATCTGACTGGAATTTGGTTTTGACCAAAAATAGCCTTGGGGCATACCTGCGCGCCTCGTACGTACTTGCTGAAATTGATATTAAGAAAAAGCAGGAGTTTCTTAATACTACTGCATAAGGGCATGTACAATAGAAGGTCGGGTGATTGAGTGAACGGCAGAGTGCCCTCTCTCTCCTCTCCTCTTCTCGACGAGTAAAGAGTCAAAGTATAAGTCACACGCCACGCACGCGTTGGCTACACCTCAACCTATATTTATAGGCTAGTAGAGGAGGTTAAGGTTGGAGGTTCAAATATTTTGAGGTATGGGGCTTCTACGGCGGAAACCAAATGAGATGGAGATAAAATTTCGATTTTCTCTTTTAGCTGTAGATAGGCTCAGCTAGAGCGCGATAACAGTGGAAGCTAGACTCGCTGAATCATTCAACGTGCATGCCTCAGTGGTCGTCGCATTGTTCAGCTTTCCTGACCGTCAAATACATGAACAGAACTGTCGTGAAATACATATGCACGCACACTACTACCTAAGAGCTCTTTTCCTTGTCTCTTTTCTTTGCTAATTTTATCAATTACGGTAATTAACAATTACGGTAATTATGGTAATTAATATGACACTTAGAAATCGCCGAGTCTTCCCCGGACGAGAACGACTTCGACAGCCTCGTGGCCACCGCGCGCGTCCCGGACGTGCGCAAGATGCGTTCGAGGTCGCGGCCTCTGCCTCGGCGTGTCCGTGCACCACGCCGCCTGCGACGACCCCGATGATCTGCTCGGCAAGACGCTCTCCGGTACGAGGATGCTCGCGCCGGAAACGGAGATGCCAGCACCGGCCGGTGATCGCGTCCTTCCCGCTAACGCGCGACCAGATCGACGGGATCAAGGACGCGGTGGCAGAACCAGGAACGCAGCAGCGCCCGTCGTCGTTCGTGGCGGCGTCGGCGCTGGCGTGGGTGTGCCTCCCGAGGAGCCGTTCCGTGGGCGTGGACGGCGCGGCGCGCAGCCACATGCAGTTCTCCTTCGAGTACCGGTCGAGGCTGGCCCCGCCGCTCCCCGCTGAGTACTTCGGCAAATGCCTGCGCGCAATGCGACAACGTTGGCGTGTGGTCGTGCCGCTGCGGCTATGTCGGCCAGCTAGGACGGCGCTTGCTCGTGTGGTGTCGTAGATCAAGGCGACGACGTCGGCGTTCTGGGACGTCGCGTGCTCGGCGCAGCTCAAGGCAACGGTGTCGGCGTCTGCTCGTGCCGCCGCGGCTACGTCGTCCAGTTAGAACGTCGCTTGCTCGTTCAAGATGACGACGTCTGCGTGTCCTCGTGCCGCCGCGGGTACGTCGGCCAGCTAGGACGACGCTTACTCGTACTACGTTACAGCTCAAGGCGACGACGTCGGCCAACCAGAACGCCGTGTGCTTGTGTCGCCGCGTCGCACCTCAAGGCGACAACGTCGGCCGGCCGCATGCATCGGCGGCGTGAAGATTCGCCGCGTCATGGCACACGCGATGCTGCCTGATTGTTTGGCTTCATGTGCGCGCACGCTGCTACCTTGCTAGCTTTTTCTCAGACGCTAGCGCGTGCCGGCCGACCGCTGCTTTGCTGCCGCTAGCGGTGCTGTCTTCCGGCGGCGCGGCAGAGGAGAGCAGCATCGCGTCTTCGGTCCAAGTGAATGATCACCTCGCAGCCGTTGCCCACTACAAGCGTGGATGCAGCTACATGCGTCGTCCAGATCGGCGTGTCGGCGTGGTGCGGAAGCATGCACAATGCTTCCAAAACCGGCCCGTATTTGCTCTTGTATTCTTGGTTATTGTGTGGTAAAAGGCACTGATCCCATTTCTTGGTGCACCACGAAAAATGGGCATGCTCTAGATGCACGCACACTACCTACAAGCTCATGTACATGTAACTTTTCTCTGGCTCTTCTCTTTGCTAACTAGTACTAAAGCTAATTAATTTGGCACCTAAATATCGGCTCGTGATTGACCGGTGTGGATACCATATGATCCACTAGGGCCCTAGTTGGTTGTTGCTTCAGGTTAATTAACCACTGCTGGCAGCTGAAGCTAAATGTAAAGTGGAACCAAATCTTCACCTAGTAAAATTCACTAGAAGAAATGTAAATGAATATTGCTGCAGCTGAATTCATTCTACTAGGGATGCTCCAGGCTTGACTTGAAGTCATAGCTGCATGTCACAGCCACAAAATAAACCGCACCCACTACATATGACAATATTATTCTAGTGATCATCACAAGATAAGAAATCAGAAAACAAACTTGTCTCACAAAGACACGCCCACAAAATAATGTCACAAGATCATTCGTGCTTGACGATGGTTGTTTGCCTTTAATTAACCAATGCCACCAAGTATGTGAATACAAATGTAAACTGGAGCCAGTGCTTCAAATGCTAACTCCAGGCCAAGTCGCATATGTATGCAGGGCAACAATCACCATACAACAAGCAAGCAAGCTGGCGCAACAAATCATCACAGTTCAAGTTGTACTTGAGAGCAAACAAGGCCGTTCAAATGCCCAAGCCATAAGTAGGAGCAAATTTATAATTCAACTCAGCAATCTCCATAACATACAATACATAGGTAAGTCAGAAGCATCCATTAGCTCATGGATCTAACACATAAGAACTAAGAATTATTCATTGAGTAACAAAGGTTGTAGATGCATGTGCAAGGCTAATCAACAACCTGAACATAAAGTCGAGGACATTTGTTTCACAAACTGAATGTCGGCAGTTGCTAGAGTTTATAAGTACATCACAAGAACGAACTTTGCTAACAAAAATTTCATCCATAGGAATGTTGCTCGAATTGGTGTCTTGATGGCAGAGTGGAGGGTTGCAAAAGACATGAACAGGTACTACTTCAAGAACAAGGACACACCAAATGCCCATTCTGCAGCAAAATGTATACATGAGGAAGTTATCTACAAAAGCAGTGAAATGTCAACCGCACAGATTCATGTCAAACAGGCTTTGAATCTGGAATTTCTAACATTTCTCATGTCAACCAGCACACTGTAAGGCTAAGAAGCAATTTTATCAATGGTGTTAAGCCCATCCAGACAACACTAGGAAATCACTCACCAAGCCCCGTGGTAACATGTTGGTACCTATAGTAGTATCAAAGCCCCAAATGTTTCATTTTCTTGAGCTAAATATATTAGAAAATACAAGTCGAGGACATTTGTCACCATGTTTAACAAACTGAATAACACCCGTTGATAGAGTTTATCAGTACATCTAAAGAACGAACCTTGCTAACGAAATTTTCATCAAAAAGAATGTTGCTAGAATTGGTGTCTCGATGGCATAGTGGAGGGTTGCAAAAGACATGAAGAGTTACTCCTTCAAGAACAAGGACACACCAAAATTGCCCATCCTGCAGCAAAAATGTATACAAGAGGAAGTTATCTACATAGGCGGTGAAATGTCAACCACACAGATTCATGTGAAACATGATTTAAATCTAGGATTTCAAACATTGCTCATGTCAAACATCACACTGTAAGGCTGTCAAGCCCATCCAGACAAGACTAGGAAATCACTCTGCAAGCCATTTGGTAACATGGTGGCACCATAGTAGTACCAAATCACCAAATTGTGTCATTTTCTTGAGCTAGATAGATTAGGACATGTATCAGCAATCAACTTGTTTATTCTCAAACAAACAAAAAACTAGTCAAACTGTTATCTCTCAATAGTAAATACGCAGGGACCATTAACAAAAGCTCGGGCCGGAGCATACTTATGGAAATCTGAGGCAAAATAGCTCAAAAACAGGTCGAACATGCCAAGTTATTGATAAATCTCATACATGTTCAAGTGCTAATCCCTATCAAAATGTACCAACAATTTTCCCATGCCAACAACCATGATTAATCCCGAATCTTGAATCCTAGTGTGCAGTTGCACACCTTGAAAATAAACCAAGACGCAATAATAGTAGGGATATTCGGAGCTCAGAGTTGGAAGCCAGAGAGGGCAACCCAAATGCTATTTATAACACATGGTGTATTCATCTCGATCAATTCAACAGAGGAAGCAATCAATCACAGCAACAATGGGTGAAATCTGTCTGTACGGTACATAAGAGATGTACATATAGAAAGCTAAGAATGGAAAGATTGTTTTAACTTCACCTTTGAAAAGCATGTTGTGATTGCATAAGCAATAATCATTTTATTTTGACTAAATCTATTATATCGAGCACAAAGTAGAATGTAGTAGATAGGACAAAAGATGTTGCGTGGTAATTGACTAAGCATTTTTGCTGAACTCAATTTGCATCCTTAAGTATAATTGACAGTAAATCTCCAGAAAATACAATTTTTCAGAATTCATTAGTTGAAGGTAAACCCAAAAATGGCACAATAAACGAAATTATGATATACCTCTGCATACATGTGAGATTATTAGACTGGAATATTTGAGATCAAAACAACCTTAGGACCAAAGGCGTCGCATACTCTGATTAGTTTGTGAACCTTCTGTGCAATCATGGCTTTATATCTCTCATAATTGCAAGCACAAAAATACTGAAGATTTGCCTCTCGTCTGAAACTGCATAATCACAAGACCAAGAGAAATTTTAGAACCAGTGTGTATAGCTACATAGAATACAAAATATGAAAGTTCAAGAATATTAGTGTCCATCCTTGAGTAGAAGGTGCTTTTATTAAAGATATGATAAGAAGTCGGCACAGTTTCCCCTATTTCTGCAGCCAACTAATTACTCCCTTGGCCATATCCCTGTAAGATGAATAACCATGAAGCCAATTTTTTAAATTGGAGCAAAAACCCCAATTTTGTTCATATGTACAAATGAAAGAAAAGTATGATGAATTAAGGGCAAAATTTGGAATAGTTCTGTACAAGTCAGCTTAGTAGGATGCACCTTACTAAGAGTCGGCATGCTGATAAAGCGATCCCTTTGTGAATCGATCTTCATTACCATATGATAACGAAAAGCAAACAGCGATTCATCCAAAGTAAGGTCAGGGTAAAGAATGGAACTTATTGAGGTGGAGATGTTGCTGGACGACCACTCCTCCTGGTTCCCCTGAGTTTCGTCATGGGCGTCCACGCTCCGGGCGGCTGGTAAATCGTCCGGCAAGGGGGCGCCGCGCGAGGGTGCAGAGAGAGATTTGTATGTGAGATTGATTCGTCCACTCGTCCCTCCATCTACCATGTAATTATAAGGAGGCTGCAGGTAATTAGGGAGGAGTTAATTCTCCTAGAATCTTGTTCCCCATAATTATGCTGCAGATAATTAAGCCTATTTCTTCTCTCCTGGAAATTAATTAATTTCCACATATAAATCCTTTATCCTTTAGTAAAAAATATTAACTTCCAAATCTGAACCGAAGATTTGGACGTACGTGCGGGATCACTGTTGTGGGATTTTATTCTCTCACTGGAAAATAGGAAAGAGTGGAGGAAAAGGATGAATTAATTATGCGAAGATCTGATTGGAAGTTGTTTTGACCAAAATCAACCTTGCCTCAAATAGGAAATTAAGGAAAAAATATGAGATGTTTTTAGATGATGTATACGAACTATATATATTCACACATTTAATTAAGGGCCTCAAAAGAATGAGAAATCTCTGATCATCTCTTCGGGCTAAAACGTGCATGCATGTGAAAACTAGCTCAGCATACTTATAAATGAATGATAACGAATAGCTGATTATTTTTAGAAAAACAACGAATGATAAAGAGAGGTTAAGGGAAAAGGTGATTAGTCACCTAAAGATAATTAGCACAATTGGTACTTTATCAAAAGACTAGAGATGCATGAGGGACATCAGCATGACCGCGTGGGATGGCTGCGTCGGGGGGGGGGGACAGAGCTACGGTGGTAGGCGGCGCTGACTCATGGGGAATAGGGAGGTCCTTTTACTTTCCTCTTGCTATTTTGGCGAAATTTTTGACACGGAGTCGTGCGTGGTGTATCAAAAATTCGGTGACGTGTCGTGTATGCAAGGTACTCCAACACGAAACAAGTCTCCCTGAGTTTCTCATGTTGAAAAGAAAAGAAAATAATAGCGCTCCCGGAAAAATCAATTATCTCCCTTACAAGGTACTCCACCATATCCGCTACTGATTTGGCCGAGACAGAGCTACGGTGGTAGGCGGCGCTGACTCATGGGGAATAGGGAGGTCCTTTTTCTTTCCTCTTGCTATTTTGGCGAAATTTTTTACACGGAGTCGTGCGTGGTGTATCAAAAATTCGGTGACGTGTCGTGTATGCAAGGTACTCCAACACGAAACAAGTCTCCCTGAGTTTCTCATGTTGAAAAGAAAAGAAAATAATAGCGCCCCCGGAAAAATCAATTATCTCCCTTACAGCATCTCCACCGGTGACCCTCAACTAGTAGCCGGCAACACACATACCGGCTACGGTTGGGGGTCGCCGGCAGCAAGTGCGGATCAAAAATTTCAAACCCTCACACCGGTACTCCACCATATCCGCTACTGATTTGGTGGAGATAGACATTGACAAGTGGGCCATGTTGGTTGAAAGTGGCGTAAGTTTGGTACCGGCGATCCGGATAGCCTCCCTTAGATAATAGATAAGGTAAGTTTGGTGCCGGCTATCCTGTTGAGATCAGGATGACATGGATTTCATACGGGGCCGCCAGCGTGAGCATTTTCTCTAATTAGAACTCCCAAATTACCGCTGGCTACGATTTAAGGCTCCACGGTGGAGATGCTCTTAGTTTGAGATGGATGCCAACACGAATTCCTTGGATTGATCCATCGATTTGGTCCATTCCATCATTGCCTGTCTTGGACTGCATAAGACAGCCTGGTGCCCGCTAATTCATCTCAAGGGACGGAGGGATTACCATCCATTGGCCAAATGCAATTTCCTCCATCGTTTTATTTCACACGAAAACCAGGGCCACGACCAACAACAACACAGGCTCATTCATTCCAATTTTTGACATTGCCTCCCCAGATTTTCTAGTACATTCAGGCCAAGACTACCCACCCACGCAATTCAACAAACAAAAGGAACACGCAAATAAAAATAACACAACATCTTTTAAAATGGTGCAGACCAGATATAGAACAAACATCTAGAGATCGGGCCAACTGAAAAAAAAGGGGCACGGACTAAGTCTCTGTAGAGAGAGCAACAATCTGCAATTGATACTTGTACAAGTATACAGAGAGAAACAGGCAGCAATACATGCTTCTACAGGCTGGCCATCTGTAACCGGAAAACGGAGATAACTATTGCATATGGAGTGGAGGCTTAAATCATTCTAAACTGACAGCTTCCTGGGGCTCTACCTCTTGTCCTGCAACCTGAATACAAGACACTACTAGTCATTTACTCAAACCCGCCATGATAACACAGTAGACAACAAAGACATGGTTTCCAACACATCCTTCAGCTAATGAGCTAATGAATCAGCTACATCAGGTCACGAAAAAATTCGGCATGGAATCCTCTAAATTCTCAAACATCCGCATTGATAACATAGCAGCAAATACAGTGAGCAAGTCGCACAAGACCAACTCATTTGGCATCCAAATATGCACAGGTCAAGAAAATCTGCCATAAATTTAAGCTTCATTTGACAGAATCCACTATATCCAAGAAAGCAAACTTCACGTATATTTGAGGCCTATAAATACTACACAAGACTAGGAAATCATAGAGAGGAGCTAGAGACTTCCCCATAAAACACATGGAGTCGAAGAAGAAGGGGCCACTACGGTCGCTCAGTCCTCCTCGTTATCCTCGGACAAAATAAACAGAGCATGATAAGCAAAGCAAATACAGATATTTCGAAAGGACTGCAAAATAATAAGGCGACGATATTGTACACAACAGTTCAAGCATGATCACGGAAGCGCGCGACGATTGGATCAAACGGAACCATGCAACGATTGGATCATACCAGCAGTGCATGCACCTATACTCACAGAGATGCTCAAGTACATATACCAAACTAAATAAGGAACCAAAAACAAATGTATGTGCATTCTGATCCTACACTTATCATGGTAATCTAAATAATCCATGATACAGAAACCAGGGACAATTAAGATTATTCCTTAAGAAACAACAAATGTACTAGTTCAGCTAAATCAAGAAACAAAGTGGAGCAAGAAAAAGGCATCAATATTAAATTATGTCAAATCACAAGCACAAAGATTCAATGAATAGCAATCATTTTCGAACTGGTTCGGGTTCGAGAAAATATTAGGATTTTAATGGACTATATATACTTCACAATATTAATCTGCATCTAGCAAGTTTGGTAATTATAATGACCATCAAATGAAACACATGAAATAAAATCTACAGAAATCATCTCAGATTATGCATCTTGGAATATACCAAAATAGCAAACGGAGCAGGGAAGCACCACAAGAGTAAAATTCATGTGATTCCTACCATCGTTCAACTAGAAAAAAGCAACCGAATTTATATCAGCAGCTACCATGTTTTTCAGAATTTCAAGCCCTTCACCAACAGTATCCAAACTTTCACCCTGCACAAACATTGCCAAACAGAGGTCCAGTTAGACAAAAATCTCAATGCATTCTGATCCTACATAATTAGAGATTAAATGCTTATCATGGTAAAGTAAATAATCCATGATAAGAAAACCAGGGACAGTTAAGGTTATTCCTTAAGAAACAAATGTACTAGTTCAGCTAAATCAAATCAAAGACAAGAGTAACAGAAAAGAGCTTTTTATGAAGTCAAAGGAAGCTTTTACTAATTAGCCAACAATCATCATAAGCCCATATTACCTATAAGGTCAATTTTTAGAAGATAAAATTAAAAGAGGCAAGAAAACCTAACCAATCTGGTTGAAGAAAACAACACATAATTCAAAAGAAAAGCAATTATCTCAAAGGGAGAAGATCGTCAGAAGAACATGTACAGCAAGAAAGGTAAAAAGATGACCATGGTATCTCCCAATCTTTTGATTCCCCAAGAAAATCTTACACCAGCACAGATACGCTCAGTATTCTCACCTGGCAAAATCTCCAAACAGCAAAAAGGTGCTGTATATTAGGAGGGAACATCAGTACACATGAGGGAAATTCAAGCGACTCTTAATCCTTGCTTGTAGAAGAGTGATGGTGCCGATGTGGCTGTCATCGTAGTAGAGCAGCGGGTTCAGCCCGGCAAAACGAGTCACGGCCTCGAACCTGCACAACAATAACAACACGCCTAATGAGCATTCAAAAACAAACAAGCAGCTCAGGAAGATTAGCACATTATTGTCAAGATTTATAGCACATTGCAGTACAAGTAATCCGCAGGACAGGCGAAAAAAAACCAACCAAGCTAGAATGCATCAGCAACAAACAAATAGTCAGTTTAAAATTTCCTAATGCATTTTACGGACAGATCAGAGTTTGATATGCCAAATAATAACGGAACATTGTATTCCTTTCCAAGACTGGGATTGCCAGTCTTGATAAATACATAGAGGCAGGCATAACACGGATCAGCACCTAATATAATCTAAGCCCAACCATTTATGATGAAAAAAACTAGCATAATGGCGCTTCACGCATTATAGCAGAGCTATCCTGCTAGTACGTGTTGTAAAGTTTCAGCGATTCTAGATGTGAAACCGAGCTTGAACAGCAAACGATATTCTGCACCGAAGGAACAGAGAAAAAACGTGAACAGCACTAGTACTACACGGGAACAGCAAATCTTTATTAGTTCACAGGAATCTAGTAGTCAATCACACCTGACAAGGAACACTCACGGGCAGATCTCAGTTTGCATTACACATGTATACAAATAAATTTGTGCTTCGTCAGGGACTAGTAGTATTGGAGCGATAGTATTGTGTGGACACTCATGGGCAGATCCTCCACCGCGTACACTGTAACTGAATATTTGCAGCGCGTGTGAACAGAGAGAAAGGTACAGGCCTGTTCGTGAGCGACCTCGATCTAGTGTAGCCAAGATCCGAGTCCCTGTGCACCGGGAAACTCTAGCAGAGAGGAGCGTGGGTCATGGGTGGAACCAATCGCGGGAGGGGCGGCGCTGGAAACAGAGCAAGGAGGACTAGTTGGAGGAGTACCTGCAGCTGCGCGCGTCGGGGGCGGTCGCCGTTACCGGCGAGCACGCCGGAGGAGACGCCCAGGACGGATCCCTCTCCGCTGCTGGCCGCCCCTGCTTCGGCTCGCGAACGGGTGAGATGGCGGACGACGGCCCGCCGCCGCCGCCGCGTCATGGTGGCCGGCAACCCGCTGCCGTCGTGGAGGACCGCAGTGCAGACCCCGGCCACGGACACGACGCGGTCGGGCGAGCTCGACGGAGCCGCGCGCACGGCGAGGCCGATGCACGCCGGCGCCGGCGAGCACGCCAGCCGCGCCGCCGCTTCTCTGGTGAGTGGTGGGAGGAGGGGAAATGTGGTTACCGTGACACTAATCCAAAAATCATCATGCATAACAAGGCAAGTTAACTAATGCACAAAATAATGGCATCATTTTGGGTAGAAAATAATGGCAGCCTCCTGGATTCCTCCAGCCAAAATCATCCTCCTCACAAATCGCGGAGCTTTTTATTTTGGGACGAAAATAAATACGCACCCTCACAGGCAAGTTAATTAATATCTCGCGTCATTTTGGAAAGAAAAATAAAGAGCCAATCCCCGATTCCTCCACCCAATCAAATTCGCCCACTCAGCAGTATGCCAGTCGAATTCCATCCGAGCGCCCCATCTGCCTCTACTTCCGGGTGGATGCCTCGATTTTCTAGGGGCAGTTATGCTCCTTTCTTTATGTGGGCGCCTGTATTTTCACAACTTGCATCGCCGCTATCAACGACAAGCAATCATTGGCACATACTAAGTAATAATAGTAGTAATATTATATTCATTCAGCAATTTCAAATAAGACAGTTCTGGGATGAAATTGATTTCACTTGCCCTACCATCATATCCAAATCACACATCGGAATTATACAGAAATCAAATATCTCCGCCAAACTACTTTTCCTTTTTTACTTTCCAATAATCTGAGTTTAGTTCCAAAACAAGCTTGCATCTACGGCGGTGGAGGTCTTGCGCTATCATACCATGAGCCGTATCATGGGCAAATTTTCTTAGTCTTATCTATCTTCGGCTTCTCCGCTGTTCGATGTACCGTCACATAAAATAATAATACACAACAATGAGTCGACACATGAAATAAAATGTAGTAGTTGATTCCATGCATATATAAAAGAAGGACCCCTATAATGTGCGGCGACAAGACGAGACATGAAATGATAGATAATAACTATTTTTCTCCATGTCGGTCGTCTCGTCCTTCTTTGGGGGTACCGAATGAGTGGCAGCGTCCAACAATTGTTCATCTACCTCGCTAGACCTCCCGCAGTGCTCCAAGTTTGGTTGTCGCATGGTTCGACTGCCACCGCCCTCGACCGCACTGGATCTATTCTTTCTCGACCTCATCTAGGCTGGAACCGATCACCCCCGACATGGCAAAGTGGCGTCTACTAGGGAACTTTGAAGTCCATGTGGCCACCCTCGCCATAACCATTTAGTTATCTTTTTTATTCTTCTCCTTGTTGTATAGACTTTGGATGTGAGTTGCCACCTAGACTAGGCCGATTTTGGCGTGGCAATGCCGCTAGGAGTTAGATGTCAAGAGTGGTTTGTGTTGTGAAGGCATGATTTTTATGAAACTTATCTTTGATGTGTTGCCAATACCGCTTCCCGGTTTGATCCGTGCCGAACGCCACATCCATCCCCACAGCCGCCCAAGCTCGGCACAACGTTGCATCTTCTATCATGGTGTAGTTAACGGCCCTTCTTTTCTTCACTTTACCAACATCGACCTCGACCACCTCATCGTCACCCCCCGGTCGCCTCATCCCTCTCACTGTCAACATCATCCCCCACACGTTACCGCCAACCGGAGCGAGTAGAGGATCGGCAATGTCAAGCTCCTCTAAGAGATCCATGAAGGAAGAATCCCCAGTTCTTCAAAATCGGAGATTAATTTCCACGCACAAATTCAATGGATTCGAGGATATAATTTTCTTAACTTGAAGATCCATCATCGAGAACGTTAGGGCACCGTTCGAGTTGTCGACATCGGGCGATGGAGAGGCAGTGGACGGTGGCGAGAGGGCGTTGCGGTGGATTGTCTTCTTCAACTTTGTCTCCCTCGGCCCCGGTGACTAAATTTTGGGGCGGAACTCAGCATACCTCCGCCGCCCCGGGAGACACGGTCACCACGGGAGAGGGTGGAAAAAGCTTCGAGTTGAGGCTCATCGCGCTGAGATCCGGCGGCAGCGTTGCATTGAGGGAGGGCCAGTAACACTCCGTCTTGCATGGAGTCCCCATGTTGGTATATAATGATGGCCTGCATGAATATGAATAACCGGTCGACAACTATAGAGTGGCACCACCTTCACAAATATGATTCTATCGCCTAAGATTTTAGACGTATAAGGTCAAGCCCACATTTTCAAGGTCGCTGGCCCAAGTCTTGTGGAAGTTTCACTCATGAGGCCACATTTCATGTGCATTGGGTCAAGGACCATCACACTAAAATTTTCAAATCTTGGATTGAAATAATATTCCTTTGTTTTATTGTTTGTATATATAAATTGACATCTTTTTACGTGCTTCATTTTCCTATGACTTATCCCAAAAGAAGCAAAGAGTAAAGACACATGAAATATAACCACTTTTGACGGAAAATAATGGGATAGATGACACAGGGCCCTCTAATGGGGGTTTCATCTCAAAGCGTTAGGGAGGGTCAGTAGCACTCCCCTCTTGCATGGAGTCCCAATAGTTGTATACAAATGTAGCACTCCCCTATTGCATGGAGTCCCAATAGTTGTATATAATGACGGGATGCATGAAGATGAATAACCGATCGACAACTATAGAGTGGTACCTGCTTCACACATATGATTCTCCCGCCAAAAGATTTTAGACTTATAATGTCAAACCCCCATTTTCCAAGTCAGTGGCCCAAGTTTCAGGGTCACTCATGAGGCCACATTGCATGTGCATTGGGTCAAGGACAAGGACTCAGAAATTTTCAAACATTGGATTGAAATAATCTTCCTTTATTTTATTGTTTGTATATATAAATTGACATATTTTTACATGGTTCATGTTCCTATGACTTGTCCCAACTAAAAAAATAGAAAAGTCGCATGAAATATAACCAATTTTGACGGAAAATAATGGGGTAGATGACACGAGGCCCACTAGTGGGAGTTTCGTCTCAAAGCGTGAGGCAGGGTCACTAGCACTCCCTTCTTGTGTGGAGTCCCCATGTTGGTATATAATGATGGTATGAATGAAGATGAATAACCGATCGACAACTATAGAGTGGTACCTGCTTCACAAATATGATTCTCCCGCCAAAGATTTTAGACTTATAATGTCAAACCCCCATTTTCCCGCCAAAGGTTAAAGTACATTTCTGGCGGCTTATTGAGAATGGCTTAGCGGTGGGCACTGAACTCAAACATCGGCGAATCAAAGACGGAGTTAACTGTCTAGTATGCCACAAAGAAGAGAGTTTGATGCACCGCTTCTGGGGTTGTTCTCATTCAGCTCTAGCCTGGAACTTGCTCTCAGAGGAAGTTGGTTGTTCACTGGATAAACCACCAGCTCGATTGGCTTGCCACTCTGATCTCAAAGGGTGGCTCCTGGATTGGATCGGTAAATCCAAAGGAAAGCAAGTTTCATGGATACTGATGATGGTGTACAATCTTTGGGCTGCTAGAAATGAAGCCAGGAAATCGCGAAGAATTGATGATCCCCTATCTAATGCAAAGCGGACGGCCGCGGGTGTGGAGGAGTGGCTTGGGCTGCACAGTCCGGCTCCCTCGAAGAAACGCGAGAATGAACGTTGGTTACCACAAGAGGAGGGATGGCACAAGGGCAACATTGATGGCGCCTTTAGACACTCGAAAGCGAGGGGTGGCGGTGGCGTGGTTATCCGCAATTGCCATGGCAGTTTCGTTGCTGGAGCATGCCATTTTTCCCCCATGTTGTCGATGTTGAAGGGGCTTAATTATTGGCTTGCAAGAGGGGTCTGGTGGTGGCAAGGGAGGCAGGGGTCCAGCGGATCATTCTGGAGACAGACAGTGTCGAGGTTGCGGCGAAGTTGAAGGGCGAGGGGCAGGATCATTCCATCTACGGTCCGTTAGTTCGTGAAATAAAATCCCTCTTTGGAAACTTTGAAGAAACCTTGGTGCGCTCGGTACGGCGAACGGCGAACGAAGCTGCTCATAGAATGGCGAAGAATGGCTGCGATAATAAGCTATGTAAGGTTTGGCTAGGTGATGCACCTGGGTGCATTCAGAACATGATTGTAAGTGAATCTGTATGAATTAATGAAATCGCAGCAATTTGATCTAAAAAAAAAAGTCAGTGGCCCAAGTTTCAGGGTCACTCATGAGGCCACATTGCATGTGCATTGGGTCAAGGACAAGGACTCAGAAATTTTCAAACATTGGATTGAAATAATCTTCCTTTATTTTATTGTTTGTATATATAAATTGACATATTTTTACATGGTTCATGTTCCTATGACTTGTCCCAACTAAAAAATAGAAAATTCGCATGAAATATAACCAATTTTGACGGAAAATAATGGGGTAGATGACACGAGGCCCACTAGTGGGAGTTTCGTCTCAAAGCGTGAGGCAGGGTCAGTAGCACTCCCTTCTTGTGTGGAGTCCCCATGTTGGTATATAATGATGGTATGCATGAAGATGAATAACTGATCGACAACTATAGAGTGGCACCTGCTTCAAAAATAATAATTCTCTCGCCGAAGATTTTAGACACATAATGTCAAGCCCCCATTTTCCAGGTCAGTGGCCCAAGTCTTGCGGTCACTCATGAGTCCACATTTCATGTGCATTGGGTCAAGGACAAGGCTCGGAATTTTTGAGATTGAAATAATCTTCCTTTCTTTTATTGTTTGCGTATATATAAATTGATATCTTTTTACGTGGTTCAATTTCCTATGATTGATCCCAACTAAAACAAAGAGAAAAGTCGTATAAAATATAACCAATTTTGACGGAAAATAATGGGGTAGATGACACGAGGCCCACTAATGGGGGTTTCATCTCAAAGCATGAGGGAGGGTCAGTAGCACTCCCCTCTTGCATGGAGTCCCGATGTTAGTATGTAATGGCGAAATGCATGAAGATCAATAACATATTGACAACTATAGAGTGGCACGTGCTTCAAAAATATGATTCTCTCGCTGAAGATTTTAGACATTTAATGTCAAGTCCTCATTTTCCACGTCAGTGGCCCAAGTCTCGCGGTCACTCTTGAGGCCACATTGCATGTGCCTTCGGTCAAGGACAAGGACTCAGAAATTTTCGAATCTTAGATTGAAATAATATTCCTTTATTTTATTATTTGCATATATAAATTGACATATTTTTACATGGTTCATGTTCCTATGACTTATCACAACTGAAACAAAGAGAAAATTCGCATGAAATATAACCACTTTTGACAGAAAATAATGAGGTAGATGACACAAGGCCCACTAATGGGAACAAGGCCCACTGATGGGGGTTTCTTCTCAAATAGTAGGGAAGGTCAGTAACACTCCCCTCTTGCATGGAGTCCCAATGTTGGTATATAATGACATTATGCATGAAGATGAATAACCGATCGACAACTATAGAGTGGCACCTGCTTCATAAATATGATTCTCTCGCCAAAGATTTTATATATAATGTCAAGCACAAGTTTTCAAGGTCACTAACCCAAGTCTCGAGGAAGTTTCACTCATGAGGCCACATTGCATGTGCATTGACTCAAGGACAAGCACACTGGATTTTTCAAATCCTTGACTGAAATAATCTTTCTTTCTTTTATTGTTTGTGTTTGTATATCTTTGAACTTTTGTAAAGGGGCGGATTTCTACTAAAATTTTGTGGGGGTTTCGCACCACCGACGCTTGGTAAAAAAATGGCCTTATTGTGGGGGGTAGACATCACGACGCCCACTAAACATCGTTCTTCTTGAAATACGCAACGCAAAAGTGGCACTTGCTTCACAAACAAGACTACCCTGCATGATGATCCTCGACTTATAGTGCTAAACTACAACTTCGAGGACACCGGCCCAACTCTTGTAATGAATTGACATATTTCTACGTGGTTCATGTTCCTATGACTTATCCCAACTGAAACAATAAGAAAACTCACATGAAATATAACCACTTTTGAAGGAAAATAATGGGGTAGATGACACGAGGCCCACTAGTGGGAGTTTCATCTCAAAGCGTGAGGGAGGGTCAGTAGCACTCCCCTTTTGCATGGAGTCCTAATGTTGGTATATTATGACGGTATGCATGAAGATGAATAACCGATCGAAAACTATAGAGTGGAACCTGCTTCAAAAATATGTTTCTCTCGCCAAAGATTTTAGACATATAATGTCAACCCCCATTTTCTCGGTTAGTGGCCCAAGTCTCGCGGCCACTCTCGTGGCCACATTGCATGTGCATTGGGTCAAGGACAAGAACTCGGAAATGTTCAAATCTTGGATTGAAATAATCTTCCTTTATTTTATTGTTTGTATATATAAATTGACATAAGTTTATATGGTTCATGTTCCTATGACATTTCCCAACTGAAACACAGAGAAAAGCCGCATGAAATATAGCCACTTTTGATGGAAAATAATGGGGTAGATGACACGAGGCCCACTAATGGGGGTTTCGTCTCAAAGAGTAGGGAACGTCAGTAATACTCCCCTCTTGCAAGGAGTCCCAATGTTGGTATATAATGACAATATGCATGAAGATGAATAACCGGTCGACAACTATAGAGTGGCACCGCCTTCACAAATATTATTCTCTCGCCGAAGATTTTAGACTTATAATGTCAATTCCCCATTTTCAAGGTCACTGGCCCAAGTCTCGCGGAAGTTTTACTCATGAGGCCACATTGCATGTGCGTTGGGTCAAGGACAAGCACACTGGAATTTTCTAATCCTGGACTGAAATAATCTTCCTTTCTTCTATTGTTTGTGTATATCTTTGAACTTTTGTAAAGGGGCAGAGTTCTAATAAAATGTTGTGGGGGGGTTCGCACCATAGTCCCTTGTCAAAAAAATGGCATCATTGTGGGCTCGCCATGTTCGTATGACCTATCATAACACAATCAAATGGGAAAGGCCACACGGAATCACCACTTTTGTTGGAAAACTAGGGGCAGACATTGTGAGGTCCACATAACAGGTTTTCGCCTGAGATAACGTGAGGGAGGGTCAGAACCATTTCCCTATTTCATGAGGTCCTAACATGGTTCTATAATGGTGATGTAAAGAGGAAAGGCAAATATACAACCTCAAAGGGGCAGCATCTTCACAAATAGGACCAGCCGGTAAGAAACATTATGGACTTATGGGGTGACATTCCAATTTTGATGCCACTGCCCCAACTCTTGTAAGACCTCTTTTGAGATTCTTTGAGTTTGCATGACTTAGAGCATCTCTATGCGAGGTGCCAAAAGATTTAGTGGAGCAAAATTTAGGAAAAAAGATTCCCTTTTGATCCTCTAGCGTGCACCTAGATGAGCTCGGTTTTTGAAAAATGCCACTCGTTGGAGGATGGAGACGTCGTAGATCGACCGCCGCGGAGATAGGCGTCCTTGGAACATACCCCCCCCCCCCCAAGTTTTTTTCTTCTTCGACGATTAGTATCCGGATGTAGCGAAGAGTGACGACCGCTAAGACCGCTTTTCGCGACCTCTACGTCGGCATCCAATCATCGCGCAACCCAGGTGGTCTTCTCTCTCACCCCTATGCGCCGTGGTTCCCACCTTCTCCACTTCCGAGGTGTTTTACAGAATACTCCCTCCATTCTGAAATAGTCTACATTCTAGCCCCAAAACTTATTCTAAAATACTCTACATTCTAGCTTTTAGTCAACAAGAACACTGAAAACGATGTGATTTTGCTCTCTTTATTGGATGTTGTTATTTTCGATGTAGATTTGATTTGTTGTTCACATATAGTAGTATAAGTAGTACTAATAAATGCAATACTAGTTTGTCTCATTTCCCTAGAATGTAGACTGAATCAGAACGGAGGGAGTAACTAAGATATGTCTTTTTTTATTTTGCTTATTTTCCAATTTCTTTGCGACCGACTGCTGCCTATAGATGAAGAGGTTGACGGAGATGATCTTCGGCAACTCTTTTTTCTCTTCGGAGGGGGAGGAGGAGGAAGACGACGATTTGGACATGCATGTGTTAATGATTATGAACAAGGATACACATCATTGGTGTCTCCATGCAGAATCTTAGTTGTTACTTTATTGATGGATATGAATTTCGATGTGTTTGAATTTGAGCCATATGATTTGTTACATTTATGAATTTGGTTTGTATTTAAAACATTTTAGGTTAACGGTTAATGTTTTAAGTTAACATTTTATGTTAATTCCCCTTGAACGGGAACAAGGGTGCATATATTTTTTTTCGGATTAGGCGCGAGTGATTTTTTTGTCGTCGCGAAATTGCCCCTGCTTCCATCTCTACCGTCCTGGAAAACCAGGAGCAGTTAAAGCTGTGGACGGCGTCCTTTGTTGGTACTCCTCGTCAAATTCCCAAAATATCGAAAACCGGGAGCAGCTAAAGCTGTGGGCTTGTGAAAAAATCGGCTCTTAATTGGCCTCGTGAATTAAGGAATGACTTTACCGAGATTGCATGCAACTAGAAACCACGATTTTACCAACAGATTGGAAAGTATAGTAATTTCGCTGCAACCTCTCCTTAATCATAGACATTCGAAAGATCGGCTCTTGATTGGCGTCGTGAATTAAGGAATGATTTATGTGGCTCTTGATGAGGAGATATTTTTGAGGAGCCTGAAAATATACGCATTAATATAGGCGCAGATTAATCAACACGTACAAGAGCGTCAAATGCGTTAATAGCCAACCAAAACAATAAAGACATTAATTACTCTACTATATCCCTAATTCCCTCTTCCGCTAAACTAAAACACAAATAAAATATGCCGGCGTTGGAGGATCGATGGAGACGTCGTAGATCGACCGCCGCGGAGATAGTCATCCTTGGAACGTACCCCCAAGTTTTTTTTTTTTTTGTCTTCGATGATTAGTATCCAGACATGGCGAAGAGCGACGACCGCTAAGACCGCTTTTCCGCGACCTCTACGTCAGCATCCGATCATCGCGCAGCTCCAACGGTCTTCTCTCTCACCCCTATGCCCCGGCTCAACTCCGTCGGCCGCGGTTCCCACCTCCTCCGCCGCCGAGGTGTTCCACGGAATAAGTAGGAGAGTCTATTTTTATTCTGCTTGTTTTTTAAACTTCTTTGCGACCGATTTGGACATGCATGTGTTAATGATTATGAACGAGTATACACATCATCGTCGCTGGTGTCTCCATGCAGAATCTTAGTTGTGCCTATATTGATGGATCTGAAATTCGATGTGTTTGGATTTGAGCCAGATGATTTGTTACATTTATGAATCTTGTTTTGTATTAATAAACATGCCAGGTTAGCGGTTAATGTTTTTAGGTTAACATTTTATGTTAATTTCCCTCGAATGGGAACGAAGGCACATATTTATTTTTCAATTAGGTGCGGGTGAATTGTTTTTGTCACCGTAAAATTACCCCTGCTTCCCTTTCCACCTTGTCCTGGAAAAACCGGGAGCAGTTAAATCTATGGACGATCGACGTCCTTCCTTGGTACTCCCCGTCGAATTCCCAAAATGTGAGAGGCACGGATTGATTGGCGTCTTGTGAATTAAGGAGTGACTTTATGTGTATCTTGATGAGGAGAGATTTCGTGCAACAAGGAACCACAATTTTACGTACCGAGAGGTTTTACGGACAGCAGCACGATTGGAAAATACTGTAGTATAGTAATTTTCGCTGCAACCTCTCCTTAATATAATCGTGGTGCAAGATTGGAAAGCAGTAATTTGGCTGCATCGGAGAAGGAATGCTAGTTATTGCGTTGTCAGACAAGGAGAGTAAAATTAAGGAACAAATCACCGGAGAGATTTGGTTGCAAGTGTATGCGGTGAGGGAAGGTTACTTATTGAGTTCCTGCATTTTGGGTGCCTCGTTTGGTTACCTACCCAACCTTGCTCGTCGCCGACCACCGCAACCTACCCAACCTTGCTCGTCGCCGACCACCGCAGCTCCGGTGCATTCAATCGCGCCCCCTGGCGGAACCCTAGCCGGCCGACCAAGTCCGTCGCGCATTCAATCGCGCCCACACGCGGGCGGAACCCTGGCGTCCCGCCGTCGACGCGGCCCATCCCGCTCCGGCGAGACCTCGCAGCGGCTGGAGCTGCGGCGCCGCCGTCCCGCCGCAGATGTACGTGCTCCCCATCCGCCGCATCCCCGTCTTGACGCGCGCGGCACCCCTGGGCGACCAACCAGCAGCCGATGCTGAATCCGGCCGGCGCTGCATCAGGGTGGAGCGACAACCTTCTCCACGGCGACCGCGTCGACCTCACCCGCCATGGTAACCTCAGGACCCCGTCCCCTCTCCGCGTCCACACCCCGATTAATCTCGTCATCCCCCTACCCCTGCCCCGTGCAGGTAAGCAGAAGAAGATCAAGGACGGCCTACCCACAGCTCCTCCTGCTGCAAGGCCAAGAAGAGGCCGGCGTCCGGAGATGGCCGACGACCACGCAAAAGGGCTCGTCCAATCCGGCCTCGACGGCCAAGGAGGAGCTCGTCCGGTCAGATGACGCCCACCAAATTAAAGGTCCTTTCTTTGCCCCCTGTTCCGTTTTAGTTTCCGTTATTCCCCATGGTCGCTCCTGCTGCAAAGTAGCAATTTCCATTTCGACATTGTACTATTTCTCTTCTTGCTGGATCACACCGAACGCTACGCTCACCCTGTGCATTCGCAGATGGGGTGGATATCCAACTGACCGAGGAGAGCCGTCGCGGCTCAGCACCCGTGTGTTGTTATGCCGGTGGCGTCGACGACGGTGTCGGCGCAGCCGCAGCCCCAATCGTTGTTAGGCCGATGTCGATTGGGGGCGCTGGCTCACTTTGTAGCCCTGTTCCTAATAGTTGGTCTTTTTGCGGTTATACGCTGGCGTAACTAGTACAATGGCCAACTTACCAATCTCTGTATGCCAGCAATGAGGTCACGTACAGGGACCAATTGCTGATCACAGGAATGTATGTTTTGTAGCTGAACATTTCCGAAGCAAGACAATTCTAAGGGTTTGGTGTGTTCATGTTGCTCTTTTTGCGTAAATCTAACCAGACCAATCAGTCTTATTTGACAAACCTGAAACTAGTACTTTTTTTTTCAAAAAAAAAAAAATCATGCCTTGGTCATTTTCTAGCAATTGCAGTCGGTGAAAATACTTATATTTACCATGCTGGGCTAACTACCTAATTCTTGATCATGTTTTAGTATTTGCACGACTCTGTACATGTATAAATGATCGTGCTGAGTATTATTAGACTGCAATAATTTGGCTGGTTATGTGCTTGTTTCAACGTGCACTGTGGCAAAATTTTAGAATTCTCATGATGGTACTTGAGAATAAATTTTGATGTTACTGTACGGATATTGTGACCTGTAGTTTTGCCACTGTTTGCTGCATCCTGGAATCCTCATAATATTACAGATTTTTGGATCTCATTATACTAGTGTGACCTATAATTAGTTTTGTACTGAACTATATTTGTTGAGCAGGTCACTTTATACTGCATATGGAGCTCATGACTACAGCCATCAAATGCCTCAATCTGCTCCTCAAGCGGAACCTTATGGTGACTATCCTTCCACACACCAATCTCAGGTACTGAATCTTGTTCATACGACATTTTCCGGCAGTAAAGTTCAGCTTGCAGCCCATCTTTACTTAAATGTTCCTACTGCACCTCACTAGAATTACCCTATAATTATCATCTTCACATGTGTGATAGGGGCCTACCGAAGCTGAGAAGAAAGAGATGGCAGCATGGTGGCTCTTGGCGACTTCTGGTGACCTTGACCAGCTTGGAGGCTTGATGGCAGAGCTGCAGGTCTAGCTGGTCTGTCCCAAGTTTCACCTCGGTGAGCGCGACTCATAAAGGTGGAATTTTTTCCTGAGCAATAGACCTCCCGTACATTGCTCTGTCAATTGTGGATGCACACAAATGTTTATCTGCCAAGAAGATGCATGCCTGCTTGAAGTTTGTAATGAATCCTAGAGTGAGATTCATGGAAATATCCACTTCTAACTAGATGAGCAATTTGTTAGTGCTACTGCCAGTTATCCTTTTTCTGTAACATGGTGTTGATGTTAATTTTAAATTTTAGAATTCTTTTTCTGTAACAGTATGCTCACCCTGGCATTCGTAGATGGGATGGAAATCCAAATGACCAAGGAGAGCCGTCAGGCCTCAGCACCCATGTGTTGTTATGCCGGTGGCGTCGACGATAGCATCGGCGCTGCTGCAGCCCCAAGCGTTAGCCCGCTTTCAATTTGCGACGCTGGCTCACTTTGTAGCCCTGTTCCTAATATTTTGCTTTATACGATTTATTTGCTTGTGTTATATGCTGGTGTAACTAGTTAAATGTCAATTTATTGATTGTTGTATGCCAGTGATGAGGCCACGTTAGGGACCAATTGCTGATCACAAGAATACATATTATGTAGCTCAACATTTGAGATGCAAGATCATTCTAATGTCTCAATTAGTTCATGTTTCTCTTTTTGCGTAAATCTAACCCTTAATTGACCAATCTCTCTTATTTGACAAACCTGGACTCCTATTTTAAAAAAATCATGCCTTGGTCATTTTCTAGTAATTGCAGTTGGTGAAAATACTTATATTTACCATGCTGGATTAACTACTTCTTGATCATATTTTAGTAATTGGACGACTCTGTACATGTATAAATGATCGTGCTGAGTATTAGTCTGCAATAGTTTTGCTGGAGCTTCGGTTGTTTCAACGTGCCCTTTGGCAAAATTTCAGAATTCTCATGATAGAACTCACTGAATAAATTTCAATGTTACTGTACTAATGCTGTGATCTGTAGTTTCGCCGCTGTTTGCTGCATCCTGAAATCCTCATAATATAACAAATAGTTTTTGATCTCATTATACTAGCGTGACATATAATTTTTGATGTTTATGTAGTTTTGTACTGAACTATATTTGTTGAGCAGGTCACTTTATCCTGCATATGGAGCTAATGACTACAGCCATCAAATGCCTCAATCTGCTCCTCAAGTAGAACCTTGTGGTGACTATCCTTCCACACATCAATCCCAGGTACTGAATCTTGTTCATAAGACATTTTCCCGCAGTAAAGTTCAGCTTGCAGCCCATCTTACTTAAATGTTCCTACTGCACCTCACTAGAATTACCCTATAATGATCATCTTCACATATGTGATAGGGGCCTACCGAGGCTGAGAAGAAAGAGATGGCGCCAAGGTGGCTCTTGGCGACTTCTGGTGACCTTGGTCGGCGGGAGGGGCGCATAAGCTTGCAGGGATGACGGCTTGGAGGCACGATGGGAGACCTGCAGGTCTAGTTGCTCAGGCCCAAGTTTCACCACAGCGAGCTCGGCACATAAAGGTAGATTTGCTCTGTCAATTGAAATATGCGTCCTGCTTGATGTTTGTAACGAATCCTAGAGTGAGATTCATGGACATATCCAGTTCTACCTAGATGAGCATTTGTTAGTGCTACTGCTCATCCTTTTGTTGTAGCATGGTGTTGATGTTAATTACAGGTTTAAAATTGTAAGCTTTATATTAGTTTCAAGTGGGGAAAATAGGAGTTTAGAATTGGGTACTGGGGAACTTTATTTTGATATCAGGTTCACGCTTTTGTATGTAAGCCACTATTTTTTCAGTAAATAATTTATGATCTGCATGTGGTATCTTGCTATCATGCTCATTACAGTCACTTGACCATGCATATCTTTTGCTGACACTTGTTTTTTTTCTGAAGATCGATGGGTTCAAGCAGGATAGACGGTGGTGGTTATTGTTGCAACAAATAGAAAAGAAACCTTATCAGGTGTGTAGTTTTGATGTATCCCCTTCTCTGTTCTTTAAACAGTCCCAGTTAATTTCTACACAGTGTAGTTTGTTACTGAAGCTCACATATAAAAATAACTTGTATATTTTCGACCTGATTCAGTGCACCCCATGCCCATGATGATTCGTTGCTGCTGCTGCACCACGCATCCAAGAAGTTCATGTTAGCGAGAAAGAAAGGAAGACAAAATAGGAATAAGAAAGATACAACAGAGGAGATGGGGATTTTGCGAACCTTCCTCGAGCTCGCCATCAATTCATGTCTCGTGCTGCCATGGTAACCTTATAGTTAGTCCCTTTATTATAGATTGTTGGATGTGTTGGTAGAATTTACCCGGTTGGTTTAGCTTTCCGGTAGTATATTATTTGACTGGAGTATATTATAAATCATCGTGCTGAGTATTATTAGACTGCACTAATTTGGCTGGAGTTTTGCTTATTTTGGCATGCCCTGTGGTAAATTTTTTGAATTCTCATGATGGAACTTGAGAATAAATTTTGATGTTGCTGTACGAATATTATGATCTGTAGTTTTGCCATTGTTTGCTGCATCCTGGAATCCTCATAATATTACAGAGTTTTGGATCTCATTATACTAGTGTGACATATAATTAGTTATGCACTGAACTATATTTTTGTTGGACAGGCCACTTTATCCTGCATATGGAGCTCCTGACTACAGCCATCAAATGCCTCAATCTGCTCCTCAAGTAGAACCTTATGGTGACTATCCTTCCACACATCAATCCTAGGTACTAAATCTTGTTCATACGAAATTTTCCCTCAATCAAGTTTGGCTTGCAGCTCATCTTACTTAAATGTGGACATAGGGAGTTCAGACTTGGGTATTTGGAAAACTTTTTTTTGATTTCAGATTCACCCATGTGTATGTAAGCCACCTTTTATTTTTAGTAAATGCTGATTATAGTCGCTTGTCCATGCATATCTTTTTGAAGATCGATGGGTTCAAGCTGGATAGACGGTGGTGGTTATTGTTGCAAGAAATAGAAAAGAAGACCTTATCAGGTGTAAGTTTGATTTTCCTCTCCGATCCCCGTAATGCTCCAGCCACAAAGTAGCTTGCCTGCCTCTCCCTGTGTGCATCTACTTCCCCAGCATTTTCATTTTGACCTGGTGGTGTTTCGCTTCGTGCTGGATCACGGTAGCGAACTGTATGCATGCTCACCCTGTGCATTCGTGGATGGGGAAATAGCCGAAGAGGGCCGTCGCGGCACAGCACCCGTGCGCGCGTTGCTATATGTGCCGGTGGCGTTGGTGCTGCCGCTGCCCCACGCTAGTACGCGTTATTAGGCCGCTGCCGATTGGCGGCGCTGGCTCGCCTAATTTGTAGCCTGTTCTGAATATTTGGCTTTATACGGTTTATTTGCTGGTGTCACTAGTAAAATGGCCAACTTGTTGATCTCTGTATGCCAGCAATGAGGTCACGTGTAGGGACCTTTTGCTGATCGCGGGAATACATGTTTTGTAGCTGTACATTTTAGAAGCTAGACGATTCTAAGGGTTCAGTGTGTTGATGTTTCTCTTTTTGCGTAAATGTAACCCTTAATGGTCACTCATTTGTTCTTTGTGATGGATTTATGGCCCTTGGATTTTTCATACCATGATACTAATATGAAATTATTCATCTGTCTTGTAAGATTGAGCTGATTATTAGTATAGTATTTTTCTCATAAATATTACACCTGACACACTAACTACCACAAACCAATTGACTGTTACCTTGTAGTATCAGGTTATCTTAACTATGCAAAATATTCACACAAGCGTTGTAGAATACTTGGTTGTCTAGTAAAAATCTTATATCTTATGTTCACATTAAGATAAACTGATAAGTTCCACTTTTATTAGTGAGTTAACATTCAGCAAAGCACAAACTACCGTGCAACTCAGCAAATAACCATTTTTTCAGTTCAGATTAACTTGGGGCTCTTCCTCCTTCTAGCAAACCTCAGCACACCATGTCGCAACACAACAAACAACAAAATAAATTGCAATGGCCCAGAACGTGATCTCCTCTGTATATGCAACCTGTAGTTTTTTTTACCCTTTTGTATATGAACTGAACCTCTTAATTCCATGGTCAGCTACAAGAAGATACTGGGAGTTGCGGCTGCTGCATCTCCGCCTCGAGGACTAATGAGGCCACAACATGGTTGTTTGTTGCAGTGCAAGTGGTACTAGTGCGGCGTTTTCACCACTTGGGTTCAATTTTCGTTTCCTGTTTGTAACTTGATCACTGTTTCCGCAGGGGCAGACATGTCCAATCGTTGCTTTTTGGAGTTTGTCGGAAATTCCGAAAACGGCTTATATTCTGGGGAGGGAGTACTATTTCATCTAGAAAGTTTATTATGTAAGTTAATATGCTCCACTGCTTTTGTTAGACCTCTCCTTTCTTTCAAGTAGTCTCCTTTGCCTTCTCCCTTCTCTTAAATATTATGTGCATCCTGAAATTCCTTTTATGAAAATATTTAGCAACTTCATTGATATTTCCAGGTTGTATACGAGTCGTCTTACCACCCAAGTTGATCGACAACCAATGTTTAGCCTCCACGAGGCTTCTGACTTTACTGGTATGTATCATAACCAGATACATACATGATGGACGTTTTGGTGCCATGGGTTATTTGCTAAGGCCTGACATGTGACATTTCTCAATTCTATCAGATGTGGAGTTCAAGAGAGAAGGTTACACGACATTAATGGAGCTCACCGATGTACAGGTAATACCCATTTTCCAACATTTTTCCATTTTTTCAGCAGCCTCAGTTGCAGCACTAGTATATCCCTTGAAGTTTTCAAGAATTGGACTCTATTGTTTTCATCATGAGAAAATGTTCACCGTGATTGGATCATAGTGATGGTGTCTCTTCATTTTCTTTGCTTCCTGTAGAGTCAATACTAAACTGGAAATGTTCTCGAAACTAAAGCCAGCATCAGTATATATTGTATCATTAATAACACATCACTCATTTTGCATCAGCTTTCACAGAAAATAACTTATTTGGATTCTTAGAAACCTGATACCAATTTCTGAAGTTTGATATGTTGTGGCTTTACATATTGCTCATTTTTAATTCATCTTTCACAGTAAACAAGTGCTTATTTCATCTTGTTCAGCCAACATGTTTTGGCACTCAAGTTCAGTTTGTAGCTCATGTTATTTGAATTTTACACTTCACCTCACTAGAATTACCCTAGAATGATCTTCATCTGTGTGATAGGAGGCTGCAGAAGCTGAGAAGCAAGAGACCAATGGAGGCACCAGACCATGCTACTGCTGCCATGTCTGTTGACACATGCGGCCAGCTCGGCCATCTACAACGGCATCAACGGCAAGAGGACGTCGAGAATTTGGAAGCGCAGCACCAGGTTTTTTATGTCTCGCTTCAGAGTTCGGGATTGAAGGTTTACCAAGTGACTGCAATCTGGTCATATACTCTACTGTGACAAGTTAACCTCAGTTTTGAAGGTCAAACTGTATTGATCTGCAGCTTGCTGGATGTATACATATTAGCTTGAGCACACTGATTTTGAGGAGTAGCCTGCTTTTGCTATGTTTGTAGCCTTCTAGTGAGAATTGACTTGAGCTTCTCTCATGTGCTTTTTTGTGTCTAAGAGGTCGATTCTGTACATCCAAAATTTTTATTGATATATAGTTTCTCTGCAAATAACTTATGTGTTGGATTTCTCGAGGGATCTTCTCCTATGCTTTTTTTTAATTATTTGTTGTTCATTCATCTGGGAGTTATTTTAGGTATTGATGAGGATGGGTGGGAATGTGGGATCATGGAACATTATTTTCCATTGGTTTTTCCTTTTCTCATTGATGAAAAAGTTTATTACACAAATGCATGATCTTGTTGATGTCGTCTTAGAGCTTATACTCATGTTCCCGATTCTTGTATATACCCAATTTGGTTCTTTCACTGTTACTTACATATGATAGTATTGATCTGGCATTTTTAGTTGACTAACATGTAATTACCACTACTTAGGTTTATTAGGACAGCAGGTAGATTTAGTGGTTTTGGTTAAAATATTTACTTGCTGTGCTTTAGCGGTTATGGTTAAATATTGAGTTGTTCTGGTTTGAGTGACGAAAAAGTTCGGACCAACTCTGTTTTGTTTTTATAATCTGCTGTTACTTGGCAGGGAAACAGAGGAAGCCGTTGAGCACCTGACCAAGGCGTTCTTACTGAATCTCAACAACCATGTATGGTACTAAGAGGTATGATATGAAGGCAATTTACACAACGTTTCTTAATCCTGCTGTACATAGGGAGCATTCTTGTGTTGGCTTTGAATCCACTCCAAAGGCCAAACCACGTTCATGTTGAATGAATTCACACGTTGTCCTGGTTATTATTAGAGGTCCTGGCCCTGTTATGTGGGTATGAATACCACTGGTTGGTATTATGTGGCCGTCTTCTTCTTGGATTGATAACTATATATTTTCATCCTAGCACTCCATGGTTTAATTCTTTTCCTTGTCTACTACATCTAGAGAAGTATCATGCCTAGAGGAAGTTGAGTTTTTTTTCTCTAAATATAAAAGGAACCATTCAGGTCATTGTTTACAATTTCGAGTCCATAGTTAAGATCGTTGTTTAGGAAGAAAAGGGAACTTGTTTATCATCATAGAAAATTATTTTACCCTGTTATACATTATCATGTTCCAACTCACTTAAAGTTATTGTAACCCCTGCTTCGTAGGTCAGTCACAGTAGCAACAATGCTTGGAGAGCTTCCTTACTTGAAAAGGTCACCACTCTTTGTATGTGGAGCTGTCCTCCCGAGGAGCTGGATGCAGAGTGAATGAACTTCTCGATCTCGACATGTAGAAGAAGGTGATTATGTTTTTCCTGTAGTTTGTTTGGTTGCAAAAAACGCATTGGACTGTGTGTGCTAGTAAAAAATGCCTTTCAGGTCGTTGCAACCGTGAATACATGGTTTTGAATGCCTTTAAGGTAGTTGCCTTTAACCAGGAATGTATCAAGAGTAAGCGTCAAATTGCTTTGGCTGCGCTATTATGTTGAATTGCATATCACATTTGTATTTCACATTTTGCATTTTACAGAGCTTATGGTTAGATTAATAAGGCCTTTTCTAAAGTGTAAACGCCATGTATATTTTCTGAGTCTCTTTGCCTTATGTGATATATTTGATGGTTCTGATATTGTTGAAGCTCATAACATAGGAGGTCAGAACCAAGTGAAAAATGCTTGGCTTTGCTCGTATCTTTTATAGTACTTGGAATTATGGTTAACTATCAAGAAAGAAACGGGTTTCCCTTGTTGTGTTATATTTGTGAACCGAAACATAGATTGTGGTCAGTTTTATGTTTTGTGTTCTCTGATACTGTCACTTGTCTTAATCAAATATATGCTCTTTATTCCTCTGGTCTGTGATCCTGTAACTTAGATTGTTGGACCTAGAACTTCTTAATCATGTGTTCCCTGATCTAGTAACTTAGATTGTTTGGTCTTATTCCTGTGTTCTTTGATCCTGTAACTTAGATTGTTGGACCTGGAGCGATGACCATACTCGGACTTCAGGGCATGGAGCCTGAACAATGGCCCACTTTACGGTATGTAAAATTTCAGTTAAGACGACTTTCAGGTAAGATGATTTCTGTACTACTAGACTCAAGGTTTAATCCAAATTAATGATCATATTGTGCTGGTATCTATCAGGTGACCTGAAGCCTATGCATGAGATCGATCTTGGGCTTCTTTCCCAGTGCTGTTTTACCAAGCAAGTGTTTAAGGTGAACAAGTAGATCATGGCAAGCCTTGCTCTGAAGATAAATGTCAAGGTTGGTGTTCAAGCGAATGTTGCCACTTCTCCTTGTGCTTTGTGTGTTTTTGGATCGTCGAGTCTAACATGGCACTATATTTTCGAAGGCTGATGCAGTGTTCTATTCTAATTTGCATCCCTTTTGTCACTGAGAGGCCCGCGATAATATTTGGCGCCGATGCCTCATCCCCATCCCCATCCACGTTGTGGTGAAGACAACATCCCTGCCATCATCCGAGCTCTCCAATGTTGGTGACCATCACCATCCTTAGTACCTAATTTCTCGGTCTCCATGTGCAAGCTAGTTTATCTGTTCATTCAGTTATTTGAAGTGTCTTCTCAGTCCGCAGCCTAGCATAATTGTGTAGATTAGATAGCTAGAAACTATTATATCAATCTAGCAGGGTTCTAGGTATATAGAGCCCGCAATAACGATGATCCAGGGTCGCTTTTGTTTCTCCTCTCCTGGAACTGAAAGAACTCAACCCAACGATGTCAATTCCGCCTGTGGAGATTGAAAGTGGTTTACATCTATGTTGTCTGTGATGGCACAGAATAGAACAGATCTATTTGAGCTCTTCAGTGTGATTGTCGTGCTGGCAGCATGTGTGATTAATAAGCTGTTTTATCAGATTTGTGTACATGTTGTAGTGGTGTACTTAATAATTAGTAATTGAAGCAGCAACAATCAACCAAATGGCTTGATTTTTCTCTTAATTGCCTTTCCTCCCAATTTCTGTACAAGTAGCCAAATGGCTTGACTTTTCTCTTAATTGTCTAGATTTCTCTTTTGTAGGTGTCTTCTCTATGCAGCACTCAACTCGAGTAATGTTTTTTTGGGCCTAACAATGTTCTCTGCATTGAATTTCAGGGCGCTACCCGAACGCCACCACCAAGTTTTCTTTGTGCCAGCGCTTACTTGATAGATTATTTTAATAATACCAGATGTTGGTGTCTTTGGAAGTAATGTGAAGTTACATATGCACATGTTCTTTCTATAGAGGCAATTATGGTGCGTGTTCTTAGTGGATTTTTTAGTCAAGTTAGTACCAGGTGTGGCCTATGAACATCCAGTGATTTCATTAGGCCGCAGTTTCTACAATTTTCACATAAGAAGTTGTACTTGTTGGTTTTGATTTGCAGCAGGAAGAGAACATTTACTCCCTCGGAATCAGGCGCATCAAAGATGAGGCCTTGGCTTGGTGCGGTATTGTCTCACTATGCTTCGGCCTGCCATATTGTTTTGGTGCTGATGATATTCTTGGACATTGTTCCTCTTTCCATCAAGTTTTGGTGGCGAGCATCCTCTAGAGAAGATCCGCTGCTCTAGCTACTCAGGTCGCTGCTAATGAAATTGGTGCAATACACACTTTCCCATATCAAGTGAGGCAGATGATCTTCCCTGGAAAGCATGGAAAGCATGCAGGGGGTATCCACATTGTCGAGTGTAACATACGCGAGAGGCGGCTGAGTGTGTTAAATCCTTATTAGCATCTGCAACCTTTGTTACTCAATGAATAATTATTAATTCTTTATGAGTTAGTAGCGGGAGCTCATGCATGCTTCGAACATACCTATGTATTGTATGTTATGGAGATTATAAATTTTCTCCTACTTATGGCTGGGGCATTTGAACGGCCCTGTTTTCTCTGAAGTACATAATAATTTGTTGCAGCAGCTTGCTTGCTTGTTGTCTGGTCATTGTTGCCATGCATATATGCGGAGCCTAGCACTTGAAGCATTGGCTCCAGCACTTGTTGTCAATCACGATCTGATTTCTAAGTGCCAAATTAATTACCATAATTGATATGTTCGCTCCGTTCTTTTTTAATTGATTCAAATTTAGTATAAAGTTGTACTAAATCTGAGTCAACTAAAAGAGAACGGAGGGAGTAGTTATTAGCATAGAAAAGAGGCAAGGAGAAGTCACCTATAAATGAGTTTGTAGGTAGTGGGCGTGCATGTATTTCACGGCCGGAGAGTTGAGCAGAATACAGTCGTGACGATTGAGCCAAATGCATGCACGTGCACGTTGAATGAAGTCGCCGCATCATCTGTCGCTCGGTAGAACATGGAATGTGATTAGAATGCAAAAGCAATTATTAGGAGAAAATCAATCATCAATTAATATAGAGGAGTTTGCATGGTCTCGTTTTGCTTCTCCCGGTCGATCGACTCCCATGTATATAGATTAAACCGAGAAACAAGCGGGAATATGGTACTACTTACTACACCCCTTCGTCTCATATACTCCATCTCAGAGGTTAAGGCGTAAAAAATGGTTTTTCATCAATGCATAATGCTCATGATAAACTTTAGCACATTTGTGTCGAAGTTGCCCCTCTGACCCGTTTCCAGTTTGCTGAAAAGAAAGGAGACGAGTAGGCACCCGTATGGTATTAGCTCCTCTATTCACGCTGAAATAACTGCAATCAATCTCCTCTAGTAAAACAGGTGCATAATTGGTTATGTGCGGTGCATGCATGAGATGGAAGTTACGGAGGAGTCAGGTGCGGCTATATTAAGGAAGAAAGAGAAATAAAAGGGGGAAGTAACCAGGGGTAAACATGAAAGTTAATCAGCATGTGCGGCCATTCTTAATCGTAGCATCAAACTTTTTACGCCTCAAGCATAGAGACGGAGGGTTAATTACCCTGAAAGTAGGCCAAACATCTTGATGGTGCATGGACAAATAAGCCAAACATCATAACTGACGCCCGCAAATTAATTACCGTAATTGATACAGTTAGCAAAGAGAAGAGTCAAGAAATTTCACCTATAGTAGTGTGCGTCCCCGCCGGATAGTTGAGCATGATATAGTCGTGAGATTGAGTCAAATGCATGCACATGCAGGTTGAATGGGTCACCGAGTCGTCTTCCGTTAGTGCCGCTCCGGCTGTTCCGTAGAACATGAGATGCGATTAGCATGGAAATGTAGTTATTAGGGAAAAAAAATCAATCATCACTTAATGCCAGAGAATCAATTTGCTGGTAGCCATGCACCTCAGCGTTTTTTAGGCTCACGATTAAGGCCTCCAAAATTTCCAACCTATATGTCTTCACCTTTTTCCCTCCATAATAACTAAAAACCCAGGCGTGGGGACCGAATATTTTCCTTCTTCCCGCCATTTTCTTTCCCTCCCTCGAAATTTGAATCGCCTCCAAAAGCTCTATATATACTAAGGGAGGTTGAGCCAACGCGTGCGTCGTGTGTGACGACTTAGACTTTGACTCTTTACTCGTCGAGGAGAGGAGAGGAGAGAGGGCACTCTGCTGTTCACCCGGCCTCCCGGTTTCATCGTCGTCGCGGCGGCCCGGTAATTCTTTTGATTATTCCTTTCGATTTGGTTGATCGAGTGCATCTTCGACCATGTCACCGCCGTCTGCTCAGGTTCGTTTCCTGCAGGTTCGCCGAAAAGGGAGCTAGTGCTGCGCGCGGCGGCGAGTCACGGCCGGCATGGATGGATCATCGGCCGAGGTTCTGCTGCAGCGGCGGCGGCGCAGATCGGATGGGGCTGGCCGGAGAAGCGTGGTCAGTTTTGTTTTGTGTCTTGTTTTGGATTCCCGTACGTAGCTGCTGCTAGGCATGCAGGGGCGGGCGTATCCTTGTACCGTGTAATCTTAGTACGTACGTAGTGATCTGGATGGGTCTAGGGTAGGCAGCTCGCGTTGAAGATGCACGTACACGTAGGGATGTGTTTGGGAATTAATTAAGGAGGCAGCTGATTGCGTAGTTTTGGGAATCGATGGATTCCTTGCCTTGCCGGCCTCCTTGATTAGGGAGCGAGCGAGACAATAGTATTAGAGCAAGTATAATAGAGTCAGTTGACTATAAGACATTAAATAATATATTTTAGATGAGTTGGAGGAGAGAGGAGAGAGAGAGAGAAGAGGAGGTGACTACGCACAAGTGACGTTCCTGACCTTGTGAGAGTGGAATGTGGGCCATATATTAGTAAAGTACTACATTCTTATAGCCAACTATTATACATGTTAGCTATATGATGACTACAAATGATATGACATCTTATTATAGTCAACAGTTGGCTATACTATTGGAATTGCTCTTAAGGAAAGGTTGGGCGCGCCCGTGCGAGGGAGTGAAGCCGGTCCATCTCGCGGGGGCCTGAGTGCGCGCGACGGGAGCGAGTTGCACCGATCGGCCGGTTCGCTGGAGCCAGCCTGGCAGCTGATGGGAAGCACACCCAGCAGCGCGACGAGGCCGTGAACTGGACGACGCGTGATGGCATCAGCTTCCATGTTCTCTTTTTTTTTCCTTTCCGGAGGCTCGGAGATCTGCCGAGACATACATGTCGCCTGTTGTAACACTCCTTCCAGGTAACCACTCTTCTTCATGCTCAAGCCCATAAGCCAACATATATACGATCGATGTTAATTGCGTAGTACCAAAGGTAAACTGTCTGCAACATGATCAGCATGCAAGTACGTGAACTATCCTATTTCGAGCTTATATTTGGATCTGCATGGGTAATCATTTCTGTTTTTGCTAACTAGCCATACGGCAATTTCGCACAATCATTTCAATGCACTAATTGAGATTTTTGCTAAATAGTACTGGAGAACAACACAGCTTATGCGTCCACTGTATTGATGCCATAGGCACTCGTTACTGACTAAAGTTGAGATGCTCCTTTTCTATATTCAGACCAGGAACGTAAGAGAACTTTTTTTTTTTTGGTGTGATATGGCATGCATCTAGAATTCTAGATAATGTTGTTTGTTACTGAATGAATGCATGACCTTATTGCGTTTCTGCTTTCTTTTCAAGGGTCCTATTTGCAAACTATGAGGGTTGCTCTGTTATTTCATATTCTTCAGAGGCCCTTTATGTAACTTGGTCTGTAACTGCGTGAAATTAATGCAGCTCTAGGTCCTTCGGGGCCTTTCTTGTTAAAAAAAACAGTTCTCCCAAGTATTTCTGTAAGTATTCAGAACATCGCCCTCTAGCAGGACTAGTAACTCAAGCACCATCTAGTGAACTAGTTTTGTTTTGTGTTTACCACGTTTACAATGCTCCCAACAAGGCAAAGTACCATTGCAACATATGCGTCATACTTCGTGGTCTCTTCATGAGTTTACTAGAGATCACCCAAATCTCATGGATTGCAACGTTTAACAATCGAACTCATATAGGTATTGATGCATGTAAAATGCATACATGAACTCTAAGTCTTATAAGTAATTTGAACAGAAAGATTAGCCCTACCCTGCGCCGAGCTCCTCCTCCGTTGGACCACCACCCCCTATCATCCATCCCTCTAAGTCTAAATTCCCTCTACTCCATCTCCAGAGTCGGCGACCGCACCCCCTCCCCTCCCCAAGGATAAGGAACATCTATGATGTTGGGTTCATTGACCCACAAATCGTTAATGGATATGTGTTACAAAATCACCCCGTCGACGTGGAGCAAGACCTGTTGATTTTTCTTAGAAAGCAGGAACTCAAAAGTGATATTCTATTTCCTTACCATTTTGGGTGAGTGTTTCTGTGAGCACATTCTCTTTTGTTTACTCCATGCATGGTATGTGGCTAATCGATGAGTTATGCATGACTGTGCATGTATCGTGTGCAGGTTCCACTGGATTCTGCTAGTAATTCAATTTCACACCTCCACGTTCTCGTCATCGACTCTCTGAATATGGATTCAAAGCTTTGGGTCGACATGAGAAGAATGCTGCAAAAGTAATTATTTTCATTCATTTGCGCTCTATATCGATCGGCCTCTTTCGTTCATTTCCTAATATCAAGTAACTAATAACTCTCTTGTTCATTTAATTTTCTTTGCCTCGTAGGGTTTGGAGACGGTTCACAGATGAAACGGTCGGTGTATTCAAAAAAGAGCTAGAATTTAGAAGGTCACTGACTGGGGAAATTCAGCCACCGGAGACCAATCTATGTGGATACTATGTTTGTGAGTTCATCCGGAGATACACCTCTGAGCGGATGTCGTCGGATAACAACGTCAAGAGGAATAACTTGCGGAAGACGCTTAGTCCAGAAGCTCGCTTCCGACCAATTCAAGAGGAACTAGCAGGATGGTTCATGATGGAAGTCCTCCATCCTAAAGGAGAACACTATTACGAGGACGTAGAACTTCTGATGCAGTAAATTATGTATGGAAACTTGTTCAAAATTGTATATGGTCATCCGATATTGAATATATATTGTATATTCCTCTTGAATTCTTTTGGTTCTAATTTCAAATTTGTTTGAAATTGTACATTCATATGCATGTATGTAGTACCGTAGAATATGTGAAACTCCTTCAAAATTAAAATAAAACACAAAAGAAATAAAACAATACAAATTAAAAAGAAACCAGATTTAGGGGGTGCTAAAACCCTAAACCTGCGGCGGCCTTTAGTCGCGGTTGGCGAAGAACTGCGATAAGGTCCTCCGCCCCAATGGCGCCCACGTGGACGGGCCTTTAGTCGCGGTTCGTAAGCAACCGCGACTAAAGGGGGGGACTTTAGTCGCGCAAAATTTAATCCCGGTTGCGCAACCGCGACTAATGGCAGTTGCCAACCGAGACTAAAGCCCTTTTTCTATCAGTGTCTATCTCAACAAACTTGATGAGATCGTCGTCGCAGAAGTACTCCGAGGCATAGTTCGGACAGAAGAAAGCATCTCCAAGGGCACCATTGTATATTTTTTTCTGAATAAGATTGGATGCAACAAAAACATGGAGTCGAAGCTATGATCTACTTTTACATTGAACATTGGCATGGTTATAAGAAGAACAAGCTCCAGGGGTTGCATCGGAGAACCTCCAACCAATACATCAATGGGTTTAGGTCGGGTCCCTTAAAAAACTGTGTCGTTTTAATTGTGCTTGCACACGAGGCTTAGACGCAAGAAGCATATAGATAAAATTTCAAACATTACTCGTTCTTCAGAGTACCAAAATCAGGTTAATAGCAGCGGAAATTGGGCCATATCATTTGAATACTTGTTCCAGAACAATTTACATGTGGATCAACTGCTAGAATATCTTTTTATTAGCCAATATTTTTGCAGGTAATAGAGTAAGGATCCTGAATTTATTACATTCAAGACAGATGACAGAACACTTTCACAATGATCGCGGCCAATGTGCAGCCGAAGAAATAGAGCAAAAACGGATGTTCCACCCGGTTATCCACAACACGTGGCTACTTCTTCTTCCACCTCTTCTTCTGAACATAGTCATTGAAATTGGGCCCCCCTTGCTGCAATTTATCGGATTTATCCTTGTCATCTAGATTTCCCATGTCTGTTAAAAAATTTGTTTGCAAAGGTTCAGTTACACATAAAACATCGGAAAGACTTGCAAGCAGCCTTTTGAGGGAGTAATTTTTATCAAAGAGGGTCTCAACAAGATGTCTAGAGACCTGCCCTTAGGATCATAACCCAAGCCACGAACAGATTATGAAACTATTAAGCCAAGGGACTAAAAAAGTAGGCCACTCTTCTTCCAAATTTCATCAATGTGACATGTGATACACAAAGAAGCTAATCACAGACTATATAGTAGGTTTTACAGAACATGGCCTTAGGCCTTAGCATCACTATTTTGATATGGTAGCTAGGCACTACCGACGTAGCAGGTCATACATAAATAAATAACTAATAATAATAACAATGCATCAAACAAAAATTGTTGGTAAATATATAGCTAATAATAACCTCTCGTCTCGGACAAGAATTAACTGTTTATTTATTCTCGTTGTACTATAAAATCTGATTTTTTTATTAACATTCAAGCATTATGTCTACGTTAACACATATAATTTCATTGTCATATATTGTGTTATTTAGGAGAGAAAATGGGAAAATTCCATAAATCATATGTCAACATATATTTGATACCCCTGTTAATGTTTACACTTCTATATCAGCTAAACAGTCCAATATCAGCAGGTTGGTGTCAATACTGAAACATACATTCTCCTATGCAGATGCAATGACAGATAACTAACACACAACCAAGAGTCTGAAGGATACTGGCCGATTCAAAGTAAGGGTGTGAACAGACTGCACATCCAAAGGATATATTGATGCTAAATCAGATGTCATGAGAAGAAGAAACATAGTTACCATACCTGATGTGATGTGGTTGATGTAGTACTTGGGGAAGGCGTGTGCATAGTACATCGGAATGGCATTTGAATCTTGGGTAGAAACCGGGACAAGTGCTTGCAGAGCCGCATGTTTCATGTCAACAGCAAGAACCCACGCGGCGTCGTCTTCCTCATCCACCTTGGCCAGCATGTAAAGAAGATCATCGTCACCACGCACACTGAGGGTGGGGTTAAGGTAAAACAGATTCTTCAGTTCGAGCTCTTGTTTCTTGTCATCCGACAACAGGTCAGGGAATAATAGAGCAGAGTATCTTGGGTCAACCGAGATGTCAGCAACGTCAATTGTTCTGACCTTGCGCCAACCATCCCAAGAGACCTTCCAGTTTCACGTAGTGGTTTTCCAAGCTTTCCCGTTGGCCCTGCAGTCAGGATCTTCGAAGTCTACCTCGACAAACTTGATCAGATCATCACAGGAGACGACGTCGCAGAAGTACTCCGGGGCATAGTGAGGATGCTTGGTTAGACAATGCACCTCTAAGTGAACAGCCTGCGTTGTATAGTATCGTTCGTCGCAAGGGAGATACCATTGTCACAGTAATGGCTACCTCTCCACCGAATGTAACGTTCCGACGTGTTTTGCTAGGACAAATGCTAGTGGCATGGAACGCTTTAATTCATAGGTTGGGGGATGTTAACCTATCGCCTGAACCAGATGAATTTAGGTGGAATTTACATGTAGATGGCTCTTTCTCGGTAAAATCCTTATACGCCGCCTTAATCCATTCTGATTTACGGGTTGATAATAATAAAAAAATTTGGAAGATGAAGATACCATTAAAAATAAATTTTTTTGGATGGTACCTTCGTCGAGGAGTCATCCTCACCAAAGACAACCTTGTTAAGCGAAATTGGCAAGGAAGCTCTCGATGTGTTTTTTGTCATCATGATGAAACTATTAAACACCTCTTCTTCCAGTGCCAGTTTGCGAGATCTATTTGGTCTGTCATCCAAGTAGCGTCTACCTTGTATCCTCCCACTAGTGTGGTCAATGTCTTCGGTAATTGGCTTCATGGTATAGATTCAAGGTTCAAGTTGCTTCTTAGGGTGGGCGCTAGCAGTTATCTGGGCGCTTTGGCTGAGTAGAAATGACAAGACTTTTAATGACATTAACTCCTCTTTGTTGCAGGTCATCTACAGATGTATAGGGATTCTTCGTTCATGGTTACCTCTTCAGCGGAGAACCGAGACCTATTTACGGAGGTCTGTACACGATTGGAGGCTACGGCGAGGGATACTTTTTCCCTACATGGGTGGCAGCATAGTCTACGGATTGAAGCCCCACCCACATCTTAGGCGTTTTGCGATTCATCGTTCCGATATGTATTTCGCCTAGTTTTTAGTTTGGCATCTTTTTTAGACTTGACTTTCATAAACGGCTGTGTGCATCCTGGTTATGCAGAGGCTGGATGTAATTGCTTCCCAAAAAGTAATAAAGCATCCTTTATAAAAAAAAAATACTTTGGATTACCTAACAATCACCCCCTAATCCAAAACTTTCAACTCGTAGACTGTAACCAACATGTTATCCGGATTACCAGCCCACGTTGCCGCCTTGACCGGTGCGCATTCATCTTCATGTTGATCTTCATCCTCTTGTTGAGACACACAAACGACTCCGGCACTAAGAGGAAAAAATAAAGACAAGACTTTTAACTTTGTGATCACCGCTCCATCATCACATCATCATCGGCCCATCGTCATCATCGTGCACAGCTAGGTGAAGTATCCCGTGCTCCTTATGTTTCTTCCGTGGATTAGAACACTCGCGAGAGAAGTGCCCCAACTCCTGACAGTTACAGCAACGGACTTTTGATATGTCAAATTTATTGTACTTTTGCTTATCTCTGCCTTTCGCACGCGAGAACTTAAGTTGCTCTTCTTCCTTGTCGCCCTCACGTCCCTTCAATGTCAACTCATAAGTCTTCAATCGTCCGATCACCTCCATCACCGACATTGTCTCCACATCGCCCCACTGCTCAATAGTGCCGATAGGTAGAAACTTGTCGGGGACATTGTCTCCTGTATCTTTCTGAATATGATGGTAAACAAACTTGTTCTAGGTAGACAGAAAATTTATAATTTTACTTCATGCTTAGGCTACTAATTTGATTAATGAACCAAACAGAACTTTATTGTCGTGTTGCAGAAAGAATACCACGCTTTGCCTGCTTTTTTCGTTGAAGAATTATTATTAATTGTTGCCCTTTGCTTGCTAAGAAATTTAAGCTGCATGGTAACACCATTTCTGTATATTGGCATCGAAATGCAGCATGCAAAGTTCATCTAACCATAGTCCCAGTCATCCATGCATGTCATTTCGATGTACTCCAATAAGATCTTTGGCTTAGAGCTGCAGTGTACTTAAGCTACATTATCCATTTTTTCTACCATAAGGAACGTGGTAGTAACATTAAGGAACGTGGGATCAATCCCAATTAACACCCTGATGTGAGTTGTGTCAACTATAAGGAACGTGGGATACCAGGCTAAACAATCTTGTGTACGTGTTGCTTTAGTAGTTTTTTTGGCTCTTCATATGACCTACTATACACTTGTTTTTTAGCTGACACGTGAATTTATTGGTATGCAAGCTTCAAGGGAAATTCCATTCATATTTGCATTTTATTGACACTGAATTTATTGGTATGCAAGCTTCAAAGAGACCGCCTACGCACCACCTATCGCATGCCATATGCGCGCGCTAACCATCTGGAAATCCCTGCGGCTTCCTGCGGTGTCCCGCCGAATGCGCTGGAAACTGATCGGATTTAAACTAGGGGTACACTTTTCGTTGCTCGATAAATTTTGGGAAAAATATTTTTAGGTCTATGACACATCATTTTATATGCTAAGTTTTATCCGTTTAGCGCGTTGGTAAACGGGTGCACCCGCGCGCCCGGTACGGCCATACCGCACCTCCCAGGGGCCTTTTTGGGCCAGATGGCAAACTGAATGTCATATTTGGAATCCTCTCATTTTTTAGGTTCAAAAGATGATATGGATGTTATATTTGGATTCCTATCATTTTTCTGATCGATTTAGACATATTATTTATCAGATTCTGATTTATGGATTTAAAAATATTAATTGATCCATATTAAATAAAAAGACAAAAAAATCATTTATTGTTATTTGAATTCTATATTATTATTACTTATATATTTATTGTTGTTTGCTTAAGTAATTTTTTGGAATTCAAAAAATAAAGAGCTGTGACACGTTCCAAGGGTTAATAGGAGTGATAAGATAATATTATCAATAAGGTGTCATTTCTTTCATGGAAGCTAATCCGAAGGGAACCAGGAAGTTAAGCGTGTTGAGGCTGGAGTAGAGTGAGGATGGATGACCGACTGGAAAGTTGTAATTTAACTTAGAGTCAAGTGTAGAATTTATACTTAGAGTTCAAAGTGTGATAAACAAGTAAAAGAAAAAAAATAAGGAGAAAAAAGAAAATAATATTTTTTTTGATTTTTTTAAAATTAAAATTTGAATATTTGAAATATACGCCAACGGCCTGTCTACGCCGAGGGCTGCCCTCGGCGTAGCAACTGCTATGCCGACGGCCAGGCTACGCCAAGGGCAAAAAGGCCTCCGCCGAGGCCCATCTAGCCCGAGGGCTACGCCGACGGCTTGCGAGGCATACGCCGAGGGCAGCTGGTCGTCGGCGTCTCGGGGCGTTCCTGTAGTGAAAAGATTTTCTCTGGAACCTGTAGTTGGGTTCTGTGCAGGCAACTATTTCTCTTGATCTGCTTGAGGGCTCTCACAAGTTCATTGCTGACTGCTGTTCTTCATTCTCCTTAAACTTTGGAATTTACTCAAGTTCACAAGCAGTACAGTGAGTCCCTTGGCACCGTATAAATCCAACAAAAGTTCGGGGGATGGTACAAATGACATCAGGGCATGGGTGAACATACACACAAGCTACAAGTTATTTTGGTGCAAGTTAACAACAAACATAGTAGTTCAAGCTACTGTCCCAATTTGAGGTCATTGTATCAAATTTCTATTATAAGAAAATAATGCGATGATTCCTTGCCATGAATAGCAAGGAAGGCTTCCCACAGGCGTCCATCATCCTCAAGCTTATTGCTGACCTTTTGTTTTACTGTAGATCTGATATTTGTTTGCCATGTCCATATATGGAATTTCTGTTCTGTTACTAACTCATGACAGACCTACATAGAGAAACATGCCGTGAGTTATAAGTTCAAAAGCATAAAAAAACGAAAAAAAAACTATTATACTGTGTTAAGTTGAGACATCCTTTTGGGAACGGAGAGAGTACAAGATATTTGAGCTAATCATCTAAAAAAAGAAAGTTAAGCTATGTTAGTTTACTAAGGACCATTTAATAATTCTACATTTCTAATACACATATGTTAGTTTCGGCCCCGCTGAAACTATGTGAAACTCATGAGACCCGTGTACAGACAAGCAATATCATGATTGCCAGTTGCGAAAAGAGGTTCTGTTGTGGCTGCCCTACAACAAGCACAAAAAAAAAAAACAATGAAAAACAGAGCAATGCCGCTGAGTGTGCATAAAGTTCAGGTCCCTGGTTCATTGGCCATGGATAAAAAACGAAAAAAAAACTATTTTTAATATTATCCATTTCAGTGTCCTTTTACTACTTGTGCACTAAAATACTATAATGATTGCAGACAAGCAATTATCATTGTTTTTTTTATCGGGAATCTCCCCCTTTTCTGTTGACCCACAGAAACAATATCTGGCGAGTTGCACCATAGAGATTTGAGACTAGGCACTTCATTTTTGCAACTCGTTCTCGAGCAACAAAAAGGAGGCTAAACTAAAACCATACTGCATTTACGCTGGTAACACAGTTCAAGAGATTTAACAAAATGCTCAGACTAAAGCCACAAGTACCCTCCGTCCCGGTTCATAGGACTTACACGTATCTCTAGGTCATAAATTTAACGATGATAATGCAACATATGTATTACAAAATATACATCATTAGAAAGCTTAGATGTTCTACTTTCTAATGATATAATTTTTATATTATACAAATAATAATATATTAATCAAATTGACAACCTAGAGATACGCGCAAACTCTATGAACTGAGACGGAGGTACAAAAAAGTAAATGAGAAAGAATCTTGCATTAATTACCTTCTTTCAAGCCTTTACGTCCAAGAGATTCGACAATGCTGATCCTACCTTGAACTGCTTTCTCCAGGCTGTCAACATATACAGGAAGCCAATAGTTATTACTTGTGTCATTTAGCGTAATAGTTGTCCATGGTTCTCATTGGATGAATTATCAGATCTTTGGAGGGGTCGGGAAGGGAAAATACAAAGGAAAGTGGAGGATTATAACTGAAATGTGAGGGAACTCACCATTGTAAGAACAACGGGCAACTCTTTATCATTGCCCCTCCAGTATTCTCCAAGATCGCTAACTTCGACAGCTTCAGTCACAATTCCATTCCACACAAAAATCTTGTCTTTGCACTGCAAGTCTTCCGTTTGGTTTCCGTTAAGGATCCTTCTTACCTCGATTGTTTGTGTGGACTGTGGTGGCAGGATCCCTTTTCCCGGTTCCATTTTGTACCGCGCATAATTGTCTTCATGAGACCATATACTGAAACCGACGATGTGGTCCGTAACGTTGGCTATTTTAAGCATCCCTTTAGACAAATGTAACATGGACACCCTCTTGTTTGACAGGAAGGGGAAGGGGAGTTGGGGAGGATCAAACTGGATCAACTCGTCTGAGGTGCATAAGCTTGTCTGCAAAAAAAAGGAAGTGGAAGAATGCCGAGATTGATTATATTAATGGGTACCAGAGAAAAACCAACGTAACTACGCCATCTATTTCTTTCTACGGGAGTAAACGGACCATCATTGACCAAATGCCTACAAAGTAATGCCTCTAAATACACTTGTAAATTTAGTAACGTGTTATGGCAACGAGATCGGCCTACTAGCCAACAATACGGTAGTCGTCACCACATTAGTGACATGAGATTGTCATGCAATTTCAGGCTAGCTGACTGGTGGAACCAGACCTAGATGATGCTCAACTTTGAAAAAGACAATAGATATTCGGACTATTTCAAAAAGTTAAGCAAGACGTGTTCTCATTGAGTATCAAATGTAGGGTGCTCCAAACCGTAGGAGGAGGATTCTACTAACATGGCAGCCTCGTGATTTCAGCTGGTATTAATAGTAAAATAATTTTCTAACACATTCATTGCATAATTATTACTTACCTTATTATAAACAATTGGCAACTCCATACTCCCTTTGTAATCAGCATAGGCCTGAATGTCGCTGGCTTCGACACCTTCATGCACTAAGCTGCTCCATAGAAAGAACTTGTCTTCGCATTGCATGTCATATTGTTCGTCTTCCTCTGGTTCTCTTCTTACAATGAGCCTTTGTGTGGACCGTGGTGGCATAACTCCACTCGCGGGTACTGTGTCATACACGCCCGCATTTGTTTCTGGGTGATATGTTACAAAACCAACATAGTAATCTGTATTATTGATTATATTAACTGGAAACACTAAGGGCTTGTTTGGCATGAAAGGGAGGCTGAGCTCTGACGGGTCAAACTGGATCAGCTCGTTTGAGGTACATGGGGTTGCCTGCCAAGAAAGAACACATCAGTGGATTAATTGGGTCCAAAAGGAAATCACCATCAGTTCGCATTTACAGATTTAAATCAATCATTATTGACTATACAGAATAATACATTGTGCAATCAGGAATTGACCTTTTTAAGAATGATGGGCAATTTCTGACCCTCTTCCTCACCCATGCAGCTAATGATGTCTCCGCTTTTGACACCTTCAGTCACAACACGGCTCCAGACAAAGTTACTTTCTGAGTGCTCCATGGCTTCTAGTTCAGTTTCGTTTGTACACCATGTGAATGTGTGTTTTATAGTGGACCTTGGTGGCAGGACTCCTTTATCCAGTGATATTCTGCCCCGCGGTGCAATCCTATCGATCCAATATGAATGGAAAGCAACATAGAAATCTGTAGTGTTGATTATATTTACACCGAGCAGTAGACTCTTGTTTAGCAAGGCGGGGATGCAGAGCTCAGCTGGATCCAATTTGATCAGCTCACCTGAGATTGATGAGCTTATCTGCAAAATGAAAAGGATTTTCATGCAATGACAAAACATATTTGACAATCAGTTTGGCTGGAAGGGCGTGAAACGTTTCCCGAAAATCCGTCGACCCCGCTTCTTGCATTCGCCTACATTGTTGCTGGGCCGGCCTGCTGGTTTGGACTGTTCCGGTTAGTTTTGTGCTGGTTGGGCCAGCATGGGGTGACCAGCCGGGGAGGTCCGGCGGCCAGAACTATGGGCGGTGGTGCAGGCCAGATTGGATCGGGAGGGGGTCGTGGGACAAGGAGAGGTTTTATCGCTTAGCATCATATAAGTTGGGGATTTTTTTTATCATAAAACCACAACACTATTTTTTTTGTCACAAACCATCAATATTTTTATACTATTATATTAAAGTTAGGATGGTATGTCACTTTGACATCAAATATTGAAGAAATCACGACCATTCAATGTCTCCCACTAAACATCCGATTTACACACACCATCAGATGCATTTGCACATCGTTTAACGTGGGAAGCTCTCGTTAAATGGAAAGATATTTCCAGTCAACCATTTCTAAACTAGAAAAGCTGTCTATCACGCCCAATCAAAAGTATTTTCGGATTTTGCCTAACAAATAGTATTACATCAATCACGGATGGTCGCACTTCTCTCTCCTCCAGCAAAAAAAACAGGCAAGACTGGAAGCCTTCGCATGTTGTTCATCCAAGGGCCGGAGGTCGAATGTTATTAAGAGAAGAGAAAGTACAAAACTAGACGACCAACAAGTGGCCACCTTCAAGGAATAAGGCGTACGCGTATTTTAAAACGAACTTTAACCATAAAAATTGAGCAAAAAAATCTAGATTATACTATATGTAATTAGTATCGTCGGATTTGTATCGAAAAGCACTTTTTAATGATACTAATTTCATACAAACAATTTTTATCTATTTGAAGTAATTGTTGCTAAAAAACACGTAAAAAAATGGCGCCTTATTTTTTGAAACGGAGGTAGTATAGTGCTACATAAGCAAATTATCTAGAATACGGCGCTAAGAGACAACAATTGTGAAAGGTCTTAGACTACTCATAGTGGGAGTAACATAAGTAGTAACATCACACACCTCAAGACATTTTGGTGACATGGCATGACAATAAATGAGGAAATAGAGTGAGGTGGTAACTAGCTATGTTATCATAAGGCTACTCATAGTGGAGAGTAACATAATGTGGTGTCATGCATACGTTAGTAGTCCATCTTACTACCTTTATGGTGGAAAGTAACTTAGAGGTGGGTATCATAAGTCTTATTTATTAGTAGTTTGTAGACTCATTTTGTGTTGGGTGTGTGATTTTATGGTAACATAGCTATTTACTACCTCCCTCTCTTCTTTCTTTATTGTTATATCATGTCACCAAAACACCTTGAAGTGTGTGATGTTACTAGCTAAGTTACTCCCACTACGAGAAGTCTAACATCACACACCTCAAAACAAGATGAGTCTATACCAATAAATAACACATTGCATAACACCACATATAAGTACTACCCACTATGAATGGGGAGTGATGTTTTGACACATGGGAGCGTATGCTCCCTTTATTTTGAAATGCATGTTAGACACATTATGAAATGTCAAAAAATTTGAAACAAATTCGCACGTACTCTTCATGTGCTACGCGCTCACAAAGTCGTTTCGTGAAAAAATGAGTTGTCGTGTGGCGTGTGTAAAAAAGAAAAAATTCGGTGCTAAAACACAGACTTGTCACAAGATAAATTTTCTCTTTTTCACGTAGACTACAAAAATATTATTTTCTTTCGTGAAACTTGACGAACACAAATATATTATGGAGATGTACATGTAAATTTTTTTGTCTAAATTTTTTAACACTTGGAAATATATTTTTATGATAGAGAGATCATACGCACCCGGGAGCCGAATTGAGTTTCTGCTATGAAGATAGTAACTTAAATTAGTAACATCATACTCCCTCCATCCTCAAATAAGTGGACATCTAGCCCTAAACTTTGTCCACAAAATAGTGTACTCCTATCTTCTCAATGCACTATCATTGCATCTCTCTCATTGCACGGAAATCAAATCCAATAATATTAACCACATATTCTTCTTGTTTTCTACATGCACTAAGCTTATTGGCGGTCAAAGAATTAAAGAGGAGAGATGCATGTTTCAAATGTATTTTTTACTCCACTTCATAATTTGTCTTGAAAAACCCGCGTATACACTTATTTATGGATGAAGGGAGTATAAGTTACTAGTGTAAATTACCCCCCGCTATGACCAGCCTTATGCAAAAAAATTGAAGTTAGTAAGTGGATGCATGCAACCCAGGGGAAAGAACACATTTCGTTGTCAGGGCATTAAACCTCCTATTAATTACCGCTTGCATTTATGCATGTATAAAATTAGTACCACTCCTCCCTACCGTATTGATTAAACTCTATATTATATACAAATTTTAGACTAGCTCCAATGGAAGTATCATAACTAGTATCATGCATGCCATGTTGGCAAAAATCTGATATGGCGCACCAATTAATGAGGTGAGAGATGAGAGTGATACTCCCTCCGTCCCGGTTCACAGGGCCTAATCTGAAAAAACATTTGTCCCATAATACCTTCCCACTAAGACCTGCATGTATTTAATTAGAAGTAGTACCTACCTCTAATTACTCTCTCCTTTCTCTTTCTCTTTTTTAAGCTGGTGGAAACAACCAGTGTGCATGCACGTGGGGTGGAAAACCAAATGATTTTTCATATGGGGCTGCAGTGCATGCAAGTCTATTAGCATTCCTATTAATTAGCGAGGATAGCTGATTAGAGAGAGGCAAGTGTTGAGAAGATTTTTAGCGTCCAATCAAATGCTACCTTGGTCACGGTGCAAATTCATGTGAGTCCTGTGAACCGGGACGGAGGGAGTATCATAATATGATACCGTATCATAGCACGTAAAACTAGAAAACTTAGTGACAAACACATCATGTACATAAATTTGCATTGAGATTCTACAAAACATTAAATATGATGATACCATCCTATCTTATGATACTATGCATTGTAGGGGTATTATCATAAACTAGTATTATGTGCATGATACTAGTGTATGATACTTCCCATTGTGACTAGTCTTAAAGGATGAAATCCTCGCGCGTCCCCATGTTCCAAAAGTCCATGTCATTTAAGGGTGTCTGTATTTTGATTTTTTGAAGTGTTGTGATGTCCGGTTGAGGTTGGCGTTGGGTTTTACTCTTAGGGCATCTCCAGCGGCGCGACGCATTTCGGACACCCAAAATGTCCGCGGGCGTCCGTTTGCGTCGCGAGGCGGACGCGGAAATGGTCGCGTGTCTGTTTGCGTCTGGGCTGGCTCCAGCGGGGCGACGCATTTTGGGCGCAGGCCAGAATTCAAAAAATAGAAGCACGCATAAACTTTTGCACCAAATTTACAGCCACATTTTGAGGGCTGAAACAAGTTCACCCCACTTTGCATATCGGACTGCGCAAAGTGGAGACCAAAAGGGGCACAACAAGGCCCTGCAGCAATAAAAATGTCCAAAAGGAGGCCAAGGTGCTGGGCGCATGGCGCCGGCGATCAGGCGTCTCGCGCGCGGATTTCGGCGCGCCTCTTCATGAACCAGGCCCTGGTGTCGTCGTCGACGCTGCTCAAGTCGGCTAGCATGATCCTAGTGTCCTCCGCAAGGATCTTGGCCTTGGCGTCCATCCTCCTAGCCTCGGCGTCAAGCAATTTGACCTCGGCGTCTGCCTTTTGGACCTCAATTACCTCTTTGGCGAGGTTGTGGTAGATGGCAGCTGCGGCCTCTTTTTCCAGACGTCTCTTCTCGTCCCTAGCAGCCATGGCGGCATGATTGTCGGCCATCATCTTCTCCATGCTCATGGTGAACGCAAGGGCCTGCGCCTCCCGCTGTAGATCGGCCTTGGTAGCCTTGTGGCCTCGTGGACGAGGTGGAAGGGCTGGACGGCCTTGATCGTCGTCCTCGCCGTCGAGGTTGATCGCTTTCCCATTCCTCACAGCTTCGTTGTAGGCCGCATAGCTTGTCATCCACTTGTTGGCGTTCTTGAGCACGTCCCAGCAATGGACCATATGGAAGCCCTTCTTATGCGTCGCCCTGAACTTCTCCAAGGCGCGGGATACCTGCATTCATAGCCGCCAATGATGTACATACAATGATGCACATAGTGTTGAATGATGATGGTTCTATCGTGTTTACCACTGTCATGACGCCAGCGCCGCTTACGGGGTTGTTAATAGCATGTTCGACCGCCGAGCAAAACTTGGCTGTCTCTTGCTTGATGTAGTTCCATCTTTTTCGGAGGGACTCTAACGTCCGAGGGCTTGTGATATTGTAGGGCGGGTGCCGCCTGGTCTCGTTGTACTGCTGCGAGACCTTGGCCCAATAGACCTTGCCCTTTTGCTGCGCGCCATTAATGCAATCATTGCTCGATGCAAGCCATGCTTCGCACAAGCACTTGTCCTCCTCGTCGACGAAGCCTTGTGTCCTGTGGCTCTCCCCCTTCTTCTTCGCAGGCTTTGTTGGCGCGTCGTCGAAGTCGTCCACCGACACGGGTGTTGGCTGCGTCTGCTGGGTGGCGAACAGGCGTGCGGTTTCGATGTCCTCCGCGCGTTCATCTGCCGTTGGCTCCCAGTCATCCAGCGGGGTCCCGGCCGGATCACCGCGAACGAAGCCGCCGCCGAAGATAATTTCCTGGATGTCAGCCTCACGGCGGTCCTTCCAATACTCCTACGAATCACCGGACGTCGACGCATGAAACACGGCGAACGCACACATTGAGAGAGCTCACGTACCGGGTCGTCCATCGTCGGGGCAGCCGGCGCCATTTCGTCGAACAGGGTGCGGGGCTGTGGCATGCTCTCCTCCGGCGGTGGCGCGTCTTCTGTCGCGCCCGAGCCAGTCACCGCTTCTAGGAGTCCGGTTGAGGTCGGGAACAGCCGCCCGTTGAACTGCTCCGCCCCCGGTCAACTCCGGCGGCAGGCCGGACGTGAACCGCGCGCCGGGTGGCCGCAAGGGAGCGGGAGTTCCAGGACGCAGGGAACTTACCGAGCTGACCGACGAGGACAGAGGAGCGACGCCGGCGATCCCCTCTCTTGACGAGCATGTAGCCCTCCGCCAGGTCGGATGGAGGGCTACTTGCGCGACGCCGGCTTTGATCATCGCCACGCTGCTGGTTGGCCGCGGAAATCTTCATCTTCGGTTCTCGCGCCGCAGCGACGTTTCGCGGCCTCGATCACTTTCTCCTCCGGTGAGAGCACCTTCTTTGCAACCTTCGCCTTTGTCTCCCGGCCGCCGCCGGTGCCCGGCCGCCTCCGGCGGACCCTCCATTGTGGCTACGGTCGTGGCTACGGGGAGTGTGGGCGGCGGCGGGTGCGGCGGCGAGGTTTGATCCGCATCCATGGCGGTGGCTGCGGCGGCGAGGACGCCCATCCTGGAATGTTCGCGCCGGTCTAGTTTGCTTTTTCGCGGGGAATGGCCGGTGGCGGGAATTATATCGGCCTCGCGCCACCGCGCGGGTCCTACGTCTTTTCGGCGGTCACTCGGCGCGACCGCGAGCGTCGCGGAGACGCAAACCTGGCGCATATTTGGGCCAGGTTTGCGTCTCAGACGGGGTCACTTTGCGTCCCCGCTGGAGCAGGGCCCAGACGCATTTCCGGTCACGGTGGACGAAAACGGTCGCTCAGCGACCATTTGCGTCGCGCCGCTGGAGATGCCCTTAAACCAAATGTGATGTCAGGTTGAGGTTGAGGTTGTGGTTGGTGTCGGGATTTACTCTTAAACCAACTTGATGGGAATAAAGTGCTACCTTTACTTTTTCTTGATATTGAAATAAAATATTAAGTAGGAATCATTTTCAGAAAACTAACCCAATGCAATACAATATAGAAAAGTACTCTAGTACTTCCTTCGGTTCAGTTTATAAGACATGCACATTGTTTAAGAAAAACTTTGACCATATATTTTATCAACAAAATACGAGATATATGGCGCACAAGTTATACCGTTGAATTCATATTCAAGATAAGTTTTTAACTGTGTAATTTTTGTGACATATAATTCATATTTTGTTCACTAAATTAATGATCAAAGTTTTTCTTAATCTACATGTGTGCCTTATAAACTGAACCGGAGGGAGTACCATGCATGTTCTCAAAATACAATTCTAATTCGTGCAATTTCTATGCAAATAAAACACATTAGTCTGCATCGGAATTAGAAAACGGATTGTGGTGACACGTAGATGTAGTCTAGTTTATTTGCACGCTTTGTAGTAGATCGCTAGAGTTGAAAATGGTATAAGTGTAGTTAGTGTTGTGAAGTGTATAAGTGAATTTCACTAGCCCTTTTCTCCAGTTCAAACTTTTGATTGTGTAGGCTAGTGCCTGAAGCTTGACATAATATCAAAGCTCAAGTTTTCGAATTTGACTCCTGATTTTTGCAATTTATTCTAAATTTGTTGTTGCCTCCCTCTTTGCCCACCTATTGGACTCTTTATTCATACGTATGTTTGCTCTTCTTATATTCACAATTCACATGTTCACATTCTCTTTTCCCGTCACATGTGGGGGGGGGGTTGTGAAGTCTAAGTGATTTTTTCCATTGTGACAGTTAGATTTCGTTGTGGCATCGAGACATAGTTCTTGTGATTTAAAATTTTCTACATATGTAATCAGAAACATACACTAAGTAATTATAAGTATTTAGGTAATATAGCAGTGCTTGAAGTAAAGTGCAATCTTAGTGAAATTTTATTGTTCGAAACCAGATGCCATTATTCAATGAATTTCACGACACCTCGTAGGATCTAACATCCTAGAAACACATCTGTTTGTTTCAATAACAGAATTAATACAATGTGTTGGTTCTATCATTATGACGAGAATACTAAACATTTATTCTTCCATTGCAAGTTTGTGTGTTCTATATGGCAAGTTATCCTGATACTCCAAAGTTATATCCAACTTCGTAATGTTGCAAATAATTTTTACAACATAGGGATGGGAGCTGTTGTTGTGATACGGTCGCTATGGCTATGTAGAACTGCTTCCATATTTTTTCTTCATTTTCTTTGATACCAGTTTGCATTTGACCTAAATTTAATCATGTTTAACAGAATATATTTTCTGATATTTTAAGAATTTTGCAAAGTTCAGTGGGTCTAAAAAAACTTATTTTCGAAATTTAAAAGCTTGAGAAAATCCAAGGTGGAATCTGTCATTTTCTATAACAAATCTGAGTATATAATCAAGGAATTTTCCCTCAAGAAGAATAGTGAACTAACCTTGTCAAGAATAATGGGCAGCTCCAGGCTCTCTTGCTCAGCCATGTAATCAGTAAGATCGCTGTCTTTGACACCTTCAGATACAATGCTTTTCCACACAAAGTACTTGTCATTAAAATGCTTATTTTGTAATGCATCTTCCTTCTCTTCCCTTGTTACCACAAGTATTCGTGTCGACCGTGGTGGCAGGATTCCTCTTGGTGGCTCGGTGTGGTACCATGCCACATTTTCTGGCCTGCTATATGTATTGAAGCCAATATTGTAATCTGTTAGGTTCACTATGTTAATTGTGGACAACACCTTCTTGTTTGGCAGAAATGGCAAGTGAAGTTCCGGTGGATCAAACTGGATCAGCTCGTCTGAGGTAGATGAACTTGTCTTGTGAAAAGAAACATAGCATGTATTAATTAGGATAAGAAAACCATGCAATTAGAGAACATAACGTGCATTTGATCATTTATCATAACAGATTAACAGGTGTATATACATGAACCTAGGTTTGCAGTAAATATGATTAAAAAAAACTAAGCGAATGCTACTCATTGCTAGCGCATTTGGTTCAGTATTATTCCTAGCTATATATGGCTCGTCTACTAGTGTTCTATTTTTGTTTATCACAATTAATATTTTTGCAAGGCGAGGCTAATCAAATTAAGTAGGGTCAAATGTGTTCTCGCTTCGCCACAAGGAGCTCAGTAGCAAAAAAAACATAAAATGAACGGGAGCTCCAAGGGTTCAGCACCTGAGGAAATTGTTAGAGATCTTTAAAAGTGGTTGAGTAGAAAAAAAGGGTAAATCTAAGGTGCATTCATTACATACATAGAACTAACCTTTGTAAGGACAATGGGCAACTCTGTACACTTTGTCTCGGACATGTTATCAATAACATCACTGGCCTTGAAATCTTCAGTCACAATGATGTTCCACACCAAAACTTTGTCTGTGCACTGAGTGTCTTCTAGTTCCTTTTCCTCTGCTATCCTTGTTACTAAGAGTAGTTGTGTGGATAGTGGAGGCAAAATTCCTTCCGAAGGATTTGCATAGTACCTTGCTGAATTACTTCTCTTGGTGCATACTCTGAAACCAATGTACTGATCCGTAATATTGACTATCTTAGCTGAGGACAACACTCTCTGTCTTAGCAACAGGGGAAGGCATAGCTCGGGAGGATCAAACTGAATCAACTCATTTGAAATTGCCTGCGAAAGGGAACATAGTTGTTGATTAGTTGGTGCCACAGAAGCATGCAGGCAGAGAATGTTCAATATTTTTCTTATTGAACAATCACGCATCTCAGCGCCCAAAACTTTTTGAAGTGATATCGAACTCTCGATAGGACGTATGAATCGATTAATGCAGAGGCTGGATTCCCCATTTAAAAAAATCTTGTCCAATTATAACGGTTGAGTTCTAGTTTAGGTGTCTGAGAGATGTGTGGGTCAAATTCAAGCCTTTAGGCTAAAAATATGAAACTAGGAAAAATATGGGTAAATTCTGGTGCCCTAACCCATCTCCCACCAGCGTGCGGCGGCGCCCTGCGCCCACCGGGGTGCCCCGCTGCCCCTCCTCCTCTCCTCTCCTCTTCGGTGCCTCTCCTCCCGCCACCGCTGCCGGAGGCATCACCGGGAAAAGCCCGTGTGGCGTGGTGGCGGCGGCGGAGATCCTTGGTCCCCATGGAAGCGCAGCGGCGGCACCCGCTCCGGCCATCTGCGACCATCTGCAGGCGACGGAGGCGGCCTGGGATCCCGGGGGTCTTCCGGTGACAGGTGCAGCGTGGGGCAAGAGGGCTCGATCTGAGCCCAGACGGGTTTGGCCGGGCCATCCGCACCTCGACAACCTCGACGTTGGCAGCCGACGTTGCTCCTGGAGTGGTCCTACAGCATGAGGAATCCATGGCGGTGGTGGTCTCCTCCTTCGCCGGAGGGGATCGGCTAGTTTGTGGCTATTTTAGCGGGTCTCGCGATCCGGCAAATAGTCCCCGACAGCGAGGCGTGGCTGCCGGTGAAAACCGGCCCTGATTTTGGTTATGGCGGACGATGGCGGCGCCTGTTCGTCGCTACCTTGTTGAAGGCATTGTCTCTGCAGTCTACGTTTTCTTCTTGCCTGGGCTGCTCCAGGGAAACCCCAGACCCGGGTTCCCGGATCGGACGATGGCGGCGCGTAGCATTGTTCTACCTATTGGGGGCATCATTTTTGGAGCAGACAACGGATGGTGGTGGTGCTGAGGTGGAGCGGTGTGTTTCTGCTGTGTCAGCGTCGTTGAGACGGATGCAATGTGATGGACGCGAGCAGGATGGTGGTGTCTTCTGGCGCCATGGCGGCATCGATGGTAGGTCTGGCAAGGTCAATGCTATGATCGCTCTTGGAGATGGGTTTGAGGAAGACGGCTGTAGCGATTTCTGCAGCGTGTGCAATGGCGTGCACTGAGGATCTGCTTGACTGGTTGTGCCTCTCACCCGCCAATAGGTGGCTCGGGAAAGCACTCGGTTTTAGATGATTTGTGTTGTGTATTGTCAGGGTAATGGCCATGTTCATGGTCGCCCCCTTCATCACTTTTGTAGGTATAGCGAGTTGTCGCTGAAAAGGTGGCTTCAAGTTGATCTTTGTATCTTCCTTCTAAGATTTTGTGGATAATCTAATAAAGAAAAGCTGTGTGCATCCTTTAGATGTAAAGGGTGGGGCTATGCTCCCGTTTCGAAAAAAAAATCTGGTGTAATGTGCAATTCACTCTAAGAAAAATGAAATGCTCGCTACCGTAAAAAAAAGTCTCATTCCTTGGAAATTTATAAGAAATGCAGTAGATTAAACCAACATTGCAAGGATAGCCATTAACAAATATTTTAAAACGAGCTTTCATTGAGTCGAAAAAGCTACAACATCACTAACAACATAGTAGTATAAAGGTACAAGATTGAAGCTCCAATGATTCGTGAACACATGTTTCCATTGCCATCTTAACTTTTTGAAAGAAAAAAACAGATGCGATCAATTGTTATCTATTGGCATGCTTTAGATCATATTTTCAGGGTGGTGGGGATTAAGAGTAAGTCACATTTAATCTGGTGGATTGCAAATTATGTATCTTACCACTGTAAAAACTATCGGGAACTCCTTTCTCTCGGTTATGGGCATCCATGTTATAAGGTCGCTGGCGTTCATATCTTCGGCCACAAAGCCGCTCCACACATAGTATTTATCTCCACACTGCATGTCTTCCAGTTCCTGTTCCTCATCCTTGGACACTCTCGATACCACCAGTTCTTGGGTTGAGCATGGTCGCAGGACTCCACATTTTGGCTCCGTGATGTATGCTGCCACATTTGTTTCCTCCACAGCTGTATTGAAACCAATGTGATAATCTGTAATGTTGACTATCTTAGTTGAAGATAACAGACGTTTGCTCGGCAAGAAGGGGAAACAGATTTCAGGGGGTTCAAGCTTGACCAGCTCAACTGAGGTAGATGAGGTTGCCTACAGAGAAGAACACAGATGTAGATTAGTTGAGATGAAAGAAAAAGGCGTCTTGCAGTGTAAAGTACATCTTCGGCTCATTTGTACTAGGATGAATTTATCGTCGATTACCAAAGTGGGGACTTCAGCATGCATGCTTATTTGTAATTATTAATTTTTTCAACAAAATGAATGATAACATTAAAGATTTTGCTATGCTGCTATTTTGAAATTATTTCCACCTTATCTTCTTCTTATGAAGTCAGTAGGAAGTAGAATCGGGATTTTTTTGATAAAGTAGGAAGTAGAATCGGGATGGTGACATTAGCTGCTGTCCTCTTTTTTAATCAGATCAGGTTTCAACCTAGAACAAATTTGGATGGCTTATCTCCTTATCTGAAGAAAGCCAATTTTCATTGTCCTGTCAGAAAATATTTGAACTGTTGCAACTATTTAAAAGTTTGTGCACTCCTCATCACGTGGAATTGCAGTAGATCTCACTTTTAGTTGGCAGGGGAGGTCAAAGTCACGGGTAAGAAAAAGTAAGACTAATGCCTTCTGTACTTTTGAGAAATTATTTACCTTATTAAGAATTATGGGCAACTCGTTACTCTGTTCCTCCTCCTTACACATGTAGCAATCGAGGTCGCTGGCCCTGACACCTTCAGAGACAATGGCATTCCACATAAAGAACTTATCGTTGTACTGCATATCTTCTTCTGGTTCCTTTTGATCTATCGGCCTTGATACGAGGACTCTTTGAGCCGACCGTGGTGCCAAAATTCCTAATTCAGGATTTGGTTCATAGTAAAGCGCATTTGTATCACCATTAAATAGACGAAAACCAACATAATAATCTGTAACGTTGACCATGTTAATTGATGACAACGCTGTCTTGTTCTCCGAAAAGGTGAAGCGGAGCTCAGGATGGTCCAATCGGATCAGCTCGTCTGAGGTACATGGGCTTATCTGCAAAAAATGAACACAACTTTAAATAAGGCGCCGGAAAAATGATGCAAATGAAGACAACCCCATAGTTAAGTTCGTTTCTACTCAGTGGCGGACACCTACGTGGTATGCCAGCACGTAGTAGAGAGAAAAAAATACTCAAAACTGTTTGGCTTGAAGGAGTGCAGCCCGTGTGTACTACCTAAAAGAGCTAGCCCCAAAAAAGACACATCTATCGACTGCAAACCTATGGGCTTGATCTACACAACCTAAAACAGAGACAGGTGAGGCCCGGCGGGCATGGGGCCGGCGAGCACGTGGCCGACACAGGTGAGGCCCGGCGAGCTCCGCCACAGGCGAGCTGCCGAGCTCTACAAGGGGCTGGCGCATGCGAGGTGGACAAGGGCGAGCACACGTGCCGGCTTTGGCGAGGCGGGCGAGGGCGACCTAGGCGAAGACGGGCATGCGCAGGCGAGCTTGGGGCTGGCGAGCTCCGTCACGTGCCGGCGCGGGCGGACAAGCTCGGGGCGGGCGCGAGCAAGCTCCGTGTGGGCGGGAACGGCGAGCTCCGCAGGGGTATGCCCTGTCTCCGGCCGGCGAGCTCGGGGCGGCCGGCACGGGCGCCGGCAAGCTCCGTCTGGGCGGGAACGGCGAGCTCCCCAGGGGCATGCCCTGTTCCGGCCGGCGAGCTCCATCACGTTCCGGCGCGGGCGCCGGCAAGATCAGTCTGGGCGGGAACGGCGAGCTCCGCAGGGGCCACCCGGCGTTGCGGCCATCGGGAGGATACCAGCGCGGCCTCCACATCGGAGAGGCCGCCCGCGGCGGTGCGGCATTGCCGTAACCGCCGCCTCTCCTCCTCGAGCCGAAGCCGGAGTCCTCGGAGGACCTCCGCGCCGCCCTCATGATCTCGGCGGAGGAGGAGGCGCAATGGCCGCACCTCCATGCGGCCATTCGCACCTCCGAGATGGAGGAGCGGCGCGGCGGGAGGTCGAGAGGCGGAGGGCTGGGCGCTCTACGCCCAGGCCACCGGCGGTACGGAGGAGAGGAGGCGGCGCGCGGAGGGGCGCGCGCGGCAGACGGCCGCCGCAGAACGGGCGCGGCGCCGGGAGGCTGTGCGCCGCGCGGCAGGGAGACAGCATCGCCTCGGGAAGAGGCGCTCCGTGCGCCGGCGCCGCGGGTGGCTCGGACCCCCACTCGCCGTGGGAGGAGGCCCGTGGTCTCCGTGGCCGGAGTCCCCGCGCGCTGCCCCGCCGTCGCCCGGGACGACGACGTCGCCGACAACGCCCACAGGCCACCGCGCCGCCGACCAAACCCTAATAGAGGTTTTTAATATTAGTATAAATTTAAAAGCCCATATAGGGGCTTCTTTTGTTAGTTATTTGCCCAAAATAGGGCTATGTATAAATTTGCCCAAAATAGGGCATATGTTTTAATCAAATTTCGTTTAAATTTGCTTTTTTTCTTTTATTTTCGTGTTTCCGGATTATGCGATGCGTCCGCGCGTTGGGCGCAGCGTGCGACCCAAACGGACACCGCATGGGGAGCTTGCCACAGGCGGCTTCCGGCCCTGGAGGTGAGCAGCTCCAGGACGACGACCCTAACATCGATGCGGTGATGACCTGCTGTCCGGAAATCGCGTCACTTACTCTTCCTCCCTTCTGGTTTCACGTCTGGGGTTCTTGTGTATGTGCCAAAGTTTTAGATTGTGTGCTATCTGGATTCCTAAGAGGGTATATATGCAAAATTTTCGTTCATACTCCTCGTAAGAGACGTTTTTTTAGTATTTGCCTATGTCCAGCCCTTGCATGCATGGGCGGCCTTTACGGGGCAGAAAAAGCGACCCCAACGGGGCAAAACAAGATGGTCGGCAATGGCCCGTCCTGTGCAAGTGTTAAATTGCCATGGCAACCTCATGGTTCCAGGTAGTTAGATTTTACTAGTATTAGATAGGGGAGGCAAAGTACCCGAGTAAAAGACGATGAAAACTAATGCATTGCTTAATTAGGGAGCTCACCTTCTTACAAATTGAGGGCAACTCCGTACTTTCTTCATCACTGCTGTATTCGAGGAGGCTGCTAGCTTCAACACCTTCTGACAAAATCATGTTCCACACAAAAACCTTGTCTTCTTCCGATGATGATTCTGATTCTTCTATTTCTCCCTTTTCCTTGGGTACCCTTTGTACAACCATTCTGCGAGTGGCCCGTGGTGGCAGAATTCCACTATCTTGTTCAATGGCGTAGGACGCAACATTGTCTTTATACCACCATGTATTGAAGCCAATGTGCCAATCTGTATTGTTCACTATATTAACCCAGGAGAGTGAAGTCTTGTTCAGGCAAGGGAAGCTTAACTCAGGTGGTTCAAACTGGATCAGCTCGTTTGAGGTACAAGAGTTTATCTGCAAAATATGAAAGAAAATATAGATTAATCTGATACGCAGAATAATAAAACAATCGGAGAACATTATTTGTTCTTCTACAAAAATAAATTGGTCATCTTTGACACAAGTGGGATGCGATGACATCGGCAATAGTAGTATATTAGGGCAGTACTAGTTCCAATGAGATGGTATTCTATTTTTCTGGCAATAGAGCCAAGCCGAGGGCCGCCGCTCACCGCCCCTATCCCCGCCTCCCGCGCCGCCCCTACCCTGCCTCGCTCGTCGTGCTGCCCTTCTCCACAACCAGGTGGAGGTCGAAGCCAGCCTGGTCCGCCCAAATCCAGCCCGATTCGGACCTAGGGCGGCCAATTCCGGCAAGCACTGCCCGATTTCGGCATCTCGCGGTAGATTGTTATCCATCCCTAGCCGATTAAGTTGAGATTCGCCAGAATTTTTCTGTACTTCGGAGAATTTATCAGCAGAAGGTTTTGGCGCGAAGTGAATAGATTCAATGAAGTTTTGTACTGAATATGCCTCCGAGATATATAGTTGAACAAGTCTGCCTCCTGGGTCGCTCCCGCTCGGGACTCCGGAGGGCCCGTCAATCTTAGGCAAACCCTCCCCACCTCCGTTCTCCTCCAGGCAGCTGTTGCTGCCGCCGACACCGGCGGTGGTGGCGGCGCCAGAAGGCGGAGTGCAATGGAGGAGCGTCCTGCAGTGCTCCAGAGCGTAGGCACGGTGTCGGGCGGGTGAGGTGGTCCTGCGGAGGAGGCGGCGAGGCGGAGGAGTAGGCGAGCGGCTGTGCTGGACATCGCTGGAGCAGGCGTCGTGGTGCTGCCGGACGACATTCTCCGCGCGGATGGTTCCAGACGTTGTGACGGCGGTGCGGGCCTAAAATAGGCCTAGAGGGCCGTGGTCGGTGAGCGTTCTGGCTGCGGGCTGACGATGGGGGCTACTCCAGGGCGTCATCTTCGGCGCGAAGCCCTACTAGTGCAGCGCTTGTGGAGGCATCACGGGACTGCCCACTTTTGGACGCGGAGGCTTGTGGGTGGCCATATGTGCAGCGCCAAAGGCTAGCATCTGCGAAGATCTTCCTCGTTTGTTTGCTTGTCTCATGTTTGGCGCTCGAACCAGCCAGGTCGGCGGCAATCCAAATCTTCTTTGTCCTCTATAGCCGATTGGTGGCGTGGGGGCTACTGGATCGGATCGCTCTGAATAAAGGTGGTTGACCCTGCTGATATTCGACTACCAAATCGTTGATCTGCCTCATGGCGGCCTCCTCGATCTAGACGTCGGCAAGTTCCGGTGTTCCTCTCGGAGATCTCCGCTGATTGGCGTATGGTGCCACTAGATATCTAGATCGGAATTAACCTGGTCGTGCGTGCCCTTATTCGACCAGCGAGGCTTCATGAGGGTGTGGCGCAAAGCTTCGCTTCCGTGTCGGTATCATGGGACATGTCTAAATATAGATTCCAACGGTATCGATGGGAAGTGAAGAAAATCATGGAGGCTGCGATTGGAGGATTATAATGGAAGAGAGGTGTTTAGGTTGCGATGAAGACTTGCAACACATGTTTTTCTAAACCTTGTTGAAGACCTTTTTTTAATCTAAGTGTTTCTCCAAGGTGAAAACTCAAGATCTTCGATCCGACGACGACAACGCTTATGCATAGTTTCCTTTTTGAACGCGTCGCTGTTGGAGAACCTATGCGATCTGGATGTTGTCTTCAGTGGTGGTTAGAGCATTGGTGTTGTGACATCACTGCGTGCTATTTGTTTTCTATTTCTCTCTGATTTCAATTTTTTTTTGGCTATGTGCACCGTTGATGTCATTCGATATCTTGTTGATGCAAAGGCTACGTGTAATTGGTATTTTACTTTTTATCAAAAAAAAGCCTCCGACCTCCACATTGCAACCACCGTTGAATACCGATGAGCGAAGCTTGTATGTTAGGCGGTGGTTGGGCCATCCCAGCAAAATCCTGACTATGTGAGTTGGGGCTTCTCCAGGTCGAGTGGTACGGCTCCGGGGCGGCGGCCCAGGAGTAATGCATCTTTCCAATTCAAAAGTTGTTCACCGTGGGTAGCGGAGGATCCGATGTTTCAGACGGCGGATCTATGGATCGGTGCGGACAGCGGCGGTGGGCCTCACGCGGGTCTGGCTTGAGAAGATAGACTATGATGCCCTGAGTGAGCGTGCCAGGTGATGAGGATGACGCGGTGGTGGTCTTCGTGCTGCCTTCTTTGGTGTGTGTCAAGTTTAAGTTGCCTTTGTTGCCTTGGCTCGGTAGATCAGTGGTGCTCCCGGCCCGTTACTCCGCACGTTGTTTGGGTTTTCACCCCATTTTTCCTACTAATAAACTGAACAACCTTTTACTTCTTTTAATAATGCAATGCAATGTGGGAACTCACCGTCCTTGGTCCGCAAAAAAGAAAAGATTCTAGAAATGAAGACTGAATCTAGGCAGACACGTATTGGGATAAAAAAGTATCAGTCACTGTTTTCTCAAAAGAAAAATAGCGGACTTACCTTCTTTCCAACGATGGGCACCTTCTTCCACTGAGTGTAATCATTAGCATCAAGGTCGCAGGCTTTGATATCTTCAGCCACAATGGCGTACCAGACATTGAATTCCTCATTGAACTGCATCATTTCTACTGCACCTTCTTTTTCATATCTTCTTACTATGATGCATTCTGTGGACCGTGGTGGCAGGACTGATTTGTTTTTGTTGACGACGTACCGTCCGACGGGTTTTTCCGCTGAGTAACGTATTAAGAAACAGACATAGGATTCTGTAGTGTTAATTATTTTAATTGAGGACAAAACAGTTTTATCTGGCACCATGGGAAAGCATAGTTCGGGGGGATCAAACCGGATTACTTCATCTGAGGTAGATGCACATATCTGCAAAAGAAGAACATAGCCACGGATAAATCGGCCTATTGGAAACATTCAATTAGAGAACATTAATAACTTGCAGTTAAACTGGTATCTATGATGAAATGTGTAATTCGACATTTCATGTTTTTTTGTTTCAACTATGCCCATTTCATTTTTTTGAGATAATTTCACAGCACGTTTTTCTTTCAAGACGCCTATACTAAAATATTTCCAGTGATAGTTATCAATATATAGGAGTAACTCAATAACATGCAGTTACCCAGAAGTAACAAGTATCCTATCCGATAGGGTCCCCGTCCCTTATATCTTTTTTTCTTGAAGTGTAATTTGTGAAAACAATGTCTGTTTTGAAATTGAGCGATCACATCACTGGTTCTTTTCAAACTAGAGTAAAACTCATGGACAAACGATGGAGTGGACTATGTACCGTTAACACAAATGGACATTTTTTATTCCTTGACACCAGTAAGCAGCCATAACAAGATTGATGATGTTTGAATGGGGAAGTAGGCGTGATGATGAAATAGGCACACTTCTGCTAGAGACGTGGTAACGTGGATCATGTTTTTCACGGAGATGAGCGGCTACTTAGCACATATACTTACAAAGACAGTCTGAGAATGCATAGAACTCAGAACTTGCATAATCGAATCAAATAAGTAACGTTCAAGATTATGTTGTTAGTCAGAAAACAAAAGTGACACATATTTGTACTGTCCAGTGATAAATTTTAATTTATCTACATTTACAATTTCATAAACCGCATAGATGAAACTATCAAATCAAGGAAACCAAAATGAGGATTAGAATATTGTCCAACCAGAAAACCAAAGTGGCACATATTTTGACGTAAACTGTTAATTATTTTACTGTGCACGTGCGCTTATACCCCAGTCGACTAGATCTAAATTCTTAGACAATCGCAGATTCTACTAAGGAAGGTAATTAAATCTTCACAAGTTTAATTAAGTAACTATGCTCACCTCGGATTCTGCCTCTGTTGGCGGGACACTGGATTCCTGTGGACTATGCAGAATTCTCGTGTCTGAAATTATTAGGGACCCAAGTGAAACATCCACTTTGGGTACCTCAGCCTTATATGTAACCGTCAGATTCACTTCATCTACCAATTTACCTTCCTCCTTATGGAATATTTCTTCAGTTATACTCTCACTCATAAGGCTGTCATTTACTTTGGTGCTCCGCACGATGAAATCGCCAATGTACTGCCAATCTTGTGGTGCCTTTTCTAGTGGTTGCAATGTTATGTTGACACTATACTTCGATCGTGGAGCCACGGTGTCTTTCTTTGGTTGTATATAGTATGGAAGGGGGCTCGTCGTTTGGATGGTGAAAGCAATAAAATCATTTGTCTCGTTGGTTAACTCAAGTAAGCATGATATGTGATTGTTGAGCTCGAAAGGAAAGTGTAGCTCGACAGGCTCAATCCCAAGCATGTCATCATCAAAGTAGGGGCTTCTCTGCAAGAATCAAACAAGATGCATTGCAACAATGAGATGCACTTTTCCTAGAATCTCATGAGCTCTGTTTTCATTAGGGTTGAAAACTTGTAGAATTAGAAGAGTAGGCAAAAGGTAATGAATGTTTTTTTATTTCTCTTAAATGTTTGGACTAACATTGAGGGAAATTAAATATCAGGTCGTGGTAATAGGCGCACTCTCTTGCATGTATGCTATATTACTACCACTTGATCTTTTAACATATATGGTTGCTTAGCGAAAAGAATGCATCTTTTCAATGCGAAGGCTGGGGGTCTGAACCTCTTTGTCGAAAGAAAAAAAAAGCCGGAGAGAATGCATCCACATTATGAAGCACAAATGTAAGACTCCTCTCCTACAATGTACACTTTATTTGTTTTTTTTTCGTGTGCATCAACATGTAGATAGCCCTTCCCTGTGGAGCAAGTCATAAAGGCTTTTCTTTCCTTGTATTCTATTTATACTATCAAAGTTATGAGGAGCACATGAGCTTACATGGCCAACCGTAGATTCATTCGCATTGCTGACTTGCCTATCCGTGCTTTCCAATTCATTGATCCCACGCACTATGTCGGATATCAAAGGCCTCTTATAGGGGTCCTTTTCCTGGCAGAGTAGCCCAATCTCGATGAGTTTAGTTATCTGTTGGTATCTAAATGGTGTTTCTTTCCCTGATTTATGACATCTATGCCTCCATCTTCTAAGTACCTGCCATTTGACAGAGCTGATATAGTGAAGAAAAAATTTAATGCCCGCAATTTGTATAGACATAGGGTAGACAAACCATGTCAGCTTGATTCTAGAATCAATTCATCAGTTTCTTTAGTTAAGATCTCTTTTAAATTGTAGCACCATGATGATGCCACCCAATGCTTGGAAAGAAAATTAACTAGAAGTATAACTGAAATGTAATTCTTGTTTCATTAAGAAAATTTCCCTATGAGAGAAAAATATGGATCTTGAAGTCAGTTGAAAACACATTCAGTTGTTAACTAAGTTAGTCGATATTACTTCACAAGATGAATAAAGTAACAAGGTTTTGGACCTTGGTGCCTGGTCCAGCCGCCAGGAGTACCCACTCAACATTAAGCTAAATATACAGCAACATGCCACTAGATTACTCACGTTAATCGAAATAGTATTTTTAGGCTTATACAAAACCTTCTAACGATATGCAACAAAAATATTTGGATAAATCTGTAAAAAGGGACCATCTACAATGTAAAACACACTACATTATCAATTTATCAAGAAAAAAACCTTACATTGTTAATATCGGGAACACTCCTATACCCTGTCACCAGTTCGATTATTATGATGCCGAGGCTATACACATCAGACTTGACTGACATTTTGCCATTCTCTAGGTATTCTGGAGCGGTGTATCCTCTGCATGAGATTCTATTAATTATAGTAGAACACTCAAAATGGACCCTATGGAAGGTATTGAAAAAGTCATGTGGTAAATTGCTTACAGTGATAAAAAGCGGGTTGTACTTTTAGTTTGTGAGTTATCCATGATCCTTGATAAACCGAAATCTGTTATTTTCGCTACCATATTATGATCTATTAGTATGTTGGCCGGTTTCAGATCCATATGAAGAATATGTTTTTTCATATGAAGATACTGCAGACCCTCGCATATTCCTTTTATTATGAAATAACGAGTGTCCCATTGAAGCCCCCTTAATTCATCTGCAGAATAAAAAGGCAGAAGAGCATGAGGTCTCTCAACAATTATTTGTGCACTGTACGAAAATGATATTGTTAGGCTGTATCTTATATAATTGTTACTGAAGTGTAGTAGGAGTTAAAAAGAGAGAGAAGAGTTGCCCACATTCCAGAGTGTACCTGCAATATAGTTGTCTAGACTCCCGTTGTTGATGTACTCAAAACAGAGTATTCTTTCTCTATCCTCTGCGTAGATGTATTCTTTTGATCCTTCACATTTGATTGCTTTATGCTCTGTATTAGGACAGAAGCCAAGAAATCTAACTATATTCTTATGATTTACATTCAATAGGCTGTTAACCTCCCGGCGAAATAGCTTCTCATCTATTGTTTGGTTGTTCCTTAGCCTCTTCACAGCAACTTCTCCATTTTTTAGGACACCCTGTTTAAACTTGGTTCACATTAAAAAATATTTGAACATGCAATGCAACAAGTTGTGAGAAAATTTGCCATGCATGCATAGAACTCAACTCTGGCAGCATATATACTACCCAAAGTATTTTGCTTTGCAGTATAGCACAGAGACATAGCGATAATTTTATAAAAATTCTCTACCAATGGAACATTTGTCCAGTAGTTTTATTTTTCTCTTTTGTCAGGACAATTTTTTTTATCAACCGCATGAGATATTTTGGTTGTTCAACCCAGATTTTCTGTGAAAAATGAAGTTTACCTTGTAAACGGTTCCGAATCCGCCGGCACCAATTATTCGCTCTTCGGAGAAATTTTCGGTGATGCTCTCTAGAGCTGATAACTTTACATCTCTTGGCTCGATGCTTCCGTCAAATATGCGCTCCAATACGTCTTCCATGTTTCCCTCGTCTTCCTGAGTACACACATCATGCAATTTCCGACATTAGCTACATAAATCTAATGCAATTCCTGAACCATGAGACTAAGCATCCAAACAACGAGTTGTGTACCTATTGGAGACTTGTGCTAAGCCCTGTCCCTACCTATTAGAGGGGAACTGTGCTTAGGGGATGTCCAATGACTTGATAAAATAAACCCTGCATTTTAGTGAAGATGCAAAAGTTGGTCTGAAATGTAGACTAAGGTAGATATATATGCTTGACAAGTGAGGAACTTGTTGTTTCTACTTCTTACAGGCTAAAATTCGCGGCGCGGAGTATATAGCTGAACTTAGATGGAAAGAGGAGCAAATAGAATCAAACAAAGATGATATGCATCGCACACACAATCTAGATATGTAGAGCTATTTTTAACAAATGTCTAGAGCTACATGCCGACAGAGATTTCAGCAGATCTTACCAAAGTAATACAACAGGAGCAAAACAAACCAAAATAACTTAGGACCGTCAACTTTTACAGACCTGGTAGCAGCAGAATGGCTGAAGAAGATAGGAACTGTATTCTGAAATGGGCAATGAAACGCTATCGTTGATTAGTGTCCTGATCTATATCCAGGGGGAGCCTAGCTACCCTCCAAGTCCCCTTCATTTCTTTATTACGACCATTCAAATAAAAGTCTGCACACGCTCGCTCCCACGCATGGACTGCCTCCCGATGTAGTCCCACTGGGGTGTCATGTGAAACGACGCACGCCGGTTTTTGTGTACAGTGTACTAAAATACAAAAGCAACGTGTAAATCAAACAGAAGGATTAGTTTTGTGCATTGGTGCACGCGCACGTGACAGTGACGGTGCTTTCGTCGACTGAATATAGGATTATGTTAACGTCGCAAAGCTGTCCAGCTGAACAGTATGATCCTTATTGTAGGACTGAAAGCACTTTTGATAGTAAATTAGTAGGCGTGGTAGCAGTGGGAGCTCTGACGCGGTCCGCATCGCCCCTCGCCGTGAATCGGGCCGTTGTCCGCTTCGTCGCGCGCACCATGAATCGCTGGTCATGCCGCTTGGTTTTGTTCAATCCTGCCCACCGCGCGGCGTGCAGTACCGCCGGAGTCGCTGTCAGTCAAACTAAATTTCTTAGAACTGTCGTGGACCACGGATGAAGCGGGTGTCATCGTGGTTGCCCGGCGGTCAGTTGCTGGAGGCGCCGGCCAGATCTGGGAAAAATTTAGATAATTATTTTCTAGCCAGGATGCCTTACTATCCAGCAAATAATTTACGCGATGTGAAAAGCTATGGGTCGAGAGTCGAGACTGGTAGGTCTCTCCGTGAAAGGTCAACAAATTTGGCTCGGGGTCCCATACAGTCTGACATGAAATTCAGAAAAGATATGATGTAAACGCAGCTTTTTCTCTCTCTCAAAAAAAAACATGAAATTCAGAAAATCTAGTTTTTTTCTCCACAAATATATTTGGATGTGTTTTACATATCTATATTTAGTTTGCAAGTGTAAACATATTCTTATTCGCATATTTTCATTGGAGTAGCTGTTATTGTTGGAAAATTAGCACACTCAAACGTGATCTGAAAATACGCAACGGAATAAGATGTAAACTTCAGCGGCACTTATGCACTAACTCTACGAATCGTTGCTATATCACAAAGCAATCATATGCATCAAACATATATTGACGAATAGATTCTGTCCCAACAGAGGATATGTCCTCGGAGATCCCAACACACAGATAGCTAATTTCTGCGAGTAGGGATACTCCCTCCGTTCTCTTTTAGTCTACATTCTAGAAAAAATCAGATAAATTAGCAGTACATTTATTAGTACTATTTAAATTGGTAAATAACCAATCCAATATACACCGAAAATAGTGACATCCAGTAGATAAAGGAGGACCGCTTCGTTTTTCGGAGTCTTGCTGACTAAAAGCTAAAATGTAGAATATTTTGGAATAAATTTTAGGTCTAGAATGCAGAGTATTTCAGAACGGAGGAAGTAGTGTTTTACGTGGAAAACCTCTAAACTTGAGCGAAAAAACCACGGGCCGAAGCCACCCAAATCTTCTTCCACTGTAATCAAATGGGGATACAACATGTTCTTCTCTAGAGAGCACTAGAGGATCTCCGACATCAAGATACATGCAGATCTTGGATGCCAACAACAAGATTTAGGACACAAAAGTTAGGGATTGAAGCAATATCACCAAACATGGTGGAACAATAGCTTGAAGGAGACAAGAATGCAGATCTGGTCAGCAGGCATTGCTTCGCATTCAACCTGAAAACAGGCATCCACCACAAGGCGTATAAATTAATTATAAGGACATCATATAAATAAAGAAATCAAATACCAGAACAGGTAATGGTATCGATGTTTTGAATTACCGCTTAAGGCTGGTCATAATGCATTGTATCATATTATAGTATCATGCATATGATACTTGTCTATGATACAATCACTATAGTGGGTGGTATTATAGAGTAGTATCATAATCTTCTAAATTTATTGTTTTGTAGAATCCCCATACAAAATGTGTGTACAATATCTATTTAGCATTAGCTTTTCTCGTAACGTGCGCTATGATACAGTATCCACTTATGTTACTCTAATCTTATCTCTCCTCATTAATTAGATGCCACATCAGCATTTTTGTGGACCTAAGATACATGATACTACCTAAGATACTAGCACTATGGCCAGCCTAAGGCACTGGATTAGCCATGTCTGACTCTGCAAACAATTGGACAAAGTAAATGTTTCATACAGAACACAAGCGAATAAATAAGTACGTCACCTTTTTTTAGTATTGGCTGCAGTCTCATGCATGTTGCTAATGCATACTTGCATCTGACAAGAAGATAAAAGACCAACACAATTGAGTTACAGGATATGTGCTGCGTGTTTCATGTAGCCCCAAGCTGCCTGGATGCACGAGAGAGGTCGCTATACAGAGGTTCCATGCTGATTGCACTCTTTTTTAGGATTGGTTGCGGCCTCATGTGCGTTGCTAATGCATCAACATGTATGAATCAATGCATGGCAAAACCTAGTTAGATTTTCAGATTAATTAACAACAGCTAAGGTTAATGAACACAAACAGTGCAATGCCAATAATGATACCGTGAAATGTTTTGATATGCACATCTAACACAACAGACAATCAAGAGCTTTGCAGACGACTCTGGACGTCTCTCTCCTCCCGCTACAGTAATAGGAGAGCGTTTTGTAGATCCCCCCAGCGTCCCCAGCTTGCCGCAGTCGATCCGGCGGATTCCTCGCCTCCGGCGGCGGGAGGTTGGGGAATCCCCAGATCGCGGTGTGTATATAGTCTAGGGTATGTTAGGGTCCAGATCGACGACGATATGGAGGTGGCGGCGGCGTCGTTTTGGTTTTTGGTGCAGGAGTTCGTCCCCTCCGGCGGTGGTGCTCGGTGGAGTGCTGCGGCGGAGCTCCTGTGTCTTTTGCGCTCAAGGGTCTTCGGATCTGCGACGTGCGGTTGTCCCCGGCCGGTTCATGTGTGGTGGAGGAGCCGGATGGAGAGTTCATCGAAGATGGTGGTGTGGAGCGGCGCGACGATCTCGGCGTTCGAGGGTGTAGGTCCTTTGGGACCGGTGTCCGGTGACTTCCCAGTGCCCGGGGACTGTCTCCGATCCAGAGTTTGAAGGGGAGCAGCGGAGGCAATGGCGCGCCACCGGCTGGTCCTCCACGACGTTGTTGTCAAGCTTCAGAAGGACTTGGTTGTAATTTTTTTGTTCTTGTGGATCTTTCTGTAAGTTTGCCGTGATTTTATCATCATCTTTTCCGCAAAAAAAAAAAACACATCAGACAATCAAGAATTCAAAAGCTAGAATTGTTAGTCAAATTACATGGGGATGAATATAATGAAGAAATAATCACCTGGGGTCATGTTAAGGTACTTGGGGAGACGCATGGACGGTACATTGCAACGAGATCGAACACTCCATCAGAAAAAGGGGACATTGCTTCCACAGCCACACGTTTCATGTCAATTGCGATGGCCCAGGCAGTGTCTTCTTCATCATCCACCTTGGCCATCATGTAAAAAATAATCATCATTGTGTACGCTCGGGGCCGGGGTATGGAAATCCAGTCTCTTCATTTCCAGTCACTGCATCTCATCATTCCGTAGCACAGGAAATAAATCAGAATAACTTTGGTCAACCGAGGTATTAGCAACATCAACCGTGGAGCACCGGCGCCACTTGTTCCAAGAGATCTTCCTATTCCACATGGTGGCCCGATCCTCCAAGCTTGACCACTGGTCCGGATAGCAGGGTCATCGAATTCTATGTGAATGAATTTGATGAGATCGTCCCAGCAGGCGATATTGTAATAATACTCATCGGGGTAGTGCGGGATACCATCCTCGTCCATGAAGCGAAGACTCGACTCGGGGAAAGGGATAAATCTGATGACATGGTGCCCGTCGAAGAGGTTCTGAAGAAGGAGAATACCACTAGCGAGATCAACCCAACCCAGCGAGTCTCCTGCGGCAGCGATCTGCTTGGACAAGCCATGATGTCCACACAACGACTTCTCAGAGACACAGATAGGTGCTCCAACGACACACTGTTCCTCCTCCAAGACTGCGTTTCAGATGAGAAGACTGAGGTATCGAACCGTCAACCATCATCTTCGGGTATCCACCTGCATGCGGTCGAGGAAGGCCACGGCGTAGCTGTCGCCGCGCGCCACGGGGCGAGAGGGCATATGGGTGATTTGTGAAGGGTCCGGTGTTGGGGTCCGGGAGCAGCTGCAGCGATTGATCCCCTGCAGGGCCGGCTGTGTAGACGAAGTGGCCGGTGGTGCCCCGGACAGTGACGGTGACGAGGACGAAGGCGGCCTCGACGCAGTTGAGCCAGGGTGGGTCCATGTTGTCGGCGTAGTGGGATTCGTCGAGGCCGGGGCAGTTGACGGTGAAGTAGGAAACACCCGGCGGGCCGACGAGCCAAAAGGACACCTCGATAGTATGGCCCTCGCTATTCTCGCACTCGGCGGTGGTCGCGTTCCAGAGCTTCGAGATGCGCGGCGCGTTGCACGGTATGGCCCGGTCGGGAAATCCGGAGTGCGGGCAGGTGGATACGGCGGACATCAGGGTGGATGGAGAGATGGTGCAGGGTGCCATGGATCTGGATTACCGAGCTCGACGCAGCAAAGCTAGAGCAAAATTTGAGGGACAGATTGCCCTTTGGAAGACGGAATTGGTCAGCTTGGTGGCTGCTTGACTTCGGAGGAGCGACTCGGCGGGAGATGTAGTGCAACGCCGGTGCCGTCGATAAAGTTTGGGCGGAATTGGTCACGGAAGCCTCAGATACTCCTGGGAGCTTGCCCTTCTCCTGTTCCTCCCCACGCTGGCCGCCCCTCAATGCCCGCCTCCCCACGCTGCCCGCCCGACCACCGCCTAGGAGCCACCTCATCCTCCTCTCTCGATCCCATGGCGTGGAAGCGTAGATCCGCAGCCCCGCCACAAACCCTAGCCCATATGCTCCAGCAAGGTTCGAATCTTTTGCATCCATGGCGTCGGCGTCCTCGGGCTCTGGAGGTGGAACCCTGGGGCATCCATGGTGGCCTGGGCGTCGTAGGTATCCGGAAAGATTCGATATTTGGCATCCTCAGGCCCTCACCGGCGCCGCCGTCCTCGGGCTCTGGAGCTCGTCCGCCGCCGGCCTCCTGCGCCTCGCTCACCGATGCTGGTGCTCCTCCTCGATGCGGTGATGATGCTGGTGCTCCTCCGGCTGTTCGCCCAGGTCGCCGGCAGTACGGCGCACTGCGTTCGGCCTCGGGTACAAATTGCTATGGTGAGCTCCTTGCTGTTCCTCTATTACTCGGCTACAAACTGCTATGGTGATTTGTATAGAAGTGGAAAGTGTAGGTACAGTAGTACTACTGTAGCTAAATTTATCTGGTAGTCAGGCTTTTATTTTTCGTCTGAATTGGAAAGTAAGGATCTATGCTGACCAACGATGATTGCGTACAAAGCGATAAGCACTTCACTGAACCATATAAAATCCTATGTCTTGATTGCATCACGGTGTTTTTTTGTTGCTTGATGGCTCGCCTTTGTCTCTGTTCTCATCTGTACTGAATATGCTTATTGTTGCATTTTGTAGGACTACAATTCCACGATTGAGTTCTACTGGGCTCCCTTGCTGAATCAAGTTCTGATGATGCGCTGTGGACTGTGTTGTTTCCTTGAAGTTATCTGAATTTTGAAGGGCACATCAATGTACAATTGTACATCACGTTTATATATTTTGCGCCTGGATTCGATTCTCATATTTTTGCTCTTTTGTGGTAGTTATCTATTCTTTGAAATGAAAAATCTCGGAGGGTCTGAAAAATTCAACATGCAGAGATCATGTTTCGTTAAACATTGCATCTTGTTAGAACAAACATGAAAATAGAGAATATAATCAAGTAAACATGAGTCAAATAGTTAATGCGGAAAACCCAAACCAGGAACAAAAATCACAGGTGCATGACCATGACAGTTCCACTTGGCGAGATGTTGCCTGTGAGTGGTCAAACAAACTTTAACATTCAGTTCTCGTTAATTCACTTCTGTGCTTTCTTTAGATTTAAGAACTTGCTCACATATTTTGCTTGTCTTAACCACTGTTTCACTGCATGATCAATAAATTGTTAATGGAGTCCACTGAAATTAGTGGTTAATGTGTCCATTTTTATGGCATAGAAAGCCACAGCCCACAGGTGACTTTTCTTTTGCTTCTTTTGACTGCCATTTCTAAATATTTGCAAGCAAGCTGTGGTTGGTAGATTCCATATTGTAGATTGTCCCTTGGAATACATATTGTAGATTGTATTGGTCGTGTTAATTATGATCTGTCAATGCTTCAAAGCTTTCTTGTTTTTTCTCCATGAGTTGTCAATGCTTCAAAGCTTTCTTGTTTTTTCTCCATGAGCTGTCAATGCTGCATAGTCAGATCTGAAGCCAGGTTCATAGTTACTGTTCTATGGGTTCATCTTTCCTGTCTATATATCTATCTTGTGCCCATTTAAGCCTCTGAATTGTCTAGTTCGCCACTTGTTTTGTTGTCCTAGGTTGCAGCTTACACAACAACACTACAATTGGATTTTTCATGATTTAGAATCCTCACCGCTCACCATTGCCATGGTAATGCTATTGCAGGATGTTGGCCAGGCTGCCCTTTCTGACAGCCGCTGAAACTGCCGCTGCTGCATCGGCCTTCTACCAGCCAGTAAGAATAAGATACGCCCAACTAAACTAGTCTGGATTCACCCTGTTTGTTTCCCATGTCCGGAGTTCCTCCTGCCGTGACAAACCATGCCAATTTCTGAATTTAAACTGCACGCTTATGAGGTACTGCATTTTTTATGTGGCGTAATAATACAAATAGCTAAGGTACCACTTTCACCAAGACAGATACACCTTTTGCATACTTAAGAAATCGTATACCAACTTGTCTAGAGCAGTTTAATTTAGTCCCTGGATATACTTCGCATTGATTACATGTTCTATATGTGAACTTGATTGTTTTCTCTGAACTCTTTAACTTAACACTCCCAGTCTCTTAATGTGTTTTTTGCACTTTGAGTTTTCAGATTCTAGTTTGCTAGCTGTTGCCTTGATGCATCTCAGTGACTAATGAGTAGTTTGTGTTTTATTTCTCCAACGTGATCTTTTCAATGAAGAAACATGGAAGAAGGTAACCAGCCAAATATTGAAAATTGGAGTGCTATCATCTGACCCAGCTCAAGCAATTGTGGTGGACTCCGGCGAGCAGAGGAGGAACACGGTGAGCTGCCTGTCGAGGTGCGCAATGAGGTGCCGAGTAGCGCGAGCTGCGGAGGATCACGTAGAGCTGCTGAGGAGGACTGGGACAGGAGTCCGGTGAGGACACGGACGGTGGCGCAGCGATCAACGGAGGAGCGCAAAGAGAGATTCCGACGATCTACCAGAGTTGTGGGCGCTGCCGGACGAGCTGCTGGAGAGGCCAGGCGAGGTACCGGATAAACTGCTGCCTCCTCGATCAGCAACATCGGAAAGATCGTGGGCGAGCCAGAGCAGGAAGAAGACGACGTCCGCCCTCGGCGGAGCGGCAGAGGGAGCTGTGGACGGCGTGGGAGCTGCGGATGCCTCCGGCGAGCTACTACGCGTGGTGGGGAGCAGAAGCTTCAACGCGTTGATCGCGTGAGATCAGGATCTGATCCCGCTGATCACTCGTGTGCGGGAGTATGGGGATCGTGGTGGCCGGCGGAGATCGTGGCCGGAATTTCGGATCTTGAAACTAGCTAAATTTGTAACGGGTAGAATACATGTGGGTTTATTTGTAATTTGTAAAATGAATAGAGCATGCGTAGCTCTTTTCGGGACGGAATTTTGGAGTATTCAACAACATAACAACAACTTAATTTTGATCAAGCTGTGCACATTACAAGTGATGGAAAAGAAGCATTTTCCAGCCTCGTGTTTTCCTTTTTCAAATTTATATGCTCTAGCGTAGCCTGGGCCTATCATATTAAAAGCGACATTAATAGTATTTGATTTTGGCTGTCCCTTTAATCACAATTTCTACATTTAAAGCTGTCATCATGCCACCTTCTAATGAACCATGCTTACACCTGGTTAATTGTGTGCATGTATGTGATGGATACATCCGTGTAAATAAATTCTGAAGCCTACAAGCAACAAGACACCCTGTTTTTTTTTTTTTTGAGGGAATAAGAATACCTGGATATCCAAGTTTTTCGTGAAGATCTCTCACAGATATTTTATGGAAAAAATTCTACTTCATATGTAACTATAAGTTGTAGACATGTGAGTGTTGTTAGGATAACACTTGTGCCATTGGTCCCCAATGTTTTTTTTGGGGTCTTATTTTATTTTTCAAATATGGCTGTTTTCTGTTTCTTTCTCCATAGACTCAAACAAACGGTATACTACTGCAGATCGTGCCATTGACACTAATGCCAGGAGCCCTGCTTAAGTGCTCCCCCCCCCCCAACCCCCCCAACCGAAGTTGAGGGGTCATATTCGGTTTTCTTTTCCTATGTTGGGCCCGTCTGTATAGATATGCTATGTATACGCCGTGTTAGAAAAAAAGGTCACGTGACCTGGTAACGATGCCATCTGCTAACTATAGCCCCACGTCCTGCATGCGTGGATTTGAAACCTATTGGCGGCGTACAAGACAAAGCGGGCCATACGGGCCTTACAGGGTTGTAGTATATGTCAGATTTTGATGAAATTATGATCGTCCCCGCTTACGAAGAGCTATGAGAAGATCCCTACCGTCCTTGTATTTGACGCGCCCATAAATTTTCCAAGGGAGAAGCAGCGGAGCAGTAGTGCAGGAACTGACACTGCTATGGAAAAAGTGGGAAATCCAAGGCGAGTAGTAGTTCTCGAGCCGGGAAGCAGCATGGACGGCGAAAGAGGAACAAGGGGCGGGAATGGAAAAGAGGAGCTTCCGGGTCATCGCAGGTTGTTGTGCTTCCTTGGCTGGTTACTGATACTCCCTCCGTATCGGTTTAACAGGCGCGCACCCAGTTTAAGATAAAGTTTGACCACTAATTTAGTTAAGAAAATATAAATTATTTGTATACAAAATCTATACCATTAGATTTATATTCAAACAAGGTTTCCGACGATATAATTTTTGTGACATATATTCTATATTTTATTTACCAAAATAATGGTCAAAACAAATTCTTAAACTACGTGCGCGCCTTTTTAACTGATACGGAGGGAGTATCTCTGATAATTGTAATGTCGTCATATCTCCCTGGAAAGTAAGAGATGCATGTAGTAAAAAGGTTCTGGAACTCGTATTAAATGAAGGTTAATTCCGTCTGGTGTTAATCTGTGGAACTGATCCCTTTAGCTACGTCTACTGGCTGCACTTGCCGTGAGAGACTTACTATTTGTTTCCCTGTCTCGTTTTTTTCGTTTAAAAAGGTCTCTGCTTGCATTCTCATAGAAAAGGACAATGAAAGCTAGCCAAATTTGCCCTGGAACCTGTAGTTGGGTCCTCTGCAGGCAAGTATCTTGGTCCGCTTCAGGGCTCTCACAAGTTCATTGCTGATTGCTGTTCTTGATTCTCCTGAAACTTGAGAATTCACTTAAGTTAAGAAACAGTACAGCGAATCACTTGGTACCGTATAAATCCAGCAAAAGTTCCGGGGATGGTACAGATAACATCAGGGCATAGTTGAACATACATGCCGATGCACAAGGTACAAGTTATGTCGGTACAAGTTAACAACAAACATAGTAGCTCAATCTACTGTCCCAATTTGAGGTAATTGTATCAAATTCCATTTTAAAATAATGCGATGCTTCCATGCCATGGTGAGCAAAGAAGGCTTTGTGCAGGTCGTTCCTCATCCTCGCGCTCATTGCTGACGTTTTCTTTTACAGTAGACCTGTTAATTTTGCCATGTCCATATCTGGGATTTCTGTTCTGTTACTAACCCAGGACGGGCCAACATAGAGAAACATGCTGTAAGTTATAAGTTTAAAAGCACGAAAAAGCGAAAAAACTATTATATAAGATATTTGAGCTAATCATCTAAAAAAGGAAAGTTGAGCTAAAAGTCAACAGGTCAAATACAATTCCTTCGCCAGCACTTTTCTATAATGTACTAAGGACCGTTTAATAATTTCACATTTCTTATACAGTACATGATATGTTAGTTTAGGCCCTGCTGAAGCTATGTGAAATTCGTGAGACCCGTGTACGGATAGGCAATATCATGATTGCCCGCAAGCAGTTGCGAAAAGACGTTCTGCTGTGGCTGCGCTACAGCAAGCAAAAAAAAAATGGATAAAACAATGAAAAACAGAGCAGTGCCGCTGAGTGTGCATACGGTTCAGGTCCCTGGTACTGAGGCATGGGTCCACTGGCTATGGGTTCATTTTGGAAATTATCCATTTCAGTATCTTTTACTTGTGCACTAAAATATTATAATGATTGCAGACAAGCAATTATCTTTGTTTTTTTTAAACAGGAATCTCCCCCTTTTCTATTGCCCCACTGAAACAATATTCTGCCGAATTGCACCACAGAGCTTTGAGATTACGCACTTCCTTTTTGCAACTCGCTTTCGAGCTAAAAAAGGAGGCCAAACTAAAACCATGCAGCATGTATACTGGTAACACGGTTCAAGAGATTTACAAAATGCTCAGACTAAAGCCACAAGTAACGTCCTTAATTATAGCTGAGTACAAAAGTAGTACTAATGAGAAAGAAGCCTGCATTAATTACCTTCTCTCAAGCCTTTACGTCCAAGAGATTCGACCATGCTGATGCTGCCTTTAACTGCTTTCTCCAGGCTGTCAACACATATAGTACTCCTTGGATGAATTATCAGATCTTTGGAGGGGTCGAGAAAGGAAAATACAAAGGCAAGTGGAGACTTATAACTGAAATGTCAGGGAACTCACCATTGTAAGAACAACGGGCAACTCTTTATCATTGTCCTTCCAGTATCCTCCAAGATCGCTAACTTTGACAGCTTCGGTTACAATTCCATTCCACACAAAAATCTTGTCTTTGCACTGCAAGTCTTCCGTTTGGTTTCCGTTAAGGATCCTTCTTACCTCGATTGTTTGTGTGGACTGTGGTGGCAGGATCCCTTCTCCCGGTTCTATTTTGTACCGCGCATAATTGTCTTCATGAGACCATATACTGAAACCGATGATGTGGTCCGTAACATTGGTTATTTTAAACATTCCTTTAGACAAATGCAGCATGGACACCCTCTTGTTTGACACAAAGGGGAAGGGGAGCTGGGGAGGATCAAACTGGATCAACTCGTCTGAGGCGCATAAGCTTGTCTGCAAAAAAAGGAAGTGGAAGAATGCCGATGTTGATTATATTAATTAGTACTAGAGAAACACCAGTTTATGCAACCTCGTTATTGCAGCTGGTAACAATAGTAAAATATTTTTTTGCCGGCAAGATTATGCATTTATGTCGCCGGTATCAATAGTTAAATAATTTTTTTAAATATAGGAGGAGGATTCTAGTAACATGGCACCCTCATGATTGCAGCTGGTATCAATAGTAAAATAATTTTTTAACACACTCATTTCATAATCATCAAACTTACCTTGTTATAAACAATTGGCAACTCCTTAATCCCTTCGTGAAACGTATCAAAGTCGCCGGCTTGTACACCTTCACTTACTAAGTTGCACCATAGAAAGAACTTGTCTGCGCAATGCATGTCATGTTGTTCCTTTATTCTTGGTACCATTTTTACAACGAGCCTTTGAGTGGACCGTGGTGGCATAACTCCAGTCTGAGGTTTCATATAGTACCAGCCCACATTTGAATCCTGCACATATCCTTCAAAAGCAACACAGTAATCCATATTGTTGACTAAATTAACTGAAAACACCAATGGCTTGTTTGGAATGAAGGGAAGGCTAAGCTGAGGCGGGTCAAATCTGATCAGCTCGTCCGCTGTACATGGGCTTGCCTGCCAAGGAAAAATACAGCCAAAGATTAAGTGGGCCCAAAGAAAATCATCATCAGCTCGCTTTAACTGATTATTAATCTTTTATCAGTGACCATTAGAAATTGACTACTCCCTCCTTCACAGTTTATTAGGCGCGCGCGTACCCCTAGGTCACCAATTTAACCTATATAATTTAAATTATGTAATGCAAAAATTATATCATTAGAAAATAGAACATCTAAACTTTCTAATGATATAATTTTTATAACATATAACTAATGCTAACTTGATCAAATTTGCGACCTAGGGGTACGCGCGCGCCTTATAAACTGTGAGAGAGGGAGTACTACACATTGCATAATTAGGAGCTCACCTTTTTAGGAATCAAGGGCACTTTCTTACTCTCTTCCTCATCCATGTAACTAATGATGTCTCCGCTTTCCACACGGTCGGTCACAACACGGTTCCACACAAAGTAGCCTCCATTGGCCTCCAAGTCTTCTAGTTCGTTTTCTGCTGTTAACCATCCTAATGTTACATTTTTACTGGATCTTGGTGATAGGATTCCTTCCACCTTTGATTTTCTGTACTGCGGTGCAATCCTTTGAAACCAATATGCATTGAAAGCTACGTAGAAATCTGTAATGTTGATTACTTCTACACTGAAAAACATTGTCTTGTTTAGCAAGAGGGGAATGCGGATTTCAGCGGGATCAAATTGGATCAGCTCACCCGACATTGATGAGCTTATCTGCAAAATGAACAGGATTTTCACGCAATGAGAAAATATATTGGACAACCAGTTTTTCCTGGAATAAATAAAGTTGGACTAGAAGTATATGGCCACTAGCAACAACATTCTATTGGTTTGCGGCCTATCAATAATCACAGAGAAATGGATTCCATATTTACTTGAATACTTAGAGCATCTGCAATTGTTGTCCCCATCCGTGGGGGCTGCCAAATAAATGGGGGGGGGGGAATGCCACCAGCTGATGTAGCCATCTTATTATCTACACAACCCCATCTGTCCTGACATGTGTGGAGCATTTGTCAGTGGGTCTGTTTTTTTTGTTTTTGTTTTGTTTACAGTAGCTGACCGAACCAGCCGCGCGGTAGTTTGTCTGTTTTCCCTCCTCTAGCACTCATCTTCCTCCTGCCGGTAGATGTGAACTGAGATGGGGTGGGGTCAGGGTTAGGAGCGCGTCACACCTGGAGCTCGCCTGACCACTGCCATGGCTGGAGAAGAGCAACTCCCCTCCATGTCCATGGTAGGCAGGAGGCAGCTTAGAGGGCCGGAGCCGAGCTTGCCCTCTTCCAGGGCGGGTGGTAGGTAGGTAATCGGCCAGAGCCAAGCTCATCCTCGTCCCTGGCAATCGTGGAGTGCGGGATTTGCTTGTATCATGCGGGGAATATGAGCGGGAGGTGACGGGAGGCTGAAATCGTAACAACGGCGGCGCTTCACCACCGTATAAAGAGAGAGGGAAAGAGGGATGGTCTATTACAGGCATCTCCAATGGTGTCCGTGGACTGTCCGCCAGCAGCACCCAACGGCCCGACGAACATGTACGGTTTGGCCATTATTATTGCAACTAAGAGCATCTTTACTGACCCCTTATAATTTAGATTCCTACCCGGCTAAGCATGCTTTAAACTTATCGATTCTAACCAATCCACTAAATTTAGAGAAGTAAAACCCAAATTTACATAAATTCATCCAGATTTCACATGAATTCGTTATAAAGTTGATTCAAACTAGTACATAAACATACTAAAATTTAAATTAAAGTCTAGCCTAAAACTCAAAGTCATCGCCACTCCTTGAAAACATCTCGTCGATGACTGCTCTTGTCGGAGACGAGGTCCGTGACCTCCGGCTCCACGGACAGCAGGTGTCACTCGCGGACGCCTCCACGGCATCCCTCGCGGCCTTCTTCGCGGCGTAGTCGAAGGCCACCGTGGCGCCGCCTCTCACGAGACATGCTCGGGAGGCTTCTCGCCGAGCTCCTTCAGATACTCTTCGTCGACCTTTGCCGCCTCGAGTCGCTCGTGAGGTTCCCGGTCCTCCGACGCGGCGGTCGGTGTCTGGATCATCCCCCGGCCACTGCTCGACGAATACGAAGTTGAGCTTCGCATCAGCGTCGTGGAATTGTACTGACGCGATGTCGTAGGTTTTTGCCGCCTGCGCCGGGAGTGGAATGAGTCGAGCCTGTGGCGCGGTCGGTAATCTCCGCCACCGCACGCCATGGTACTTCGTCGGTGGCGGCCGCAGTGGGAAAGCTCGGGGGGAGCCGGCGCAGGACAACAAACCGGCACGGGACGACGAAGAACCGCAGGACAAGCGTTGCGAATCGGAAGAGGGTAGTGGTGGCGCCTGGATCTAGCCATGGCGGCTGCCGGAGGGGGCTAGAGTTCGCGGAGGGGCATCAGCGTGGTGGGAGAGGTGGTTGGGGAGATGAGAGATGTGTGGTGAAGAAGGGGAGAAATTATACTCAACCGTCGCTCGGTCGAGTAAATATAAGGGAGCATGACGTGGTTGAGTAGGGATCGGTTAGGTGCCGGTTAGATGAGTAAAACCGAACTAAATAAAAAATACAACACTAATATAAATTTAACTAAAACATTTAAATAAACTAGGAATTTATTAAACCTCAAACTAGGGTTCTAGTATTCTACTCGTCGCTCGAATCAAGGACGATAACCGCTGGTGTCGATGCCGACGATACTGGTGCCTCTATGTGGGAAGTGCCGAGCCTAGCCTCCAAGCCCGGATAAATCTATTCCTTCGGAAAGGGCAGCACCATTGGCTCCCCCACCGCCGAGGTGCACTCCTCCAAAAGGCGTGCACCCAGATCTCGTTGTCGTTTTTCGCGGCATCTGGGTTGTCGGAGTGTGCGGGCAATACATCCTCTTGGAGCCATGCTGCAGTTAGCTTGATGACAAATAAGTGCCGCCTTATCACGTGCTCGCCGGCGAAGCGCCAGTCCCTCTCCAACTAGTTGATGGCAATATCAATATCGCATGCTGCTATGATGCCATGGTCGCCCGCCGGGCAAGAATGGTGCGGGCTGCGCTCTTGGCATGTTGTTGGCGCCGGCATCGAAACCCTATTTGGATTCAAGTGCTACCCCGTGTGAGGCGAACGGCAACACAATGACGTGCCTCCTCGCCAGTCAAGGTGTTTCAGTACCTCGCCTCACCTCGGCCGTACATCGTTCACGGTCCGAGAGGCAGCCCGGCGAAGGAGGAGCGGCTCATAGGATGCTCGAGGTGACGCTACCTAGGTTCATCCGCCGCTGACAGTGCTTGAGAGCGCTGGATCGATGCGCAGTTGAATCGCCGTTCCAGCTTTGTGGTGCCACTAATGCGGCATCGTGTGGCATTGGTCTACCGACGGAGTACATCCTCGCAGGTGACGAAGTAATTGCGTGGAAAGTAGCCGAAGCGGCATGACATGGTAGAGTCGATGTGGTAATGTGAGTGGATTTTGTGGGGGACTGAGGGGGCACAGTTAGCATTGAAAAGGATATGGGCGGGGTAAGTAGGGAGACGGTTGGAGGATGACCTGCGGCCCAGGGGAGGACGCGGACAAGTGTCCGTTTGGGCACCAAAGTTGAAGCTAGTTTGGGGCCAAATAAACACTCCACCAACACTTTGTACGTTTGGAAGAGGCATGTTTTCTGTCCGCTAGCCCAACCAGACAAATGGGGGAGGTTTGGGGAATGCCATCGGACATAACCTTGGCTCGGGGAGAGGAGAGCGAGCAAATTTAGGGTGGGGCCCATACATGGTATTGTCCTTTGATTTTTCACACGTAAAACTATCACAAATGGTGGCAAATCAGATGATGGTGGCAAAATCACATAGAGTGGCTTTGTAGGCAACAGTTGGGTGTTGTTTTTGCCGCATTTGTAAAAATAAGATCGTATCAGTGTCATGTAAACAAATATGAGGCGATATATTAACTAAGGAAGAGGGGAAGAGAGATGGTAGTATCAAATTAAAACTTAATGATAAATCATACTATGAAAAGTAAGCCACCATGTTAGGATGCTACTAAAAACAACCTTCTGAATTAGGATATCATGCATTGTAAATAGTACTATGTAGTGTATTACAGTGCAACTTGATACTTGCAGGCTGTAGGTTTGCCATCTATATGGCAGGTCACTAAAATATTCATTGCAAACATTGTCTAGTATGCATAGTTTAGGTGTCTGTTTTTTTTCATTTCTCAGGTGTAGTGATGTCTAGCTGAGGTTGGTGTTGGATTTTAGTCTTGAACCAAATGTGATGTCAGGTTGAGGTTGAGGTCGGTGTTGGGATTTACTCTTGAACCAACTTGACGGGTCTAAAGTGCTACCTTTACTTTTTCTTGATACTGAAATAAATTTTTTTTCTTCGAAATGGGGGAAAAGCCCCAGCCTGTGCATCCTATGCACACAACTTTCTTTATTAAATTATTCACGAGAGCCTTACAAAGAGAATACAAAGATCAACTCGAAGCCACCATCGTAGCGACCACTCGCTATACCTGCAAGACTGATGAAGGGGGTGCCTACGAACAAGGTCAGTACCCTGACATTACACCAACGCACATCATCTAAGAACCGAATGCCTTCCCAAGCCGCCCATTGGCAGGTGAGAAGCACAACCAGTCAAGCAGACCCTCGGCGCATGCCAGCACACACACCGCAGAAATCGCTACCGCCGTCTTCCTCGTACCCATCTCCAAGGGTGATCAACACATGGACTTTGCCAGGCCGCCATCAACGCCACCATGACGCCAGACATCACCACTGTCCTGCGCGCGTCCATCATCCCGCGTCCATCAGTGAAACACCGCACCGCCACGCCGCCAAGACTCGCCGACCTTGACAAGGTAGATGAACACCACACCACCGCATCCCACCACCGTCCAACAGCTGCTCCAAAAACGATGCCCCAAGAGGTAGAACGGCGCAGATAACGTCATCATCGTCTGATCTAGGAGACCCAGATCTAGGGTTTCCCCCGGAGCATGCACCCGAGCCATAGAGACGGAAGCTGCAAAGATGATTCCTTCAACAAGGAAAACGACACCAAGCGGCGCCGCCATCATCCACCTCGGTTTTCACCGGCAGCGACACAGATCCATACCTGACTGAAAGGATCTCGATGTAGCCACCGAGCACCATCGCCTCCGAAGCGGCGGGTTGATCCGCAGCCCACATCGTCCGCCCCCTTGCCACCCACAGATCGAGGGCTAGGCCGCCGAACCAGAGGTGCAAACCACCACGACGCTGTCCGTCGTGCCGCTGCTCAAGATGCACCGCTGCTCGCGCCACGACACGCCGGAGAGCACCCGCGCCATGGTGCCCGGTGCCCGCACCACACCCGTGCCATGGAGAGGAAGTCCCGCGCCGTTCCTCCACGAGACGGGGACAAGTAGACCCCACCGCCGCTAGCGACGGCCAGGCTTTGCCCGGCCGTGCCCTCTAGTGACGGCGGGAGGATGGGGAGGGGTGGGGAGAGGCTGGCGGCGGCTGGAGTTTTAGGGTTTCCGCCCGTCGCCACGCGGGAGCGAGAGGGGGCGAGAGGAGGCGAGATAACAAGTGGTCACTGAAATAAAATATTAAATCGGAATCATTTTCACAAAAATAAACCCATGCAATACAATAATGAAACATTACTCTTACGATTTTTTATTGAACAGGACACTACTAGGAAACAACCTACCATGGCGCATCTTTTTTGTCTACCACCAACGCACCTGTGTATGCCGGCGGTAACACGCCGACAGTATCTGGCTACCACTGGCACACCGTGTTGGACGCTAGCGATAACCCTACAATATTACTGGAGCACCAGGTACTAGTACGCCGGGGGTAAACTTTTGGAGAAAACAAAAAAAAAGATGCCCAACCAAATCTGATCCCACCGAATCAGCTTGTTTTATTATTTAATGTACACGTACACTTTTCACTTAGCATCCTAGAAAATAAAAAGATAAAAGCAATCGGATCCCTGCAACGACCGAAGGTGAAAGAGGTGGCGGTCGCCTCTTCGACAAGAGATGGCGAGGCGTGGCCGTTGTGGTTCTTGGCCGGAGGAGGGGGCCGACGGGAAAAGTGCCTAGGGGAGGAGGCGGCGTAGTATAGAGCAGCGGCGGCGTGCATGGAGAGATAGTTCGAGAGAAACGGGGATGCGGCACATGAGAGGATGCATAAGGTGTCCTTGGCATCGTTCCCGACTATTAGGGCGAAGGAGGGGCCTGCATCCTGGTGGCACAGGAACCACCAGCTCCCCGATGATGTTGATCTCCAACTGAGCATGCGCCTCAGCAGGGCGGCGTACGCGCACCTCGACGCAGGGAGCGTGACGGTGGCAGCTAGCGTGCGAAGAGGCCCTGGCCTCAAGCTCAGGGCCGAGGCGGGAGATGGCCCCATCGGATCAGCCGGAGATGCTTCCCATCGACCTACCATGGGCTTCTCCGATTGATGTGCGTGTGAGGTGCTTGAATCGATGGGAGGAAGAGGATATTGTGGGGATCGATGGGAGAAGATGGCGGGGATCGATGGGTGTGAGTGCACTGTCTGGTGTGCGTGAGTGGTGCGTGCATAATATGGTGAGCGTGGCGTGTTACTGGCCGGGCATGGGTTAGGTGGAACTGGATCCTCTAACGTTGAGGAGCCAAGTCAGGGAGATCAAGGAAGTAAAGTCAGGGTAATTTAGCTTAAGTACCATGTTATGTACCCTAATTAATTAATTTAGGTAATTACTTTAGATATAAAAAAATTAAATTTTATTACACCGTAATTTTGCCTGTATGTAATTGCACGAAATGCATATCATAAATTTGTATTACACAAGTTAATTTAAATCATTTAGGTAATGATCATACGGTTTGGAAGAAGCAAAGTTAGGCTACTGTAGCTTCTCTAACTTTGCTTCTTAATGTTAGAGGATCTGGTTCTGGGTTAGGTGGGGTGCGTGTGTCGTGTTGCAAACTTCATCTCCACTCAAAACCCATACGAGATTCGGCGTTTGCCCGTATGGGGCCATCGGAGATTTTTTGATTATAGGGGGAGTATGGACCCTGCCACAACCTCCATTTTAGCTTTTTTATGGTCCCATAGGACGAGTGGCCTGTTTTCGTTGGGCGCAGTGTTAGCCGGCGCCCCTGGTTGACTCCCTATAGGCTGGGGTTGGCCTGGGGCGCCGGATTAATAATCGCACCTACCCGGCACCAAAACAAAATTGGGGCGGGGGGGAGGGCAGGTCGCGTTCTTTTGGCACCGGCACCCCCATATCCTTTGGGGGGGGTACGGTGTCAAGTGGGATCCCATCTAGATCCCACTTATAGTGCATTTTTGCCTTTTCTAGTGTAAATTTTCACACTAAAATTTGATATAGAAAAGACAAAATACACTAGAAATCCTGGTGAGATCCCACCTTGACACCTTAGGGCCGAGTGGAGATGCTCTTAAGCATGTCAAACTCCGCTCCTCCTGGATTACGCCGGCTAGCTTGGTTAGGTGGGGTGCGTGTGTTGGTAAATTTCGATTTTAGGTACGACCATACCACCGAATTACTGCTTGGTGAGGCACGGGTTGTAACTTGACCAGCCTTTACCCTCGTTGCACTCCATTCCTGGTAACGCCGACTGTAGTATGATACCATTGGCACACCAAAAAAGTGGTACGCCGCCGGTAAAAAGAGCTGGCTTACCACTTATAATTGGTTCGCCTGCGGTACACGTGCGGCTATAGGTTATTTCTTAGTACTGGAAGAAGGGCCTTCAAGGTCCCTGATCACTCCTATATTAGAACAAGGACATTACATCTTACATAAAGACTCGGGAAGCACGAAAATACAAATTGGTTCCTTACTTTTGCAAAGAGGATCCCGGGCACCTAACGGAGAAAGCAATTGGGTCCGAAACTTCTTCCTCACGAACACCTTGCCGCCACTAGGAACGATGACACTTGGGGCGACAGAGCTTCCAGGGAGAACCCTATATGTTTCAATGAGGAGGCACTACCTCCCTTTAGGCTCACTGGCTAGGAGAAAACTAAAAGGTCGCCATTCGAGCAGAGGAAGAAATGGCGGCCAGAAGATCGCCAGTTGACCAAAGTGGAGGTGGTGGCGTAGCCTCCAGAGAAGGCCGCCCTTCGAGCACCACCATGGGCGGCATAGCTTTCAAGGAAACACCATTGCTGATAAGATCTCCCGATTGCAAACTCAAACCTCAGGCTGGAACTCCTCCCTGAGCATGTACATCTCCTTCAGATCTGGCAAAAGCACCTGATCAGATCTGGAATATGGGGGACGCCCACCATGGTCCTGCGCTTGGGGGCGTCCCTCGTCAGTCGCGTCCCCCAAACGCGACCCCCAAAATTTATTTTATTTAAAATAAATGCTTTATTCAAGATTTTTGGAGATGCTTCATCGCTTTTACATGAGAAAAATATTGAAACGGCCGACGAAGAACATCTAGAAACCTTGGAATACACCAAATGAGGGCATAAAAGACCTAGCCTAGAGGTTCTGCTGGCCCTCTTCTTCTTCGTTGCCGTCGTCGTTATCGTCGTCGGAGTCATCATCGTTTAGTGGATATGGCAAGACTCATTGTCGAACACATTCATGCTCATCTCGCCATCGCCTTCGTAGAACAAGTTCACCAAGTAGCCGACCTCCAGGTCATGGGCGCAGGCAAACTTCTTCCAGCCGGTGTGGAGGTACATCTTCCCTTCCCCGTCGAACAAGACCTCCACCGGCCATCGGCAAAAGCCGCAGCTTGCTTCCCACGGGGTCACCTCGGCCGGCTCCCGGCCAGCGAGATATTCTGTGAACTTGTCTGGGAGCTTCTTCTTGCCGAAAAGGTCGTCGTTGATGAGGACGACGCACTCGAAGTACTTGTCGTGGAGGCACTCCATCTCTTCTTTATCAGGCGACGGCGAGCATGCAGAACAGCCACCCTGCCCATGCCACGGCCGTGGCGGCCACGTCCGTGGCAGCGTCTCACGACCATGGCCAGTTGAACCCTCCATGGAGCGCGTGTGGAGAAAGTTTGGTGGCGGCGGCTAGGGTTGTGGATGTGTGGCTCTAGGGTTGTGTGTGAGGGGCGACGAGCGAGCACCCCATTTTATACGCTGGAGGTAGGAGACGGGGCGGTGGCACGCCATTAATGCCGACACACAGAAATTTATTTTCATTGGCCAGAGGTAGGCGATGGGTGTGCGGCAACCCCGTGTCGCTGACACGGCTGGCCTGCCACTCATGACGCGCTTCCGTGTTGCGTACGGCACCCCCACAGAGTCCCCTATGCAGTAGGGATGGGGTCGGGGCGCCGAATACCGTATCGGGCCGCGCCGGATGAAAAAGTGCTTTGGGGCACGCGGCTAGAAGCAGTTAAACGTCCGGCGCGCCCTAAATCCTCTTGAGGGACGCTTTGGGGATGCTTTGGGTGGCGTGACTAGAGAAGCTCTTAGTCTTCATCGGAATTAGAAAACGGACTTAGAAAATGGACTGTGGTGCCACCTAGATGTAGGCTAGTTTATTTACGGTCTTTGTAGTAGGACGCTAGAGTTGAAAAAAGATAGAAGTGTAGTTAGATTTCATTGTGGTATCGAGACAGAGTTCTTAATTTCCAAATTTCTACATAAATAATAATCAGAAACATATATGAAGTAATTATAAGTATTTGGGTAATATAGCAGTTCTTGAATTTTAAAGTGAAATCTTTGTGAAAATTTCTTGTTTGAAACCATATGCCATTGTTCAATGAATTTCGCGGCACCTTATAGGATCAAACATCCGAGCAGCACATCTGTTTGCATCAATAACAAAATTGTAACTTAGTAATCTTCTAGCAAAAGAATACAATGTGTTGGTTCTGTCATCATGACGAGAATACTAAATATTTATTCTTCAGTTGCAAGTTTGTATGTTTTATATGGCAAGTTATCCTATGACTTCGAAGTTATATCCACCTTCGTAATGTTGTGAACATTTTTTAGGCATTGATTGCAAGACCAGAACCCTCATAGGAATGGGAGTGGTTGTTGTAATATGGTTGCTATGACTATGTAGAACTGTTTTCATATTCTTTCTTTATTTTCTTTGGTACCAGTTTGCATTTGACCAAAATTTAATCATGTTTAACAGAATATTTTACCGATTATTTGATAATTTCGCAAAGTTCAGCGGGTCTCAAAAAAATTCTTTTTGAAATTTAAAAGCTTGAGAAAAGCCAAGGTGGAATCTATGGGTTTTTATAACAAATCTGAGTACATAATCAGGGAATATTTCTCAAGAAGAATAGTCTACTAACCTTGTCAAGAATAATGGGCAGCTCCAGGCTCTCTTGGTCAGCCATGTAATCACTAAGATCGCTATCTTTGACACCTTCAGATACAATGCTTTTCCACACAAAGTACTTATCATTGAAATGCTTATCTTGTAATGCATCTTCCTTCTCTTCCCTTGTTACCATAAGTTTTCGTGTGGACCGTGGTGGCAGGATTCCTCTCGGTGGCTCGGTGTGGTACCATGCCGCATTTGTTGGCCTGCTATATGTATTGAAGCCAACACTGTAATCTGTAAGGTTCACTATCTTAATTGAGGACAACACCTTCTTATTTGACAAAAGTGGCAAGTGAAGTTCCGGTGGATCCAACTGGATTAGCTCGTCTGAGGTAGTTGAACTTGTCTGGTGAAAAGAAACATAGCACGTATTAACTAGGATAGGAAAACCATGCAATTAGAGAACACAACGTGCATTTGATCATTTATCATAACAAGTGTATATGTAAGTACCTAGGTTTGCAGTAAATATGGTCAAAACTAAGCGTATGCTACTCATTGGCAGCGCATTTGGTTCCGTATTCTTCCCAGCTATGTAGTAGGGCTCGTCTTCTCGTATCTACTAGTGTTCTATTTTTGTTTACCGCGATTCATATTTTTGAAAGGGGAGGCTAATCAAAATAAGTAGGGTCAAACGTGTTCTCGTTTAGCCACAAGGATCTCATTAGCAAAAACAAACGTAAAATGTACGGGAGTTCCAAGGGCTCAGCACCTGAGGAAATTGTTGGAGATCTTTAAAAGTGGTTGACAAGAAAAACGAAAGGGTAAATCTATGATGCATTCATTACATACATAGAACTAACCTTTGTAAGGACAATGGGCAGCTCCGTACACTTTGTCTCGGACAAGTTATCAATAACATCACTGGCCTTGAAATCTTCAGTCACAATGACGTTCCACACCAAAAACTTGTCTGTGCACTGAGTGTCTTCTAGTTCCTTTTCCTCTGCTATCCTTGTTACCAAGAGTAGTTGTGTGGATAGTGGTGGCAAAATTCCTTCCGACGGATTTGCATAGTACCTTGCTGAGTTGCTTATTTGGGTGCATATTCTGAAGCTAATATACTGATCCGTAATATTGACTATCTTAGCTGAGGACAACACTCTCTGGTTTAGCAACAGGGGAAGGCACAGCTCGGGAGGATCAAACTGAATCAACTCATTTGAACTTGCCTGCAAAAGGGAACATAGTTTTTTATTAGATGATGCCATAGAAACATCCAGGCAGAGAATGTTTAATATCTTTTCTTATCGAACAGTCTAGGAAATCAGCGCCCAAAACTTTTTGGAGTGGTCTGGAACTCTCGATGGGTGTATATCTTGTCCAGTTTTAACTGTTGAGAGATCTAGTTTAGGTGTTTGAGAGTTGTGCGGGTCAAATTCAAGCATGTAGGCTAAAAATATAAACTCAGGAAAAGTATGGGTAAATTCTGGTGTAATGTGCAATTCACTCTAAGAAAAATGAAATATTTGGACTATTGTAAAAAGTCTCGTTCATTGAAAATTTATAAGAAATGCAGTAGATTAAACCAACATTGCAAGGGTAGTCATTAACAAATATTTTAAAATGAGCATTCATTGAGTCGCAAAAGCTACAACATCACTAACAACATAGTTGTATAAAGGTACAAGATCGAAGCTCCAATGATTCACAAACACATGTTTCCATTGCAATCTTAATTTTAAAAAAAAAACAGATGTGATCAATTGTTATTTGTTGGTATGCTTCAGACCTTATTTTCAGGGTTGTGGGGATTAAGAGTAAATAACATTTAAAACCAATGCGTTGCAAATTATGTATCTTACCTTTGTGAAAACTATGGGAAACTCCTTTCTCTCGGTTATGGGCATCCATGTTATGAGGTCGCTGGCGTTGACATCTTCAGTCACAAAGCCGCTCCACACAAAGTATTTATCTCCGCACTGCATGTCTACCAGTTCGGGTGTCTCATCCTTGGATACCCTCGATATCACCAGTTCTTGTGTTGACCATGGTCGCAGGACTCCACATTTTGGCTCCGTGATGTACGATACCATATTTGTTTCCTCCGCAGCTGTATTGAAACCAATGTGATAATCTGTAATGTTGACTATCTTAATTGAAGATAACAGACGTTTGCTCGGCAAGAAGGGGAAGCAGACTTCAGGGGGTTCAAGCTTGACCAGCTCAACTGAGGTAGATATAGTTACCTACAGAGAAGAACACAGATGTAGATTAGTTGAGACGAAAGAAAAAGGCGTCTTGCACTGTAAAGTACATCTTCGGCTCATTTGTACTAGGGTGAATTTATCATCGATTACCAAAGTGGGGACTTCCGCATGCATGCTTATTTATAATAATTAATTTTTTCAACAAAATGAATGATAACATTGAGGATTTTGCTATGCTGATATTTTGGAATTATTTCCACCTTATCTTCTTCTTATGTAGCCAGTAGGAAGTAGAAACGGGATTTTTTTTGATAAAGTAGGAAGTAGAATCGGGGTGGCGACATTAGCTGCTGCACTAGTAGGAAACTAGCTATAGGTGGGATGCCTTTCTGTGGCGCACGTGAAACGGGTGCACCACAAAAATATTTTCTGTGGCGCACCATAGACTGTGTGCCACCATAGCTGACCTTTTTTTTTTTTATCAAACCATGTTTCAACCTAGAACAATTTTGGATGGCTTATCTCCTTATCTGAAGAAAGCCAATTTTCATTCTCATGTCAGAAAATATTTCAACTGTTGCAAGGATTTAAAAGTTTGTGCAGTCCCCATCAGGTGGAAGATTCCAATAATCCATTGCAGTAGATCTCACTTTTAGGTGGTAGGGGAGGTCAAAGACACGGGTAAGAAAAAGTAATACTGATGCCTACTGTAAATTGAGAACTTATATACCTTATTAAGAATTATGGGCAACTCGTTACTCCGTTCCTTGTCTTTACATATGTAGGAATCGAGGTCGCTGGCTCTGACACCATCAGAGACAATGGAATTCCATGTAAAGAACTTGTCGTTGTACTGCATATCTTCTTCTGGTTCCTTTTGATCTATCGGCCTTGATACCAGGACTCTTTGAGCCGACCGTGGTGCCAAAATTCCTAATTCAGGATTTGGTTTGTAGTAATGCGCATTTGTATCGCCATTAAATAGACGAAAACCAACATAATGATCTGTAACGTTGACAATGTTAATTGATGACAACGCTGTCTTGTTCTCCGAAAAGGTGAAGCGGAGCTCAGGGTGGTCCAAGCGGATCAGCTCGTCTGAGGTACATGGGCCTATCTGCAAAAAATGAACACAACTTTAAATAAGGCGCCGAAAAAGTGATCCAAATGAAGACAACCCCATAGTTAAGTTCGTTTCTACTCAGTAGTGGACACCTACGTGGTATATATGCCAGCACGTAGTAGAGAGAAAAAAAACTCAAAACTGTTTGGCTTGAAGGAGTGCAGCCCGTGTGTACTACCTAAAAGAGCTAGCCCCAAAAAAGGCACATCTATCGACTGCAAACCTATGGGCTTGATCTACACAATCTAAAACAGAGACGCCAGCGCTCAGCCGCGGCCACGCCATGCCGAGCCAGGTCAGGAAAATGGACTTTGCTCCCCAGGGGCCGGCGAGCACGTGGCCGACACAGGTGAGGCCCGGCGAGCTCCCCAGGGGCATGCCCTGTTCCGGCGCGGGCGGACGAGCTCGGGGCGGGCGCCGGCAAGATCAGCGTGGGCGGGAACGGCGAGCTCCGCAGGGGCATGCCCTGTCTCTGGCCGGCGAGCTCGGCACAGGTGATGCGGTGATAACATGCTGTCCGCAAATCGCGTCACTTACTCTTCCTCCCTTCTGATTTCACGTCTGAGGTTCTTGTGTATGTGCCAAAGTTTTAAATTGTGTGCTATCTGGATTTCTAAGACGGTTTATATGCAAAATTGTCGTCCATACCTCCTCGTAAGAGACGTTTTTTTAGTATTTGCCTAATGCCCAGCCCTTGCATGCATGGGTGGCCTTTACGGGGCAGAAAAAGCGACCCCAACGGGGCAAAACAAGATGGTCGGCAATGGCCCGTCCTGTGCAAGTGTTAAATTGCCATGTCAACCTCATGGTTCCAGGTAGTTAGATTTTAGTATTAGATAGGGGAGGCAAAGTACCCGAGTAAAAGACGATGAAAACTAATGCATTGCTTAATTAGGGAGCTCACCTTCTTACAAATTGAGGGCAACTCCGTACTTTCTTCGTCACTCTTGTAATCGAGGAGGCTGCTAGCTTCAACACCTTCTGACACAATCATGTTCCACACAAAAAACTTGTGTGATGATTCTGATTCTTCTATTTCTCCCTTTTCCTTGGGTACCCTTTGTACAACCATTCTGTGAGTGGACCGTGGTGGCAGAATTCCTCTACGTTGTTCTATGGCGTAGAACGCAACATTGTCTTTATAGCACCATGTATTGAAGCCAATGTGGCAATCTGTATGGTTCACTATATTAACCCACGAGAGTGAAGTCTTGTTCAGGCAAGGGAAGCTTAACTCAGGTGGTTCAAGCTGGATCAGCTCGTTTGAGGTACAAGAGTTTATCTACAAAAAATGAAAGAAAATGTAGATTAATCTGATACGGAGAATAAAACAATCAGAGAACATTATTTGTTCTTCTACAAAAATAAATTGGTCATCTTTGACACAAGTGGGATGGCGATGCCATCGGCAGTAGTAGTATATTAGGGCAGTACTAGTCCCAATGAGATGGTATTGTATTTTTTTTGCCACCTAGATTAGGTGATCAAGAAAAGAAAGAGATGAGATCTGTATCTCAATTGAGATATGGCTATTCTTCGAGAGCAATAACACCCAAACTAAGGGCATCTCTAGCAGATTCCGTAAAAAAAATATAAAACTACATATAAAGGCTGTTGTAAACATATTTTAAGTTGACAAATTGGCTCCGGCAGAATAGATACTGTAAAACCGACCCTTAAATAACGTGGGACGCCTAAGTAATCGACATATATTTAGTTTTCCTTTTTTTCTCCCTTTTCTGCCTATTCTTCCTCGCAGCACCGAGCCAAGCCGAGCGCCGCCCCGCCCCTGCCCCAGCCTCGTGCGCCGCCCCTACGCCGTCTCGCTCGCCATGCCGCCCTTCTCCACGACCAGGTGGAGGTTGAGGCCGGCCTGCTCCGCCCTAATCCAACTTGATCCGGATCTGCGGCGGCCAATTCCGGCTAGCACCGTCCGATTTCAGCATCTTGTATGCGGTAGATTGCTATCCATCCATGGCCAGATTAAGTTGAGGCTCGCAGGAATTTGGCTGGACTCCGGCAAGTCTATCGCCGGAAGGTGTTGGCGCGATGTGAAATTTCCTAACCACTAGTGTTTGACTGGGATGCAGGGCCCTTTTAATTTTGCGGAGTTTTGCCTCGGAAACTTCAGATACAAGGGTTTGCGAGCGTGCATGTAAAAATATTTAAGGGTCGGATGATTTTAAGGAATCTGATCAGTGCCTTTTTTCACTAAAACGTAAAATTCAGTTATTTTATGAGTTTAACCATTTTTACAGGATCAGCTAGTGATGGTCTTACATGGATTGAAACATCGCCACCATGCGTGTTTGAAAAATCCCATCCACTTAACCAAGTTGATTTCCCTCGTAACAAATGTACAAATACAGCATGCTCGCCATTCGGCAAGCACATAATTTTCACAAGAATTCTTGGGAGAGCAAAGGGTGAATTGATTCAAGAAAGTTTTGTACTGAATATGCCTCCGACCTCCACCTTGCAACCACGGGCGAAGCTTGTATGTTAGGCGGCAGTCGGGCAATAATCCCCCTGCGCATCTGACGCGGTGGCTCATCGGGACTACGCGAGTTAGGGCTTCTCCAGGTCGATTGGTAGGGCTTTGGGGAACGGGGTGCTGTGGGCCGCCCGCTGTGGGTGGCGGAGGATCCGACGTTCCAGGCGGCGGATCTACGCATCGGTGCGGAGGTTGGCAACAGTGTGACCCTAATAGTGGCAGAGTGGCGATGGGCCTCGCGTGGGTCTGGCTTGAGGGAGAAAATTACAAAAAACCACCACATATCAGGCAGAAGTTTTAAAAAACCACCACTTTACGGAAAAAGTTTCAAAAAACCACCACTCTAGAGCTAACACGTTACTGAAGCGCTGATTCGTCTTTGACACTAGTTAAATCACGAAACTGACAATTGGAACCCGCTATCAGGCTGAGCGTGGCAATCAAAAAATGGTCAAGGAGACCATGAGTGAACAAATACAAAATTATGGGGTTTTTTCGCAAGTTATCGTGGGGCCTATTGTTAGTTCCATCTCTCTCTGCTTATCTTCTTCTCACCACGGGGAGGTGGCTCTCCACGCCGGAGCTCTCCACGCAGGAGCCCGCCAGCGCCACCCCCTCCCGCTCCCCTCCACCAGCCCCTGCGTGCGCCGCCAGCGTCGCCTACTCCCGCTTCCATCCGCCGGCCCCTGCACACGCCCGCGCCGCCCCGACGCGAAGCTCGCCCAGCCGCACCGTTGCCATACCCGCGCTCGCGTGCGCCCTCCCGAGGTGGCCCCTGGCCAGAGCTCGCCCTCACCGCCCCTCGAGGAACTCGCCAGCGCCATCGTCGGCCCTGGCCGAGTTTGCCCGCGCCGCCCCCCTAGGAACTCGTCTGCGCCTGTCCTTGGCCGTGCTTGCCCACGCCGGTGGGGGAGGAAGCCGGAGCGACGGAGGCTGAAATAGGGTGGTGCGGAGGGCAGTACGCGGCCGACGATAGGAGCGACGGTGATTGGAGAAGACGCAGAGGAGACGGTGGCCGGAGAAGATGCAGAGGAGACAACTTGATGTGCGGCGGAGCTCCGCCGGAGCGGAGGAAGATTGGGTTAGTCGTGGGTGCAGTGTTCATCTGGAGTGCGGAGCGGCGCGGACATCCGTGGGAGGCTTGGCCGCCTGAGCGTGAACGCGGTTAGTGGTCGGCGTCCTAGAGCGCCGCCTCCCTGTGAAAGGTCCAGCAGGATTTGGTGTACTCCGCCGCTGCTCTGTGCTCGCTAGCTCGTGGCCCGTTACTCAGCACGTTGTTTGGGTTTTCACCCCATTCTTCCTACTAATAAACTGAACAACCTTTTACTTCTTTTAATAATGCAATGCAATGTGGGAACTCACCGTCCTTGGTCCGCAAAAAAGAAAAGATTCTAGAAATGAAGACTGAATCTAGGCAGACACGTAATGGGATAAAAAAGTATCAGTCACTCTAATTTATTAAATTTCTCAAAAGTAAAATAGCGGACTTACCTTCTTTCCAACGATGTGCAACTTCTTCCACTGAGTGTAATCATTAATATCAAGGTCGCAGGCTTTGATATCTTCAGCCACAATGGCGTAACCGACATTGAATTCCTCATTGAACTGCATGTTTTCTACTGCACCTTCTTTTTCATATCTTCTTACTGTGATGCATTCTGTGGACCGTGGTGGCAGGACTGATAGGCTTATGTTGAAGACGTAACGTCCGGCGAGTTTTTCTTCTGAGACACCTATGCAGAAACTAACATAGGATTCTGTAGTGTTGATTATTTTGATTGAGGATAAAACTGTTTTATCTGGCACCGTGGGAAAGCATAGTTCGGGGGGATCAAACCGGATTACTTCATCTGAGGTAGATGCACATATCTGCAAAAGAAGAACACAGCCTTGGATAAATCGGCATATTGAAAACATTCAATTAGAGAACATTAACTTGCGCAGTTATACTGGTATCTATGATTAAGACTACTCATAGTGGAAGTAACTAAAATAGTGACATAGAGCTACATGCATTGCCAACTACTCCCTCCATACCAGTTTACAGGGCAATCATGCATTTCTAGAAAAAAAATTGACTACAAATTTGGCTAACAAAATATAAGATATATGTCAAAAAAATTATACCATTGGAATCGTATTCAAAAGAAGTTTCAAGATAGAATGAGTCTACAAGCTAATTAATTAGCTAGGTGGGCTCCAAGAAAGGATCCCGGACCTCTTTCCCACGTCGCCTCTCTGGCGACAAGGGAACCCCACTCCCCTGCCTCGCCGCCGCAGGAGGGGGGCCGGCAAAGCCGCGCGCACCGCGGGGAAGGTGGCGGCGGGGCGGTTTCTTCCCTCCCGCGACCCTGGTGAGAGGGAGCTCACTCGGGCGCGGCGGCGGACGGCGGACGCGGCGGCGACGGGCAGCAGGCGCGGCTGGCTGCGGTCGGCGCGGTGGCCGTGCGGGGTCGTGGCGCTGCTGATAGCGGCGGCGGGCGGAGCGGGCCATCCGGGCCCGATCTGGGCCGCGATGGGCGGCGCAGCGGGCTGTGCGGCGGAGGTTGGGCGCGGCGGCAGCGCTGTGTCCGGGGCGCGGTGGTCGTCCTCGCGTTGGGAGGTGCTGCTGGGCCTCTCCGGCTGCGCGCGGAGGGCAGCCGGTGGTGCTGCCATGGCCGGAGCAGTTGTGGAGGTGGGGATTGAGGGATGAAGGTTGGTCTGGCCAGGAGCACGAAGCAGGATGGCGGGACAGGTTCCGGGCTAATGCCTTGTCCTCGGTGGCTGGCCGGCCGCGTGAGGTGGCGATGGCGACGGCCGGCGCCGCTTCTTCTTGAAGGCATCGCCGAGGTGATGTTTCGTCATCCTGTCTGGAAAGCTCGGGGTAATCCCTAGATCCGCCGTGATCGGTCGATGGCGGCGCTCTTGTGTCGTCTTCCCTCTTGAGGGCATCGATTTGGAGCTGCTTTGGTCGGAGGGACCCGTGGAAGATGGTTGGTGTTGGCGTCGTGGGCTGCGTGGCAACGATGACAATGGTGAGCGGATCGGAGTTGCGGCATGTCCTTCGTCACCCCTGCCGTGATGGTGAAGTCGGAGCTGCGAGGCGACTTGTGGCAACGATGCCACTTGATTGGTTGCGTCGGTGCAAGGCGTGCTACTTTCTCCTATGAAGGTCACGGTTGAAGTCGGAGCTGCCTCCTCCTCGACGTGCTTGGGGGTTGACTGTTTGGCATAGGCTCACATTGGCTCTAGTGTCGTTCGCGGCGAGGGTCTCGGTGGCGGTCATCGAAGGTGAAGTCGGAATCGCTGGCTCGTGGAGGAGTGACGACGATGACGCTCGATGACATCCTCATCGATGGTTTTTCTTCTCGATGGCGTGTGTGCTCGTGTGGGTAGCCAGGTTGGCGGGGTGTCAGTGTGTGTTGTTGGTTTTCGCCCAATTTTCTCCTAAAAATTGGGCACTTTCTTCTTAATCAATGGATGAGGCAAAGCTTTTGCCTCCGTTTCAAAAAAAAAAAAATAATTAGCTAGGTTATCATAACATCACATTTTTCAAGATAGAATGAGTCTACAAGCTAATTAATACACTCATGCATAATACTACATCTAAGTTACTATGTATCAGTATGAAGATAATAACATAGAGTAGTATCATATGTATGATACTACTATATGTTACCCCCACTATAACTAGTCTAAAAAACCGGGCTATACAGCGGCGCCGCACAGAGTTCTTTCCGTGCGGCGGCTCGTTAGCTAGGTACTACGTATTTCTGCGCGCTCTGAATTGATTGTCCTGGAGTGTTCACTTTGGGCCCTGATGACGACAGCCAAAGTACCCAAACCCCCAAAAAATCAGGCAACTACGGACCTCATCCAACATTTTCCTGATCAAAAGAAATGACCATCGAGTGGCAGTCTGGGAGAGCATGCATGTCCCGTTCCAATAAAAAAAAAACACACGCATGTAGCAGCATGCATGTGCACTAATTACTCTGGCAAATTAATCTTGTTTAAACTTGGCAGCTACTTCTAATTAATAAGGCAACTGGGACCGAATTAATATGGCATTTGATAATATAGCAATTAGACCTAGTTAATACGTCAATTACCATTAACTAATCGAGTAATTATTGCTAATTAATCTGGAAATTGGTAAAATAGCAACTGTGCATAGTTACTCCGGAAATTACCGCTAATTAATTGAGTAGTTACTGCTAATTAATCTGGAAATTGGTAAAATGGCAACTGGGCATAATTAATCCGGAAATTAAGTCCCTAGTTCCCATACATACTCCCTCCATACCAGTTGGGCAATTACGTATTTTGAGAAAAAAAATTGATTACAAATTTGGCTAACAAAATATAAGATATATGTCACAAAAATTATACCATTGGAATCGTATTCAAAAGAAGTTTCCAATAATATAATTTTTGTGATATATATCTTATATTTTGTTGATCGAATTAGTAGTTAATTTTTTTTCTCGAAATACGCAATTGCCCTTTAAACCGGTATAGAGGGAGTACATGAACAATCGTCTTCTACCAGGGAACTTAGCTCCTTGTGTGGTCGTTAGCGTGAGCCTCTGTGTTGCCTGCTCGTTAGCGATGGCCTTCTCGCGTGACGTTCCTCCAGCTCTCGGCAGGGGCACCTTCCCGCTCGGTGCTCGACGACCGCGACCACTCTCCATGTCCGTGCTCGGTGACGGTCGCTCCCTGACGTGATTGGCTTCTTGCGCTCGTCGGCGTGCCTCCCTGCTATGCGCTTTCGCGGCGGCCTCCCGCTGATGCGCGCTTAACCCGTGGTGGTGGTCTCCTGTGCTCTTCACTTTCCAGCACGGTCCTAGGCACGGTTCTGTCCGTCGTCGCAATTTCCCAGCACGTTTTCCTTTCAAGACCTGTATACTAAAATATTCCCAATGGTAGTAATATATAGGAGTAACTCAATAACGGGCAACCGCTGCCTTCGAGCCGACCAACCAAGCTACGAGTTGTTTGTTTGATCTACATAAACGTACCTATCTTTATACTAAAAGCAAAACACGGCAGAGGTAAAAAAACAAAACACGGTCAAAACAAAAAAAACAGATAGCAAACCGAACGAATCATTAAACCGGCGAACTGCGACTCTGGTGCGGAAATTTGATTTAATTTTGCGATTTTCGGTAAAAAAAAAGATGTATGATGCATGAACTATTAGACGTCAGTGACAATCTATTCTAATTCGAAAATTCATTCCCAAAACGTAACTCCAATTTAAGATTTATTTTCACCAATAAATTATTATCAGCGTGACCTATAAAACTGCATCCATGTTGATATATCTTGAAACTTTTTATTAGCTTAAAATTTATCAACCTTTCTGCCCGTTATTTATCAACGTTAAAATGTGAAAAATTATCGCCCTGAAAAACTAATTTAACTTAGGATATTATGGGAACATGTTTATCTCACTATTTATCAACCACTATGCCTATTATTTATCAACGGTAAATGTGAAAAGTAATCGACCCGAAAAACTTATTTAATTTAGAATACTTTTGAGAATATTTTTAGCTCATAATTTATCAACCACTATGTTCGTTATTTAGCAATGGCAAATGTGAAGAGTTATCAACCCGGAAAGCTAATTTTATTTATAATATTTTAGAAACATTTTTTGCTCTCAAATTTATCAACCACTTCGCCTGTTATTTATCAACGGTAAATGTGAAAAGTTATCGATCCGAAAAATTAACTTAATTTAGAATATATTGCGAACATTTTTGACTTACAATTTATCAACCGCTGGTTATATTATTTATCAACGGTAAATGTGAAAAGTAATCGACCCGAAAAGCTTATTTAATTTAGAATACTTTTGAGAATATTTTTAGCTCATAATTTATCAACTTCTATGTTCGTTATTTAGCAATGGCAAATGTGGAGAGTTATCAACCCGAAAAGCTAATTTTATTTATAATATTTTAGAAACATTTTTTGCTCTCAAATTTATCAACCCCTCCGTTCGTTATTTATCAATGGTAAATGTGAAAAGTTATCAATCCGAAAAGTTAACATAATTTAGAATATATTGCGAACATTTTTGACTTACAATTTATAAACCTCTGGTTATATTATTTATCAAAGGTAAATGTGAAAACTTATCGACCGGAAAAGTTAATTTTATTTAGAATAATTTTGGGAATATTTTTAGCTCATAATTTATCAACCCCTATGTTCGTTATTTAGTAATGGAAAATGTGATGAGTTATCAACCCGAAAAGTTAATTTTATTTAGAATATTTTAGAAATATTTTAGCTCAAAATTTATCAACCCATCCGCCCATTATTTATCAACGCTAAATGTGAAGCTTACTTACCCCAAAATCTAATTAAGTTGAAAGTGATATTTACTTGCAAGTGTAGTTATTTGAGTTGCAAGTGGTAGTTCATTTGAGTTGCAAGTAGTTCTCCCACCCGTTATTTTTTCCCTCTTAAAACCACTAGCCCAACAAAGGGAATTGAAAAATAGTACAAATAACATGATTTTTTTATACAAAAGTAACAACAATATGAAAAAAAGAAAAATGATACGGAGTATTGAATTTCTAAAAGGGAATTGTACAAAGGGAATTGAAAAAAAAATTGCATAGCTAGGTTAAATTCAGAATAAATTCACGCAATCAAAAAATAACTGATACAAATGAAAATATCACAAAAATGAATTCGTGAAAAAAAGAAGTTCATATTTTAACGTTTATAACATGTATATTCGATAGTACAAAATATATCTGTCTCTGTATTGAACCAGAAGTACTAGTGGCACTTTTTGTTAGCCCATTAGCTGCGCGTGGCGGGAGGTGAAAGAGGTTGCAGGTTCGAATCCTCGTGGAGCACTTAATTTTTTCTGGCGCGTGCTCCCGTGAGAGTGGGTCGAATACGACAAACCAGATATGCGTGGACCGCGGGTTTTTCGCTCAATAACACACAGTTATCCAAAAGTAACGAGTATCCTATAAGATAGGGTCCGCGTCCCTTTTATTTCTTTTTTTTTTTGCTGAAGTGCAATTTGTGAAAACAATGTCTGTTCTGAAATTGATGAATTGAGCGAGCACATCACTGGTTATTTTCAAACAAGGGTAAAAATCATGGACAAAAATGGGACTGGACTATGTACGTACCGTTAACACAACAGGCCATAACAAGATTGATGATGTCAACCATTTGAATGGGGAAGTAGGCGTGATAATGAAATATGCACACTTCTGCTAGAGACGTGGATCATGTTTTGCATGGGGATGAGCGGCTACTTAGCACATATACTTACAAAGATAGTCTGAAAATGTATAATCGAATCAAATAAATAACGTTCAAGATTATGTTCTTAGTCAGAAAACAACTGACACATATTTGTACTGTCCAGTTGTAAATTTTAATTTATCTACATTTACAATTTCATAAAACGCATAGGTGACATTGTCAAATCACGGAAACCAAAATGAGAATTAGACTATTGTCCAACCAGAAAACCAAAGTGGCATATGTTGAACTGTTAATTAGTTTACTGTACACGTGTACTTATACCCTAGTCGAGTAGATCCAAATTCTTAAACAATCGCAGATTATAATAAGAAAGATAATTAAATCTTCGCAACTTTAACTAAGTGACTATGCTCACCTCGGATTCTGCCTCTGTTGGCGGCACACTGGATTCTTGTGTACTATGTAGACTTATCGAATCTGAGATTATTAGGGACCGAAGTGAAACATCCACTTTGGGTACCTCAGCCATATATGTTACCGTCAGATTCACTTCATCTACCAATTTACCTTCCTCTTTATGGAATATATCTTCAGCTATATTCTCACTCATAAGGCTGTCATTTACTTTGGTGCTCCGGACAATGAAATCACCAATGTACTGCCAATCTTGTGGTGCCTTTTCTAGTGGTTGCAATGTTATGTTGACACTATACTTCGATCGTGGAGCCACAATGTCTTTGTTTGGTTGTATACAATATGGCAGGGGACTCTTCGTCTGGATGGCGAACGCAATAAAATTATTTGTTTCGTTGGTTAGCTCAAGTAAGCATGATATGTGATTGTTGAGCTCGAAAGGAAAACGTAGCTCGAGAGGCTCAATTCCAAGCAAGTCATCATCCAAGTAGGGGCTTCTCTGCAAGAACCAAACAAGATGCATTGCAACAATGAGATTTACTTTTCCTAGAATCTTATTAGCTCTGTTTTCATTCAGGTGGAAACTTGTAGAATTAGAAGAGTAGGCAAAAGGTAATGTATGTTATTTATTTACATTAATGTAGGCACAATCTTTTGCATGTATACTATATTGCTATCACTTAATCTTTTATCATATATGGGTGCTTAGCGGAAAGAATGCATCTCTTCAATTCAAAGGCCGGGGGTCTGAGCCTCCTTTTCGAAAGGATAAAAAAAAGCCGGAAAGAAGGCATCCACGTTATGGAGCACAAATGTAAGAGTCATCTCCTACAATGCACAATTTCTTGGTTTATTTCTCGTGTGCATCAACATGTAGATAGCACTTCCCTGTGGAGCAAGTTATATAGGCCTTTGTTTCCTTTTACTCTTCGAAACAAAACAATGATATCTGAAGAACAATGGAAGAACCAATGAAGTATTTCTACTGTCAAAGTTATGAAGAGCACATGAGCTTACTTGGCCAATGGTAGATTCCTTCGCATTGCTGATTTGCCTATCCATGTTTTCCAGTTCATTGATCTCACGTACTATGTCCGATATAAAAGGCCTCTTATAGGGGTCCTTTTCTTGGCAGAGTAGGCCAATCTCGATGAGTTTGGTTATCTGTTGGTATCTAAATGGTGTTTCTTTCCCTGATTTATGACATCTATGCCTCCATCTTCTAAGTACCTGCCATTTGACACAGCTGATATAGTGAAAAAATATTTAATGCCCACAATTTGTATAAACATAGGGTAGACAAACCATGTCAGCTCGATTCTAGAATCAGTTCATCCGTCTTTTAGTAAAGATCTCTTTTAAATTGTAGCACCATGATGAAATCAATATGACAGAGAACACTCAGAATGAAAATTAAGTATAAGTATACCAGAAATGTAATTCCTCTTTCATTTAGAAAATTACAGGGTGCTCAATTACTGTTTATCTTATCTTCCCTTTTAGAAAAATTTACAGATCCTAAAGTCACTTGAAAACACATTCGGTTGTTAACCAAGTTAGTCAATATTAGTTCACAAGATAAATAAATTACCAAGATTTTGGACCTTGGGTGCCTTGTCCATCCTAGGGAGTACCCACTTTACAGGCAACAGGAAGAACAAAAACAAGCGTCACAAAAACATGTGCTTACTGTCTCATGTGCAATATTTTATGGATTACCATTAAGTTAAATATACAGCAACTTGCAACTAGCTTACTCACGTTAATTGAAAGAGTATGTTTTTAAGGGGGTATACAAAACCTCCTAACGATATGCAACAAAAATATTTGGCTAAATCTGTAAAAAGGGACCATCTACAATGGAAAACAGAATACATTATCAATTCATGAAAAAAAAGCCTTACATTGCTAATATCGGGAACACTCCTAAACCCTGTCACCAGTTCGATTATTATGATGCCGAGGCTATACACATCAGACTGGACTGACATTTTGCCATTCTCTAGGTATTCTGGAGCGGTGTATCCGCTGCATGAGAATATATTAATTGTAGTAGAACATTGAAAATGGACCGTATGGAAGGTATTGAAAAAGTCATGTCGTAAATTGCTTACAGTGATAAAAAGCGGGTTGTACTTTTAGTTTGTGAGTTTTCCATCATCCTTGATAAACCGAAATCTGTTATTTTTGCTACCATATTATAATCTATTAGTATGTTTGCCGGTTTCAGATCCATATGAATAATATGCTTTTTCATATGAAGATACTGCAGCCCCTCGCATATTCCTTTTATTATGAAATAACGAGTGTCCCATGGAAGCCCTCTTAATTCATCTGCAAAATAAAAGGCACAAGAGCATGAGGTATTTCCGCATTATTTGTGCACTGTTAGACATAAGAAAATGATATAATTGTTAGTCTGTCCCTTATAAAATTGTTACTGAAGAGTAGAAATTAAAAAGAGATAGAAGAATTGCCACCACCCAATCACATTCCTGTCATTTCTGAGTGTACCTGCAATATATTTGTCTAGACTTCCGCTGTTGATGTACTCAAAACAGAGTATTCTTTCTCTATCCTCGGCATAGATGTATTCTTTTGATCCTTCATATTTCATTGCTTTATGTTCTGTATTAGAACAGAATCCAAGAAACCGAACAATATTCGTATGGTTTACATTCAATAGGCTGTTAACCTCCCGGCGAAATAGCTTCTCATCTATTGTCTGGTTGTTCCTTAGCCTCTTCACAGCAACTTCTCCATTTTTTAGGACACCCTGTTTAAAGTTGGTTCACATTAGAAAATATTTGAACGTGCGATGCAACTATTTGTGAGAAAATTTGGCATGCATACATAAAACTTAGCCCTAGCAGCATATATACCACTCAAAGTATTTTGCTTGGCAGCACAGAGACATAGCGGTAATTTGATAAACTTAACTACCAATCGAACATTTTTCCAGTATTTTAAATTTGCTCTTTTGTCGGAACAAATAAAAAAGGTTTTAATCAATCACGTGAGATATATAGGTTGTTTAAACCAGATTTTCTGTGAAAAGTTAAGTTTACCTTGTAAACGGTTCCAAATCCGCCCTCTCCAATAATTCGCTCTTGGGAGAAATTTTGGGTGATGCTCTCTAGAGCTGATAACTTTACATCTCTTGGTTCGATGCTTCCGTCAAATATGCGCTCCAATACGTCATGTTCCATATTTCCCTGGTCCTCCTAAGTCGCAGTTTCCGACATTAGTTACACAAATCTAATGCAGTTCATGAGCGATGAGACTAAGCATACAAGGAAGGAGTTGCGTACCTATTGGAGACTTGGGCTGAGCCCTGCAGGTGGTCGACGGAGCGCAAACTGGAACTATTTATGGAGATATCCAATAATTTGATCAAAGAAACCCTGCATTTGAATGAAAATGATGAGAACTACACTGAAAAGGATAGAATAATGTCCATTCTGAAATTTGGAGAAAAAAGGGGTTAGCGAAATCGACCCTGGACTTCAAATAGTACCTGAAATAGGCACCGTGTATCTGTTAGTACCGGGAAAAGGAAAGGTAACTGGCTACTCTCACTGATGATACAATCTCCCTGTGCACTTCACTTTGGTGTTGCACACATACGTATGACTGCACGTACGGCAGCTGTAGATAGCGCGTGTGTGCCTTGCCGGGCAGCAGTTGGCCATGGCGAGCAGGCCGTCAGAAGCACAGATGGAAGCAGCATTGGCACATCCGTGGGGAACGTGGTCCGCGCGTGAAACCAGGAACTCGTCGCGTGGAGCTCGTGGCACTCGCCAAGGCCATGATCCGCGCCGACGCCCAGGCCGTGGCGCGGCTCCGCTCCCAGGCAGCTCTATGCCGCCGCGTTGGCATCGTGGAGTAGGCCAGCGGCATCGATTCGAGCCGTCCAGAGCCATGGAGGCTGCGGATGTTAGGGCATCTCCAACGCGGCGACCCATCCCGCGCTCGCGCGTGCGTTCGGATGGGTCCAACCGGACAAATCCGCGGCCCAACGCGGCCCCGCATCGCAAATGCGGATGGCCGCGGTGTCCGGGACGACGCAAATCCGGCCCAAATCTGGGCTAGGTTTGCGTGGCCGCGGATGGCACGCGCCGGTCCGTCCGCCTACCCACCTCCTTGGGCCGTCGGGGGCGGGCGTCATATTAAATGTGGGGGTCCCTATCCCCACTCCCCACCTCCACTTGACGGTTCCACGCACGCGCCGCCGCCGCCGAGGCCAGCTGGCCCGGCGAAGGACGGCCGCCGTCCTCCGCCGGGCGCAAGGAAGCGGCGGTCTCCACATCGGAGAGGCCGCTCGCGTCGGCGCGGCATTGGCGCAACCCGCGCCGCAGCTGCTGCCGATGCCGGAGGAGGAAGAAGTGGCCGCATCTCGCGGCGGTCATTCGCACCTCCGCCTGGCCTCCGGAGCGGACCTGCGCGCCGCTCTGGCGCTGTCCGCGGCGGAGGAGGAGGCGAAGTGGCCGCATCTCGCGGCGGTCATTCGCACCTCCGCGATGGAGGAGGCCCGGCCGGTCGACGCCGAGGCCTGGACGTTGCTCGACCAGGCCCGCGAGAGGAGGAAGCACGGCGGCGGCGGGAGGGAGGCGGGCGCGAGAGGAGGAGGCGGGCGCCGAGCGCCAGCGGCGAGAGGCGCCGAGGCGGGCGCCTCGGGCGGGCGCGGGAACTGCGGCGGCGCTCCGGACCCGCACTCGGCGAGGAGGCCTGTGGTCACCGTGGCCGGAGTCCGCGCGGTCGAGCCACAACAGCGCCTCGCCGCCGGGGACGTCGTCGCCGACGGCGACGACGCCCACAGGGACTAGGCGGCGCATCGGCGGCCACCTCGTCGTCCTCAAACCCTAACAGAGGGTTTTTTATTTGTTTTTAATTTTAAAGCCCATATAGAGAGCTTCTTTTGGTAGTTTAAATTTGCCCAAAATAGGGCATATGTACAAATTTGCTCAAAATAGGGTATATATTTAATGAAACTTTATTTAGGTTTAAATTTTTCCTTTATTTTTTATTTTCTTCACATATGCGATGCGTCCACGAGGTGGGAGCAAACCAAACCAAAACGAAACGCGATCCAGATTTTGCAGAGCTAGGCGCGTACATACCTCTTGCTGTTAGCGGTAGAGCGCGCGGACCGGACGGGCTAGCTGAAGAAGTTATTGGCTGTGTTTTGATATGAGCGGTGAAACCTATATATCGCGGTGTCCTGGTGCATCTATACTCCCCAAGTCGTCCCCTGAAGTCTTCCCTTTATTGTGTCACCTAAGGGCATGTACAATGGTAGAGAAGACATGCCTTCTCTTACCCCGCCACATCAGCTAGAGAATGCATTAGATATAAGTCATACAATGCATTATCTCTTACAGCCATCTCTAGCAATTAATACGAATAATTAAATTTTGGTAGAAAATTTGTTGTTAAGGGAAGACATATGTGATACAATGGAGAAAATAGTCATCTCTTATTTCCTAAGAGATGATCCCTTAGCTAAGGGAAGACAACCTTCTCTCTTCATTTTCTCTCCTCCAACTAAGCAAAAATCTGACGTGCCATCTCTAAGAGAAGGCTGACATCACCGCATTGTACGTGCCCTTACATGCTCTGTGCACGGTCCCATGGTCTTCAATACTCATTGAAATCGATCGACCTGCATGTAAGGGTGAACTCCGCAGCGCCGCAGTCGCAACATGTACTAGACCGAATCATTTATATCTCCCGTGGCCTTAATACACTAGTAGAAAAAGGGCCTGTAATCCCGGTTGGTAAGGGCCTTTTGTCCCGGTTTTGGAACCGGGACCAACCATCCGGGACTAAAGGCCCTCCCCTTTAGTCCCGGTTGTAAGGTCCCGCCACGTGGGTTGCTGGCGAGCGTCGAGGAAATAATCTTTAGTCCCGGTTTGTAACACGAACCGGGACTAAAGGTTATTTCGTTATTTTTTTAATCCATTTGGTTATGCCCAATTATTTTTCGCTCTTTTTTTTTTCCTATTTTTTCCAGAATTTCTAGTATTTCAGTTATTTAACTAGTTTAGTCTCTAACTACACTTAATCTCTAACTACGCTTAATCTCTAGTAAAACTACTTACCCGTGGTCCAACTTCCCGCTCGATCACCCATCCTCCCACTACTCCAGCACTAGCACGCTTAACTTCCAAGTTCCTTTTCCGTCCCACTTCCAAGTGCTTCGCGCGTATGTTGTGATACTAGTATCATATCAATTCTATTAACATGTTAGTCGATGTCACACTTATTTATTGTTCGAATTCCAAATAATTATTTTAATAAACAAAACTAATGGCGTAATAACATGTTGTGATAATTGTATTATAATTTTATTTTTTTATAAATATTAATTTTTTTAATTTGTATTATAATTGTTCTTTAGTATTAAATTTTTTAATAATTTTTTTGCCAAACTTTGAAAATTTGAAAATCTAAAAAATTGGCTAACTTTATGGTTAAGTAATAGTAATCTTTATGCATGATGAAATTATTAATTTAAAAATAAAAAAATATAAAATCCTGAATTTCTGGCAAAAACTAAAATCTTCCTGCTTTCGTAGTTTCATTTGGAATTTTGAGAATCTAAAAATTGGCTAACCGGGTAAACCCGGGTGAAATTGGATGTAACTTTTTCCCACGATGATTTTGATATATTATACGTTTTTTTTCGACGTCGTATGCAAAAGTTAATGCGATTTTACAATTTTTCAAACCTTTTTTGCAAAAAAAGTGAAAATTCAAATTTGTTAATTTTTCCTAATAGTAGGTTGCATAACATACAAGAATCTGAAAATATTTTATTTTTTGAATTTTCTATCATTTTCTTTTCTATTTTACAGTGTTAAAAAAGACGATCCACGGGGGGGGGGTGGAGGTGCGTGGGGAGCCAAAAAAAAATCCAAAAACTGTTTAGTCCCGGTTAGTAATACGAACCGGGAAAGGGCTTAGTCCCGGTTGTATCCGGGACTAAAGGGTTTTGTCACCCATTAGTCCCGGTTGGTATTACGAACCGGGACTAAAGGGTCCAAACGAACCGGGACCAATGGGTGGGGCCGCCTCGCGCGGAACGAACCGGGACCAATGCCCCCCATTGGTCCCGGTTTGGTTCAAAACGGGGACATTTGCTCCCAGGGGCTTGGGACGAAAGGTCTCTTCTCCACTAGTGATAATAGTAGGCCTGGTAGCTGCAGTGCGAGCTCCGACGCCATCCGCTACACCAGGGTTTTGCATGTGCTTTTGAATTTTGATACGTCCACCGTCCTCTCGCCGTAAGTCCGGCCACCGTCTACCATTGTCGGCTCCCCAAGGCTTCCTCGCACGCAAACCGATCTGTGCGCTATGCATCGTGGGTCAGGGGCTGGGTTTCTTTTCTTTTCTTGCATAGGCCATGTATTATCAACCCTTACGAGAATTTCCTTACAAGTATAAGAAATCATGGTATAAATCTTTGAAAAGTGGACAGAGATTTGGTGCACATGGGCACCAGTGCTCTCTCCATTTTCAGTTCTTTGAAAATTTTAAAACCTCACACTTTTATGTTTTCAAAAATTATGACGTTAAATATGTAGATGGATATGTTCATGAGAAATGTATACAAAAAAATCCCGATAAAAATACTTAAAATTTTGTGAAATACAAAAAAATCAAATTTCTGACAAAAGGATACACTATTGTAATACTATTTTACTACCATTTACTATCAAAAAAAATTCTTTTTTATATTGTTCAAAATACAAAGTATTTTTAATGAGACTTTTTTCATACACCTCACCCGTATATATCTATCTATGTATTTAACGTCATAATTTTTTGAGACTTAGAAGTGTGAGATTTTAAAATTTTCAAAAATCTAAAATGAAGGAGAGCATTGGTGCCCATGTGTCAAAGACACTTTCCGTTAAAAAGTTCAGAACAATTTGCGCAATGAGCAAAGCTAGCTGTGGCCTTATGCCTCCGGCGTAGCATATCTCGTGCTGGAGAAAGCTTGAAAAACCCCACTAGCGTTAATCTCGTGAAATACTACCAAGTTTCTGGTTTCTGCTAGCATCTGCCCCCATCTGCCTCGTCCTCATCATCTACGACCGAGAATTGACGGGTCACCACCTCCTCTGCTAGCTGCTCCAGCGGCTGGAGGGGGTGGGGAACTCCGACCCGCTCGCTCGCTGTTGTAGAAGGGTCCCTAAAGTTAGAGTTTTGTCAACCAGCATCGTCGTTATGGTGGCTATGGTGTCTTTGTGTAGGATAAAATAAGGTATATCCGCATCCTCGTGCACCTCGTTGGTGGCGCTCTCATTGGTGGCGTTGAGGGGAAAGGGGATTCGTCTGATAGTCGCTTACTTGGAGTGGTGGATCTGTTATGTACTACGCGTGTTATAGGTTTGGTGATAGATGATAAAGATCAATTCAAGGATTCAATGGCGACGACTTAGGCTCTAAGGCGCACTGGTCCTTAGGGGCACGTGCAAGAAGACTAGCTTCTTGATTGTCATCAACAACATCAAGCCGATTCCGGTAAGGGAGCGGCGACAACAGTGCGTCGGTGGCTCTCTCTGGCGGTTGTAGTGGTCTCTAGGTGGTCCAAGGACTTCGATATAATTTTTTGTAATGTTTGGGATGCTTTATACTTCTTGTGAATTCATGGAATAGATTCGGATCTTTCTAGCAAAAAGGTTGTAACCTGCTTTCACTACTTCGGGAAATCTCATCGTCGGAACAATCTACCCTCGGTGCGAGGGGGGTATGCGATAGCACGAGCCTCAATCATCTTTGACGCTGCCACCGGTAGCTAGCATTCCTGTCGGTGTGAGCCACGGGAGGCGAGTGAGGTTGCAGGCGTGTCCGCCATGCCGCGTGCTCCTGCGCGTTGGTGACTTATTGGTGGAAACATGCCTTAGGCTACTCATAGTGGAGAGTAACATAGGGTCCATAGTGGGTAGTAACTTGTATGCATTATGTTATTTATGATGTTATAGACTCATCTTGTCTTGGGGTATGTGACATAGGTATACCATATCGTGTACTCAACGTTGATATCCCTAGTGCGGATTTAGGTAGGAATATGCAAAGCCCATGAAGAAGTAGAAGAAAGCCAAAGCCCGGGAACTATTTAAAATAGGCATGCTAGGCCCATATCGATTAAACCGATATGTGCGGTGACCCGGCATACCACTGCATTTTGTAGTATACAAGTCGTTGATATGACATTCATGAAGGGACTTCTTCACAAATATCACATCCCTCAGAGTGGTGCAACAGAAACATTGCAGGTCATAACACTCAAGATTATATTACAAACATGGTTCTTAACAAGTTCGTATTCTCACAGGTCCGATGAGAACACCCTACGAGATTACTTAAGTATCATTACAACTCAATCTTAATAGACATGACGAGCTCAACAACTTATTTAGGTAAGTCAGTACGCTGCTCGGCTCTGAGATGTCTAGGGTAAGACTCTACTCCTCCGCCTCTGTGTTGTCAACTCCGTAGATTATCCCATAGTCCACGCCTTCAACTCCTCCTGAAAGGCCTGGCTCTTCATATAACACCTCGTAGTCACCTTCGGGCGCTTCGGTACAGGCCTCCTCTTCATAGTCATAGTCTAGCAATGGAGTCGTAAGAAAGTGAGTACAGAGGTACTCAACAAGTTCAAAAGAGAAAAATATGTTTGATGCACTAGCTATGACCATTGATCAGAAAATGTCAGGTCAATGCATGTTTCGCAAATATTTCTTCAAAAGGTTTATTTTATTCTGAAAACTATGCCCGCCAGTCTTCACAGGTTGACCAGAACTTCACGGAGTTCCTTTCTTGCCGCGTTCGTAGTTCCCTTCCCGGAACAGGGAGTGACAGCCACAATTTTATACACTCTGCAAAGGTGCGTTACTTTTCTCATAAGAGAACTTATCCTTGTTGCCAACCGGGTGTACCTTCCCGTCCACACTTCCTTGGTGTGAGGCCCAGTATAAGAACCAAGCCAATCACTGCCTTTTCCTCGACTCCACATACCCACCCTTTTGTCCCACTCACATATCCCCGGTAGAAATCTTCCGTTCATACGGCTTTACCCACGATATGCTATGGACAATCCATCATAGACGGTAGAGCGCTCTCATCCACACGGATGGGGATTTTAAAGGATTTCCCAACCTACTACAGTGTTCTCGCAACACGCAGCTAGGCTCTATCAAGTCCGTTGATATGCAGAAGGAAAAAGATACAACTGACTTCCCTAGAGCTATTATAGATCTCATGGTTAACGCGATATGTACGGCGCTAGAATCACTAGACGGCATTGGTGATTAGTCCTAGGTGAGTAGAACCCTTGCAATGGAACCTCCACCATCAACACATACCATGGTTCCATTGCCCACCACATAGTCATATTCATAATTGGAAAGTAACATTTGATTTTCAATGCAGGAGTGATAAGTATATTGCTTTGCGATTAAATTGATATAAAATAATCAATATGACATGAGCAAGAGTGAACTTGCCTGGAGACTGTGAGATAGTGCAGGTCGAAGGTTTGGATGGAACCTGAACCTCGGGTTCTGAAAAGAAGCATCATTGTCCGGTAAGGGCAATGTTATAAAATCCAAACGATACATGCATGAGTGGTTTTATTTTTATGTTGAATCCCTTTCCCCGAAGTATTTATTAAGTTTTGTGGATTTAAATCTTTATTTAAATATTTATGCCTTAGGCAGTAATTTATAATCTTTAGATATTATTTAATATGTTTTTCCTTGAAAAGGAAAAGATTTAAGAGTAATAGAAATTTCCTTTGGAAAATTACTTATTTCAAATAAAGAATTTGAAATAATAGAGTTTTTCCCCTTTTTGGAATATTTATTTCAAAAGAAAGGACTTGGAATATTAGAATATTTTCTTTTTGGAAAATATTTGTCTTTCAAAAGAAAGATTTGGAATAATAAAATTTTCTTTTGAAAATATTTGATAAACAAATATTTAAATTCATTTGGAATTTTCCTTGATTTTATATCAAAGGCAAATTTCAAATTTCAAATTCCAAGTTTAGAATTCAATTCAAAATTTCCAAAATTCGAACTTGTGTTTTTTATTGCCTTTCTTATTTTATTCTGGTTGAGAATTATTTTTAATATATTATTCCAATTTTTCTTGAATTTTTGGAGGTATTCATGATTTATTTGGAATTTTTCAAAGTTCAAATGTTATTTGAATTTATGAAAAGACCAAACTGCCCCTGGGCCCACCTGTCAGGTCAACCACTTGGTTGAACCGGACCGGGCCAGGTCAGTCGGCCCACTGGCCTCACTTTCCCCTCCTCTCTCTCTCGCACGAACCCTAACCCTAATCCTTGGCGATCCCGTGGCGATGGCGTCCTGGCGCCTCTCCTGCTCGACGGATGTAGCAGCTGGGAGAAATATTGTGAGGACAATTTTCCTTGCGGCAACCTTGTGAAAAGATTCAAAATTGATCTAGCGAAGCATGATTTGAAGGTTCATACCTAGAGAACTGTAATCATTCGACACCAGCATTGACGTCGGGAATATGATCTCATCGTCGAACGAAGAGTTGAAGATAACTTATTGTAAATGTTGTCATCTTCATTGGGGTGGAGACCAAGAAGAAGACAACAATCAAACTCTAATATAATCTATGTACATACTACTTTAATAAAAAACTCCACGCATAGATCGGGTTCCCCACCCCTCCTAACGCCCGCGAGGCCGGCCGAAGGAGGAGGAACCAACCTACAGTAGAGACGGAGGTGAAGGAGAGGCTAGGGTTTCAGGAGGCGGCACTGAGGCGGAACTTACGTACGGAATCGGATATGGGGCTTGCTACGTAGTGGAACCGAACTTCTCAGTAGAAAATGAACTTAATTATGGCGCTATCCCCATTTGCATCATTTGAAAAACAGTATTCCGATATGCTCAAAGACAACTGATATATTTATATTTTCAGTAGGAATGAACTTAATTATGGCGCTATCCTCATTTGCATCATTTCAAAAACAGTATTACGATCTGTGCTCAAAGATGACTGATATATTTATATTTCAGTAGAAACGAACTTAATCATGGGGCTATCCTCATTTGCATCATTCCGGTGCCTGATGCACAGTTGACAGATGTGTACATTTTTGCAGATAAGCCCATGTACCCCAGACGAGCTTATCCGATTGGACCATCCTGGGCTCCGCTTCACCTTTTCGCAAAACAAGACAGCATTGTCCTCAATTAACATTACAGATTACTATACTGGCTTTCGTCTATTTAACGGTGGTACAAATAATATGGTGTGTTACCAAGCATATCCTGAATTAGGGATTTTGGCACCTTGGTCTGCTCAAAGAGTACTCATAGCAAGGGAAATAAAGGAAGAGGAACTAGAAGACAAGCACTACGACAAGTTCTTTATGTGGAATCACTACAGGAATTTTGTAATTTGCTGTAGGTTTGGAGATTTGCCGTGAGCAATTATCGGGGCACACGGCAAACCAAATTTGCCGCAGGCTAGTACAAATGCACACGGTAAATTTCAACTAAAACTCACGGCAAATACAAATTCACGGCAAAATAGGCGTCCACATGTCCCAACCGTTTACAACTCACGGCGTAGTAGGTTTGCCGTGAGCCTGCAGTTGACCTACGGCAAAATTCAGAGATTTGCCGTGTGTGTCAGAAAAGGCCTACGGCAAATTACCGACGCTCACTTTCAGCCGCCCGATCCAATCCAATCGAATCCACCGTACAGAGAAAACACACGATCCGTGGACAGCTGGCCCCTCTTTCTTATCCTCTCCCTCTCCCTCTTATCTTCTCCTGCTGCTGCCCGCCTGCCCGGTGAGTGTGTGGCGAGTGTGTGGCCATGGACGCGGAGGAGTTCGTCGACGCCGACGCTCCGGACGTGGTGGCGGAGATGAGGCATATGCCGGCGCACGCGTGGAAGATTCCTCCCCGCCCCACCCCATCCCAGCGGAGGCGGCGCTTGCCCCGGCCACACTCGCGGCGGTGCGGAGGACCCGCTCGAGGCGCTCGTCCGGGCGGCGCTCCACACGGCCACACATTGCTGTGTTTTTTTTTTTTTGTTAGAAACTGATAGATTTGCCGTAAGCCAAAAACTAACACACGGAAAATGGGGTATATGGGACCCACTAGGTTACTTAACGCCGTTAGTCTGTGGTAGTTTGTCGTAGGCTGTGAAAAACCCACGGCAAAAGCGTTTACCGTGTGCCTTTCTATTTGCCGCAGGCAATTTAGACTATTTAACGGTCAGGATTTACCGTATCGATTTGCCGTGTGCGTTTTACAGCCTTTGCCGTAGGTTCCTAGCCTACGGCAAATTACTCGATTCCTGTAGTGTTACTTGGTACAATATCTTATTATTATGAACTATATCGATTAGTAACAAGCTAACCGGTCTATTTTGCTTATGTATTCGTAATTGGTCTATCTGATAGAGGCCTGCTGAAAAGCACCTCCATGCTAAACATGATGGCGTCAGTTGAGCGTGTAAATTGTCGGGACAGGTTCCTATTTCACATGATTTAGTGTGTCAAACAAAGGCCCAAAGGAACGGAAAGAATGCTGTTGCCATTTGGTTAAAATTGGGACATGTTTTGTACGCAGCGGACCGGCGAGGGGGCGCCCCAGCCTCTAGCTGAATGCAAATGCGTCTAGGACGGCGAAACTGGTTCACGTGAGCAAGGACTCGATTCTGACCATGGTCTCTGCCATGTTTTCTTGTGTGGGATTTTGATGTGCGAGTAGCTAGAAAAAATGATATAGTACAAAGAACTTTACCATCTCACGGCCCGATCTGTATATCTACAATCGAAAAACTTCTCAGATGTGATTGGATATATCGTCGAGACGACGAAGTCATATGCTCTAATTACTTTACCTACATAGGTGGAGTTATTTACGAGAATATGCATAGAACTTTATGACGAGTGGGACCAGAGTGACATCTATGATGTGGCAAAAAAAGCATCGAATATTTTTTAGCTGGCCAAAAACCTCGAATTCGTAAAAACTGGAGCTCCCCTCCCTAAAATCAGAGCCGGACGTGCAGCGCTGGCACAAGCAGGTGCAGGCGTGGGGACATGCGCTGGTACGAGCAGGTTCAGGCGTTGGGGCTTCAGAGGTACAGCTTCAGTCCTATCAAAGTAGTACTACTGAGTGTAGCATCAGAGGGGAATCAAAGACCAATACACCTAGCTAGAAGTAGCGATACATGCCAGTTCTGAACAGATACGGCTAGCGGTGGGCCAGCTGGTCAACAAGATGCTCGAATCTCCGTGACAAGCCGACGGTGCCGATAAGGCCTGGGCGCCCTAAGGGCCGGAGAAAAGTGTGGACGCGGGTTTCTCCTCTTTTCCACACTTTTAAATGCCTAAGAAGAACCCGATGCAAGATCCCTCCCTGGATCAGATGGAGGAGTGGCAATGAGGTACTGCATCGACGTAGCCCAAGCCGCCGTCATGCCGTCATCCTCGCCGGCCTCCTCCCCATCGGCGGCTTCAAGGAGCGACCAAAATCGCCCCCCGATCGCCTCTAACGGGACTTTGGAAATTTCGGAGCATTTTTACAGTTCATTAGTTGTCACCGCAATAATGCTGAGTCTACGGACATATTCTTACGGGAAGTGGTTTACGGACGGACGTGTCTTGTAGGTGTTTGCCCTGTGCAGAATTCTCGGAACAACCTGCACCAATTGTTTGATGCCACGACCACGTCCGTAAGCTCATTCCATAAATCCCTTATGTAAGTGTAGAGCCTCGACCTAGGCCTCAGCGGAGCTACATCGGCCGTGACAGCGGCTCAGCACCGGGTACAAGCTGAACCTCTCCGACAATGGTGGCGCAAGGGCAGGAGAAGCCGCGGACCAGGTGCGGCATGGCGGGGGACCGGAAGCAGCGCTGGTGAGCAAGGAACGGCGCATGGCGGTTCCAAATGAGTGAGGAAGAGAAGGATCAGCGTGGATGGGAGTGTGAGGGTGACGGCTGTGCTTCGGGGAAGAGGAGGCACGACTTAACAAATAAAATGATACGGGCACCACCTAGGGTTGCCCATGAATTTGCCCTGATTTTTTCCGGCCAACAATCTCTCCAAACCTCTGATAGAAGCTCCCTAATTACGCGGGCACTGCGCGTATCTTGAAACTAGGGTAACGACGAACCACCGAGTAATCCCTCGACATAGGAGAAACCTCATGCGAAGGTAGTCGTAACCAAGATGCAACCCGTACGTCGACGAAGACGAACCTCACGCCATGTGTTATCATATCATCGATGATGCGAGAATCTTGCCGCCAAAGTGTACACACACAAAGTTATACATAGTTTATTCAGAAACTGAAAATATTCAATCTCTAAAGTCTCTGAATACATGAGGCGTAGACACTAGCTTTTATGCCGACTACAAAACCAAACTAGTATCCTTGATGGACACGACCGGCCGGGAAACTATACATCATACGTGATTACCATTACAAAATAGACACGTACCAGACAGAGGTAACAAAATCCCAACCATGTCAAAATGACTCCATAACGTTTATTCTCCAAGATCCACTAATCAGACATGTATTTATGTTTTGTTCGTTGCCAAATTTGACAGCAAAATAGCCCACCACTCTGGCCTATAAAACCCCACCTCTCCCATCGCTCTCAATCACTCCCAACCCTAGCCGCCTTACTCATTTGCCTCTCACTCTCTTCCCTCACACTCCCGATCTCTCCAATGATGTCCCCGTTTGGCGCCGATGAGGCTCCTTCGTCTTTCACCTTGCCCTAAAGGACATTAAAAAATGCAAAATTAAACATGGTCAATAATCTAAACAGAATACACAAGTAAACAAGAGCACATAAGTAAAATGCATAAGTAAACATAAAACATAATTTAGAAATGCATAATATAACATATCAAAATAATCTAGAACATAACATTAGTAGAGAAACCCTTATAGGCGTTTCATGTTAGTGCCGGTGCCTAAAAGTGCCACGCAACTAGTAAATACTAGTAGCGTGGCGAAGTTGCTACCCTACTAATAATTGATTAGTAGTAGCAATTAGTAGTAGCATGCTGGCCAGAAATCCACGCTGCTGGTATTTTGAAATCCAGAAATCCCCTGATCGGCCTCTTTCAGCCACACACACATACGAGACCAAACCAACCCTCTTTTCCCCCCTCAATATCGCTAATCTTATCCCTTCCCCCACGTCCCCCTCCACGCGAGCGCCGGCCACCGCTCTTCCCTCCTCTCCCTCACAGTACCACTTCTCCAGGTCCAAGGACGACAAGGGGAAGGCACCGTGGTGCCCATCTGCCTCCCCGAGGCTCGCTCTCCACCACGCGCACTCGCTCCGGCCTGCTCCGTCCGTGACCGGTCACCGACGGGACAAGCGCGTGCGCCCCTGCTCAAGCCCCGGTCGGCCTCCACCACGCACACTCCTCCCCTCCGCCACCGGAAGCCCAGCCTGGTGCTGGCCCCCTTCCGCAACTCGTTGTCGGCCTCCTCTTCCCGGCACGGCTCCGGTAACCACTTCTGCTCGTCCTCCCCGACCCCTCTGCTGCGTCACATGATGGGATTCGTAGCATAGAAAACAAAAAATTTCCTACCGCAAGAACGAATAACAAGCCAAGATCTAATCTAGTAGATGGTAGCAACGAGGGGATCACGAGACTAACCCTTGAAGATTTCCAAAGCCTACGAGATTAGATCTCGTTGTGGATGTAGTCGATCACTTGCCGCTTGCAAAAGCGCGTAGAAGATCTTGACGGTGCCACAATCGGGCGCACCTCCGTACTCGGTCACACGTTCGGTGTTGATGACGACGTCCTTCTCCCCGTTCCAGGGGCAGCGGAAGTAGTAGATCCTCTCGGAATCCCGCACGACGGCGTGGTGGCGGTGGTGGTGGAGATCTCCAGGGCTTCGCCTAAGCTATGCGGGAGAAAGAGGGAGGAGGGAACCGCTAGGGTTTTGGGAGAGGCGGGGTGGGGCGCCGGCCAGGGAGCCCCTTTGGTGGTTCGGCCAAGAGTGGGCTGCCCCCTCCCTCTCCTCCTCATTATATAGGTGGAACCCCAAGGGTTAGCCCAAAGTCTTCGAATAAGACCCCAATTCAAAAACTGCCTTATGGACGAAACCTAGAGGGATAGGGACTCTCCCCTTCCCCCTTTCTTTGGCCGGCCAAGGAGGTGGAGTCCTCCATGGACTCCACCCTCCCTCTTGGTTGGCTGGTTGGGTTTGGTGGAGTCCAACCGGGACTCCACCTTCCATGGTGATTTCATCGGAAGGTTCTAGAACATTCTAGCGCTTTCCATAAATGCACCGGATCATTTCCAAACTTGGAAAGTGACTTCCTATATATGAATCTTATTCTCCGGACCATTGGACCTCCTTGTGATGTCCTGGATCCCATCCGAGACTGAACAAAACTTAGAACTCCATTCCATATTCCATATATACCTAAAACGACATCAAACCTTAAGTGTGTCACCCTACGGTTCGTGAACTATGCGACATGGTCGAGACTCTTCTCCGACCAATAACCAATAGCGGGATCGGAGATCCATAATGGCTCCCACATATTCAACGATTACTTAGTGATCGATTGAACCATTTACATACGATACCGATTCCCTTTGTCTCGCGATATTTTACTTGTCGAGGTTTGATCATCGGTATCTCTATACCTCGTTCAACCTCGTCTCCGACAAGTACTCTTTACTCGTACCGTGGCATATCTTATCTTGTGAACCATTCACATGCTTGCAAGCTAATCAGACGACATTCCACCGAGAGGGCCCAGTATATCTATCCGTCATCGGGATGGACAAATCCCACTCTTGATCCATATGCCTCAACTCATACTTTCCGAATACTTAATCCCACCTTTATAACCACCCATTTACGCAGTGGCGTTTGATGTAATCAAAGTACCCTTGGTATAAGTGATTTACATGATCTCATGGTCGAAGGACTAGGTAACTATGTATCGAAAGCTTATAGCAAATGAACTTAATGACGTGATCTCATGCTACGCTTATTTGGGTGTATGTCCATTATATCATTCACCTAATGACATAACCTTGTTATTAATAACATCCAATGTTCATGATCACGAAATCATGATCATCTATTAATCAACAAGCTAGTTATACAAGAGGCTTACTAGGGACTCCTTGTTGTTTACATAACACACATGTATCAATGTTTCGGTTAATACAATTATAGCATGGTATGCAAACATTTATCATAAACACAAAGATATATTATAATAACCATTTTATTATTGCCTCTTGGGCATATCTCCAACAGTCTCACTTGCACTAGAGTCAATAATCTAGTTTACATTTGTAAAGATATAACACCTTTTCTGGTGCTTATCATGTTTTGCTCACGGGAGAGGTTTTAGTCAACGGATCTGACATGCTCAGAAACGTATGTATTTTGCAATTCATTTGCATCTTCACGCATCACTCATTTTCCAAATGAGTCGGCATTAAATATGTTTGGTCTTCTCTTGGAACCTTAATTCCGCGGTCTGAAATATGTCACTAATATTGTCATACACAATATAGCTTCAAAGTTCTGACACTATCGGAACTACACTAAGTTCTCAAAGAACTTTTCGACTTAACATCCTCAGTCATTGTCAGAACAATGACATACTCTGCCTTCGTTTGTAGAATCCGTCATAATATTTAGAACTTTTCTAAATCTAGCATTGTGCTACCTTTAAAACAACACTTAGCCTAATTGAGATTTGAAATTCATTTTTATATGTGACCAAACTAATATCGGTGCAACACCTTACAACGATTTGTTTGTCATTACCCCATACAAAACTATATATATCCTTGGTTCTTCTAAAGCACTCAGGGATATTCTTACTGTTGTCCAATGATCATCACATGAATCATTCTAGTATATGCTCCTAACTTTTTAGAGCACAGTACATCTAATTTTGTACATATTATTCGTGATCTAAAATCACTCATGTGTTTTACTCATGAGTGTCAAATACACTCAAGTCTTGTTAAACCTTCACATGAAAAGATCTTAATATTTCTATATTGAACTACTTCAATATTCATTCTATGTACTTTGACTTAAACTTATTATGTGTTTCAATCTGTCTTCATAGATCTTGACACTAAATATGTTTCAGTCCATATCCTTTCATTGAAGTTAATTATCAATGAAACCTTTTATAATCAATTATATAATTACATCATTTATAACCAACTATATGTCATCTACATAAAGTATTATAAATATGTCTCAGCGCCCACTTAATTTCTTGCAAATGCAAGCATCTTCATCATTTCGATGAAATCAAAACTCTTTGACTATTTCATCCGGTGAAGATTCCAACTCCGTGATACTCACTTCATCCAATTGAAGTTTGTATACCTATCTAGTATTCCACGAACCAGCAAAACTCTTGGTTGTATCTTGTATACACTTTTAATACAAACTTCTATTAAGTAATGTATTTTGCCATCCTACTAGCATATCTCACAAAAGAAATATGCAGCGATTACTAGAATAATCCACATAGACTATAAGCATCGCTACGGAAGATCTAATCTTATCGTAGTCAACTCTTTGAACTTTGTCGTAAACAACTTTTCGACAAGTCGAGCTTATTCAAGGATATTCCATCCAAGTCCATCAATTTTATAGATCCATTTACTTTCAAAAAGTATTCATCTATCTTGGATTTCATGGCGCATAGCCATTTTAACGGAGTCAGGGCCCATCATAACTTCTTTGTATGTAGTTGGTTTATCATTGTTCAAAATCAATCCTTTGTCCACAAATCATTTATTTGATTACAAAGTAAACTATACCTACAAGGTTCAATAGGTACTTCGATCTCCATGAATAAAACACTTTGTAGTCATGGGAGCCATGATTGTCGTGGCCGCTTCCGGAACCATTTCCGATGCTGCGCTATTCTGGGTTCATAAACCTTATCAAGTTCTATTGTCCTCCCACTCAAATACTTCGCTAGAAACAATTTCTTGGAAATAAGAAACATTGACAAACACTTTTGTCTTTGTCTCCATAGTGGAAAGAATTCCCAATCAAATCTCTGGGATAACCAACAAAGACATTCATCCGATTTTGGTTGTAAACTTATTTACTTATACCAAAATTTAAGGAAGGACTATTAAGGTTTATACCCATGCCATAACTCGTATGGTGTCATTTCAACGGATCATGATGATGCTCTATTCAGTGTAAAAGCGGTAGTCTCTAAAGCATAATCCACAAAAATATAATGGCTTCATTTTATTTTATCTCATCATTAATCCAACAAAGTTTGGATACATCTCTCGGATACTCCATCATCACTATGATACTCCAAGAAACGTGAGTTGTAGAACAATTTCATAACTCTCTTAGATGTTCGCTAAAAACTCGTAATTCAAATATTTCCACCATGATCCTATCATAGATATTTGTTGTTCTATTACGATGATTTCCACTTCATGCTGAAATTTATTTGAATCCATTCAAATGTTTCAAACTTCTTCCTTATCGAATATATCCACATATATATACTCAATTCATTGTTGAAGTTTTCATGAAGTAGAAGAATCTCGCACACAACTATGCCCAGTGAACCATATACATCATCATGTATGTTTCCACTAAGTTAGTTGCCCATTCAACTCTTGGCCTATGAACGGTATTTCAGTTATTCTCTTTAGAAAAGATTTGCAAGTGCCAAATGATTCAAAAATCAAATGATTCCAAAAATCCATCTGCATGGAGTTTCTTCATGCGTTCCTTTCTAATATGACCTAAATGGCGGTTCCACAAATAAGTGGAATTCAAATCATTTGCCTAATGGCATTTTAGCGAGTGTTATGTATGTGTGTTTCACCATTAAGATTTATAATAACTTATCCATCGTACATGGAGTAATGTCATAATTTGAACAACTCATTGTTTTCATTTGACCAGAGCAAAATAACAATTTATTAAGTTCTTTATTATAAATTCTAAGGGCTAGGTAGAATGAGAACGACAAACATAATAACACTTTATTATGTTCCAGACGTGCATTATTACCATATTCCTTATCAGTCACTTAGGCCATCGTATTCTTGTATTGCGTTGTATTGCATGACATCTCATACCAACCAATCTGGTACAAATACCCAAGAATTTAATTATGTGACCAAACAAAGAATACATGAGCTTGGCTCTGGTGGTTAGGTCCCTTGTGGTGGAACCAGCCCACCCAGGTTCAAGTCCTAGACTTGACATGGGTGTTTGCATTTACCTGGATTTATTCCAGGATTTAAGGCCTATGCTTTCGGTGGTAGGTGACGTGCCCGTCAACAGCGAGGCGCCAGTGGTGACTTCGTCAACCTCAAGATATGCTCAGTCCCTCGGAGGTGCTCATAGGGGTAGGGTGTGCGTGCGTGCGTTCATAGGGGTGTTTGTACGTGCGTGTTTGTGAGCGTCTGCGTTGTACTGTGTTCTCAAAAAAAAAAAAAAAAAGAATACATCCATAACATGTATATCATCTATATATACCTGAGCTAGACTTTCTAGTCTTTTCTTTCTTTCTGCCAAAATATCTTTTGTAGTTTCTCTTTTAGCTTTCCTCATTCTCAGAAAACACTTCACCTTCAATAACTTCTAGGTCTATTGGTCAAATACCAATAACCTTGAGGTTCTTACTTTGAAGTTGATCATCATATGACAAGTGTTCCAGATTTCACTATTAGTAACTTTGTAATATGATGAACAATTTCACTCATAATTTTATCCATCATATCATGACGACTTTCCGAGACCATGTCCTACATGCTAGGCTCGTAAATTTTAACCTTAGTATTCGCATGTGCAAATCTGACTTGCACCCGTTGTATGCACACGTAGAATCTATAACACCCGATCATCACGAGATGCTTCGAAACGACGAGTCTTAGCAACGGTGCATACTAAGGACGATCACTTCATGGATATGCGAATATCGTTAGTGCCCAACTTAGTTGGAGGATTGGGACGCTTGGCGTCTTCAACCTTCGTACATTCCCATAAAACTTATGAGTTTATGTAGTCTCACCAAATTATATTCTATCACCTTGCAATAAGGTCTTAGATATCACATATATCTCATACCTCTTATTTCTGAAAACAAAATTTTCAGCTCCTTACTTTTTCAGATTTGAACTTCAAGTTTCACGGAGACAAGATGATTCTAGGTACTAATTGAAACCATTGTTCTTTGAATCAGCAATGTGAGGTTTACTAAAAGTTTGCAATAGGACTTAATCATTTCTTGATTCTTTAACAATACGGTACCAGTCCGTAAAGTTACTTGTCAGACTTAACAGTATTTCTTATCTCAATTACAAGACTAGCGCATGGTAGAAAATGGATGCCAATTCTACAAATTTAATTCAAAATACTATCCAGACTATGTTCATGATAATTAGTTCAAGTTTTAATCTAATTACTAATGAACTCCCACTTAATACAACATCCCTCATAGTTGTTAAGTGGTACGATCCACATCCACTACACCAAAACCGATCATCACGTGAGATGATGTAGCTTCAATGGTGAACATCAACATGTTGATCATATCATCCATATGACTCGTGTTCAACCTTTTTTCCGTTTTCGCCATGTCTGTGCATATAGCTGGTCAAGCAAACCAAGTATTCCGCGTGTGCAAACATGGCTTACACCCGTTGTATGTGAACGTAGAGTCTATCACATCCGATCATCACGAGATGCTTCGAAACGACAACTGTGGTGGGTACGAGGGGAAACACTTTATTATCTTGATATTAATGTGAGGGATCATCTTATAATGCTACCGTCGCGATCTAAGCAAAATAAGATGCATAAAGGATTAACATCACATGCAATTCATAATGTGATATGATATGGCCCTTTAGTCTTTGCGCCTTTGATCTTCATCTCCAAAGCACGGACATGATCTCCATCATCAGCGGGCATGATCTCCATCATCGTCGGTGTAGCATCAAGGTCCATGGCGCCGTCTTCATGGTTGTTCACCATGTGTAGCAACTATTACAACTACTTTGAAATAATACTACAACATGAAATATAAAGACAACCATAAGGCTCCCGGTTGCCACAATACAATAACGATCATCTCATACATATTCATCATCACATCATGGCCATATCACATCACCAAACCCTGCAAAAACAAGTTAGACGCCTCTAATTTGGTTTGCATATTTTACGTGGTTTAGGGTTTTCGAGCAAGATCCAATCTACCTACGAACATGAACCACAACGGTGATACTAGTGTTGTCAATAGAAAGAGTAAATTGAATCTTCACTATGGTGGGAGAGCAGACACTTAAAATACTTATGCAATACAAGTTGCATGTCGCGTGGAGCAAATCTCATGAACGCGGTCATGTAAAGTTAGCCCGAGCCGCCATCCCCATGCCGCAAGATGCAAAGTACAAACTAAAGACAATAAAGCATCAACGCCCACAAACCTTGTGTTCTACTTGTACAATCTATGCATGAACACATGAGAGATTCGTAGCATAGAAAACAAAAATTTTCCTACCGCAAGAACGAATAACAAGCCAAGATCTAATCTAGTAGATGGTAGCAACGAGGGGATCACGAGACTAACCCTTGAAGATTTCCAAAGCCTACGAGATTAGATCTCGTTGTGGATGTAGTCGACGATCACTTTGCAAAAGCGCGTAGAAGATCTTGACGGTGCATACGGGCACACCTCCGTACTCGGTTCGTCGTTGTTGATGATGACGTCCTTCTCCCCGTTCCAGCGGGCAGGAAGTAGTAGATCCTCCTCGAATCCCCGCAGGACGGCGTGGCGGTGGTGGTGGAGATCTCCGGCAGGCTTCGCCTAAGCTATGCGGGAGAAAGAGGGAGGAGGGAACCGCTAGGGTTTGGGAGAGGGGGTGGTGTGGGGCGCCGGCCAGGGAGCCCCCTTTGGTGGTGCGGCCAAGAGTGGGCTGCCCCCTCCCTCTCCTCCTCATTATATAGGTGGAACCCCAAGGGTTAGCCCAAAGTCTTCGAATAAGACCCCAATTCAAAAACTGCCTTATGGACGAAACCTAGAGGGACAGGGACTCTCCCCTTCCCCCTTTCTTTGGCCGGCCAAGGAGGTGGAGTCCTCCATGGACTCCACCCTCCCACTTGGTTGGCTGGTTGGGTTTGGTGGAGTCCAAATGGGACTCCACCTTCCATGGTGATTTCATTCGGAAGGTTCTAGAACATTCTAGCGCTTTCCATAAATGCACCGGATCATTTCCAAACTTGGAAAGTGACTTCCTATATATGAATCTTATTCCCCGGACCATTCCGGACCTCCTCGTGATGTCCTGGATCCCATCCGAGACTGAAAACCGAACTCCATTCCATATTCCATATCTACTTAAAACATCAAACCTTAAGTGTGTCACCCTACGGTTCGTGAACTATGGACATGGTCGAGACTCTTCTCCGACCAATAACCAATAGCGGGATCTGGAGATCCATAATGTCTCCCACATATTCAACGATAACTTAGTGATCGATTGAACCATTTACATACGATACCGATTCCCTTTGTCTCGCGATATTTTACTTGTCCGAGGTTTGATCATCGGTATCTCGATACGTTCCTCGTCTCGTCAAGTACTCTTTACTCGTACCATGGCATATCATCTCTTGTGAACCATTCACATGCTTGCAAGCTAATGACGACATTCCACCGAGAGGGCCAGAGTATATCTATCATCGGGATGGACAAATCCCACTCTTGATCCATATGCCTCAACTCATACTTTCAATACTTAATCCCACCTTTATAACCACCCATTTATGCAGTGGCGTTTGATGTAATCAAAGTACCCTTCCAGTATAAGTGATTTACAATATCTCATGGTCGAAGGACTAGGTAACTATGTATCGAAACAGATGCTAATACGTGATCTCATGCTCTTATTTGGGTGTATGTCCATTATATCATTCACCTAATGACATAACCTTGTTATTAATAACATCCAATGTTCATGATCATGAAACCATGATCATCTATTAATCAACAAGCTAGTTATACAAGAGGCTTACTAGGGACTCCTTGTTGTTTACATAACACACATGTATCAATGTTTCGGTTAATACAATTATAGCATGGTATGCAAACATTTATCATAAACACAAAGATATATTATAATAACTATTTTATTATTGCCTCTTGGGCATATCTCCAACATCACAAAGATCTAGAATTTTTTTTTTGGGCAAGCCTCGTTGATGCCAAGTCCGAGAGGCATCCGGGCGTCACATCGAGGACCATGCGCGCAACCAAGCTGCACAAATCAGGGCAGCGGCGGTGAGCTTGAGCGGCCGCGGAATTAGGCGGCGTGAGGGACCGGAGCACACGTCAAGGACCACGCGTGCAACCACAGTCTCGCCACCCACCATTGGCCTATTTTTTTTTGTTTTCTGAAATTCCTAGTGGTATCGTGTTACGCCCAAGGCACGCGGCTACTTGCCTGGTGGTGTAGGTTTGTAGTTCGATTCTACAAATAGTTTAGTTACTGGTAGCGTGTAGGTGTCCCACGCCACCGGTACTTTATACTAGTGGTGTAATAGTGGTGGCGTCGGACCCCATGCTACTAGTAGTACATTTTCACATGCCACCAATAGCAATTTTCCTACTAGTAATCTAAACAAAGCACATAATTTAGAAAGATTTAACTAGATATAACTAGCAATGGCAAATTTAACTAGATATAAATAGTAACTAGATCTTAACTAATAACTGCAAATTCCACTACACATAACCACTAACTAGATCTTAACCCTAGATTTAACACCCTATACAAATTTAACCCTAGATTTACGTATATATAACTAAGCAAACATGAACAGAAGCTAAGTAAACATGAATAAAGCACATAATATTTAAATAGTAACTGCGAGATTTAAACCTAGATTTAGTATGAACAAAAGCGAACAACAACAAATAATTTTATTCCAAGCAAGTTGTGGTAGGCTAAACACAACTAAAAAGAATCTAGATAAGTGTTCACCCTAGGTTTATACTACAAGGTTTAATCCTAGATTAACCAAAGTAACCCTAGATAAATAAACCATTGAAATGGAAAAGACTTGCCTGAAGATCAGAAGTGTCGGGGTCGCTTAGAGCCAGAGTCGTCGGAGTTCGCCTCGGCGTCGACCAAGGAGAGGGCGATTGCAGATCTCATCTCCATATCCTCTGGCGTTCGAGAGAGGGCGTCGGCTCAGGCGTAGGCCAAGGAGAGGACGATGGCCACCTTCTCCTCCACCTCCTGCACCTCTTGTGTGATGACCCAGCTTTGGCAAAGACCAGGGAGAGGGCGACAACCGCCGCTGTCATTGCCTCCTCCTCCTCCTCCTCGTCGTCTCTGGGCACTGAAGCCCGCGGGCTGGTTGGCAGGGGAGGAGGCGACATGTTTTGTCGGCAGGATAACACGGGTGGGAAAGGAAGCCACTGGCAAGAAGTAGCGGTGAGCCATCTAGTGTGGGGAGTGGCAACTAGGGTTATGTGAGGGGGAGTGGGAGTGATGACGTCTAGGGTTAAGTGAGAGCGAGGGAGTGTCCATGTATATCCTTTATTTATTTACGTATCTGCTAGAGTATTATTGTTTTTGCAATTGAAACTGTTGTACCAATGTTGTTCTTGTCCTAGGACCTACTGATAGTTGGATGCTCCATTTTCTACAGGTTAATGTTCTATGGATTAAATAGGAGCAGCATTGTAGCAATTAACTCTTTGTTTAAATATTTGGGAGCTGCAGCATACCATCATGTTTTAGGACTTTACCAAGGCATCGCATGGAATTAAATAAGTTTTGAGCAATATGGAAGGTCTGTTGTTAGTTATCTAGATAACAAGACAAATGATTATTAAGAGTAATTTGAAGTTTATTTTTTTATTTTTGGAAAACACATATAATGACACATGAGTTAAGTTCACTGCACTAACTGCATGGACAATCTGATTTTTTTAGAGAGTGTGTTATTTACTCACTCCGTCCCATGAAACATGTCTTAACTTTGTCTAAATTTGGATGTAACATATTTCATGCGACGGAGGGAGTACTACATTCTTGCTGAGCGTCCTTGGAGCATGGGCTGGAATGAAAAATCAGGTGCTGGTGCGGTCCCTTTCTTCGAGGGAAAACCCATCACATGGGCCATGCGAACGCATTCAAGGGAGTAGGCCCAGCCATCGATGGCTTTTTTGTTGTTGACTTGACCATCGATGGCCTTATGGTAACAGAGGACGTGTCGTGCGCTGATCTTCTTTTCACGCGCGTGTCGACTCAGATATTTCCCGTTAGTAGTCTTACGCGTTCACATTTACTCCCCACCGCTTGTGATATTAACTGGAAGAGGCCTGACCAGCCAAAATTACATAGTAGCAGAGAGTTACAGGGACAGGAAAGAGGTGTTTATTCAGTACATTGCAAAAGGAAAGAACGAATCCGCCCGAGCGTCGACCTGTCTGGCGCAGCAAAGCGACCGGACGAGACGCACAAATCCTCGCAAGGACGCCACATAAATTCATCCGTCGACGATGCACCGGCATTGTTGTTCTGGGCCTTCCAAATATTTCAGAGAAGGGCGGCAGTTGCCGCATGCCATATGTGAGTCGGGGCAGGCGTAGGTGACGACAGCTTCCAAACCGAAAGGACACCACCGCAAAGGAAGAAGAGGTGCCACCTAGTTTCATCTGCGCCGTAGGACTTACATGCGGCAGTAGGGACTCACACGTCGAGAGAGTCCTATCCAGGAAGGTCGGAGTCAAGGTAGGAGCACCCAAGTCGTGAGGAGAGTGTCGTCGGTACCATCGCTTCCAAGAAGGTCCTCCCGCTGGTGTAGTCTGGATGAAGTGGAGCAGTAGGCACACATTCTACTGCCGAAGATCCCTGATCCTAAAGCCACCATCCTATTTAGACAACAACACTTGATCCCAAACAATTAAAAACGACAACCCGAGCAAGAATCCTACCCGGTCCAAAAGAAAGCACTCACTAGTGGAAAACAGGCATAATGTCTCGGGCCGTAAGACCCTTTTGTCGCGGGCGGCCAGCCGCGACAACGGGGGCGCGACAAAAGGCCCAACCTTTTGCCGCGGGTCGCTTACCACCTGCGACATAAGGTCCACCATGTGGCAGCCGCGGGGCGCGCAGGGGACACCCCCTTTTGTCGCGGGTGGTAATACAGCCCGCGACAAAAGGCCCTCTACGTGGCGCGCGCAGGACGCTCCTCCTTTAGGGTTTGAGGGGTGCAGCCACCCCCCTCCCGCCACCGCCCCCTTTTATTTCATTTTTTCATTTCAAAATAAAATTTTCATATATTTGAACGCTCCTGTACACATTCATGCATTATATATAGATCGAGCAAACAAATATTCAAAGCAAAAGTCTATTCGTAGACTCCTTACATATACATGGAGCTCACGACTACCGGGACTAGAGCCCATCGTCTATTCAAACTATTACATGGGGATCATGACCATTTGCTATTTTGACTAAACCTGCTTTTGTCGTCTATAATTTCTCTCATCAGAAGTCCCGCCACTTCCTCCGCAATTCCTAGTAGGTGTTCGCGTGGTTGGAGCTTCTCCCGCATGAACTCGACCTATATAGGAAAATGAGATTAATATGACTATATATCAATCTTGATAACGAAATATTGACGATAACAAATTAAAGTTGTGAATGTTATTGCTTACGTTGAATCTATTATCGTTCTTCTCAGTGGTTAACATGCGAATGTACTCGCAAACGTAGTATCCACATATATTCGTCCCCTGTGGCTGCTGGTCGCATGGTACAGGAGTAGATGTTAGCTTCTCTGCGAAGTTATCCTTATTGTGCTTCTTGAAAACTCTCCAAACTCTGCCAGGCAAAAGAATGATTGGATTAGTGTATAATTAATTTATATCTCACAAAAGATATAGCGGCAATTAATGATTGAAATTACCTCTGGAGCAATTTCTGCAAGTCAAGGAACCCTTCCAGGCCTCTACTCAATGGGTCCCTTACTTCAACTATTCCCTTATCAACTCGAATGTCTAGCAGAATCCAGTGGAAACTGCACATGTTTATATATATATACGTCATGAATTACACTTAACATCGTGTAAGAAAAATTGAATGTGTACAACAGAGTAAGACTCTCACCTGTAGTTGTAAGGAAACAGTATTGAATCACAGAAATGTTGCTCCGTTATAAACCTTAGTAGGTTTCCCCTCGTTTCTTCATTTTTATCCCTTACCGTGTCATGATGTACTTTATCTGGTCAACAAACCCAATATTGGTTATATTCTTTATTCTGCATTCATCGATCTTCAGTCTGCATAAGAGAGTACATAAGATATAGTGAGTATATGCAATGAACAGGAACAACTGAATGAACAGAACTTATATGTAGTTAACAACTTACAAGCAATAGCAGCTCATGAGAGATTTGTCGAGGGAGTCTAAATTGAATAACTGCCAGAGTTCAGAAATCTCAATATGGAGAACCTCCCTTCGGAAGTAATATGCATCTGGGATATTCACCACGATGAATTTTGTGTTCTCCTTGCACACATCAAGGTACCACTGATGCAAATTCTGCATATGCGTTGGTAGTTGACGCAGCTGCTCTCTGCTGACCAAGTCGGCCCCGTAGACAAATTTAGGGGCAATATCAGCAATGGGTAGTGCAGCATCTTGGGAACTCAGCAATTGCTCCACAGTACAGCCAATTTGAGCCGCTAGCGCCGCAGCTGCTTCCATATCGAAACCACCATGTTCCTGGTACACCGAGGGAACATCTAACACTTTGAGGGGTGGGATCGATTGTTTGGCCTGTTCTCCGAGCTGGGGAACTTGCTTGGCCTTTCTTTTTCTGCTTGCTGTCACTTGCTTGGCCTTGAGGGGTGCACTTTTTGTACTTGATTGCTTCCCGGCTACACTTCTAGTTGATGATTTGCTCGTGCTAGCACTATCCTTCTCTTTGCTCTGCTCAATTACCTTCGCAAGTGTGCGTGTATAGTCATCCTTCTTCTCGTGTAAGTCATATTGCGATGGTGTGTTCAGAAAATCAAGAGCATATGCTTTTTGCTTCTCTGTATATGGTGCTGGAGGCTTGGGCTTCTCCTTATGAAAATGCTCATGATTGTGTTTCTTTACAACGGCATCAATTTCCTCTTCAGTAAGATCGTAAGGACGGGGGGGAGGAACCTTTGGTACTCTTGGGAGGACAGGACTGTTGAAACTCTTCCGCTTGGGTGCATGCCGAGTCTTAGTGGGCGCGGCGGCGGCGCAGGAGATGGAGATGGACTAGGGATGTGGTGGTCATACTCATGGGGTGATGGTGGCATGTGACCACTCGAGGAGGTGATGGTGACCTGCGATCACTGGAGGAGGTGATGGTGACCTGCGATGACTAGTAGGGGGTACCCAGCCGGAAGCCTGATGTTTTTCTTATCCCAAAGAATGAGGTCACCCAGTACGTCTTCGAGTGTAACCTGACCTTCACCACCCAGGATTTCAAGCTGCAATGACTCAAACGTCGGTACAATTGAATCCACCCCGACACGAGCATAGCCAGCTGGAATCTCATTGCCACGCCATAGTGCGGGCTCACCTTCAGGTCCTAATGCAGGTAAAACATAGTCGACCGCCACCTTAAGAGATATGTTCCTGAACACCTCATGGAGATCACAAGGTGTCTGCTCCTTGATTCCATCCACGGGGTAGCTAGGACCGCCATCATCCACATCGGCGGGGCTGAGTGGCCACGCTGCTTCGCCGCTGAGATATGCCGGCGGTATTATCTGGCTCGCGCCGTCCTTTAAGTTCATCAATCTCCCGCTGCTACTGCTGAATCTCCCGCTGCTGCTGGTCAAGTCGGCGTTGTAACTCGGTCAACCGGTCATTCTGCACCTCCAGATGGCGTTGTTTTGCTCTCGCTCGGCTTCTATAAGTCTTCGCGTCGTCCGGAAACCCAAGCGACCACGGATAACTAGGGCCGAAGCCTCTTGTTCGTCCTCCCTTTTCAGGATTACCGAGGACAAGCGTCAGCAAGTCTTTCTCTCTATCGGGAACAAACTTCAATTTTCCCTATTTAATATCTGCCGTCACTTCAAGCCATTTTTCCCTGGGTATCTTAACCTTGCTGTCACTTTGAACAAGGTCCCCTGTCCGCATGTCATACTCACAGCCATGCGCAAGGAACCAATTTCGAGCCCTCAAGTCCTAGTTTTCTCGGATGGGTTCTGGAATGATCCCATTCCGCTGCATCTCAGCCTCTTGTGCTTCCCACTTAGGCATGGCTACTTGGTAGCCCCCTCGCCCCGTATGATGGTGATATACCTTTTCGCTTGCATTCTTCTTGTTTTTCTTTGACAATGCCATAGCATCCTCTGAGCTCTTGTACTTCACAAATGCATCCCAGTTATGCTCCTGCTTCGATAGATAGCCTTCGAATTTTGGAGGCTTGTTCTCCTCCTTATAATTTGCCCATAACCGGTTCTTCCATGCCCGGAAAAGTTCCCCCATCTTCTGAAGAGCCCACTTCTTCACTAGCTGCCTCTTCTTGTCCATCTCAGTATGCGATTCCAATTCTGGCAAGGTGAAATGTGCCATGAGGTCGTCAAAAAGCTTGTCTTTGTACCTATCGGCAACCTCACTTTCGGGCACCTTCTTGCTCTTGTTCCATTCTCTAATAGTGATCAAGATTCGATCCCTAACCATAACTCCGCACTGATTTTTAAATACCGTTGCGGCTTGTGCGGGTTCCACCGGTTGGCCTTTAGGTGATATACATGTAATTGTCCAGTGGTCATTTTTGCCCAACTTATTTGCCAGGCCTCGTTCGTTCAACTTATCTTGGGAGGCCTAAGAGAATAAAAATTAATTAATTTATATACATGTACATATAGAATTCCATTAATAGATCTAGTGATCATATACCTCGCCATCACCGGAGCCGTCGGCTTCTCCATCACCGGAGCCATCGGCTTCTCCATCATCGGAGCCGTGGTCTTCTCCATCACCGGAGCCGTGGTCTTCTCCATCAACGAAGAATTCGTCTTGTCCATCACCAGAGCCGTCGGCTTCTCGGTCGCCTTCTAGATCGGCTTCGCGGATTATGTCCTCGACTATGTCTTCCTGTTCGAAGTCTCGATGGAATAATGGATCCATTATTTCTGCAAAATATTAAATTGATAAGTACATGTTCTAACCCTAACCAAACACTAACCAAACCCTAACCCTAACCAAACCCTAACCCTAAGCAAACACTAACCAAAACTAAATCGTCTCCGAGGGGTTTACATCGATGGCGCGGGGCCTAGTTCGCGCAGCGTGAGGTAGATGATCTCGGCAATGCGTGCTCACGTGAGGAAGAGGGTGTTCGCGAGAGGGAGAGGGCGTCGGCGTCGGTGTTCGCGAGAGGAGAGGGCATCGGCGTCGGGTGTTTGCGAGAGGGAGAGCGTCGGTGTTGGGTGTTCGCGAGAGGGAGAGGGCATCGGCGTCGGGTGTTTGCGAAAGGGAGAGGGCGTCGGCGTCGGTTGTTTGCGAGAGGGAGAGAGTGTCGGCGTCGGGTGTTTGCGAGAGGGAGAGGGCGTTGGCGTCGGTTGTTTGCGAGAGGGAGAGGGTATCGGCGTCGGTTGTTTGCGAGAGGGAGAGGGTGTCGGCTACGGGTGTTCGCGAGAGGGAGAGGGTATCGGCGTCGGTTGTTTGCGAGAGGAGAGGGTGTCGCCAGGTGTTTGCGAGAGGGAGAGGGCCGGTGTCGGCGTCAGGTATCTATCTTATCGGAATCGAAAATTCAATCGGAAACTAAATATCTTAAAACTAATTACTAAACTAAAACTTAAACTAATTACTAAAACTAAAACTAAAACTTGAACTAAAACTTAAACTAATTACTAAACTACTAACTAAATATACTAAACCTTAGTCGGTGTCCAAAATACTCTGCATATATGAGAGGTGAACATGCATAACTACCACGATGCGACATGATGCAAGATGCAAACAGATGAATTGATGGCATATTAATGTTCTTTGCATTTTTCTGATCAATTTTCATATGGAACACATGTTATTTCGAGTTACCATGCAAAAGTTATTAACATAATAGTTTTTATCAATTTAAAAATAGAATTTAGGTTTTATTTAATTGAAAAAGGACCCGAAAATAAGAACAGACCAGGGGAGGGACCCGGGTTGATTTTATAAACATGCAGGGGGTTTTCGTGTAAACGGATAGGCCAAGGGCCATGGGCCGAGCTGGCTGACAGGTGGGACCTGGGCGCTGACGGGGCAGACGACGTGGCACACCCAGAAGGTGTTTGACGCAGGGGCAAGCCGCGCACGTTACAGGAGACGCGGTCACCGCGGGCAGACGAGCGCGGCGCGGCCGATGCGGGGCTCCCCAGGAAGTGGGACTTGGCGCGTCGGGTGCGCCTCGTCGATATCGACCAGATGGGGGCGGCGATGTTGGCTGGGGGGCACCGGAGAGCTCGCCGGCGGCGTTGTGCTGTGGAGGAGGCGGCCGGCATCAACAAGAGAAGAAGATAGAGGGGGAGTTAGGGGACGGGACAAGGTCGAGGAGGAAGCCCTACTCACCGTGAAGCTCAAGGGGTAGACGGCGGGGACGGAGCTTGTCGGTGGTGGCCGGAATAGGAGAATTTTGGCCGCCGGTGCCGAAAGGGGAACGAGGTCATCGGTGGCGATTGAAGGGTTCCCAGGTCGATTCCTTGCGCGTGCATGGAGAGGAGATCAAGGCGGAGCTGGTGGTGTACTTGGACAGGGAGGGGGTGGCCGAAGACGAGCAAACGACGGCGAGGTGGTCGCGGCGGTGTCCGGTAGCCTGGCGGCGCTTCTGCTAGGGTTTGCTCCTCTGCGTCGCGGGTTGTGGCTCGCCCCGCGACGCGCGGGGGCTTTTATAGCCCCCCCTTTTGTCGCGGGTGGTGGCACCACCCGCGACAAAAGGAGGGGCCTTTTGTCGCGGGTCGTGCCACCACCCACGACAAAAGGGGTGGGGGCTGATCCGTGGCCTGTGCATCCAATGGCTTCGGCCGTTTGAATCCAACGGCCTAGAGCCGTTGGATGAAAAGGCCACGGATCAACCGCCTTTTCTGATCCGTGGCCTGTGCATCCAACGGCTCCGGCCGTTTGGATGAAAAGGCCACGTGTCGCCGCCGCTTCCACGTGCCTCGCCCCGCTGCCGCCGGCATGCGACGTGTAGCCCTCGCTTACACGTGCCATGCCTCGTGCCTCGTCGACGACGAGAACCGTCGCTGCCACCGCCAGGTGCAGCGCCGGATCGCCATCGCCGAGCACGATGAGGAGTTGATGCGCCAGTGGAGGGCGCAGTTCCCCAGCGACGTCGACAACACCGACGCGTTCTTCGCTGACCTCAGGGCACAGCGCAGGTCCGACAGGCGCCACCGTCGGGCCATCGCCGAGTTCGAGCTCGACAACCCGAATACAACTTGGGCCGACAACGACCCTCGGTGGGACGACATTTGGACCGAGACAACCTCCGACGACGAGTAGACTAGACTAGTCGTTTATCTATTTTAATTGTATTTTCAATGTTTTTTAGACTATGTTCGATCTTCTATGTTCTACAAAAATGTGTAACCTTTTCTGTCGGTGGGATAAGGACGCATGTGTAACGCGGGACTAAAGATGTCGCTCAGGTTTTATATGTGAAGGACATGAGTAGAAAACCGAGGAAAAATGAAAGATAAGAAAACGAGTACATCATGCGATGATCCAAAGGCCTAGGAGTACATCTTGGAATGTTGGAGTGATTTAGTCATACTCCTGCCTAGGCCTATAATATGCATACTCGTAGTCTTCGTAGTTGCCTCCGTTGTACTGCTAGTCGTCGCCTTCTAAATTGCCGCCGTCGTCGTCGCTGCCGTCGCTATCGTCGTCGTTGTCGTCGGGCGGCGCTCGTGGCTCGAACCTCGACTGGTACTGAGGGTAGTGCAGGCGGGGGATATCGCCGGCCGTGATGTAGTCCATGAGGCTCTGTAGAGTCCGACCGCCCCACCATAGCCGACGGCCGGCCTCGTGGAAGTTCCCAGGTGGCAGACCGTCCTCCTCATACCTGGCGAGAGCCCTCTCACGCCGATTGATGAAGAAGGCATCCCAAGTCTGCTGGTTGTCGGGATGCCAGCGGGGATTCATCCGCTGCTCCAGCGTGAGGTCGAGGTAGTAGTGGTTCGTGATGGCCTCCCGACGCGCAGTACCCTGAGGGACGGGAGGGACCGGCACGCCTCCGGCGCTTAGACTCCAGCCGTCGGGGACGCGGTAGCCCGGTGGGCAATGGTAGTTCGAGGCGCAAAGCTCCTCCACCTGCTGGTAGGTTAGAGTGGGTACGGTGGAAGCCATGAGAGAGTGATGAGAGATTGTAGAGATGTGATAATGCTGGCCAAACCGGGCTACTAATATATAGTGAGAAATGGCGGGAAAAAATGTGGGCGGGAAGACAGGAGGCGGGAAGACAAAGGCGGGTAGAAATGACGGGAAGAAGAGGAATCCAGAGATGGTCATCTAACCTTTAGTCCCGGCTGGTGGGTGCAACCGGGACTAAAGGTGGTTTTTGTGTCATCTAACAAAACTGTCGGTGGGATAAGGACGTCTGGGTAAGCTTTAGTCCCGGCTGGTGGGTACCACCAACTAAAGCTGTCGGCAGGATAAGGACGCGTGGGTGGACGCACTGCTCGATGAGATAAAGCATGTAGCGCACGACGCCCTATCCGAGGAACAAGACAAAGCAGAAGCGGCGTCGTGCCTATAAAAGGAGCATCGATACGCCTTGGCAAGCAGACCAACAAGCCAACCTAGCAGGTAGGGAGAGTTTCATCCCCATGGATGGAGGAAAGGGTTGGGAAATCTCCCGTGGCGCAGCTTCTCGAAGATGTCGTTGGTGCACACGCCTTACGGCATCTTCGGAAGTTGCGCCTCGAGAAAATTTTCCTGCAAGCCCGTGAAAGACTCCATCTCCTCTAACAGTGTTGGGGAAAGGGTTGGGAAATCTCCCGTGGCGCAGCTTGTCGAAGATGTCGTTGGTGCACACGCCCTACGGCATCTTCGGAAGCTGCGCCTCGAAATTTTCCGTGAAAGACTCCATCTCCTCTAACAGTGTTGGGGAAAGGGTTGGGAAATCTCCCGTGGCGCAGCTTGTCGAAGATGTCGTTGGTGCACACGCCCTACGGCATCTTCGGAAGTTCGGGAAAAATTTTCCTGCAAGCCCGTCAAAGACTCCATCTCCTCTAACAGTGTTGGGGAAAGGGTTGGGAAATCTCCCGTGGCGCAACTTGTCGAAGATGTCGTTGGTGCACACTCCCTACGGCATCTTCGGAAGTTGCGCCTCGAGAAAATTTTCCTGCAAGCCCATCAAAGACTCCATCTCCTCTAATATCTTACATACAGTTACATGATTACACAAAAACCAGTAGCTCAGGGCACAAGAGGAGGGTTCTCATTATTACATAAATGTAGAGATTGTCTTGGGAACTATTAAGAATACATTATTACATAAATGTAGAGATTGTCTTGGGTTTTCTTCTGCGCCGTAGCCATGGAGAATCTTCATCATTTAGCAAGATGCTTGGATCAATTTTCACCGTGAAGGGCGGAATTTCTTTAAACTTATTATAATCTTCTGACATGTCTGTCTTGTCATCCACTCCCACGATGTTTCTTTTCCCCGAAAGAACTATGTGGCGCTTTGGCTCCTCGGTTGATGTATTCTTTTGTTGATTTCTTTTACTCGATTTGTTAGACATGTCCTTCACGTAGAAAACTTGAGCCACCTCGTTGGCTAGGACGAATGGCTCGTCCATGTACGCAAGATTGTTGAGATCCACTGTTGTCATACCGTACTTATCGTCTACCTGTACACCGCTGAGCTTCACCCATTTGCACCGAAACAAAGGGACCTTAAAAGTAGGTCCATAGTCTAGTTCCCATATCTCCTTTATGTACCCATAATATGTGGTGCTCTGCCCATTCTCGTCTTTTGCATCGAAGCGGACACCACTGTTTTGGTTGGTGCTCTTTTATCTTGGGCGATCGTGTAAAATGTATTCCCATTTATCTCGTACCCTTGGAATGTACATATGTTTGAAGATGGTAACCTGGCCAACAAGTACAGCTGCTCTCGACAGTGGTGTCACTCATGAGATGTCTTTGCAACCAATTGCCGAAGGTATTCATGTGTTGACGTGTAATCAAGGACTCGGGCTGGCCCGGGTTTATTTCTCGTACAACATTCTTGTGTATCTCGATGTACGGAGCCACCAAGCAAGAATTGTATAAAACTGTGTAGTGTGCTTGATTGAAAGAAACCTTGTCCCTGCACACCGTTGCTTTCCTTCCTAGTGTGACTTTTCCAGTCAGCCTCCCCTCATACCGAGATTCAGGAACACCAATCGGCTTAAGGTCGAAGAAAGTCAACACAAAACTCAATGACCTCCTCTTTCCGTAGCCCTTTGAGATACTTCCTTCTAGCGCGGTTATGAACATATTTCTTTAAGACTCCCATGAACCTCTCGAAGGGGAACATATTGTGTAGAAATATAGGTCCGAGAATTCTAATCTCTTCAACTAGGTGAACGAGGAGGTGCGTCATAATATTGAAGAAGGATGGTGGGAACAACAACTCGAAGCTGACAAGACATTCGACCACATCAACCTGTAACCCTGCAAAGTTTCTGGATCCATTACCTTCTGAGAAATTGCGTTGAGGAATGCACATATCTTCACAATGGCTAGTCGAACATTTTCTGGTAGAAGTCCCATCAATGCAACCGGAAGCAATTGTGTCATAAGCACGTGGCAGTCATGAGACTTTAGGTCCTGGAATTTTCTCCTTCATATTTACTATTCCCTTTATATTTGACGAGAAACCAGACGGTACCTTGATACTGAATAGGGCTTCAAAAAAGATTTCCTTCTCTTGTTTGGTAAGAGCGTAGCTGGCAGGCCCTTGAAACTGCCCTGGATGATTGCCGTCTTGTCCTTTATGATGTTGCTGGTCCTCTCGTGCTTCTGTTGTATCTTTTGTCTTCCCATACACGCCCTGGAAATCTAGAATATTCACACAAAGATTCTTGGTCAGGTGCATCACGTTGATTGCAGAGCGGACTTCCAAGACTTTCCAATATTCTAGCTCCCAAAAAATAGATTTCTTCTTCCACATGGGCGCGTGTCCTTCAGCGTCTTTCGGAACAGGTCGACTGCCTGGACCCTTTCCAAAGATAACATTTAAATCCTTGACCATGTCAAATACATCAGCACCACTACGGGAGGCAGGCTTCGGACGGGTTTCTGCCTCGCCATTGAAATGCTTTCCTTTTTTTCCTTAAGGCATGGCTGCGCGGAAGAAAACGGCGATTGTACGGGTACACATTTTTCCTACTTTTTCCCAAATATTTACTTTCAGTCTCATCTAAATAGTGTGTGCATGCATTGTATCCCTTGTTCGCCTGTCCTGAAATGTTACTAAGAGCAGGCCAATCATTGATGGTTACGAATAGCAATGCTCGTAGGTCAAATTCTTGCTCGGTGTGCTCATCCCACACACGTACACCTGGTTCGGCCCACAACTCCAAAAGTTTATCAACTAATGGCCTTAGGTACACATCAATATCGTTGCCGGGTTGCTTTGGGCCTTGGATAAGCACTGGCATCATAATGAACTTCCGCTTCATGCACAACCAAGGAGGAAGGTTGTAGATACATAGTCACGGGCCAGGTGCTGTGACTGCAGCTCTGCTCCCCAAAAGGATTCATGCCCAGGTGCTGTGAAATGTACTTAGACCAAACCATAAGTTCATCGCCTCACCTGCAAAATCCGGGAACTCTCTCTCGATGTTTCTCCACTACCGACCATCAGCGGGGTGCCTCAACATCGCGTCTTTCTTGCGTTCCTCTTTGTGCCATCGCAACAACTTGGCATGCTCTTTGTTTCTGAACAAATGTTTCAACCGTGGTATTATGGGAGCATACCACATCACCTTCGCAGGAACCCTCTTCCTGTGTGGCTCGCCCTCAACATCACCAGGGTCATCTCTTCTGATCTTATACCGCAATGCACCGCATATCGGGCATTTATTCAAATTCTCGTACTTCTCACCGCGGTAGAGGATACATCATTAATGCATGCATGTATCTTACGCACATCTAATCCTAGAGGGCGAGAAGCTTTTTACATCTTGGCGGGCAATTCGTTCTTTCTTGGAAGCAGCTTCTTTAATATTATCAACAATTTTTCAAATCCCGAATCAGTTACACCGGCCTCTGCCTTCCATTTCAGCAATTCCAATATGCTACCTAGCTTTCTCTGCCCATCTTCACAACCTGGGTACAACAATTTTTGGTGGTCCTCTAACAGCTTGTCGAAGCCTCTTCTTATCTGTGCCACAGTCTCTCCTTGCATCAGAAATGGCCCGACGAAGATCATCATCACCAGGCTCATCTGGTGCCCGTTCTTCACCTCCTTCTTCTTCATTGTCTTCCATTGCGGTATCATCGTATTCAGAGAACATAGATCGGTACTGGTCATCGTTATCTTCTTCTTCATCGCCGTCTTCCATCATAACCCCTTCTTCTCCGTGCTTGGTCCAAACATTATAGCCGGACATGAATCCGTGCCGAAGCAGGTGGCTCTGAATGTCTCTTGAGCAAGAGTAATCCTTCTCATTCTTACATTTCAGACATGGACAACAAATAAAACCTTGCTTCGACTTGTTGGCCTCGGCCACAAGCAGAAAAGATTTCACGCCCTCTCTAAAAGTGGGATCGCATCGGTTACCGTACATCCATGAATGACTCATCTGCATCATAAGTACAATTATGTATCAGATGCAATCACCATGCTAAAATTAGTATTGTGCGGACTATGTATACGAGAAAATAGTTGCTAACCTTTTAGGATCAAAAAGAGGAGAAATCTTATCAAATAAAATCAAGTGGCATCCTCACAAACATTTCATCAAACACCACTTGTGCACATGAAGAAAAAAAGAGCTAGCATAAACCTCCACCTTTCACCACCAAGGAAAAAAATGTAGGGAGGTTGGGGGGGGGGGGGGGGGGGCTGGCTGTGTATATATAGGCCAGGACCCTTTTGTCGCGGGCCGTGCTACGACCCGCGACAAAAGGGGTGCCAGCAGGCCGCAGAAAGCCTCAGACCCTTTTGTCGCGGGTCGCCACGACCCGCGACAAAAGGGTCCTAACGGACCGCGACAAAAGGCCCCGTGCCCTCCAGCTGGTTTCGGGGCGACGTGGCCAGGCCATTTGTCCCGGCTCCAGACTGGGCTGGGACAAAAGGCCTGGACGAAAACCCTGTTTTCTACTAGTGACTGCGGCTTTTATCAATAGACTCTATAATACCATGGGGCAAAAAAAAAGAGCACATAAAATAAGTAGGGAGGTTATTAAGCACCACATTGCAGAGAACCATACGCCCGCCTGAGGAGACGAGGAGGGCACGCCAAACAGATCACACGTGATTGCCTGTACAAAATAGACACGTACCGACAAAGGTAACAAAATTCTAACCTTGTCAAAATGACTCCATCATGTTTATTCTCCAAGATCCACTAATCAGACATATATTAGAATCGTACGAATAGAAATTAAGAATGAAGCTCGGCTATGTTGGGAAGTTAGGGTGTACTTTGGATGGTTGAGGTTCCATTTGAATCAATTCTTTTCGCAACGACGCAAAAATACAACCGCTTTCTTAGTGACCTACGTGACTAACGAGTAATCAGAAACAGCAGTTTCCGTTGTAAACTATACAAAACACACTTTACTGCATCGAGGATGGAGACCAGGCCGTGTTGGTCTTAGTTATTTACTATGTTCTTTGGCAAGCTTTCTTATGAAATATCATTTGGCCTTGCCTTTGATGCATGAGCTAGATTTGGTCGAGTATTATTTGAGAGAAACGCATAACATGGGCCGGTGTCATCCCTCAGGCGAACGCATTCAAGCGAGTAGGCCCCAGCCATCGATAGCCTTAATGGTGACATAGGACATTGGGCCCGGCCTGGTAACGGATGTGTCGTGCGCTGCTACACGAGGGCGACCACTTCTTTTCATGGCACATCGGACTGAGATTTTCCCATTCGCAGTCTTATGCGTTCACATTCCTAGGGCGGCATTGTTGATCAGCTCTACCGGGTTGTATAAAAAGCGACCATAGCTCTTACATCTTCGTTATACCTAAGGTTTCCACATACAAAGCCACTAGTAATAAGAACTCATCAATGGTAAGGCGTAACTAGCCTGGGATCCCCGATCTGTCTGTCTCTCTCCCGGTGCACTAGCGCACAACATTTCCTGAGGTCCCCTATTTCTAAATGCAGGGATCATTGGCGCAGATAGGTCCTTGCGGTGGTAGTGGTGGCGTCGATAGGGACATGGACATGAGCGGCGTCTACCGTGTAGTCATGGTCGACGTCAAGCACGATGCGACCATCGATTCCATGAGAGTCCTGTACGAGCGTGACGGCCTTCAACATTGGACCGACTGGTGGGGAGATAGAGATGGAATCTGCTCCAAGGTAAGTGTCAATTGTTAATTATTATGTGTAATCTAAAAAAGAGGCTGCAGGCTCGGCTTCTGTATCGGTCAATGCACACAACCGGTTGTTACTTGATTCATCGCATGATTCACGCATGCGCAATCATCGATTTATCGTCACGTACGATCAAATACATTTGTTCACAAACATTAAATGCATTTGTAGATGCCCGTAGCATGAAATATCATACAGTGATCAATCGATGGATGAAGCATGATTATTTTTTGCATGTGCAGGTCCCTCTGGACAGGAACGAGTACTTGACCAACGTCAAAGGCTACGTCGGCATGTTCAACGGTTACACTTGCGTGAGATCGCTGACGTTCGTCAGCAACCTGCGCAGCTACGGGCCATTTGGGAAAGAGGAAGGTATGCCGTTCCAGCTCCCCGCAGTCAGCGGCAAAATCCTCGGCTTCCACGCGCGTTCTGGGGGCCACCTCGACGCGCTTGGCACCTATGTCAAGACAGACTGAATCACATACCACCAAGCCCTGATCGTTCCATACGGGCGGCTGTTTTACTTGTGCCTTTGTTTTATGCTGTCGAAATGTACATGTGAACTTTGCGTTGGCTTGTTGTTGGATCGTGAATGGAAAACACCCTTTGGTGTGGTGTATGTGAGTTTGTTTGTTGCCCTTTAAGATCTGAGCTGCGCCTCGGGTTTCATGGTCTAGTTTCACGCGTTTGTTGTGGAGGCAGTTGTCGTTTCACTTTGGTTTAATAAAAGTCTCCTTGTGTCTCTTGTGTGTCATGCTTATAATAATTTGAACTCTCAGCTAAAACCATTTGGATCGTACTCTTGCCTTCTTTCCAGGTGTATTTTGGATCGTACTCAAGATAGAGACGGCAAGCAAGTAGTAGTGAAATTAATGCGGAATGAACCAACGAATCGACAATCTTGTGATAGGCTGGTCATCCTGCATAAGATACTTGTGTATGATGATAGTGCCTCCCTAATTGCAGTCACAACGCTCCAGACTATAATGTATCTGATTATGCCACATAGGATTTATTCTGACATGGAGCGCTAATTAAAAAGGAGAGAGAGCAAAACCGTATCTTAAACACGATACGACTCTTATCGGCAAACCCGTGGTAGAAAAATTAATGCCATCGCTGCCGAGCCCATCTCACCCGCGCGGGCACCTCTCTGCCGGGCTCCCTCCCATCGATTCGCCGAGCCCCACCGCCGAGCTTAGCCTCTAGTCACCGAGCTCCACCTCTGGTAGATGTGGACCGCCAAGCTCCCTCCCTATGTTGTCTTCAAGCCGACGCGACGCCGAGCCCTAGCGTTGATTGCCCTCGCTGCCGCCATTCTCCGACGTCGGTGGTTATCCTTGCCATCGCCGAGCTCCACCTCTACTCGTTGTACCGTTCGATTGCCAAGCTACGCCTGTGATCGCCGTACCAGTGGCCTCCCGATGCCTCGTGTCTTCATCCCCAATGTTGAAATCGCTACGGTGAGAGCTTCGTCCTCCTCCATCCCTGACCTTTTCCTATCGAGTATCATGTGATGTGATCTTTCAAGTATCGCTGAACAAAGGATTTAGATTATGTTAGATATACGTGCTCTTAATGCTTATTTAATTATTCAGCTCTGCCACTGCTTTTAGTACCCACTTGAATTACCTACTACTACCTCCGTTCCATAATATAAGCCCTTTTAGCAAGCTATTTTAGTTTGCTAAAATGTCTTATATTATGGAACAAAGTGATACTAGATAAGGGCATTTAAATTTGTTGACATCTAGTGAAATAAGAATCTACAAGCTCCTCAAATGGGGACTTCCCTATTTGTTTAATTGTAAAACAGGTTCAGGTTTGCACAAGCACAAGCATATCTCTGAAACGAAGGGGTTTGCTTAAGTGTTGTTACAGAAATAAGATACAAAATACTAACATTAGTGTTCTTTTTTCTCTTGGACAGTTTTGGCTTTCCTTAAATATTGGTTGATGATAGCATGGGATCGCTGATACGTCATATGTTTTTTCGATCAAGGAGCATAGCCCCAGCCTCTGCATCCAAAGGATGCACACAGCTTTCTTCTTTATTAAATTATTCGCAATGCCTTACATGGGGAATACAAAGATCAATCTCGAAGCCTCCTTCCTAGCGACAACTCGCTATACCTACGATGAAGGGGGACCATGAACAAGGCCATACTCCCTGACGGTACACCAACACACATCATCCAAAAAGCAAAACCCTGAGGGTGTGCCATTGCACACGTCACAGAGTTCGCAACCGCCATCTATCTCGAACCCATCTCCAAGCGAGATCAACGTATTGACCGTGCCGGGCCTGCCGTCGATGTCACCATAACACCAAACAGCTCCACCATCCTGCCCGCGTCCAGCAATCCTCGCCCGTCTTCGATACCCCGCAGCTCCACGCCGCTGAGAATCATCGACGACAACGTGGTAGATGAACACCACTCCACCAAAAACCACCTCCATCCAGCCGCTGCTCCAAAAACGATGCCCCAAGAGGTAGCACGACGCAGGAAGCGCCGTCATCGTCCGATCCTGGCTGGATCTAGGGTTTCCCCCGGAGCAGCACGAGTGAGTTCCCGCGGACTGCGACGACGATGCCTTCAAGAAGGAAGCGACGCTTAACGCCGCCATCACCCGCCAAACTTGACACGGTTTTCACCGACAGCCGCGAGTCCCCAACTCGGCGAGAGCAAACGGAGAGGCCAGCAAAGATGATGCCTTCGCAGGGGAGCTACGCCAATAGCCGCCGCCATCATCCGCCAAGAACAAAGTCAAGGCTCGGTGTTCACCGGTGGCCCCTTCGCCGCTAGCTCATCGTCGACTAGATCTTCATCGCCGGGGTAGAGGGATCTCGTGATCCGCCACCCCAGCAACCAGCCGACCTCCTCCGGCGAAGAAGAAGGCCGCCTCCACCATCGAACCCAAGGCTGCTGCCCCGGGCGACCTCGTACCGCGGGAGAAGCCCAAGATCATCGCCCTCACCGGCGAGAGGCGGAAGGAATGGCGCTGTCCGCCACCACCAGCCACCACCGGCGTACCGCCGATGGGAGGCGGGGAGGCCGCAGCACAGGCTCTGGCCACCGTCCCCATCCATCCATGCGGGAGGCGGGAGGGCCGCCGTCACCCCTCCATCCTCGTCAGACCGCCGCCGCCCCGGGAGGCGGAAGGGCCGCCGCCGCGCGTGAGGAACTCCATGGCCGCCGTCCCCGGCGCGTCACGAGGGAAGGCCCCCGCCGCCGCCACGCCCCGAGGTCTTTGCCCCGGCGGCGCTGCCGGTGGCGGCGGCGGCGGGAGGAGGGTTGGGGGTGCGGGCGGCTAGGGTTGGGAGGGTTGGGGGTGCGGGCGGTTAGGGTTGAGAGGGTTGGGGATACGTCATATGTAAGCATACTATTCAACCACCAGCAATTGAATCTCTGCTGGTTTATTGCCAGTAGTCACTGCGTAAATGAAAGTTCTCTACTTCTTTATAAAGACTTCGATTTGTAAGTAGAATTAGGAACTGAATGTCTACTACTCCCTTCAACTTGAATATGTCACTGTCTCTATTTGTGCCAGTTGAGATGTACAGCAAGCCAACTAAGAAGTTGCCATTTTGGTACATAAGTAAGCTTATTAATTCTTTCAGAATCTTTAACTGAATAAGTGTATTTTCTCTTCTGCAGTTTACATATTGGTTATCATTTGGCGTTTTGAACTTGGTCCTTGCTGATGCGAACCCTCGGTGAAGAAATGATTGCTTGGACTGGGAAGGCTGTGGCAAGGAGGCGTCTGTGGCGGGAGGAGGGGCGCGAGCTTGGGTGCGGCTAGACTGCTGCGATGAGTACGCAGGAGGCCGAACCTTCTAGATTGGTTAGTGTGGCCAGCGACAAGAGGACGCAACTGGCCGTGCCCCTCTCCGCCGTCCTGTTGCTCGCCTCCTTCCCATTCCTTTGTGTCTGCACTTTGGGCTAGCACTACATGCACGTGATATGTAGACCTTTTGGATACGTAAGGCACCAAGTACTTGTTACATTTCTATTGATGCAAGACTGGATGCATGTAACATATTTTTATTACTTGGTACAATATCTTATTATTATGAACTATATCGATTAGTAACAAGCTAACCGGTCTATTTTGCTTATGTATTTGTAATTGGTCTATCTGATAGAGGCCTGCTGAAAAACACCTCCATGGTAAACATGATGGCGTCAGTTGCGCGTGCAAATTGTCGGGACAGGTTCCTATTTCACATGATTTAGTGTGTCAAACAAAGGCCCAAGGAACGGAAAGAATGCTGTTGCCATTTGGTTAAAATTGGGACATGTTTTGTACGCAGCGGACCGGCGAGGGGGCGCCCCAGCCTCTAGTTGAATGCAAATGCGTCTAGGATGGCGAAACTGGTTCACGTGAGCAAGGACTCGATTCTGACCATGGTCTCTGCCATGTTTTCTTGTGTGGGATTTTGATGTGCGAGTAGCTAGAAAAAATGATATAGTACAAAGAACTTTACCATCTCACGGCCCGATCTGTATATCTACAATCGAAAAACTTCTCAGATGTGATTGGATATATCGTCGAGACGACGAAGTCATATGCTCTAATTACTTTACCTACATAGGTGGAGTTATTTACGAGAATATGCATAGAACTTTATGACTAGTGGGACCAGAGTGACATCTATGATGTGGCAAAAAAAAGCATCGAATATTTTTTAGTTGGCCGAAAATCTCGAATTCGTAAAAACTGGAGCTCCCCTCCCTAAAATCAGAGCCGGACATGCAGCGCTGGCACAAGCAGGTGCAGGCGTGGGGACATGCGCTGGTACGAGCAGGTTCAGGCGTTGGGGCTTCAGAGGTACAGCTTCAGTCCTATCAAAGTAGTACTACTGAGTGTAGCATCAGAGGGGAATCAAAGACCAATACGCCTAGCTAGAAGTAGCGATACATGCCAGTTCTGAACAGATACGGCTAGCGGTGGGCCAGCTGGTCAACAAGATGCTCGAATCTCCGTGACAAGCCGACGGTGCCGATAAGGCCTGGGCACCCTAAGGGCCGGAGAAAAGTGTGGACGCGGGTTTCTCCTCTTTTCCACACTTTTAAATGCCCAAGAAGAACCCGATGCAAGATCCCTCCCTGGATCAGATGGAGGAGTGGCAATGAGGTACTGCATCGACGTAGCCCAAGCCGCCGTCGTGTCGTCATCCTCGCCGGCCTCCTCCCCATCAGCGGCTTCAAGGAGCGACCAAAATCGCCCCCCGATCGCCTCTAACGGGACTTTGGAAATTTCGGAGCATTTTTACAGTTCATTAGTTGTCACCGCAATAATGCTGAGTCTACGGACATATTCTTACGGGAAGTGGCTTACGGACGGACGTGTCTTGTAGGTGTTTGCCCTGTGCAGAATTCTCGGAACAACCTGCACCAATTGTTTGATGCCATGACCACGTCCGTAAGCTCATTCCGTAAATCCCTTATGTAAGTGTAGAGCCTCGACCTAGGCCTCAGCGGAGCTACATCGGCCGTGACAGCGGCTCAGCACCGGGTACAAGCTGAACCTCTCCGACAATGGTGGCGCAAGGGCAGAAGAAGCCGCGGACCAGGTGCGGCATGGCGGGGGACCGGAAGCAGCGCTGGTGAGCAAGGAACGGCGCATGGCGGTTCCAAATGAGTGAGAAAGAGAAGGATCAGCATGGATGGGAGTGTGAGGGTGACGGCTGTGCTTCGGGGAAGAGGAGGCACGACTTAACAAATAAAATGATACGGGCACGACCTAGGGTTGCCCATGAATTTGCCCTGATTTTTTCCGGCCAACAATCTGTCCAAACCTCTGATAGAAGCTCCCTAATTACGCGGGCACTGCGCGTATCTTGAAACTAGGGTAACGACGAACCACCGAGTAATCCCTCGACATAGGAGAAACCTCATGCGAAGGTAGTCGTAACCAAGATGCAACCCGTACGTCGACGAAGACGAACCTCACGCCAAGTGTTATCATATCATCGATGATGCGAGAATCTTGCCGCCAAAGTGTACACACACAAAGTTATACATAGTTTATTCAGAAACTGAAAATATTCAATCTCTAAAGTCTCTGAATACATGAGGCGTAGACACTAGCTTTTATGCCGACTACAAAACCAAACTAGTATCCTTGATGGACACGACCGGCCGGGAAACTATACATCATACGTGATTACCATTACAAAATCGACACGTACCGACAGAGGTAACAAAATCCCAACCATGTCAAAATGACTCCATAACGTTTATTCTCCAAGATCCACTAATCAGACATGTATTGGAATCGGACAAATAAAAATTAAAAATGAGGCTCGGCGGTGTTGGGAAGTTACGGTGTACTTTGGTTGGTTCAGGTTCCATTTGAATCAATTCTTCTCGCAACGATGCAAAAATACAACCGTTTTCTTAGTGACCTACGTTACTAACGAGTAATCAGAAACAATAGTTTCCGTTGTAAACTATACAAAACAGGACCGCGAGTTTCCGTTGTAAACTATACAAAACAGGCTTTACTGCTTCTCTCAAAAAAAAAAAAACAGGCTTTACTGCATCGAGGATGGAGACCAGGCTGTGTGGGTCTTAGTTATTTACTACGTTCTTCTGTAAGCTTTCTTATGAGATATCCTTTGGCCTTGCCCTTGATGCATGAGCTAGATCTAGTCAAGTATTATTCGAGAGAAAACACATCACATGGGCCGGTGTCACCCCTCATGCAAACGTATTCAAGGGAGTAGGCCCCAGCCATCGATGGCCTTAATGGTGACAGCGGACGTTGGGCCCGGCCCAGTCACCGATGTGTCGTGCGCCGATACACGAGGGCGACCACTTCTTTTCATGGCACATCAGACTGACATTTTCCCATTTGCAGTCTTGTGCGTTCACATTCCTAGGGTGGCCTTCTCTTGAGCGTCCACTCCATCTCGTGATGACAACAAAAATATGTTGTACAATAGATTAGTTTTTAATATCGTCTCTGTCGAATTCTAAAATTATGTGGTTATTAAAATTAAATTAGGAAGCATGTGACTTGTCGCATTATCTCCTCAGTCATGTTTCTCGCTGCTAGACACATCTACATCTTCTCCTTGCCTCTGTTTCTCGCCGCCACCAATAACTGGTACCGCCTGGCCATACCTTGTCAACCACTACCAACGAGAACCGCAACCTTATTATGCTGCCCTCGTGCCCCACGATGTCATATGCATCGACCTTGCTATGGTAAAGACCACCATCGAAGACCTCCCCGGCTTTGTGCTCGCCCTGTGTGACCAGCAAGACTAGATATGATAGCACTAAATATCAAAATAGACCTTTCATAATAGGAAAACTGATGGTATGGTACACAGCAGACACAATATAGAATAGGGATGCTGCTATTGTAAGGTAGTATGAAATAGCTCCAAGGAATGGTACTTTCATAAAAGATTCCACGGTAGGTCTAAAGCATCTGAAAGATTCCATTACTACTTCCTCTGATCAGATTAACCGGGGTACTAGAAAAATTGCTGGGACCAAGGTGCTCTCTAATTGGCAGTGAAAAAAACGAGAGGTGGAGCTGTTTTGTCTCGCGGAACGATGAGAAAATAAATGCTGGAGGCCAAGGATCGTGCACATGCCTACTTTCTAGTGGTTTTGCATGCAGTTCTTGTCCCAAAAGAATTGGAAAAAGCACCGAATATTAGTTGCATGCAGAGCTTAACCCCGTTCACACTTGCATGCCCACGTTTTACACCAGCTTGATGCGCAAAGAAGAGGAAAGGAAGGGGCTGCGGGAGGAGGGAGTTATGCGCTAATTAAACAGCAGTTATGCTAAGACGCCTAAATCAGCGAAGAGAAAAGAAACTACATGTTTTGCAAATGGCGCCGGTTAATCTGATCCGGAGGGAGTATTATAGACTAACAGCTAATACAATTACTGTCACACAAAGCAGACCATGTATCTAATTACAGAAAAGGCAAGATAACCCCTCCACACACTAGTACAAACCAACACTAAGGACATCCTCCTCGGCAATGGCAGCCAGAAGGCCCAGGGTTAAAAATATTTGCATGTGGCCGATGAGGCCTTCCTGGAATGGGTCGCGACTGGGCTACTTACATTGGCAACAGACAATTGCAAATGTATGTCACGAATGTGGTGGGTTGTGGGCCCACATATATCGGCAACGGACAAATATAGTCACCCGTTGCCGATGTGACCGTCTATGGTAACGGACATTTATGTTTTGTTCGTTGCCAAATTTGACAGCAAAATAGCCCACCACTCTAGCCTATAAAACCCCACCTCTCCCATCGCTCTCAATCACTCCCAACCCTAGCCGCCTTACTCATTTGCCTCTCACTCTCTTCCCTCACACTCCCGATCTCTCCAATGATGTCCCCGTTTGGCGCCGATGAGGCTCCTTCGTCTTTCACCTTGCCCTAAAGGACATTAAAAAATGCAAAATTAAACATGGTCAATAATCTAAACAGAATACACAAGTAAACAAGAGCACATAAGTAAAATGCATAAGTAAACATAAAACATAATTTAGAAATGCATATTATAACATATCAAAATAATCTAGAACATAACATTAGTAGAGAAACCCTTATAGGCGTTTCATGTTAGTGCCGGTGCCTAAAAGTGCCACGCAACTACTAAATACTAGTAGCATGGCGAAGTTGCTACGCTACTAATAATTGATTAGTAGTAGCAATTAGTAGTAGCATGCTGGCCAGAAATCCACGCTGCTGGTATTTTGAAATCCAGAAATCCCCTGATCGGCCTCTTTCAGCCACACACACATACGTGACCAAACCAACCCTCTTTTTCCCCCTCAATATCGCTAATCTTATCCCTTCCCCCACGTCCCCCTCCACGCGAGCGCCGGCCACCGCTCTTCCCTCCTCTCCCTCACAGTACCACTTCTCCAGGTCCAAGGACGACAAGGGGGAGGAAGGCACCGTGGTGCCCATCTGCCTCCCCGAGGCTCGCTCTCCACCACGCGCACTCGCTCCGGCCTGCTCCGTCTGTGACCGGTCGCCAACGGGACAAGCGCGAGCGCCCCTGCTCAAGCCTCGGTCGGCCTCCACCACGCAAACTCCTCCCCTCCGCCACCGGAAGCCCAGCCTGCCGCTGGCCCCTTCCGCAACTCGTTGTCGGCCTCCTCTTCCCGGCACGGCTCTGGTAACCACTTCTGCTCATCCTCCCCGACCCCTCTCCTGCATCACATGATGGGATTCGTAGCATAGAAAACAAAAATTTTCCTACCGCAAGAACGAATAACAAGCCAAGATCTAATCTAGTAGATGGTAGCAACGAGGGGATCATGAGACTAACCCTTGAAGATTTCCAAAGCCTACGAGATTAGATCTCGTTGTGGATGTAGTCGATCACTTGCCACTTGCAAAAGTGCGTAGAAGATCTTGACGGTGCCACAATCGGGCAGCACCTCCGTACTCGGTCACACGTTCGGTGTTGATGACGACGTCCTTCTCCCGTTCCGGCGGGCAGCGGAAGTAGTAGATCCTCCTCGGAATCCCGCCGCACGACGGCGTGGTGGCGGTGGTGGTGGAGATCTCCGGCAGGGCTTCGCCTAAGCTATGCGGGAGAAAGAGGGAGGAGGGAACCGCTAGGGTTTTGGGAGAGGGCGTGGTGTGGGGCGCCGGCCAGGGAGCCCCCTTTGGTGGTTCGGCCAAGAGTGGGCTGCCCCCTCCCTCTCCTCCTCATTATATAGGTGGAACCCCAAGGGTTAGCCCAAAGTCTTCGAATAAGACCCCAATTCAAAAAGCCTTATGGACGAAACCTAGAGGACAGGGACTCTCCCCTTCCCCTTTCTTTGGCCGGCCAAGGAGGTGGAGTCCTCCATGGACTCCACCCTCCCTCTTGGTTGGCTGGTTGGGTTGGTGGAGTCCCGGGACTCCACCTTCCATGGTGATTTCATCCGGAAGGTTCTAGAACATTCTAGCGCTTTCCATAAATGCACCGGATCATTTCCAAACTTGGAAAGTGACTTCCTATATATGAATCTTATTCTCCGGACCATTCTGGACCTCCTTGTGATGTCCTGGATCCCATCCGAGACTCTGAACAAAACTTAGAACTCCATTCCATATTCCATATATACCTAAAACGACATCAAACCTTAAGTGTGTCACCCTACGGTTCGTGAACTATGCAGACATGGTCGAGACTCTTCTCCGACCAATAACCAATAGCGGGATCTGGAGATCCATAATGGCTCCCACATATTCAACGATTACTTAGTGATCGATTGAACCATTTACATACGATACCGATTCCCTTTGTCTCGCGATATTTTACTTGTCCGAGGTTTGATCATCGGTATCTCTATACCTCGTTCAACCTCGTCTCCGACAAGTACTCTTTACTCGTACCGTGGCATATCTTATCTTGTGAACCATTCACATGCTTGCAAGCTAATCAGACGACATTCCACCGAGAGGGCCCAGAGTATATCTATCCGTCATCGGGATGGACAAATCCCACTCTTGATCCATATGCCTCAACTCATACTTTCCGAATACTTAATCCCACCTTTATAACCACCCATTTACGCAGTGGCGTTTGATGTAATCAAAGTACCCTTCTGGTATAAGTGATTTACATGATCTCATGGTCGAAGGACTAGGTAACTATGTATCGAAAGCTTATAGCAAACTGAACTTAATGACGTGATCTCATGCTACGCTTATTTGGGTGTATGTCCATTATATCATTCACCTAATGACATAACCTTGTTATTAATAACATCCAATGTTCATGATCACGAAACCATGATCATCTATTAATCAACAAGCTAGTTATACAAGAGGCTTACTAGGGACTCCTTGTTGTTTACATAACACACATGTATCAATGTTTCGGTTAATACAATTATAGCATGGTATGCAAACATTTATCATAAACACAAAGATATATTATAATAACCATTTTATTATTGCCTCTTGGGCATATCTCCAACAGTCTCCCACTTGCACTAGAGTCAATAATCTAGTTTACATTTGTAAAGATATAACACCTTGGCCTTGTGGTGCTTTATCATGTTTTGCTCACGGGAGAGGTTTTAGTCAACGGATCGACATGCTCAGAAACGTATGTATTTTGCAATTCATTTGCGTCTTCACGCATCACTCATTTTCCAAATGAGTCGGCATTAAATATGTTTGGTCTTCTGGTGGAACCTTAATTCCGCGGTCTGAAATATGTCACTAATATTGTCATACACAATATAGCTTCAAAGTTCGACACTATCGGAACTACACCAAGTTCTCAAAGAACTTTTCGACTTAACATCCTCAGTCATTGTCAGAACAATGACATACTCTGCCTTCGTTTGTAGAATCCGTCATAATATTTAGAACTTTTCTAAATCTAGCATTGTGCTACCTTTAAAACAACACTTAGCCTAATTGAGATTTGAAATTCATTTTTATATGTGACCAAACTAATATCGGTGCAACACCTTACAGCGATTTGTTTGTCATTACCCCATACAAAACTATATATATCCTTGGTTCTTCTAAAGCACTCAGGGATATTCTTACTGTTGTCCAATGATCATCACATGAATCATTCTAGTATATGCTCCTAACTTTTTAGAGCACAATACATCTGATTTTGTACATATTATTCGTGATCTAAAATCACTCATGTGTTTTTACTCATCGAGTGTCAAATACACTCAAGTCTTGTTAAACCTTCACATGAAAAGAACACCTTCTTAATATTTCTATATTGAACTACTTCAATATTCATTCTATGTACTTTGACTTAAACATATTATGTGTTTCAATCTATCTTCATAGATCTTGACACTAAATATGTTTCAGTCCATATCCTTTCATTGAAGTTAATTATCAATGAAACCTTTTATAATCAATTATATAATTACATCATTTATAACCAACTATATGTCATCTACATAAAGTATTATAAATATGTCTCAGCGCTCCCACTTAATTTCTTGCAAATGCAAGCATCTTCATCATTTCTGATGAAATCAAAAACTCTTTGACTATTTCATCCGGTGAAGATTCCAACTCCGCGATACTCACTTCATCCAATTGAAGTTTGTATACCTATCTAGTATTCCACGGACCAGCAAAACTCTTGGTTGTATCTTGTATACACTTTTAATACACACTTCTGTTAAGTAATGTATTTTGCCATCCTACTAGCATATCTCATAAAAGAAATATGCAGCGATTACTAGAATAATCCACATAGACTATAAGCATCGCTACGGAAGATCTAATCTTATCGTAGTCAACTCTTTGAACTTTGTCGTAAACAACTTTTCGACAAGTCGAGCTTATTCAAGGATATTCCATCCAAGTCCATCAATTTTATAGATCCATTTACTTTCAAAAAGTATTCATCTATCTTGGATTTCATGGCGCATAGCCATTTTAACGGAGTCAGGGCCCATCATAACTTCTTTGTATGTAGTTGGTTTATCATTGTTCAAAATCAATCCTTTGTCCACAAATCATTTATTTGATTACAAAGTAAACCATACCTACAAGGTTCAATAGGTACTTCGATCTCCATGAATAAAACACTTTGTAGTCATGGGAGCCATGATCGTCGTGGCCGCTTCCGGAACCATTTCCGATGCTGCGCTACTCTGATCATTATGCTCAGGTTCATAAACCTTATCAAGTTCTATTGTCCTCCCACTCAAATACTTCACTAGAAACAATTTCTTGGAAATAAGAAACATTGACAAACACTTTTGTCTTTGTCTCCATAGTGGAAAGAATTCCCAATCAAATCTCTGGGATAACCAACAAAGACATTCATCCAATTTTGGTTGTAAACTTATTTACTTATACCAAAATTTAAGAAAGGACTATTAGGGTTTATACCCATGCCATAACTCGTATGGTGTCATTTCAACGGATCATGATGATGCTCTATTCAGTGTAAAAGCGGTAGTCTCTAAAGCATAATCCACAAAAATATAATGGCTTCATTTTATTTTATCTCATCATTAATCCAACAAAGTTTGGATACATCTCTCGGATACTCCATCATCACTATGATACTCCAAGAAACGTGAGTTGTAGAACAATTTCATAACTCTCTTAGATGTTCGCTAAAAAACTCGTAATTCAAATATTTCCACCATGATCCTATCATAGATATTTGACTTTTCTATTACGACGATTTCCACTTCATGCTGAAATTTAGTTGAATCCATTCAAATGTTTCAAACTTCTTACTTATCGAATATATCCACATATATATACTCAATTCATTGTTTGAAGTTTTCATGAAGTAGAAGAATCTCCCGCACACAACTATGCCCAGTGAACCATATACATCATCATGTATGTTTCCACTAAGTTAGTTGCCCATTCAACTCTTGGCCTATGAACGGTATTTCAGTTATTCTCTTTAGAAAAGATTTGCAAGTGCCAAATGATTCAAAAATCAAATGATTCCAAAAATCCATCTGCATGGAGTTTCTTCATGCGTTCCTTTCTAATATGACCTAAATGGCGGTTCCACAAATAAGTGGAATTCAAATCATTTGCCTAATGGCATTTTAGCGTCAGTGTTATGTATGTGTGTTTCACCATTAAGATTTATAATAACTTATCCATCGTACATTGAGTAATGTCATAATTTGAACAACTCATTGTTTTCATTTGACCAGAGCAAAATAACAATTTATTAAGTTCTTTATTATAAATTCTAAGGGCTAGGTAGAATGCCAACGACAAACATAATAACACTTTATTATGTTCCAGACGTGCATTATTACCATATTCCTTATCAGTCACTTAGGCCATCGTATTCTTGTATTGCGTTGTATTGCATGACATCTCATACCAACCAATCTGGTACAAATACCCAAGAATTTAATTATGTGACCAAACAAAGAATACATCCATAACATGTATATCATCTATATATACCTGAGCTAGACTTTCTAGTCTTTTCTTTCTTTCTGCCAAAATATCTTTTGTAGTTTCTCTTTTAGCTTTCCTCATTCTCAGAAAACACTTCACCTTCAATAACTTCTAGGTCTATTGGTCAAATACCAATAACCTTGAGGTTCTTACTTTGAAGTTGATCATCATATGACAAGTGTTCCAGATTTCACTATTAGTAACTTTGTAATATGATGAATAATTTCACTCATAATTTTATCCATCATATCATGACGACTTTCCGAGACCATGTCTGTACATGCTAGGCTCGTAAATTTTAACCTTAGTATTCGCATGTGCAAATCTGACTTGCACCCGTTGTATGCACACGTAGAATCTATAACACCCGATCATCACGAGATGCTTCGAACGACGAGTCTTAGCAACGGTGCATACTAAGGACGATCACTTCATGGATATGCGAATATCGTTAGTGCCCAACTTAGTTGGAGGATTGGGACGCCTGGCGTCTTCAACCTTCGTACATTCCCATAAAACTTATGAGTTTATGTAGTCTCACCAAATTATATTCTATCACCTTGCAATAAGGTCTTAGATATCACATATATCTCATACCTCCCTTATTTCTGAAAACAAAATTTTCAGCTCCTTACTTTTCAAACAGATTTGAACTTCAAGTTTCACGGAGACAAGATGATTCTAGGTACTAATTGAAACCATTGTTCTTTGAATCAGCAATGTGAGGTTTACTAAAAGTTTGCAATAGGACTTAATCATTTCTTGATTCTTTAACAATACGGTACCAGTCCGTAAAGTTACTTGTCAGACTTAACAGTATTTCTTATCTCAATTACAAGACTAGCGCATGGTAGAAAATGGATGCCAATTCTACAAATTTAATTCAAAATACTATCCAGACTATGTTCATGATAATTAGTTCAAGTTTTAATCTAATTACTAATGAACTCCCACTTAATACAACATCCCTCATAGTTGTTAAGTGGTACACGATCCAGATCCACTACACCAAAACCGATCATCACGTGAGATGATGTAGCTTCAATGGTGAACATCAACATATTGATCATATCATCCATATGACTCATGTTCAACCTTTCGGTTTCCGTTGTCCCGAGGCCATGTCTGTACATGCTAGGCTCGTCAAGCAAACTCAAGTATTCGCGTGTGCAAACATGGCACCCGTTGTATGTGAACGTAGAGTCTATCACATCCGATCATCACGAGATGAAACGACGAACGTAGCAACGGTGCATACGAGGGGAGAACACTTTATTATCTTGATATTAATGTGAGGGATCATCTTATAATGCTACCGTCGCGATCTAAGCAAAATAAGATGCATAAAGGATTAACATCACATGCAATTCATAATGTGATATGATATGGCCCTTTAGTCTTTGCGCCTTTGATCTTCATCTCCAAAGCACGGACATGATCTCCATCATCAGCGGGCATGATCTCCATCATCGTCGGCGTAGCGTCAAGGTCCATGGCGCCGTCTTCATGGTTGTTCACCATGTGTAGCAACTATTACAACTACTTTGAAATAATACTACAACATGAAATATAAAGACAACCATAAGGCTCCTGCCGGTTGCCACAATACAATAACGATCATCTCATACATATTCATCATCACATCATGGCCATATCACATCACCAAACCCTGCAAAAACAAGTTAGACGCCTCTAATTTGGTTTGCATATTTTACGTGGTTTAGGGTTTCGAGCAAGATCCAATCTACCTACGAACATGAACCACAACGGTGATACTAGTGTTGTCAATAGAAAGAGTAAATTGAATCTTCACTATGGTGAGAGACAGACACCCGCAAAGCCACTTATGCAATACAAGTTGCATGTCGAGCGTGGACAAATCTCATGAACGCGGTCATGTAAAGTTAGCCCGAGCCGCTTCATCCCACCATGCCGCAAGATGCAAAGTACATGAACTAAAGACAACAAAGCATCAACGCCCACAAAACCATTGTGTTCTACTCGTGCAACCAATCTATGCATAGACACGGCTCTGATACCACTGATGGGATTCGTAGCATAGAAAACAAAAAATTTCCTACCGCAAGAACGAATAACAAGCCAAGATCTAATCTAGTAGATGGTAGCAACGAGGGATCACGAGACTAACCCTTGAAGATTTCCAAAGCCTACGAGATTAGATCTCGTTGTGGATGTAGTCGATCACTTGCCGCTTGCAAAAGCGCGTAGAAGATCTTGACGGTGCCACAATCGGGCAGCACCTCCGTACTCGGTCACACGTTTGGTGTTGATGACGACATCCTTCTCCCGTTCCAGCGGGCAGCGGAAGTAGTAGATCCTCCTCGGAATCCCGCCAGCACGACGGCGTGGTGGCGGTGGTGGTGGAGATCTCCGGCAGGGCTTCGCCTAAGCTATGCGGGAGAAAGAGGGAGGAGGGAACCGCTAGGGTTTTGGGAGAGGGCGTGGTGTGGGGCGCCGGCCAGGGGCCCCCTATGGTGGTGCGGCCAAGAGTGGGCTGCCCCCTCTCTCCTCCGCATTATATAGGTGGAACCCCAAGGGTTAGCCCAAAGTCTTCGAATAAGACCCCAATTCAAAAACTGCCTTATGGACGAAACCTAGAGGGACAGGGACTCTCCCCTTCCCCCTTTCTTTGGCCGGCCAAGGAGGTGGAGTCCTCCATGGACTTCACCCTCCCACTTGGTTGGCTGGTTGGGTTTGGTGGAGTCCAACCGGGACTCCACCTTCCATGGTGATTTCATCCGGAAGGTTCTAGAACATTCTAGCGCCTTCCATAAATGCACCGGATCATTTCCAAACTTGGAAAGTGACTTCCTATATATGAATCTTATTCTCCGGACCATTCCGGACCTCCTCGTGATGTCCTGGATCCCATCCGAGACTCTGAACAAAACTTCGAACTCCATTCCATATTCCATATCTACTTAAAACGACATCAAACCTTAAGTGTGTCACCCTACGGTTTGTGAACTATGCAGACATGGTCGAGACTCTTCTCCGACCAATAACCAATAGCGGGATACGGAGATCCATAATGGCTCCACATATTCAACGATAACTTAGTGATCGATTGAACCATTTACATACGATACCGATTCCCTTTGTCTCGCGATATTTTACTTGTCCGAGGTTTGATCATCGGTATCTCTATACCTCGTTCAACCTCGTCTCCGACAAGTACTCTTTACTCGTACCGTGGCATATCATCTCTTGTGAACCATTCACATGCTTGCAAGCTAATCAGACGACATTCCACCGAGAGGGCCCAGAGTATATCTATCCGTCATCGGGATGGACAAATCCCACTCTTGAACCATATGCCTCAACTCATACTTTCCGAATACTTAATCCCACCTTTATAACCACCCATTTACGCAGTGGCGTTTGATGTAATCAAAGTACTGATACGTCTCCGACGTATCGATAATTTCTTATGTTCCATGCTACTTTATTGATGATACCTACATGTTTTATACACATTATATGTCATATTTATGCATTTTGGAACTAACCTATTAACAAGATGCCGAAGTGCCAGTTCTGTTTCTGCTGTTTTTGGTTTCAGAAATCCTAGTAAGGAAATATTCTCGGAATTGGACGAAATCAAGACCCAGGTTCCTATTTTTCCACGAAGCTTCAGAACACCCGGGAAGGACCAGAGGGGGGCCACACAGGCCCCATACCATAGGCCGGCGCGGCTCCTGGCCGCGCGCGCCTTATGGTGGCACCGCCTCGTCGCCCCTCCGACTCCGCCTCTTCGCCTATATAAAGGTCCCTGACCTAAAACTTCGATACGAAGGACGGAAAAGCCACGGTACGAGAAACCTTCCAGAGCCGCCGCCATCGCGAAGCCAAGATCTGGGACAGAGTCTCTGTTCGACGCCGCCGGCGGGAAGTGCCCCGGAAGGCTTCTCCATCGACACCGCTGCCATCTCCACCGCCATCTTCATCACCGCTGCTGCTCCCATGAGGAGGGAGTAGTTCTCCATCGAGGCTCGGGGCTGTACCGGTAGCTATGTGGTTCATCTCTCTCATATGTGCTTCAATACAATAATCTCATGAGCTGCCTTACATGATTGAGATTCATATGATGATGCTTGTAATCTAGATGTCATTATGCTAGTCAAGTGAATTTTACTTATGTGATCTCCGGAGACTCCTTGTCCCACGTGTGTAAAGGTGACAGTGTGTGCACCGTGTGGGTCTCTTAGGCTATATTTCACAGAATACTTATTCACTGTTATGAATGGCATAGTGAAGTGCTTATTTATATCTCTTTATGATTGCAATGTGTTTTGTATCACAATTTATCTATGTGCTACTCTAGCAATGTTATTAAAGTAGTTTTATTCCTCCTGCACGGTGTAATGGTGACAGTGTGTGCATCCGTGTTAGTACTTGGCGTATGCTATGATTATGATCTCTTGTAGATTATGAAGTTAACTATTGCTATGATGGTATTGATGTGATCTATTCCTCCTACATAGTGTGAAGGTGACAGTGTGCATACTATGTTAGTACTTGGTTTAGTCGAATTGATCTTTCATGCACTCTAAGGTTATTTAAATATGAACATTGAATTGTGGAGCTTGTTAACTCCGGCATTGAGGGTTCGTGTAATCCTACGCAATGTGTTCATCATCCAACAAGAGTGTAGAGTATGCATTTATCTATTTATGTGATCAATGTTGAGAGTGTCCACTAGTGAAAGTGTAATCCCTAGGCCTTGTTCCTAAATTGCTATCGCTGCTTGTTTCTGTTTTAGTGTTACTACTGCAATACTACCACCATCAACTACACGCCAGCAAGCTATTTTCGGCACCGTTGCTACTGCTCATACTTATTCATACCACCTGTATTTCACTATCTCTTCGCCGAACTAGTGCACCTATTAGGTGTGTTGGGGACACAAGAGACTTCTTGCTTTGTGGTTGCAGGGTTGCATGAGAGGGATATCTTTGACCTCTTCCTCCCTGAGTTCGATAAACCTTGGGTGATCCACTTAAGGGAAACTTGCTGCTGTTCTACAAACCTCTGCTCTTGGAGGCCCAACAACTGTCTAAAAGGAGGGGCGTAGACATCAAGCTATTTTCTAAGCGCCGTTGCGAGGAAAGGTAAAAGGTACTCACACTCCGGATCTCGGCTACTAAGCTATTCCCGTCGTAAGTACTCGAAGCTATTTCCTTTAGACTCTGCAATTGCGACATTTGGTTTCTTGTTTACACTAGTTTGGCATAATGGACAAGAATGAGCTTCTTATTCTATTTCCTGATTTAAAACATGGATTGTTTGATGCGAAAATTAAAAACCTATGGAATCTTATTTGCATGCTGGTAGTAATATTAGTATGAACGCTTTGAACACCATTGTTGATAATAATATAGAAAGTTCTAAGCTTGGGGAAGCTGGTTTTCATGATCTTTTTAGTCCCCCAAGCATTGAGGAGAAAATTTTCTTTGATGATACTTTGCCTCCTATTTATGATGATTATAATGATAGTGGTCTTTTGGTGCCACCTACTATGGAGAGTAAATTTTGTTGTGATTATACTATGCCTCCTACACTTGATGAGAATAATAATGATAGCTACTTTGTTGAATTTGCTCCCACTACAACTAATAAAATTGATTATGCTTATGTGGAGAGTAATAATTTTATGCATGAGACTCATGATAAGAATGCTTTATGTGATAGTTATATTGTTGAGTTTGCTCATGTTGCTACTGAAAGTTATTATGAGAGAGGAAAATATGGTTGTAGAAATTTTCATGTTACTAAAACACCTCTCTATATGCTGAAATTTTTGAAGCTACACTTGTTCTATCTTCCTATGCTTGTTACTTTGCTCTTCATGAACTTGTTTATTTACAAGATTCCTTTTCATAGGAAGCATGTTAGACTTAAATGTGTTTTGAATTTGCCTCTTGATGCACTCTTTTGCTTCAACTACTATTTCTTGCGAATGCATCATTAAAACTGCTGAGCCCATCTTAATGGCTATAAAGAAAGAACTTCTTGGGAGATAACCCATGTGTCTATTTTGCTACAGTACTTTGTTATATATTTGTGTCTTGGAAGTTCTTTACTACTGTAGCAACCTCTCCTTATCTTAGTTTTGTGTTTTGTTGTGCCAAGTAAAGTCTCTATGGTAAAGTTGATGCTAGATTTGGATTGCTGCGCAAAAACAGCATTGCTGTCTGTCACGAATCTGGGTCTAATTCTCTGTAGGTAACTCAGAAAATTATGCCAATTTACGTGAGTGATCCTCAGATATGTACGCAACTTTCATTAGTTTTGAGTTTTTCCATTTGAGCAAGTCTGGTGCCATTTTAAAATTCGTCTTTACGGACTTTTCTGTTTTTGACAGATTCTGCCTTTTATTTTTTGCTTCTTTCGCTGTGTTGGGTGGATTTCTTTGTTCCATTACCTTCCAGTAGCTTTGAGCAATGTCCAGAAGTGTTAAGAATGATTGTGTCACCTCTGAACATGTGAGTTTTTGATTATGCACTAACCCTCTAATGAGTTTGCTTAAAGTTTGGTGTGGAAGAAGTTTTCAAGGGTCAAGAGAGGAGGATGATATACTATGATCAAGAAGAGTGAAGAGTCTAAGCTTGGGGATGCCCGGTGGTTCATCCCTGCATATTTCAAGAAGACTCAAGCGTCTAAGCTTGGGGATGCCCAAGGCATCCCCTTCTTTATCGACAAATTTATCACGTTCCTCCCTTGAAACTATATTTTTATTCGGTCACATCTTATGTACTTTACTTGGAGCGTCTGTTTGCTTTTGTTTTTGTTTATGTTTGAATAAGTTCATCCTTGTGTGGGAGAGACACGCTCCGCTGGTTCATATGAACACATGTGTTCTTAGCTCATAATATTCATGGCGAAGTTTCCTCTTCGTTAAATTGTTATATGGTTGGAATTGGAAAATGCTACATGTAGTAATTGCTATAATGTCTTGGGTAATGTGATACTTGGCAATTGTTGTGCTCATGTTTAAGCTCTTGCATCATATACTTTGCACCTATTAGTGAAGAAATACATAGAGCATGCTAAAATTTGGTTTGCATAATTGGTCTCTCTAAGGTCTAGATAATTTCTAGTATTGAGTTTGAACAACAAGGAAGACGGTGTAGAGTCTTATAATGTTTACAATATGTCTTTTATGTGAGTTTTGCTGCACCGGTTCATCCTTGTGTTTGTTTCAAATAACCTTGCTAGCCTAAACCTTGTATCGAGAGGGAATACTTCTCATGCATCCAAATCCTTGAGCCAACCACTATGCCATTTGTGTCCACCATACCTACCTACTACATGGTATTTCTCGCCATTCCAAAGTAAATTGCTTGAGTGCTACCTTTAAACAATTCAAAATTTATCACCTCTGATTTGTGTCAATGTTTTATAGCTCATGAGGAAGTATGTGGTGTTTATCTTTCAATCTTGTTGGGCAACTTTCACCAATGGACTAGTGGCTTCATCCGCTTATCCAATAATTTTGCAAAAAGAGCTGGCAATGGGATTCCCAGTCCCAAATTAATTAACAAAAATAGACACTCCTCCATGGTATGAGATTGTTGGCAGGCACCCGAGGATTCGGTTAGCCATGGTTTGTGAAAGAAAGGTTGGAAGGAGTGCCACCCAAAAATAAAATAAAATGGGAGCCGCTCTTTGAAGGTTTGCCTGGCAAGGGGGTTAGAGTACCCGCTACCATTCGTTGACAACAACAAACACCTCTCAAAACTTTATTTTTATGCTCTCTTTATGTTTTCAAAATAAAAGCTCTAGCACAAATATAGCAATCGATGCTTTCCTCTTTGAAGGACCTTTCTTTTACTTTTATGTTGAGTCAGTTCACCTATCTCTCTCCACCTCAAGAAGCAAACACTTGTGTGAACTGTGCATTGATTCCTACATACTTGCATATTGCACTTATTATATTGCTTTGCATTGACAATTATCCATGAGATATACATGTTATAAGTTGAAAGCAACCGCTGAAACTTAATCTTCCATTGTGTTGCTTCAATGTCTATACTTTAAATTATTGCTTTATGAGTTAACTCTTATGCAAGACTTATTGATGCTTGTCTTGAAGTACTATTCATGAAAATTCTTTGCTTTATGATTCATTTGTTTACTCATGTCATTACCATTGTTTTGATCGCTGCATTCATTACATATGTTTACAATATGATCAAGTTTATGATGGCATGTCACTTCAGAAATTATCTTTGTTATCGTTTTACCTGCGACGAGCAGAACTAAGCAGGGATGCTGATACGTCTCCGACGTATCGATAATTTCTTATGTTCCATGCTACTTTATTGATGATACCTACATGTTTTATACACATTATATGTCATATTTATGCATTTCTGGAACTAACCTATTAACAAGATGCCGAAGTGCAGTTCCTGTTTTCTGCTTTTTGGTTTGAGAAATCCTAGTAAGGAAATATTCTCGGAATTGGATGAAATCAAGACCCAGGTTCCTATTTTTCCACGAAGCTTCCAGAACACCGGAAGGACCAGAGGGGGCCACACACCCTGGACCATAGGCCGGCGCGGCCCAGGCCCTGGCCGCGCCGCCTTATGGTGGCACCGCCTCGTCGCCCCTCCGACTCCGCCTCTTCGCCTATATAAAGGTCCCTGACCTAAAACTTCGATACGAAGGACGGAAAAGCCACGGTACGAGAAACCTTCCAGAGCCGCCGCCATCGCGCCAAGATCGGGGACAGAGTCTCTCTGTTCCGGCACGCCGCCGGAACGGGGAAGTGCCCCGGTGGCTTCTCCATCGACACCGCTGCCATCTCCGCCATCTTCATCACCGCTGCTCCCATGAGGAGGGAGTAGTTCTCCATCGAGGCTCGGGGCTGTGTAGCTATGTGGTTCATCTCTCTCATATGTGCTTCAATACAATAATCTCATGAGCTGCCTTACATGATTGAGATTCATATGATGATGCTTGTAATCTAGATGTCATTATGCTAGTCAAGTGAATTTTACTTATGTGATCTCCAGGAGACTCCTTGTCCCTCGTGTGTAAAGGTGACAGTGTGTGCAGTGTGGGTCTCTTAGGCTATATTTCACGAATACTTATTCACTGTTATGAATGGCATAGTGAAGTGCTTATTTATATCTCTTTATGATTGCAATGTGTTTTGTATCACAATTTATCTATGTGCTACTCTAGCAATGTTATTAAAGTAGTTTTATTCCTCCTGCACGGTGTAATGGTGACAGTGTGTGCATCCGTGTTAGTACTTGGCGTATGCTATGATTATGATCTCTTGTAGATTATGAAGTTAACTATTGCTATGATGGTATTGATGTGATCTATTCCTCCTACATAGTGTGAAGGTGACAGTGTGCATACTATGTTAGTACTTGGTTTAGTCGAATTGATCTTTCATGCACTCTAAGGTTATTTAAATATGAACATTGAATTGTGGAGCTTGTTAACTCCGGCATTGAGGTTCGTGTAATCCTACGCAATGTGTTCATCATCCAACAAGAGTGTAGAGTATGCATTTATCTATTCGTTATGTGATCAATGTTGAGAGTGTCCACTAGTGAAAGTGTAATCCCTAGGCCTTGTTCCTAAATATTGCTATCGCTGCTTGTTTTCTTGTTTTACTGTGTTACTACTGCAATACTACCACCATCAACTACACGCCAGCAAGCTATTTTGGCACCGTTGCTACTGCTCATACTTATTCATACCACCTGTATTTCACTATCTCTTCGCGAACTAGTGCACCTATTAGGTGTGTTGGGGACACAAGAGACTTCTTGCTTTGTGGTTGCAGGGTTGCATGAGAGGGATATCTTTGACCTCTTCCTCCCGAGTTCGATAAACCTTGGGTGATCCACTTAAGGGAAACTTGCTGCTGTTCTACAAACCTCTGCTCTTGGAGGCCCAACACTGTCTACAGGAAAAGGAGGGGGCGTAGACATCAGTAACCTTCCGGTATAAGTGATTTACATGATCTCATGGTCGAAGGACTAGGTAACTATGTATCGAAAGCTTATAGCAAACTGAACTTAATGACGTGATCTCATGCTACGCTTATTTGGGTGTATGTCCATTATATCATTCACCTAATGACATAACCTTGTTATTAATAACATCCAATGTTCATGATCACGAAACCATGATCATCTATTAATCAACAAGCTAGTTATACAAGAGGCTTACTAGGGACTCCTTGTTGTTTACATAACACACATGTATCAATGTTTCGGTTAATACAATTATAGCATGGTATGCAAACATTTATCATAAACACAAAGATATATTATAATGACCATTTTATTATTGCCTCTTGGGCATATCTCCAACATCACAAAGATCTAGAATTTTTTTTTGGGCAAGCCTCGTTGATGACAAGTCCGAGAGGCATCCGGGCGTCACATCAAGGACCATGCGCGCAACCAAGCTGCACAAATCAGGGCAGCGGCGGTGAGCTTGAGCGGCCGCGGAATTAGGCGGCGTGAGGGACCGGAGCACACGTCGAGGACCACGCGTGCAACCACGGTCTCGCCACCCACCATTGGCCTATTTTTTTTTTTGTTTTCTGAAATTCCTAGTGGTATCGTGTTACGCCAAAGGCACTTGGCTACTTGCCTGGTGGTGTAGGTTTGTAGTGCGATTCTACAAATAGTTTAGTTACTGGTAGCATGTAGGGGTCCCACGCCACCGGTACTTTATACTAGTGGTGTTATAGTGGTGGCGTCGGACCCCATGCTACTAGTAGTACATTTTCACATGCCACCAATAGCAATTTTCCTACTAGTAATCTAAACAAAGCACATAATTTAGAAAGATTTAACTAGATATAACTAGCAATGGCAAATTTAACTAGATATAAATAGTAACTAGATCTTAACTAATAACTGCAAATTCCACTACACATAACCACTAACTAGATCTTAACCCTAGATTTAACACCCTACACAAATTTAACCCTAGATTTAAGTATATATAACTAAGCAAACATGAACAGAAGCTAAGTAAACATGAATAGAGCACATAATATTTAAATAGTAACTGCGAGATTTAAACCTAGATTTAGTATGAACAAAAGCGAACAACAACAAATAATTTTATTCCAAGCAAGTTGTGGTAGGCTAAACAGAACTAAAAAGAAGCTAGATAAGTGTTCACCCTAGGGTTATACTACAAGGTTTAATCCTAGATTAACCAAAGTAACCCTAGATAAATAAACCATTGAAATGGAAAAGACTTGCCTGAAGATCAGAAGTGTCGGGGTCGCTTAGAGCCAGAGTCGTCGGAGTTCGCCTCGGCGTCGACCAAGGAGAGGGCGATTGCAGATCCCATCTCCATATCCTCTGGCGTTCGAGAGAGGGCGTCGGCTCAGGCGTAGGCCAAGGAGAGGACGATGGCCACCTTCTCCTCCACCTCCTGCACCTCTTGTGTGATGACCCAGCTTTGGCAAAGACTAGGGAGAGGGCGACAACCGCCGCTGTCATTGCATCCTCCTCCTCCTCGTCGTCTCTGGGCACTGAAGCCCGTGGGCTGGTTGGCAGGGGAGGAGGCGACATGTTTTGTCGGCAGGATAACACGGGTGGGAAAGGAAGCCACTGGCAAGAAGTAGCGGTGAGCCATCTAGTGTGGGGAGTGGCAACTAGGGTTATGTGAGGGGGAGTGGGAGTGATGACGTCTAGGGTTAAGTGAGAGCGAGGGAGTGTCCATGTATATCCTTTATTTATTTACGTATCTGCTAGAGTATTATTGTTTTTGCAATTGAAACTGTTGTACCAATGTTGTTCTTGTCCTAGGACCTACTGATAGTTGGATGCTCCATTTTCTACAGGTTAATGTTCTATGGATTAAATAGGAGCAGCATTGCAGAAATTAACTCTTTGTTTAAATATTTGGGAGCTGCAGCATACCATCATGTTTTAGGACTTTACCAAGGCATCGCATGGAATTAAATAAGTTTTGAGCAATATGGAAGGTCTGTTGTTAGTTATCTAGATAACAAGACAAATGATTATTAAGAGTAATTTGAAGTTTATTTTTTATTTTTGGAAAACACATATAATGACACATGAGTTAAGTTCACTGCACTAACTGCATGGACAATCTGATTTTTTTAGAGAGTGTGTTATTTACTCACTCCGTCCCATGAAACATGTCTTAACTTTGTCTAAATTTGGATGTAACATATTTCATGCGACGGAGGGAGTACTACATTCTTGCTGAGCGTCCTTGGAGCATGGGCTGGAATGAAAAATCAGGTGCTGGCGCGGTCCCTTTCTTCGAGGGAAAACCCATCACATGGGCCATGCGAACGCATTCAAGGGAGTAGGCCCAGCCATCGATGGCTTTTTTGTTGTTGACTTGACCATCGATGGCCTTATGGTAACAGAGGACGTGTCGTGCGCTGATCTTCTTTTCACGCGCGTGTCGACTCAAATATTTCCCGTTCGTAGTCTTACGCGTTCACATTTACTCCCCACCGCTTGTGATATTAACTGGAAGAGGCCTGACCAACCAAATTACATAGTAGCAGAGAGTTAGAGGGACAGGAAAGAGGTGTTTATTCAGTACATTGCAAAAGGAAAGAACGAATCCGCCCGAGCGTTGACCTGTCTGGTGCAGCAAACCGACCGGACGAGACGCACAAATCCTCGCAAGGACGCCACAGAAATTCATCCATCGACGATGCACCGGCATTGTTGTTCTGGGCCTTCCAAATATTTTAGAGAAGGGCGGCAGTTGCTGCATGCCATATGTGAGTCGGGGCAGGCGTAGGTGACGACAGCTTCCAAACCGAAAGGACACCACCTCGAGTGTCGACGCCAATGCGGTGCTAGACCGAAGTTGCACCACCGCAAAGGAAGAAGAGGTGCCACCTAGTTTCATCTGCGCCGTAGGACTTACATGCGGCAGTAGGGACTCACACGTCGAGAGAGTCCTATCCAGGAAGGTCGGAGTCAAGGTAGGAGCACCCAAGTCGTGAGGAGAGTGTCGTCGGTACCATCGCTTCCAAGAAGGTCCTCCCGCTGGTGTAGTCTGGCTGAAGTGGAGCAGTAGGCACACATTCTACTGCCGAAGATCCCTGATCCTAAAGCCACCATCCTATTTAGACAACAACACTTTATCCCAAACAATTAAAAACGACAACCCGAGCAAGAATCCTACCCGGTCCAAAAGAAAGCACTCACTAGTGGAAAACAGGCATAATGTCGCGGGCCGTAAGACCCTTTTGTCGCGGGCGGCCAGCCGCGACAACGGGGGCGCGACAAAAGGCCCAACCTTTTGTCGCGGGTCGCTTACCACCCGCGACATAAGGTCCACCACGTGGCAGCCACAGGGCGCGCAGGGGACACCCCCGGGTGGTAATCCGCGAGAAAAGGCCCTCTACGTGGCGCGCGCAGGACGCTCCTCCTTTAGGGTTTGAGGTGTGCAGCCACCCCCTCCCGCCACCGCCCCCCTTTTATTTCATTTTTTTCATTTCAAAATAAAATTTTCATATATTTGAACCCTCCTGTACACATTCATGCATTATATATAGATCGAGCAAACAAATATTCGAAGCAAAAGTCTATTCGTAGACTCCTTACATATACATGGAGCTCACGACTACCGGGACTAGAGCCCATCGTCTATTCAAACTATTACACGGGGATCATGACCATTTGCTATTTTGACTAAACCTGCTTTTGTCGTCTATAATTTCTCTCATTAGAAGTCCCGCGACTTCCTCCGCAATTCCTAGTAGGTGTTCGCGTGGTTGGAGCTTCTCCCGCATGAACTCGACCTATATAGGAAAATGAGATTAATATGACTATATATCAATCTTGATAACGAAATATTGACGATAATAAATTAAAGTTGTGAATGTTATTGCTTACGTTGAATCTATTATCGTTCTTCTCAGTGGTTAACATGCGAATGTACTCGCAAACGTAGTATCCACATATATTCGTCCCCTGTGGCTGCTGGTCGCACGGTACAGGAGTAAATGTTAGCTTCTCTGCGAAGTTATCCTTATTGTGCTTTTGAAAACTCTCCAAACTCTGCCAGGCAAAAAAATGATTGGATTAGTGTATAATTAATTTATATCTCACAAAAGATATAGCGCGGCAATTAATGATTGAAATTACCTCTGGAGCAATTTCTGCAAGTCAAGGAACCCTTCCAGGCCTCTACTCAATGGGTCCCTTACTTCAACTATTCCCTTATCAACTTGAATGTCTAGCAGAATCCAGTGGAAACTGCACATGTTTATATATATATACGTCATGAATTACACTTAACATCGAGTAAGAAAAATTGAATGTGTACAACATATCAGTAAGACTCTGACCTGTAGTTGTAAGGAAACAGTATTGAATCACAGAAATGTTGCTCCATTAGAAACCTTAGTAGGTTTCCCCTCGTTTCTTCGTCTTTATCCCTTACCGTGTCATGATGTACTTTATCTGGGTCAACAAACCCAATATTGGTTATATTCTTTATTCTGCATTCATCGATCTTCAGTCTGCATAAGAGAGTACATAAGATATAGTGAGTATATGCAATGAACAGGAACAACTGAATGAACATGAACTTATATGTAGATAACAACTTACAAGCAATAGCAGCTCATGAGAGATTTGTCGAGGGAGTCTAAATTGAATAACTGCCAGAGTTCGGAAATCTCAATATGGAGAACCTCCCTTCGGAAGTAATATGCATCTGGGATATTCACCACGATGAATTTTGTGTTCTCCTTGCACACATCAAGGTACCACTGATGCAAATTCCTCATATGCGTTGGCAGTTGACGCAGCCGCTCTCTGCTGACCAAGTCGGCCCCGCAGACAAATTTAGGGGCAATATCAGCAATGGGTAGTGCAGCATCTTGGGAACTCAGCAATTGCTCCACAGTACAGCCAATTTGAGCCGCTAGCGCCGCAGCTGCTTCCATATCGAAACCACCATGTTCCTGGTACACCGAGGGAACATCTAACACTTTGAGGGGTGGGATCGATTGTTCGGCCTGTTCTCCGAGCTGGGGAACTTGCTTGGCCTTTCTTTTTCTGCTTGCTGTCACTTGCTTGGCCTTGAGGGGTGCACTTTTTGTACTTGATTGCTTCCCGGCTACACTTCTAGTTGATGATTTGCTCGTGCTAGCACTATCCTTCTCTTTGCTCTGCTCAATTACCTTCGCAAGTGTGCATGTATAGTCATATTGCGATGGTGTGTTCAGAAAATCAAGAGCATATGCTTTTTTGCTTCTCTGTATATGGTGCTAGGGGCTTGGGTTTCTCCTTATGAAAATGCTCATGATTGTTTTTCTTTACAACGGCATCAGTTTCCTCTTCAGTAAGATCGTAAGGACGGGGGGGAGGAACCTTTGGTACTCTTGGGAGGGGCGCCAGTCGGCGGACAGGACTGTTGAAACTCTTCCGCTTGGGTGCATGCCGAGTCTTAGTGGGCGCAGGCGGCGGCGCAGGAGATGGAGATGGACTAGGGATGTGGTGGTCATACTCATGGGGTGATGGTGGCATGTGACCACTCGGAGGAGGTGATGGTGACCTGCGATCACTTGGAGGAGGTGATGGTGACCTGCGATGACTAGTAGGGGGTACCCAGCCCGGAAGCCTGATGTTTTTCTTATCCCAAAGAATGAGGTCACCCAGTACGTCTTCGAGTGTAACCTGACCTTCACCTCCCAGGATTTCAAGCTGCAACGACTCAAACGTCGGTACAATTGAATCCACCTCGACACGAGCATATCCAGCTGGAATCTCATTGCCACGCCATAGTGCGGGCTCACCTTCAGGTCCTAATGCAGGTAAAACATAGCCGACCGCCACCTTAAGAGATATGTTCCTGAACACCTCATGGAGATCACAAGGTGTCTGCTCCTTGATTCCATCCACGGGGTAGCCAGGACCGCCATCTATCATCCGTGTACATTCAGGCGGGGCCTCCGAGTCAGCCACGCTGCTTCGCCGCTGAGATATGCCGGCGGTTTTATCTGGCTCGCGCCGTCCTTTAAGTTCGTCAATCTCCCGCTGCTACTGCTGAATCTCCCGCTGCTGCTGGTCAAGTCGGCATTGGAACTTGGTCAACCGGTCATTCTGCACCTCTAGATGGCGTTGTTTTGCTCTCGCTCAGCTTCTATAAGTCTCCACGTTGTCCGGAAACCCAAGCGACCACGGATAACTAGGGCCGAAGCCTCTTGTTCGTCCTCCCTTTTCAGGATTACCGAGGACAAGCGTCAGCAAGTCTTTCTCTCTATCGGGAACAAACTTCAATTTTCCCGATTTAATATCTGCCGTCACTTCAAGCCATTTTTCCCTGGGTATCTTAACCTTGCTGTCACTTTGAACAAGGTCCCCTGTCCGCATGTCATACTCACAGCCATGCGCAAGGAACCAATTTTGAGCCCTCAAGTCCCAGTTTTCTCGGATGGGTTCTGGAATGATCCCATTCCGCTGCATCTCAGCCTCTTGTGCTTCCCACTTAGGCATGGCTACTTGGTAGCCCCCTCGCCCCGTATGATGGTGATATACCTTTTCGCTTGCATTCTTCTTGTTTTTCTTTGACAATGCCACAACATCCTCTGAGCTCTTGTACTTCACAAATGCATCCCAGTTATGCTCCTGCTTCGATAGATAGCCTTCGAATTTTGGAGGCTTGTTCTCCTCCTTATAATTTGCCCATAACCGGTTCTTCCACGCCCGGAAAAGTTCCCCCATCTTCTGAAGAGCCCACTTCTTCACTAGCTGCCTCTGCTTGTCCATCTCATTCTGCGATTCCAATTCTGGCAAGGTGAAATGTGCCATGAGGTCATCAAAAAGCTTGTCTTTGTACCTATCGGCAACCTCACTTTCGGGCACCTTCTTGCTCTTGTTCCATTCTCTAATAGTGATCGGGATGCGATCCCTAACCATAACTCCGCACTGATTTTTAAATACCGTTGCGGCTTGTGCGGGTTCTACCGATTGGCCTTTAGGTGATATACATGTAATTGTCCAGTGGTCATTTTTGCCCAACTTCTTTGCCGGGCCTCGTTTGTTCAACTTATCTTGGGAGGCCTAAGAGAATAAAAATTAATTAATTTATATACATGTACATATAGAATTCCATTAATAGATCTAGTGATCATATACCTCGCCATCACCGGAGCCGTCGGCTTCTCCATCACCGGAGCCGTGGTCTTCTCCATCACCGGAGCCATGGTCTTCTCCATCAACGAAGAATTCGTCTTGTCCATCACCGGAGCCGTCGGCTTCTCGGTCGCCTTCTAGATCGGCTTCACGGATTATGTCCTCGACTATGTCTTCCTGTTCGAATTCTCGACTATGTCTTCCTGTTCGAAGTCTTGATGGAATAATGGATCCATTATTTCTGCAAAATATTAAATTGATAAGTACATGTTCTAACCCTAACCAAACACTAACCAAACCCTAACCCTAACCAAACACTAACCAAAACTAAATCGTCTCCGACGGGTTTACATCGATGGCGCGGGGCCTAGTTCGCGCAGCGTGAGGTAGATGATCTCGGCAATGCGTGCTCACGTGAGGAAGAGGGTGTTCGCGAGAGGGAGAGGGCGTCGGCGTCGGGTGTTCGCGAGAGGGAGAGGGCATCGGCGTCGGGTGTTTGCGAGAGGGAGAGAGCGTCGGCGTCGGGTGTTCGCGAGAGGGAGAGGGCATCGGCGTCGGGTGTTTGCGAAAGGGAGAGGGCGTCAGCGTCGGTTGTTTGCGAGAGGGAGAGGGTGTCGGCGTCGGGCGTTTGCGAGAGGGAGAGGGCGTTGGCATCGGTTGTTTGTGAGAGGGAGAGGGTATCGGCGTCGGTTTTTTGCGAGAGGGAGAGGGTGTCGGCTACGGGTGTTCGCGAGAGGAGAGGGTATCGGCGTCGGTTGTTTGCGAGAGGGAGAGGGTGTCGGCGACGGTGTTTGCGAGAGGGAGAGGGCCGGTGTCGGCGTCGGGTACCTATCTTATCGGAATCGAAAATTCAATCGGAAACTAAATATCTTAAAATTAATTACTAAACTAAAACTTAAACTAATTACTAAAATTTAAACTAAAACTTGAACTAAAACTTAAACTAATTACTAAACTACTAACTAAATATACTAAACCTTAGTCGGTGTCCAAAATACTCCGCATATATGAGAGGTGAACATGCATAACTACCACGACGCGACATGATGCAAGATGCAAACAGATGAATGGATGGCATATTAATGTTCTTTGCATTTTTCTGATCAATTTTCATATGGAACACATCTTATTTCGAGTTACCATGCAAAAGTTATTAACAATTTAACATAATAGTTTTTATCAATATAAAAATAGAATTTAGGTTTTATTTAATCGAAAAAGGACCCGAAAATAAGAACAGACCAGGGGAGGGACCCGGGTTGATTTTATAAACATGCAGGGGGTTTTCGTGTAAACGGATAGGCCAAGGGCCATGGGCCGAGCTGGCTGACAGGTGGGACCTCGGCGCTGACGGGGCAGACGACGAGGCACGCCCAGAAGGTGTTTGACGCAGGGGCAAGCCGCGCGCGTTCCAGGAGACGCGGTCACCGCGGGCAGACGAGCGCGGCGCGGCCGATGCGGGGCTCCCCAGGAAGTGAGACTTGGCGCGTCGGGTGCGCCTCGTCGATATCGACCAGATGGGGGCGGCGATGTTGGCTGGGGGGCACCGGAGAGCTCGCCGGCGGCGGTGTGCTGTGGAGGAGGCGGCCGGCATCAACAAGAGAAGAAGATAGAGGGGGAGTTAGGGGACGGGACAAGGTCGAGGAGGAAGCCCTACTCACCGTGAAGCTCAAGGGGTAGACGGCGGGGACGGAGCTTGTCGGTGGTGGCCGGAATAGGAGAATTTTGGCCGCCGGTGCCGAAAGGGGAACGAGGTCATCGGTGGCGATTGAAGGGTTCCCAGGTCGATTCCTTGCGCGTGCATGGAGAGGAGATCAAGGCGGAGCTGGTGGTGTACTTGGACAGGGAGGGGGTGGCCGAAGACGAGCAAACGACGGCGTGGTGGTGGCGGCCGTGTTGGCGGCGCTTGCTAGGGTTTGCTCCTCGCATCGCGGGTTGGCTCGCCCGCGACGCGCGGGGCTTTATAACCCCCTTTGTCGCGGGTGGTGGCACCACCCGCGACAAGGAGGGCCTTTTGTCACGGGTCGTGCCACCCGCGACAAAGGGATGGGGGCTGGGCTGTGCATCCAACGGCATCGGCCGTTTGAATCCAACGGCCTAGAGCCGTTGGATGAAAAGGCCACGGATCAGCCCCCTTTTCTGATCCGTGGCCTGTGCATCCAACGGCTCCGGCCGTTTGAATCCAACGGCCTGGAGCCATTGGATGAAAAGGCCACGTGTCGCCGCCGCTTCCACGTGCCTCGCCCCACCGCCGCCGGCGTGCGACGTGTAGCCCCCGCTTACACGTGCCATGCCCCGTGCCTCGTCGACGACGAGGACCGTCGCCGCCACCGCCAGGTGCAGCGCCAGATCGCCATCGCCGAGCACGATGAGGAGTTGATGCGCCGGTGGAGCGCGTTCCCCAGCGACGTCGACAACACCGCGTTCTTCGCTGACCTCAGGGCACAGCGCAGGTCCGACAGGCGCCACCGTCGGGCCATCACGAGTTCGAGCTCGACAACCCGAATACAACTTGGGCCGACAACGACCCTCGGTGGGACGACATTTGGACCGAGACAACCTCCGACGACGAGTAGACTAGACTAGTCGTTTATCTATTTTAATTTTATTTTCAATGTTTTTTAGACTATGTTCGATCTTCTATGTTCTACAAAAATGTGTAACCTTTTCTGTCGGTGGGATAAGGACGCATGTGTAACGCGGGACTAAAGATGTCGCTCAGGTTTTATATGTGAAGGACATGAGTAGAAAACCGAGGAAAAATGAAAGATAAGAAAACGAGTACATCATGCGATGATCCAAAGGCCTAGGAGTACATCTTGGAATGTTGGAGTGATTTAGTCATACTCCTGCCTAGGCCTATAATATGCATACTCGTAGTCTTCGTAGTGGCCTACGGTGTATCGTTTTGGTGGCGTACGTCGCTGCCGTCCGTCGTCCGGTCGCGTCGTGGCGTCTCGGTGGGTAGGGAGGGTAGCGCAGGCGGGGGATATCGGGGACCGAGTGATCCATGACGCTCGCAGTCCACCCCACCACGGCCGGCGTCGTGGAAGTTCCCAGGTGGCAGACCGTCCTCCTCATACCTGGCGAGAGCCCTCTCACGCCGATTGATGAAGAAGGCATCCCAAGTCTGCTGGTTGTCGGGATGCCAGCGGGGATTCTTCCGCTGCTCCAGCGTGAGGTCGAGGTAGTAGTGGTTCGTGATGGCCGCCCGACGCAGTACCCGAGGGACGGGAGGGACCACGCCTCCGGCGCTTAGACTCCAGCCGTCGGGGACGCGGTAGCGGTGGGCAAGGGTAGTTCGAGGCGCAAAGCTCCTCCACCTGCTGGTAGGTTAGAGTGGGTACGGTGGAAGCCATGAGAGAGTGATGAGAGATTGTAGAGATGTGATAATGCTGGCCAAACCGGGCTACTAATATATAGTGAGAAATGGCGGGAAAAAATGTGGGCGGGAAGACAGGAGGCGGGAAGACAAAGGCGGGTAGAAATGGCGGGAAGAAGAGGAATCCAGAGATGGTCATCTAACCTTTAGTCCCGGCTGGTGGGTGCAACCGGGACTAAAGGTGGTTTTTGTGTCATCGACAAACTGTCGGTGGGATAAGGACGTCTGGGTAAGCTTTAGTCCCGGCTGGTGGGTGCAACCGGGACTAAAGCTGTCGGCAGGATAAGGACGCGTGGGTGGACGCACTGCTCGATGAGATAAAGCATGTAGCGCACGACGCCCTATCCGAGGAACAAGACAAAGCTGAAGCGGCGCCGTGCCTATAAAAGGAGCATCGATACGCCTTGGCAAGCAGACCAAAAAGCCAACCTAGCAGGTAGGGAGAGTTTCATCCCCATGGATGGAGGAAAGGGTTGGGAAATCTCCCATGGCGCAGCTTCTCGAAGATGTCGTTGGTGGAGACGCCCTACGGCATCTTCGGAAGTTGCGCCTCGACAAAATTTTCCTGCAAGCCCATGAAAGACTCCATCTCCTCTAACAGTGTTGGGGAAAGGGTTGGGAAATCTACCGTGGCGCAGCTTCTCGAAGATGTCGTTGGTGCACACGCCCTACGGCATCTTCGGAAGCTGCGCTGAAAAATTTCCCTGCAAGCCCGTGAAAGACTCCATCTCCTCTAACAGTGTTGGGGAAAGGGTTGGAAATCTCCCGTGGCGCAGCTTCTCGAAGATGTCGTTGGTGCACACGCCCTACGGCATCTTCGGAAGTTGCGCCTCGAAAATTTTCTTGCAAGCCCGTCAAAGACTCCATCTCCTCTAACAGTGTTGGGGAAAGGGTTGGGAAATCTCCCGTGGCGCAACTTCTCGAAGATGTCGTTGGTGCACACTCCCTACGGCATCTTCGGAAGTTGCCTCGGAAAATTTTCTGCAAGCCGTCAAAACTCCATCTCCTCTAATATCTTACATACAGTTACATGATTACACAAAAACCAGTAGCTTAGGGCACAAGAGGAGGGTTCTCATTATTACGTGAATGTAGAGATTGTCTTGGGAACTATTAAGAATACATTATTACATAAATGTAGAGATTGTCTTGGGTTTTCTTCTGCGCCGTAGCCATGGAGAATCTTCATCATTTAGCAAGATGCTTGGATCAATTTTCACCGTGAAGGGCGGAATTTCTTTAAACTTATTATAATCTTCTGACATGTCTGTCTTGTCATCCACTCCCACGATGTTTCTTTTCCCGAAAGAACTATGTGGCGCTTTAGCTCCTCGGTTGATGTATTCTTTTGTTGAATTCTTTTCTCGGTTTGCTAGACATGTCCTTCACGTAGAAAACTTGAGCCACCTCGTTGGCTAGGACGAATGGCTCGTCCATGTACGCAAGATTGTGGAGATCCACTGTTGTCATACCGTACTTATCATCTACCTGTAGAGCTTCACCCATTTGCACCGAAACAAAGGGACCTTAAAAGTAGGTCCATAGTCTAGTTCCCATATCTCCTCTATGTACCCATAATATGTGGTGGTCTGCCCATTCTCGTCTTTTGCATCGAAGCGGACACCACTGTTTTGGTTGGTGCTCTTTTTATCTTGGGCGATCGTGTAAAATGTATTCCCATTTATCTCGTACCCTTGGAATGTACATATGTTTGAAGATGGTAACCTGGCCAACAAGTACAGCTGCTCTACGACAGTGGTGTCACTCATGAGATGTCTTTGCAACCAATTGCCGAAGGTATTCATGTGTTGACGTGTAATCAAGGACTCGGGCTGGCCCGGGTTTATTTCTCGTACAACATTCTTGTGTATCTCGATGTACGGAGCCTCCAAGCAAGAATTGTATAAAACTGTGTAGTGTGCTTGATTGAAAGAAACCTTGTCCCTGCACACCGTTGCTTTCCTTCCTAGTGTGCCTTTTCCAGTCAGCCTCCCCTCATACCGAGATTCAGGAACACCAATCGGCTTAAGGTTAGGAAGAAAGTCAACACAAAACTCAATGACCTCCTCTGTTCCGTAGCCCTTTGAGATACTTCCTTCTGGCCTAGCGCGGTTATGAACATATTTCTTTAAGACTCCCATGAACCTCTCGAAGGGGAACATATTGTGTAGAAATACAGGTCCGAGAATTCTAATCTCTTCAACTAGGTGAACGAGGAGGTGCGTCATAATATTGAAGAAGGATGGTGGGAACAACAACTCAAAGCTGACAAGACATTCAACCATATCAACCTGTAGCCCTGACAAAGTTTCTGGATCCATTACCTTCTGAGAAATTGCGTTGAGGAATGCACATATCTTCACAATGGCTAGTCGAACATTTTCTGGTAGAAGTCCCATCAATGCAACCGGAAGCAATTGTGTCATAAGCACGTGGCAGTCATGAGACTTTAGGGTCTGGAATTTTTTCTCCTTGATATTTACTATTCCCTTTATATTTGACGAGAAACCAGACGGAACCTTGATACTGAATAGGGCTTCAAAAAAGATTTCCTTCTCTTGTTTGGTAAGAGCATAGCTGACAGGCAAACTGCCCTGGATGATTGCCGTCTCGTCCTTTATGATGTTGCTGGTCCTCTCGTGCTTCTGTTGTATCTTTTGTCTTCCCATACACGCCCAGGAAATCTAGAATATTCACACAAAGATTCTTGGTCAGGTGCATCACGTCGATTGTAGAGCGGACTTCCAAGAATTTCCAATATTTTAGCTCCAAAAAAATAGATTTCTTCTTCCACATGGGCGCGTGTCCTTCAGCGTCTTTCGGAACAGGTCGACTGCCTGGACCCTTTCCAAAGATAACATTTAAATCCTTGACCATGTCAAATACATCAGCACCACTACGGGAGACAGGCTTTGGACGGGTTTCTGCCTCGCCATTGAAATGCTTTCCTTTTTCCCTTAAGGCATGCCTGCGCGGAAGAAAACGGCGATTGTACGGGTACACATTTTTCCTACTTTTTCCCAAATATTTACTTTCAGTCTCATCTAAGTAGTGTGTGCATGCATTGTATCCCTTGTTCGTCTGTCCTGAAATGTTATTAAGAGTAGGCCAATCATTGATGGTTACGAATAGCAATGCTCGTAGGTCAAATTCTTGCTCGGTGTGCTCATCCCACACACGTACACCTACAACTCCAAAAGTTCATCAACTAATGGCCTTAGGTACACATCAATATCGTTGCCGGGTTGCTTTGGGCCTTGGATAAGCACTGGCATCATAATGAACTTCCGCTTCATGCACAACCAAGGAGGAAGGTTGTAGATACATAGTCACGGGCCAGTGCTGTGATTGCAGCTCTGCTCCCAAAGGATTCATGCCCGGTCTGTGAAATGTACTTAGAACCACACCATAAGTTCCTCGCCTCACCTGCAAAATCCGGGAACTCTCTCGATTTTCTCCACTGCCGACCATCAGGGGGTGCCTCAACATCGCGTCTTTCATGCGTTCCTCTTTGTGCCATCGCAACAACATGCTCTTTGTTTCTGAACAAATGTTTCAACCGTGGTATTATGGGAGCATACCACATCACCTTAGGAACCCTCTTCTGGGTGGCTCGCCCTCAACATCACCAGGTCATCTCTTCGATCTTATACCGCAACCGCATATCGGGCATTTATTCAAATTCTCGTACTTCTCACCGCGGTAGAGGATACAATCATTAATGCATGCATGTATCACATCTAATCCTAGAGGGCGGAAAGCTTCTTTGCTTCATACGTACTGGCGGGCAATTCGTTCTTTCTTGGAAGCAGCTTCTTTAATATTATCAACAATTTTTCAAATCCCGAATCAGTCACACCGGCCTCTGCCTTCCATTTCAGCAATTCCAATATGCTACCTAGCTTTCTCTGCCCATCTTCACAACCTGGGTACAACAATTTTTGGTGGTCCTCTAACAGCTTGTCGAACTGCAACCTCTCCTTATCTGTGCCACAGTCTCTCCTTGCATCGAAATGGCCCGACGAAGATCATCATCACCAGGCTCATGGTGCCCGTTCTTCACCTCCTTCTTCTTCATTGTCTTCCATTGCGGTATCATCGTATTCAGAGAACATAGATCGGTACTGGTCATCGTTATCTTCTTCTTCATCACCGTCTTCCATCATAACCCCTTCTTCTCCGTGCTTGGTCCAAACATTATAGCCGGACATGAATCCGTGCCGAAGCAGGTGGCTCTGAATGTCTCTTGAGCAAGAGTAATCCTTCTCATTCTTACATTTCAGACATGGACAACAAATAAAACCTTGCTTCGACTTGTTGGCCTTTGCCACAAGCAGGAAAGATTTCACGCCCTCTCTGAAAGCGGGATCGCATCGGTTACCGTACATCCATGGATGACTCATCTGCATCATAAGTACAATTATGTATCAGATGCAATCACCATGCTAAAATTAGTATTGTGCGGACTATGTATATGAGAAAATAGTTGCTAACCTTTTAGGATCAAAAAGAGGAGAAATCTTATCAAATAAAATCAAGTGGCATCCTCACAAACATTTCATCAAACACCTCTTGTGCACATGAAGAAAAAAAGAGCTAGCATAAACCTCCACCTTTCACCACCAAGGAAAAAAATGTAGGGAGGTGGGGGGGGGGGGGCTGGCTGTGTATATATAGGCCAGGACCCTTTTGTCGCGGCCGTATTACGACCGCGACAAAAGGGGTGCCAGCAGGCGCAGGCCTCGACCCCTTTTGTCGCGGGTGTGCACGCCCGCGACAAAAGGGTCCTAACGGACCGCGACAAAAGGCCCTGTGCCCTCCAGCTGGTTTCGGGGCGACGTGGCCAGGCCATTTGTCCCGGCTCCAGACTGGGCTGGGACAAAAGGCCTGGACGAAAACCCTGTTTTCTACTAGTGACTGCGGCTTTTATCAATAGACTCTATAATACCATGGGGCAAAAAAAAAGAGCACATAAAATAAGTAGGGAGGTTATTAAGCACCACATTGCAGAGAACCATACGCCCGCCTGAGGAGACGAGGAGGGCACGCCAAACAGATCACACGTGATTGCCTCTACAAAATAGACACGTACCGACAAAGGTAACAAAATTCTAACCTTGTCAAAATGACTCCATCAGGTTTATTCTCCAAGATCCACTAATCAGACATATATTAGAATCGTACGAATAGAAATTAAGAATGAAGCTCGGCTATGTTGGGAAGTTAGGGTGTACTTTGGATGGTTGAGGTTCCATTTGAATCAATTCTTTTCGCAACGACGCAAAAATACAACCGCTTTCTTAGTGACCTACGTTACTAACGAGTAATCAGAAACAGCAGTTTCCGTTGTAAACTATACAAAACACACTTTACTGCATCGAGGATGGAGACCAGGCCGTGTTGGTCTTAGTTATTTACTACGTTCTTTGGCAAGCTTTCTTATGAAATATCCTTTGGCCTTGCCTTTGATGCATGAGCTAGATCTGGTCGAGTATTATTTGAGAGAAACGCATAACATGGGCCGGTGTCATCCCTCAGGCGAACGCATTCAAGCGAGTAGGCCCCAGCCATCGATAGCCTTAATGGTGACATAGGACGTTGGGCCCGGCCTGGTAACGGATGTGTCGTGCGCTGCTACACGAGGGCGACCACTTCTTTTCATGGCACATCGGATTGAGATTTTCCCATTCGCAGTCTTATGCGTTCACATTCCTAGGGCGGCATTGTTGATCAGCTCTACCGGGTTGTATAAAAAGCGACCATAGCTCTTACATCTTCGTTATACCTAAGGTTTCCACATACAAAGCCACTAGTAATAAGAACTCATCAATGGTAAGACGTAACAAGCCTGGGATCCCCGATCTGTCTGTCTCTCTCCCGGTGCACTAGCGCACAACATTTCCTGAGGTCCCCTATTTCTAAATGCAGGGATCATTGGCGCAGATAGGTCCTTGCGGTGGTAGTGGTGGCGTCGGTAGGGACATGGACATGAGCGGCGTCTACCGTGTAGTCATGGTCGACATCAAGCACGATGCGACCATCGATTCCATGAGAGTCCTGTACGAGCGTGACGGCCTTCAACATTGGACCGACTGGTGGGGAGATAGAGATGGAATCTGCTCCAAGGTAAGTGTCAATTGTTAATTATTATGTGTAATCTAAAAAGAGGCTGCAAGCTCGGCTTCTGTATCGGTCAATGCACACAACCAGTTGTTACTTGATTCATCGCATGATTCACGCATGCGCAATCATCGATTTATCGTCACGTACGATCAAATACATTTGTTCACAAACATTAAATGCATTTGTAGATGCCCGTAGCATGAAATATCATACAGTGATCAATCGATGGATGAAGCATGATTATTTTTTGCATGTGCAGGTCCCTCTGGACAGGAACGAGTACTTGACCAACGTCAAAGGCTACGTCGGTATGTTCAACGGTTACACTTGCGTGAGATCGCTGACGTTCGTCAGCAACCTGCGCAGCTACGGGCCGTTTGGGAAAGAGGAAGGTATGCCGTTCCAGCTCCCCGCAGTCAGCGGCAAAATCCTCGGCTTCCACGCGCGTTCTGGGGGCCACCTCGACGCGCTTGGCACCTATGTCAAGACGGACTGAATCACATACCACCAAGCCCTGATCGTTCCATACGGGCGGCTGTTTTACTTGTGCCTTTGTTTTATGCTGTCGAAATGTACATGTGAACTTTGCGTTGGCTTGTTGTTGGATCGTGAATGGAAAACACCCTTTGGTGTGGTGTATATGAGTTTGTTTGTTGCCCTTTAAGATCTGAGCTGCGCCTCGGGTTTCATGGTCTAGTTTCACGCGTTTGTTGTGGAGGCAGTTGTCGTTTCACTTTGGTTTAATAAAAGTCTCCTTGTGTTTCTTGTGTGTCATGCTTATAATAATTTGAACTCTCAGCTAAAACCATTTGGATCGTACTCTTGCCTTCTTTCCAGGTGTATTTTGGATCGTACTCAAGATAGAGACGGCAAGCAAGTAGTAGTGAAATTAATGCGGAATGAACCAACGAATCGACAATCTTGTGATAGGCTGGTCATCCTGCATAAGATAATCACAACACTCCAGACTGTAATGTATCTGATTATGCCACATAGGATTTATTCTGACATGGAGCGCTAATTAAAAAGGAGAGAGAGCAAAACCGTATCTTAAACACGATACGACTCTTATTGGCAAACCCGTGGTAGAACAATTAATGCCATCGCTGCCAAGCCCATCTCACCCGCGCGGGCACCTCTCTGCCGGGCTCCCTCCCATCGAATCGCCAAGCCCCACCGCCGAGCTTAGCCTCTAGTCACCGAGCTCCACCTCTGGTAGATGTGGACCGCCAAGCTCCCTCCCTATGCTGTCTTCAAGCCGACGCGATGCCGAGCCCTAGCGTTGATTGCCCTCGCTGCCGCCGTTCTCCGACGTCGGTGGTTATCCTTGCCATCGCCGAGCTCCACCTCTACTCGTTGTACCGTTCGATTGCCAAGCTACGCCTGTGATCGCCGTACCAGTGGCCTCCCGATGCCTCGTGTCTTCATCCCCAATGTTGAAATCGCTACGGCGAGAGCTTCGTCCTCCTCCATCCCTGACCTTTTCCTATCGAGTATCATGTGATGTGATCTTTCAAGTATCGCTGAACAAAGGATTTAGATTATGTTAGATATACGTGCTCTTAATGCTTATTTAATTATTCAGCTCTGCCACTGCTTTTAGTACCCACTTGAATTACCTACTACTACCTCCGTTCCATAATATAAGCCCTTTTAGCAAGCTATTTTAGTTTGCTAAAATGTCTTATATTATGGAACAAAGTGATACTAGATAAGGGCATTTAAATTTGTTGACATCTAGTGAAATAAGAATCTACAAGCTCCTCAAATGGGGACTTCCCTATTTGTTTAATTGTAAAACAGGTTCAGGTTTGCACAAGCACAAGCATATCTCTGAAACGAAGGGGTTTGCTTAAGTGTTGTTACAGAAATAAGATACAAAATACTCACATTAGTGTTCTTTTTTCTCTTGGACAGTTTTGGCTTTCCTTAAATATTGGTTGATGATAGCATGGGATCGCTGATACGTCATATGTAAGCATACTATTCAACCACCAGCAATTGAATCTCTGCTGGTTTATTGCCAGTAGTCACTGCGTAAATGAAAGTTCTCTACTTCTTTATAAAGACTTCGATTTGTAAGTAGAATTAGGAACTGAATGTCTACTACTCCCTTCAACTTGAATATGTCACTGTCTCTATTTGTGCCAGTTGAGATGTACAGCAAGCCAACTAAGAAGTTGCCATTTTGGTACATAAGTAAGCTTATTAATTCTTTCAGAATCTTTAACTGAATAAGTGTATTTTCTCTTCTGCAGTTTACATATTGGTTATCATTTGGCGTTTTGAACTTGGTCCTTGCTGATGCGAACCCTCGGTGAAGAAATGATTGCTTGGACTGGGAAGGCTGTGGCAAGGAGGCGTCTGTGGCGGGAGGAGGGGCGCGAGCTTGGGTGCGGCTAGACTGCTGCGATGAGTACGCAGGAGGCCGGACCTTCTAGATTGGTTAGTGAGGCCAGCGACAAGAGGATGCAACTGGCCGTGCCCCTCTCCGCCGTCCTGTTGCTCGCCTCCTTCCCATTCCTTTGTGTCTGCACTTTGGGCTAGCACTAGATGCACGTGATATGTAGACCTTTTGGATACGTAAGGCACCAAGTACTTGTTACATTTCTATTGATGCAAGACTGGATGCATGTAACATATTTTTATTACTTGGTACAATATCTTATTATTATGAACTATATCGATTAGTAACAAGCTAACCGGTCTATTTTGCTTATGTATTTGTAATTGGTCTATCTGATAGAGGCCTGCTGAAAAACACCTCCATGGTAAACATGATGGCGTCAGTTGAGCGTGCAAATTGTCGGGACAGGTTCCTATTTCACATGATTTAGTGTGTCAAACAAAGGCCCAAGGAACGGAAAGAATGCTGTTGCCATTTGGTTAAAATTGGGACATGTTTTCTACGCAGCGGACCGGCGAGGGGGCGCCCCAGCCTCTAGTTGAATGCAAATGCGTCTAGGACGGCGAAACTGGTTCACGTGAGCAAGGACTCGATTCTGACCATGGTCTCTGCCATGTTTTCTTGTGTGGGATTTTGATGTGCGAGTAGCTAGAAAAAATGATATAGTACAAAGAACTTTACCATCTCACGGCCCGATCTGTATATCTACAATCGAAAAACTTCTCAGATGTGATTGGATATATCGTCGAGACGACGAAGTCATATGCTCTAATTACTTTACCTACATAGGTGGAGTTATTTATGAGAATATGCATAGAGCTTTATGACGAGTGGGACCAGAGTGACATCTATGATGTGGCAAAAAAAAGCATCGAATATTTTTTAGTTGGCCGAAAATCTCGAATTCGTAAAAACTGGAGCTCCCCTCCCTAAAATCAGAGCCGGACGTGCAGCGCTGGCACAAGCAGGTGCAGGCGTGGGGACATGCGCTGGTACGAGCAGGTTCAGGCGTTGGGGCTTCAGAGGTACAGCTTCAGTCCTATCAAAGTAGTACTACTGAGTGTAGCATCAGAGGGGAATCAAAGACCAATACGCCTAGCTAGAAGTAGCGATACATGCCAGTTCTGAATAGATACGGCTAGCGGTGGGCCAGCTGGTCAACAAGATGCTCGAATCTCCGTGACAAGCCGACGGTGCCAATAAGGCCTGGGCGCCCTAAGGGCCGGAGAAAAGTGTGGACGCGGGTTTCTCCTCTTTTCCACACTTTTAAATGCCCAAGAAGAACCCGATGCAAGATCCCTCCCTGGATCAGATGGAGGAGTGGCAATGAGGTACTGCATCGACGTAGCCCAAGCCGCCGTCGTGCCGTCATCCTCGCCGGCCTCCTCCCCATCGGCGGCTTCAAGGAGCGACCAAAATCGCCCCCCGATCACCTCTAATGGGACTTTGGAAATTTCGGAGCATTTTTACAGTTCATTAGTTGTCACCGCAATAATGCTGAGTCTACGGACATATTCTTACGGGAAGTGGCTTACGGACGGACGTGTCTTGTAGGTGTTTGCCCTGTGCAGAATTCTCGGAACAACCTGCACCAATTGTTTGATGCCATGACCACGTCCGTAAGCTCATTCCGTAAATCCCTTATGTAAGTGTAGAGCCTCGACCTAGGCCTCAGCGGAGCTACATCGGCCGTGACAGCGGCTCAGCACCGGGTACAAGCTGAACCTCTCCGACAATGGTGGCGCAAGGGCAGGAGAAGCCGCGGACCCGGTGCGGCATGGCGGGGGACCGGAAGCAGCGCTGGTGAGCAAGGAAATGCGCATGGCGGTTCCAAATGAGTGAGGAAGAGAAGGATCAGCGTGGATGGGAGTGTGAGGGTGACGGCTGTGCTTCGGGGAAGAGGAGGCATGACTTAACAAATAAAATGATACGGGCACGACCTAGGGTTGCCCATGAATTTGCCCTGATTTTTTCCGGCCAACAATCTCTCCAAACCTCTGATAGAAGCTCCCTAATTACGCGGGCACTGCGCGTATCTTGAAACTAGGGTAACGACGAACCACCGAGTAATCCCTCGACATAGGAGAAACCTCATGCGAAGGTAGTCGTAACCAAGATGCAACCCGTACGTCGACGAAGACGAACCTCACGCCAAGTGCTATCATATCATCGATGATGCGAGAATCTTGCCGCCAAAGTGTACACACACAAAGTTATACATAGTTTATTCAGAAACTGAAAATATTCAATCTCTAAAGTCTCTGAATACATGAGGCGTAGACACTAGCTTTTATGCCGACTACAAAACCAAACTAGTATCCTTGATGGACACGACCGGCCGGGAAACTATACATCATACGTGATTACCATTACAAAATAGACACGTACCGACAGAGGTAACAAAATCCCAGCCATGTCAAAATGACTCCATAACGTTTATTCTCCAAGATCCACTAATCAGACATGTATTGGAATTGTACCAATAAAAATTAAAAATGAGGCTCGGCGGTGTTGGGAAGTTACGGTGTACTTTGGTTGGTTCAGGTTCCATTTGAATCAATTTTCTCGCAACGATGCAAAAATACAACCGTTTTCTTAGTGACCTACGTTACTAACGAGTAATCAGAAACAACAGTTTCCGTTGTAAACTATACAAAACAGGACCGCGAGTTTCCGTTATAAACTATACAAAACAGGCTTTACTGCTTCTCTCAAATAAAATAAAAAACGGGCTTTACTGCATCGAGGATGGAGACCAGGCCGTGTGGGTCTTAGTTATTTACTACGTTCTTCTGTAAGCTTTCTTATGAGATATCCTTTGGCCTTGCCCTTGATGCATGAGCTAGATCTAGTCAAGTATTATTCGAGAGAAAACGCATCACATGGGCCGGTGTCATCCCTCATGCAAACGTATTCAAGGGAGTAGGCCCCAGCCATCGATGGCCGTAATGGTGACAGCGGACATTGGGCCCGGCCCAGTCACCGATGTGTCGTGCGCCGATACACGAGGGCGAGCACTTCTTTTCATGGCACATCAGACTGACATTTTCCTATTTGCAGTCTTGTGCGTTCACATTCCTAGGGTGGCCTTCTCTTGAGCGTCCACTCCATCTCGTGATGACAACAAAAATATGTTGTACAATAGATTAGTTTTTAATATCGTCTCTATCGAATTTTAAAATTATGTGGTTATTAAAATTAAATTAGGAAGCATGTGACTTGTCGCATTATCTCCTCACTCATGTTTCTCGCTGCTAGACACATCTACATCTTCTCCTTGCCTCTGTTTCTCGCCGCCACCAAAAACTGGTACCGCCTGGCCATACCTTGTCAACCACTACCAACGAGAACCGCAACCTTATTATGCTGCCCTCGTGCCCCACGATGTCATATGCATCGACCTTGCTATGGTAAAGACCACCATCAAAGACCTCCCCGACTTTGTGCTCGCCCTGTGTGACCAGCAAGACTAGATATGATAGCACTAAATATCAAAATAGACCTTTCATAATAGGAAAACTGATGGTATGGTACACAGCAGACACAATATAGAATAGGGATGCTGCTATTGTAAGGTAGTATGAAATAGCTCCAAGGAATGGTACTTTCATAAAAGATTCCACGGTAGGTCTAAAGCATCTGAAAGATTCCATTACTACTTCCTCCGATCAGATTAACCGGGGTACTAGAAAAATTACTGGGACCAAGGTGCTCTCTAATTGGCTGTGAAAAAACGAGAGGTGGACCTGTTTTGTCTCGCGGAACGATGAGAAAATAAATGCTGGAGGCCTGTCAACACCCGGATTATTAAGTCCAGCTGCCTATTATGCCATACATCGCAATCCCAGGAGTATTGTTTTTGCGAGACATAATAGATTGATATCACAGAACATCATTCATTACAAACCATAATTGTCTTACAACAAAGGATCACCTGATCCAGTCTTTAGTACAATAGTTGATCTAAGGATCAATTACAAAACACATAGCGGAAGTACGTAGTAGAGGTCCATCTTTTCCACAGGCAACGCTTGACGTCAGGAGACGAGCCTAGTTGTCATAGACGTCCTGCTGTCCATCATCCCGATACTGCTGCTCTTCTTCATAGCCTGACCATTTGAATAGCCAGGGACAAAGCCATGAGTACTTTAAAGTACTCGCAACTAATACTAGTGTAAGCACTATAAACTATATCAATAGGGTTCTAAGCTCTAGGTTCATTTGCATAAAGCCAGTTTTAGTTCATAAGCACTTAGTAATAAAAAACTCTACATTTGCCTAACTTAACTCAAGTGGGAACATTAGTGTCATTCCCACAACTCTGTTGTGATCAAGTCAAATCCATCTTTCAATTCACCATTCATTATTAGAAATATCTGACAACGGAACAGTATGGCATTTCCAACCGTCCATAACCGGGAACACGGCCATTCGAATAGGTTTACACTCTGCAGAGGTTGTACGCTTGTGCCACAACTTTTGATTACATCCGTCAGGGATAGCCCTGAATAATCATACTCAGTATGTGGATCATCAACCATAACCTTTCACTTACATACCCTAGTATAGGCACCTCCCCCATGAGTTTGGCCTCCCAGTGAGGGCAAACCGCTAACCTGGGAACTGCACAGAGCTTGGGTCGGACATTCACCTCATTTCACGTCATTTCACTTTCAACGGAGGCAGCCTCGGCATAACCCCTATGACGCTTGTTCAGAGGGAACTCATACTAAAGTGCATAAATTTCCAGTTAAGCCCTACCCATAATCAGGTATTGTGGGGGTACTCTAAAATTGGAATGGTATCGCATCCGAACCCAATCATCAGTTTTTGTCAAATTCACCATGTCATTCATGTCATATTCACCTTCAAAATCTTTTAATAGAATGACTCATCATTCCAAGGTTTTCAAAGTCATTTGATTCACATGTTCCCATCTAGAGTATTCAATTTTAGTTTTAGCACTAGCAACTAGTCATGAGGGGTGCTAACTAACTTGTAGCTCTCTAGGCTAAATTTGATACTCTTGTAGTACTCTATACTTAGACCAAAGTAACTATAAAAGTAAGCTTTGATAATCAAAGTAAAAGCTTGTAAGGATAAAAACTTGGGATTGGATCATTAATCATAAGTAATAGTGCAATGGTGCCTTGCTCTAGTAGAGCTTTGCATTAGGGTAGCTTGTAAGAGTATAGCTTGCCTTGATTGGTACAGTGATCAAAGTTTTCTTCTTCTTCTTCGTAGAAGACCTCCTCTTCTTCGAAGCCTTCGGTACTAGCGTCTATAAAGGATACGAGGTATACAATCACTACACAATTCTTAAGCACTATACTTAATGCACAAAGGAATCACACAAGCAATTCTATCATCACAACATTGTTAACATGGTGATTGGTTTTGTTTTCTTGTTAAGAAAAATAATTTCCTCTCATTGAAATATTTATCAGAGTTTCTATTTATTCCCATTGGAGAAATAATTTCCTCTCATTGAATCTTGTTAAGATTTAATCTCCACAAATAATAAAGTTTGAACTCATGTTGGTCAAAGTCACCACTTCATATTTGTTATTTGGGGAAAATGATTTAAATGAGGTATTACACCTCATGCAATTTAAACACTACTATGGACAATTTAATATCACCAAGTAAGTAAATATGAGGTTCTTTATACCCAAGTCATTTCATCATATTGAATTACTTGAGATAATGATTTAAATGAGAGGATACCTCCCATAGTATTTAATAAATAATTTTGGGTAATTTAAATGGACTAGAAATGGCCACATAGCCATTATTTTGCTCTAGCCCATGATCATCTGAAACAACTATGTCATATTTTTGCAAAATCAATTAGAGGGTTTGAAATGTGAATTATGAGAGGTGGAATCACCTCAAAATTCATTATGGTTGATTTTTAAGAATTGTTTGAAATCTGAAAAGGTACTGACTTGTTATTTTCACTACATGAGTTCTACAACAAATCCATGGTTGAGACCAGTGTAGTTGGTTAGATAATTTCATAAGCTTTCCAACAATATCAATTTCATAAATTTTGGCCGAGTAGATCTTTCTATTTTTAATTTTGAACTTGGCACCAGTATTGAATTCAAACTAAATTGATTTATTCGAATTTGAATAACTGGGCTCGCGCGGGAAAACGAATTGGGCCAGGGGAGAAAAAGAAACGGGCCGGCCTACTGCGTGTCTCGCACGAGCAGACCGCCTGATAGCGGGCTCCACCTGTCAGTGGCACTTAAACGCCGAAGCGGTATGTTTGAATGAGGGCCACAGGATTAGATCAAGATCGGACGGTTCACGTGCGTTGTCGTCGACGACGAGCACGAGCTCAATGGCGGCGAGCACCAGGGGGTCGGAGGGCTAACCAGTGGCCGGCGACGAGCGGCGTTGACGCACAGCGAAGTTGTTGATGACGGCGGTCCTCCTGGTACAAGTGGCGGCTCCTGGGGTGGCGCCAATCCTCTTCTTCTTCCGCGGCGGCTCCACGGCACTCCGGTGAGAAATTGGCTAGCTACGGGTGAAATTGGGAAGAGGGAGAGCTCGAGGAGTGGTTCTGAGATGGGAGAAGGCGAATGGTGTGGAGATTTGGAGCTGGGGCGGCCTCCTTTTATAGCGGGCGATCGAGTCCGAGGCGCACGGTGAGGTCGAGCATGGCGACGGCGTTTGGAGCTGCGAAGGGGCAAGGCGAGGACGGGGTTCTGTCCAGGGCATCACGGCGATCATCACGATGCTCTCGGAACAGCATTCGGTGGTCAAACACAGTGGAGAGCTTGATGCGTCCGGCGGTACTGTGGTGGACGTCATCGACGGTGGCGACGGCGACAGGGCTATCCGGCTCGAGTGGTCATGTCTGGGGGGGTTGCTGGTGTACTGGCGCGTGCGTGTGCGAGAGGAGAGGACGGGAGGAGGTCAGCATCGTCGGGGGCAGGTCGTGCTCTGGCGCGTCCAGGGACGTCACCATGCGCACCCTGGCGCGTCTGGCGTCACGGGGCACGGGCTGGTCCGGGCAATGTGGTGCTCCCCTTCGTCGAGGGAGGTGTCCATCGTGTTCAGGAGAGAGAGAGGAAGGTCAAGGACATGGTGTGGTCAGCCAGAAGTGAGAGAAGATAGAGTTGGCATGACCACCATGGCATCACCATGCCATCATGGTGCAGTGAGAGAGAGAGGTGGCAGAGGGGGTGCACTGATGTCTAGGGCGGTGCTAGGGTTTCAGGGCAGTCAGAGGTGGTCAGGTTGGACTTGGTCCACCTCTCAAACCCAGCATGGGCACTTATATATCCCATGCCTGCAAGGTGTTTGACAAAATGGCCGCAAGAACTTTTATTTTGAATTTTGCCAAACTTTTAAATGGGTGTGATTCAATTAATATTTGGCACATGTTGGTGGTGGTGTTGTGCAAAAAGAAGCTGGTTTGAGAAAAATCCAAAATGGGTATGATCTTAATTCTGATTTGGGGTTGCCACTTTGCTTGATTATATTAAGCAATTGAAAAAGAATTTGTCATGTTGGTCTTCACCAAAAGTGTTCACCTTGATGAGGTCTTGGATGAGGTGCAAAGTGTTGAGAGGGTTTGGTTTAGAAATCTCTTAATACAGGGGCTCAAAGTGGGCACCCTGATATAAATTGTCAAAATGACCATTATCATATGTGAGTGGTTTTTGCTATTTTCTTTGGTTTGTTTTGTAATCCTTTGATTCAAAAATGATTCTTATGTGTTTAGTAACATTTCCAAGCCATCTAAACCAAGTAGAATGGCCTAGGTTAAATATTTGCAAAAATAGCCATAGGCTCATATGTGGTGATATTTTTATTTTTCTTTTCTTTTTCTTTCTCTCTCTTTGTTCCAATGATCAAGGTTTAGGGTTTTAGCAACATTACTAAACACTCAAGCAACCATCATGGCAAGATCACAACATATATGCATTTGTACCATGCAACATATTTAAAGTTTTTGTTAGTTTCAAAATTTGAATAAGGGAAATTCATTTTATTCATTGCTTGTATTTTTTGGATGTTACAAACCCTTCCCCCTTACAAAAGATCTCGTCCCGAGATCTTAAAGAAAACTAGGAACTAAAGAGATATGGGAATTCAGCCCTCATATAATCTTCTCGTTCCCAAGTGGCTTCTTCTTCAGTATGGTTGCTCCATTGAATCTTCAGAAACTTGATACTCCTTGTGCGGGTGGTTCTGAAAGCTTCTTCCAGGATGTGAATAGGTACTTCGCGATAGGTCAAGTCCTTGTTGATATCCACAGATCTGTGATCGATGTTTTTGAAAACTTCCGTCTTCTCAGGAACTTCCAAACATTTCCGAAGTAACGAGATGTGAAACACATCATGCACAGCTGACATTTCCTCTGGCAGTTCAAGCTGGTATGGTACTTCTCCTCGGTGACTCAACACTTTGAATGGTCCCACATATCTGGGTGCAAGCTTTCCCCTAAGTTGGAATCTCTGCATTCCTTTAAGGGGTGATACTTTGAGATACACAAAGTCTCCGATATTGAAAGTCATTTCTCGGCGTCTCTTGTCCGCATAGCTCTTCTGTCTAGATTGGGCAGTCTTGAGGTATTCGCGGATCTTGTGAACCTTCTCTTCAGCTTCTCGGAGAATATCTGGTCCAAAGATTTGGCTATCTCCGACTTATGACCAGTTCAGAGGGGTACGACACTTCCTTCCGTACAATGCTTCAAAGGGGGCCATTTGCAAACGGCTTGATAACTGTTGTTGTATGAGAGTGCATAAGCGCAGTCTTCCCATTTAGATCCATATTCTAGCACAGGCTCTCAACATATCTTCCATATCTGGTTGACTCTTCTGTCTGTCCATCGATGCGGGTGATAGGCTGTACTGAAATTCAGACGGGTTCCTAGTCCTTCGTGTACCTTCTGCCAAAATCTTGAGGTGAAATGGGATCCTCTATCTGACACAATTGACTTAGGGGTTCCATGCAGGCTCACTATTCTGGAGATATATAACTCTGCTAGCTTGGGGCCTTGGTAGGTGGTCTTGACGGGTATGAAATGGGCTACCTTGGTTAATCTATCGACCACTACTGATACGTCTCCAACGTATCGATAATTTCTTATGTTCCATGCCACATTATTAATGTTATCTACATGTTTTATGCACATTTTATGTCATATTTATGCATTTTCTGGAACTAACCTATTAACAAGATGCCGAAAGATTCTTTGTTTGCTGTTTTTGGTTTCGAAATCCTAGTAAGGAAATATTCTCGGTGGACGAAATCTTCGCGGGGTCCTATTTTTGCACGAAGCTTCAGAACCGAAGAGGGAAGGAAGTGGGGCCACGAGGGGCCGTCACCATAGGGCGGCGCGGCCCCCCTTGGCCGCGCGACCCTGTGGTGTGGGGCCCTCGTGCCGCCTCTTGACCTACCCTTCCGCCTACTTAAAGCCTCCGTGACGAAACCCCCGGCACGAGAGCCACGATACGGAAAACCTTCCCGGAGACGCAGCCGCCGAATCCCATCTCGGGGATTCGGGAGATCGCCTCGGCACCCTGTGGGAGGGATTCATCTCGGAGGACTCTGCGCATGGTCGCCTCCGGAGTGATGAGTGAGTAGTTCACCCCTGGACTATGGGTCCATAGCAGTAGCTAGATGGTTGTCTTCTCCTTATGTGCTTCATTGTTGGATCTTGTGAGCTGCCTAACATGATCAAGCTCATCTATCTGTAATACTATATGTTGTGTTTGTCGGGATCCGATTGATAGAGAATACTATGCTATGGTAATTATCAATCTGATGTTTATGTGTTGTTTAAGATCTTGCATGCTCTCCGTTATTAGTAGAGGCTCTGGCCAAGTTTTTACTCTTAACTCCAAGAGGGTATTTATGCTCGATAGTGGGTTCATGCATTGATACAGGGGAGTGACGGCAACCCCTAAGGTTGTGTTGTCTTGTTGCCACTAGGGATAAAACATTGATGCTATGTCCAGGATGTAGTTATTGATTACATTACGCACCATACTTAATGCAATTGTCTGTTGTTTGCAACTTAATACCGGAGGGGTTCGGATGATAACCTGAAGGTGGACTTTTTAGGCATAGATGCGGTTGGATGGCGGTCTATGTACTTTGTCGTAATGCCCAATTAAATCTCACTATACTTATCATGTCATGTATGTGCATCGCGGTGCCCTCTTTATTTGTCAATTGCCGTGTAATTTGTTCACCCAACATGCTTTTATCTTATGGGAGAGACGCCTCTAGTGAGCCTGTGACCCCGGTCCAATTCTCTTTACTGAAATACAATCTACTGCAATATTTGTGTTTTACTGTTTTCTTTGCAAACATCTTCCACACAATACGGTTAATCCTTTGTTACAGCAAGCCGGTGAGATTGACAACCTCACTGTTTCGTTGGGACAAAGTACTTGGTTTGTGTTGTGCAGGTTCCAAGTTGGCGCCGGAATCCCTGGTGTTGCGCCGCATCACATTTCGCGACCATCAACCTTCAACGTGCTTCTTGGCTCCTCTGGTTCGATAAACCTTGGTTTCTTTCTGAGGAAAACTTGCCGCTGTGCGCATCATACCTTCCTCTTGGGGTTCCCAACGGACGTGTACATCTACGCGCATCAAGCACTTTTACGGCGTTCCGGGGACGAAGAAAAGTTACACCACAAAGATTTTCATCTCCCACGTCAACAGCACTTTTTCTGGCGCCGTTGTGAGATCAAGACGCTGCAAGGGAGTCTCCACTTCTCAATCTCTTTACTTTGTTTTTGTCTTGCTTTATTTTATTTACTACTTTGTTTGCTGCACCTAAACAAAACACAAAAAAATTAGTTGCTAGTTTTACTTTATTTCTTGTCTTGCTCTCTATATAAAAAACAAAAAAATTAGTTACTTGCATTTACTTTATCTAGTTTGTTTTATTTACTGTTGCTAAAATGGCCAACCCTGAAAACACTAAGTTGTGTGACTTCACAACCACTAATAATAATGATTTCCTATGCACACCTATTGCTCCACCTGCTACTACAGCAGAATTCTTTGAAATTAAACCTGCTTTACTAAATCTTGTCATGAGAGATCAATTTTCTGGTATTAGTTCTGATGATGCTGCTGCCATCTTAATAATTTTGTTGAACTTTGTGAAATGCAAAAGTACAAGGATGTAGATGGTGATATTATTAAATTGAAATTGTTTCCTTTCTCATTAAGAGGAAGAGCTAAAGATTGGTTGCTATCTTTGCCTAAGAATAGTATTGATTCATGGACTAAATGCAAGGATGCTTTTATTGGTAGATATTATCCTCCCGCTAAAATTATATCTTTGAGAAGTAGCATAATGAATTTTAAGCAATTGATACTGAACATGTTGCTCAAGCATGGGAGAGAATGAAATCTTTGGTAAAGAATTGCCCAACCCATGGACTGACTACTTGGATGATCATCAAACCTTCTATGCAGGACTAAATTTTTCTTCGCGAATTTATTGGATTCAGCTGCTGGAGGTACCTTTATGTCCATCACATTGGGGCGGCTACAAAACTTCTTGATGATATGATGATAAATTACTCTGAATGGCACACGAAAGAGCTCCACAAGGTAAGAAGGTAAATGCAAGAATCCTCCTCCTTGAGTGATAAAATTGATGAGATTATGTCTATGCTTGTGAATGGTAGATCTAATGTTGATCCAAATAATGTTCCTTTAGCTTCATTGGTTGCTCAAGAAGAAAATGTTGATGTGAATTTCATTAAAAATAATAATTTCAACAACAATGCTTATAGGAACAATTCTGGTAATAACTATAGGCCATATCCTTCTGCTAATGGTAATGGTTATGGCAATTCTTATGGGAATTCTTACAACAATAATAGGAGTGTACCCCCTGGTCTTGAAGCTATGCTTAAAGAATTTATTAGTACACAAACTGCTTTTAACAAATCTGTTGAGGAAAAGCTTAATAAAATTGATATTCTTGCTTCTAGAGTTGATAGACTTGCCTCTGATGTTGATCTTTTAAAGTTGAAAGTTATGCCTAATAATGATATTGATAATAAGATTACTACTACAGCAAATGCCATCCAAGTTAGAATTAATGAGAATATAAGGTTAATGGCTGAACTGCGTGCTAGGTGGGATAGAGAAGAAAATGAAAAACTAGCTAAAGAGAATAATGTAGCTAAAGTTTGGACTATTACCACCACTAGTAATGTTGATTCCTCACATGTTGCTGCACCTCCTACTATCAATGGTAAAATAATTGGTGTTGGCAATGTTACTCTAGTGCAAAGCGTGCAAAGCCTGAAATTGCTAAAACTGCTGAAACGCTTGTGATAAAGCTGCTGAAATTTTTTCCAACCTTGGGGATGATGATCCCATTGCTGTAGCTCATAATGATTTAGATTTTGATGATTGCCACATCTCTGAAGTTATAAAGTTCTTGCAAAAACTTGCTAAAAGTCCTAATGCTAGTACTATAAATTTGGCTTTCACAAAACATATTACAAATGCTCTCATAAAAGCTAGAGAAGAGAAACTAAAACGCGAAACTTCTATTCCTAGAAAGTTAGAAGATGGTTGGGAGCCCATCATTAAAATGAGAGTCAATGATTTTGATTGTAATGCTTTATGTGATCTTGGTGCAAGTATTTCTGTTATGCCTAAAAAGTCTATGATATGCTTGACTTGCCACCATTGAAGAATTGTTATTTGGATGTTAATCTCGCTGATAATGCTAAAAAGAAACCTTTGGGGAGAGTTGATAATGTTCATATTATGGTTAACCTTGTCCCCGTTGATTTTGTTGTCTTGGATATTGAATGCAATGCATCTTGTCCCATTATATTGGGAAGACCTTTTCTTCGACCGTTGGTGCTACTATTGATATGAAGGAAGGTAATATTAAATATCAATTTCCTCTCAAGAAAGGTATGGAACACTTCCCTAGAAAAAGAATGAAGTTACCTTATGACTCTATTATTAGAGCAAATTATGATGTTGATGCTTCATCTCTAGATAATACTTGATTACACTTTCTGCGCCTAGCTGGCGTTAAAAGCGCTTATGGGAGACAACCCATTGTTTTTACTACAGCACTTTGTTTTATATTTGAGTCTTGGAAGTTGTTTACTACTGTAGCAACCTCTCCTTATCATGTTTTTGTGCCAAGTAAAGTCTCTATAGTAAGGTTCATACTAGATTTGGATTACTGCGCAGAGACAGATTTCTTTGCTGTCACGAATCTGGGTCTAATTCTCTGTAGGAAACTCAGAAAATTATGCCAATTTATGTGAGTGATCCTCAGATATATGTACGCAACTTTCATTAATTTTGAGTTTTTCCATTTGAGCAAGTCTGGTGCCATTTTAAAATTCGTCTTTACGAACTGTTCTGTTTTGACAGATTCTGCCTTTTATTTCGCATTGCCTCTTTTGCAATGTTGGATAAATTTCTTTGATCCGTTAATGTCCAGTAGCTTTATGCAATGTCCAGAAGTGTAAAGAATGGTTGTGTCACCTCTGAACATATAATTTTTATTATGCACTAACTCTCTAATGAGTTTGCTTGAAGTTTGGTGTGAAGGAAGTTTTCAAGGATCAAGAGAGGAGTATGATATACTATGAAGAGTGAAAGCTCTAAGCTTGGGGATGCCCCGTGGTTCACCTGCATATTTTAAGAAGACTCAAGCGTCTAAGCTTGGGGATGCCCAAGGCATCCCCTTCTTCATCGACAACATCATCAGGTTCCTCCCTGAAACTACATTTTTATTCCGTCACATCTTATGCACTTTGCTTGGAGCGTCGGTTTGTTTTTGTTTTTTTGTTTGTTTGAATAAAGTTGGATCCTAGCATTCACTTTGTGGGAGAGAGACTCCGCTGTTGCATATGGACAAATATGTCCTTAGGCTTTACTCATAATGTTCAAGGCGAAGTTTCTTCTTCGTTAAATTGTTATATGGTTGGAATTGGAAAATGCTACATGTAGTAATTGCTATAATGTCTTGGGTAATGTGATACTTGGCAATTGTTGTGCTCATGTTTAAGCTCTTGCATCATATACCTTGCACCCATTAATGAAGAAATACTTAGAGCTTGCTAATTTGGTTTGCATATTTGGTTTCTCTAGAGTCTAGATAATATCTAGTATTGAGTTTTGAACAACAAGGAAGACGGTGTGGAGTCTTATAATGTTTTCAATATGTCTTTTATGTGAGTTTTGCTGCCGGTTCATCCTTGTGTTTGTTTCAAATAACCTTGCTAGCCTAAACCTTGTATCGAGAGGGAATACTTCTCATGCATCCAAAATCCTTGAGCCAACCACTATGCCATTTGTGTCCACCATACCTACCTACTACATGGTATTTTCCGCCATTCCAAAGTAAATTGCTTGAGTGCTACCTTTAAATTTCCATCATTCGCCTTTACAATATATAGCTCATGGGACAAAATAGCCTTAAAAACTATTGTGGTATTGAATATGTACTTATGCACTTTATCTCTTATTAAGTTGCTTGTTGTGCGATAACCATGTTCCTGGGGACGCCATCAACTACTCTTTGTTGAATATCATGTGAGTTGCTATGCATGTTCGTCTTGTCTGAAGTAAGGGAGATCTACCACCTTATGGTTAGCATGCATATTGTTAGAGAAGAACATTGGGCCGCTAACTAAAGCCATGAATCATGGTGGAAGTTTCAGTTTTGGACACATATCCTCAATCTCCAGTGAGAATAATAATTGTTGTTACATGCTTATGCATTAAAGAGGAGTCCATTATCTGTTGTTCATGTTGTCCCGGTATGGGTGTCTAAGTTGAAGAATGATCAAAGCGAGAAATCAATGCGAACTTTCTCCTTAGACCCTTGTACAGGCGGCATGGAGGTACCCCATTGTGACACTTGGTTAAAACATGTGCATTGTGATGATCCGGTAGTCCAAGCTAAGTAGGACAAGGTGCGGGCACTATTAGTATACTATGCATGAGGCTTGCAACTTGTAAGATATAATTTACATAACTCATATGCTTTATTACTACCGTTGACAAAATTGTTTCATGTTTTCAAAACCAAAGCTCTAGCACAAATATAGCAATCGATGCTTTCCTCTTTGAAGGACCATTCTTTTACTTTTATGTTGAGTCAGTTTACCTATCTCTCTCCACCTCAAGAAGCAAACACTTGTGTGAACTGTGCATTGATTCCTACATACTTGCATATTGCACTTGTTATATTACTCTATGTTGACAATATCCATGAGATACACATGTTATAAGTTGAAAGCAACCGCTGAAACTTAATCTTCCTTTGTGTTGCTTCAACACCTTTACTCTGATTTATTGCTTTATGAGTTAACTCTTATGCAAGACTTATTGATGCTTGTCTTGAAGTACTATTCATGAAAAGTCTTTGCTTTATGATTCACTTGTTTACTCATGACATTACCATTGTTTTGATCGCTGCATTCATTACATATGCTTTACAAATAGTATGATCAAGATTATGATGGCATGTCACTTCAGAAATTATCTTTGTTATCGTTTTACCTGCTCGGACGAGCAGAACTAAGCTTGGGGATGCTGATACGTCTCCAACGTATCGATAATTTCTTATGTTCCATGCCACATTATTAATGTTATCTACATGTTTTATGCACATTTTATGTCATATTTATGCATTTTCTGGAACTAACCTATTAACAAGATGCCGAAGAGCCAGTTGCTGTTTTCTGCTGTTTTTGGTTTCAGAAATCCTAGTAAGGAAATATTCTCGGAATTGGACGAAATCTTCGCCGGGTCCTATTTTTTGCACGAAGCTTCCGGAAGACCGAAGAGGGAAGGAAGTGGGGCACGAGGCGCCACCATAGGCGGCGCGGCCCCCTTGGCGCGCGACCACGTGGTGTGGGGCCTCGTGCCGCCTCTTGACCTACCCTTCCGCCTACTTAAAGCCTCGTGTGAAACCCCGGTGCGAGAGCCACGATACGGAAAACCTTCCAGAGACGCGCCCGCGAATCCCATCTCGGGGGATTCGGAGATCGCCTCCGGCACCTGCGGGAGAGGGGATTCATCTCCCGGAGGACTCTACGCCGCCATGGTCGCCTCGGAGTGATGAGTGAGTAGTTCACCTGGACTATGGGTCCATAGCGTAGCTAGATGGTTGTCTTCTCCTTATGTGCTTCATTGTTGGATCTTGTGAGCTGCCTAACATGATCAAGATCATCTATACGTAATACTATATGTTGTGTTTGTCGGGATCCGATTGATAGAGAATACTATGCTATGGTAATTATCAATCTGATGTTTATGTGTTGTTTAAGATCTTGCATGCTCTCGTTATTAGTAGGGCTGGTTTTACTTTTAACTCCAAGAGGGAGTATTTATGCTCGATAGTGGGTTCATGCATGCATTGACACTGGGACAGCAACCCTAAGGTTGTGTTGTCTTGTTGCCACTAGGGATAAAACATTGATGCTATGTCAGAGGATGTAGTTATTGATTACATTACGCACCATACTTAATGCAATTGTCTGTTGTTTGCAACTTAATACTGGAGGGGGTTCGGATGATAACCTGAAGGTGGACTTTTTAGGCATAGATGCAGTTGGATGGCGGTCTATGTACTTTGTCGTAATGCCCAATTAAATCTCACTATACTTATCATGTCATGTATGTGCATCGCGGTGCCCTCTTTATTTGTCAATTGCCCAGTAATTTGTTCACCCAACATGCTTTTATCTTATGGGAGAGACTCTAGTGAACTGTGGACCCGGTCCAATTCTCTTTCTGAAATACAATCTCTTTGCAATACTTGTGTTTCTTGTTTTCTTTGCAAACATCTTCCACACAATACGGTTAATCCTTTGTTACGCAAGCCGGTGAGATTGACAACCTCACTGTTTCATTGGGACAAAGTACTTGGTTTGTGTTGTGCAGGTTCCAGTTGGCGCCGGAATCCCTGGTGTTGCGCCGCATCACATTTCGCGACCATCAACCTTCAACGTGCTTCTTGGCTCCTCCTGGTTCGATAAACCTTGGTTTCTTTCTGAGGGAAAACTTGCCGCTGTGCGCATCATACCTTCCTCTTGGGGTTCCCAACGGACGTGTACATCTACGCGCATCAACTACCCAAATAGAATCATTTCCTCTACTTGACTTGGGCAATCCTGTTATGAAATCCATTCCTACAAAATCCCATTTCCATTCAGGGATCTGTAAGGGCTGCAATAATCCTGCGGGTCGCTGATGTTCTGCCTTGACTCTTTGACAGATATCACACTTGGCTATGTAACTTCCAGTCTCTCTCTTCATTCCATGCTACCAAAATTGTTCCTTCAAATCTTGGTACATCTTGGTTCCACCGGGGTGAATGGAGTAAAGGGTATCATGGGCTTCCTTCAAAATGACTTGTTTCAACTCCGAATCTGCTGGCACACATAGGCGTCCGTTGTACCAAAGGACTCCTTCTTCATCTTCGGTGAATCCAGGTGCCTTTCCTGCAGCTATTTGGCTCTTGATTCCCTCAATGCTGGCGTTTCCTTTCTGTGCTTCCTTTATCTGACTAAACAAGGTAGGCTGGAGTTCAATACTTGCTAGGAATCCCTCACTAACTAGCTCCAGTCTAAACAGCTCAAATTCTTGATGCAAACTAGGCTGCTCTTCCGCGATCATGGAGTTTAATTTACACGGCAGTCTACTCAGGGCATCCGCTACCACATTGGCCTTGCCGGGGTGGTAGTGAATTTCCATGTCATAATCCTTGATTAACTCAATCCATCTTCTCTGCCTCATATTCAGCTCCTTCTGGGTGAAAATGTACTTCAAGCTCTTATGATCCGAATAGATCTCGATTACCCATGAGGTAATGACGCCATACTTTCAAGGCTAAAACTACTGCTGCTAGCTCTAAGTCATGGGTTGGATAGTTCTGCTCATGTTGCTTCAGTTGCCTAGACAGATATGATATCACTTTGCCTTCTTGCATCAACACACATCCAAGACCAATCTTGGAGGCATCACAATAGACGTCAAATGGCTTGGTGATTTCAGGCATGATCAAGATTGGGGCTGTGGTTAATCTGCTCTTGAGCTTCTGGAAACTCTCCTCACATTTATCAGTCCATTCAAACTTCTTGTCCTTCTTCAACAGTTGAGTCATTGGTCTTGCTATGCTTGAAAATCCTTCAACAAACCTGCGGTAATATCCCGCTAATCCAAGAAATGCACGGACTTCAGTCTGAGTGGTTGGGGCTTTCCATTCTTCAACGGTCTTATTCTTCGCGGGGTCAACAGCAATTCCTCCTGCAGACAGGATATGTCCCAGGAATCCTACTTCCTTTAACCAAAACTCACATTTGCTGAACTTGGCATACAACTGATGCTCCCTAAGGGTATCCAGGATAACTTCCAAATGTTGCTCATGTTCTTCTTCGACTTGGAGTAGATTAGAATGTCGTCGATGAAGACAACGACAAACTTATCCAAAAAGTTCATAAAGATCTTATTCATGAGTTTCATGAAATAAGCGGGGGCATTGGTTAATCCAAATGACATGACATTGTACTCATACAATCCATATCTGGTGGTGAAAGCAGTCTTGGGGATATCCGTTGCACAAATCTTCAGTTGATGGTAACCACTCCTAAGATCAATCTTAGAGAACACTCTGGCACCGGTCAGCTGGTCAAACAGGTCTTCTATCTTGGTAAGGGGTATTTGTTCTTGATGGTGACATCGTTCAACTTACGGTAATCCGTACATAAATGAGTGGCACCGTCCTTCTTATCCACAAACAATACCTGTGATCTCCAGGCGACGCACTTGGTCGAATCAGACCTTTGTGCCAAGTCATCCGGTTGCTTCTTCAGTTCCACTAACTTCGGCTGGGTTCATACTATGGGCTCTGGGCTATGGGTCTGTTGGATTAAGTCAATGATAAACTCGATATCCCGATCGGGGCATCCAGGTAGATCATCAGGAAACACATCGGGTATCTGACGACCCGATCATCCAAAGTTGGCTTGGCTAAACTCTGGTTGCAGGTGAACTTTGGGCAGCCTTTTGGACACGTGTTCTACTAACACACCGGTGCTACTAGTCATGGTGATGGCCTTCTTGGCACAATCAATCAATCCATGATGTTTTGACATCCAATCCATACCCAGTACTACTTCCAAACCTTTTGTTCCCGAACAATCAAATTTGCATAAAAATCTATTTCATGTATTCTGATAGGCACATCTTTGCAAATTTTTCTAGCTTTTGTAGTTGAACCGGTATTTGAACTATCATAACATGCTTCAAACTGATTGGTTGAATCTTACTAGTGCATGCAAAATCTTCAGTAACAAACGAATGCGATGCTCCGGAATCAAACAAAACTCTTGCAGGTACTGAATTAACAGAAAACATACCCAGCACTACTTCTGGCACTTCCTGGGCTTCTTCGGCAGTCATGTGAAAGAGGCGGCCGTTGCGGTTGTTCGGGTTGCTTGGGGCGAACTTTCTTCCGGTTGAGACACGGCGTTGCTGCTGAGCAGGTGCAACGGTATTGGGGCAGTCTTGGGAAGCTTCTTGGGGCACTCATTGGAGTAGTGACCCACAACTCCACATTCATAACAAGTCACAGTTGACTTGTCCTTTGGGGTGATGGGGACAGCATTGCTCCCAGTCCTTGGTGCAGTGTTGGTGTTGTTGTGGTTGCCGGGGGCTCTCATCGGGGCACGGTTGAAGGGGTTGTTGTTGGCATGGTTGTTGTTGTGGTGGCCTCCTGCCCTTGGGTGTCCTCCACTCCGATTGGGGAAACTCGGACGTGACAGCGGCACATGGGGCTTGTTGTTTCTCGGGGCAAATCCTCCACTTGAGTTGGGGCGATACCTTGGGGTATTGCTGGGCCCACTCTGGTTCATCATTCGGCGCTTCCGGTTCTCATTGGCTTGATGCGCTTTTCCCTCCATCCGGATGGCTGAGTCCACCAGGGCTTCGGGTCAGCAAAGGGGATGTTCACCGGCCAGATCTTGCATCTCATCATGCAGTCCATTCAGGAATCTTTCCTTCCTCTTCTCGTTGGTGTCGGTCTCATCAGGCATACCTTGACGAGTGAGAATCAGCAGTACTCCACCACGGACATCCTTCCTTGTTTGAGTTCCCTGAACTCATCCCTCATCTTCTTGATTAGACCCGGGGGCACATGGTACTTGCTGAACTTGAGTTTGAAATCTTCCCAAGTCATCATCTGTCCCGCATTCATTGCACGGGCACTAGTTCACCAGGCTCTAGCAGGTCCTGACAAGTAGTGGGTGGCAAACAGTACTTTCTCTGCAGCTTCAACTCCTGCAACTTCCAAGTTGTTCTCCATTGTTTGGAGCCAGTCATCTGCATCTAGCGGCTCTTCAGTCTTGCTAAACATGGGTGGGTTAGTATTCTGGAAATTCTTCAACTTGGATCCAGGATGATCATGGTTTCCATGGCCTTGGTTGTTCTGTGCTATTTGCTGCATGATACGTCTCCAACGTATCGATAATTTCTTATGTTCCATGCCACATTATTGATGTTATCTACATGTTTTATGCACATTATATGTCATATTTATGCATTTTCGGAACTAACCTATTAACAAGATGCGAAGAGCGCCATTTTCTGCTGTTTTTGGTTTCAGAAATCCTAGTAAGGAAATATTCTCGGAATTGGACGAAATCTTCGCCCGGGGTCCTATTTTTAAGCTTCCAGAACCGAAGAGGGAAGGAAGTGGGGCCACGAGGCCGTCACCATAGGGCGGCGCCCCCCTTGGCCGCGCGACCACGTGGTGTGGGGCCCTCGTGCCGCCTCTTGACCTACCCTTAGCCTGCTTAAAGCCTCGTGACGAAACCCCCGGTGCGAGAGCCACGATACGGAAAACCTTGCGAGGCAGCCGCCGCCAATCCCATCTCGGGGATTCGGAGATCGCCTCCGGCACCACTGGGAGGGATCATCTCCCGGAGGACTCGCCGCCATGGTCGCCTCGGGGATGATGAGTGAGTAGTTTACCCCTGGACTATGGGTCCATAGCATAGCTAGATGGTTGTCTTCTCCTTATGTGCTTCATTGTTGGATCTTGTGAGCTGCCTAACATGATCAAGATCATCTATCTGTAATACTATATGTTGTGTTTGTCGGGATCCGATTGATAGAGAATACTATGTTATGGTGATTATCAAGTTATTACTTATGTGTTGTTTAAGATCTTGCATGCTCTCGTTATTAGTAGAGGCTCTGGCCAAGTTTTTACTCTTAACTCAAGAGGGAGTATTTATGCTCGATAGTGGGTTCATGCCTCAGATACAGGACAGTGAGAAAGTTCTAAGGTTGTGTTGTGCTGTTGCCACTAGGGATAAAACATTGATGCTATGTCAGAGGATGTAGTTATTGATTACATTACGCACCATACTTAATGCAATTACGTTGTTTGCAACTTAATAGGAGGGTTCGGATGATAACTGAAGGTGGACTTTTTAGGCATAGATGCGGTTGGATGGCGGTCTATGTACTTTGTCGTAATGCCCAATTAAATCTCACTATATTTATCATGTCATGTATGTGCATCGCAGTGCCCTCTCTATTTGTCAATTGCCCGACTGTAATTTGTTCACCCAACATGCTTTATCTTATGGGAGAGACACCTCTAGTGAGCTGTGGACCCGGTCCAATTCTCTTTACTGAAATACAATCTATGCAATACTTGTGTTTTTGTTTTCTTTGCAAACATCTTCCACTCGATACGTTTAATCCTTTGTTACAGCAAGCCGGTGAGATTGACAACCTCACTGTTTCGTTGGGACAAAGTATTTGGTTTGTGTTGTGCAGGTTCCAAGTTGGCGCCGGAATCCCTGGTGTTGCGCCGCATCACATTTCGCGACCATCAACCTTCAACGTGCTTCTTGGCTCCTCCTGGTTCGATAAACCTTGGTTTCTTTATGAGGAAAACTTGCTGTGCGCATCATACCTTCCTCTTGGGGTTCCCAACGGACGTGTACATCTACGCGCATCAAGCACTTTTCTGGCGCCGTTGCCGGGATCAAGACACGCTGCAAGGGGAGTCTCCACTTCTCAATCTCTTTACTTTGTTTTTGTCTTGCTTTATTTTATTTACTACTTTGTTTGCTGCACTAAAACAAAACACAAAAAAATTAGTTGCTAGTTTTACTTTATTTGCTATCTTGTTTGCTATATCAAAAACACACAAAAATTAGTTACTTGTTTTACTTTACTTAATATCATGCATGTTTTTATTTCACTAGTTAAGCATAATGGAAAACAACAAAAATATGAGAGATCTTTATGAACTTTATCTTGAATTAGGACATGATGTGTTTGAAGAGAATTAAAAAACCCATGGAACTTTATATGCATGCTAATGGGAATGTTATTACTATGGATGCTTTGAACACCATTGTTGCTAATGCTATGGAAAATTCTAAGCTTGGGGAAGCTGGCTCTGATGAGCATGATCTTTTTAGTCCCCCAAGCATTGAGGATAAAATTTACTTTGATGATACTATGCCTCCTACACTTGATGAGAATAATAATGGTAGCTACTTTGTTGAATTTGCTCCCACTACAACTAATAAAATTGATTATGCCTATGTGGAGAGTAATAATTTTATGCATGAGACTCATGGTAAGAATGCTTTATGTGATAGTTATATTGTTGAGTTTGCTCATGTTGCTACTGAAAGTTATTATGAGAGAGGAAAATATGGTGGTAGAAATTTTCATGTTACTAAAACACCTCTCTATGTGCTGAAATTTTTGAAACTACACTTGTTTTATCTTCCTGATCTTGTTACTTTGCTCTTCATGAATTTATTTGTGTACAAGATTCCTTTTCATAGGAAGCATGTTAGACTTAAATGTGTTTTGAATTTGCCTCTTGATGTTCTCTTTTGCTTCAAATACTATTTCTTGCGAGTGCATCATTAAAACTGCTGAGCCCATCTTAATGGCTATAAAGAAAGAACTTCTTGGGAGATAACCCATGTGTTTATTTTGCTACAGTACTTTGTTTTATATTTGTGTCTTGGAAGTTGTTTACTACTGTAGCAACCTCTCCTTATCATGTTTTTGTGCCAAGTAAAGTCTCTATAGTAAGGTTCATACTAGATTTGGATTACTGCGCAGAGACAGATTTCTTTGCTGTCACGAATCTGGGTCTAATTATCTGTAGGAAACTCAGAAAATTATGCCAATTTACGTGAGTGATCCTCAGATATACGCAACTTTCATTAGTTTTGAGTTTTTCCATTTGAGCAAGTCTGGTGCCATCTTAAAATTCGTCTTTACGAACTGTTCTGTTTTGACAGATTCTGCCTTTTATTTCACATTGCCTCTTTTGCTATGTTGGATAAATTTCTTTGATCCATTAATGTCCAGTAGCTTTATGCAATGTCCAGAAGTGTAAAGAATGATTGTGTCACCTCTGAACATATAAATTTTTATTATGCACTAACTCTCTAATGAGTTTGCTTGAAGTTTGGTGTGAAGAAAGTTTTCAAGGATCAAGAGAGGAGTATGATATACCATGATCAAGAGGAGTGAAAGCTCTAAGCTTGGGGATGCCCCGGTGGTTCACCCTGCATATTCTAAGAAGACTCAAGCGTCTAAGCTTGGGGATGCCCAAGGCATCCCCTTCTTCATCGACAACATCATCAGGTTCCTCCCTGAAACTACATTTTTATTCCGTCACATCTTATGCACTTTGCTTGGAGCGTCGGTTTGTTTTTGTTTTTTGTTTTGTTTGAATAAAGTTGGATCCTAGCATTCACTTTGTGGGAGAGAGACACGCTCCGCTGTTGCATATGGACAAATATGTCCTTACTCATAATATTCATGGCGAAGTTTCTTCTTCGTTAAATTGTTATATGGTTGGAATTGGAAAATGCTACATGTAGTAATTGCTATAATGTCTTGGATAATGTGATACTTGGCAATTGTTGTGCTCATGTTTAAGCTCTTGCATCATATACTTTGCACCCATTAATGAAGAAATACTTAGAGCTTGCTAATTTGGTTTGCATATTTGGTTTCTCTAGAGTCTAGATAATATCTAGTATTGAGTTTTGAACAACAAGGAAGACGGTGTAGAGTCTTATAATGTTTACAATATGTCTTTTATGTGAGTTTTGCTGTACGTTCATCCTTGTGTTTGTTTCAAATAACCTTGCTAGCCTAAACCTTGTATCGAGAGGAATACTTCTCATGCATCCAAAATCCTTGAGCCAACCACTATGCCATTTGTGTCCACCATACCTACCTACTACATGGTATTTTTCGCCATTCCAAAGTAAATTGCTTGAGTGCTACCTTTAAATTTCCATCATTCGCCTTTACAATATATAGCTCATGGGACAAAATAGCCTTAAAAACTATTGTGGTATTGAATATGTACTTATGCACTTTATCTCTTATTAAGTTGCTTGTTGTGCGATAACCATGTTCTGGGGACGCCATCAACTACTCTTTGTTGAATATCATGTGAGTTGCTATGCATGTTCGTCTTGTCTGAAGAGAGATCTACCACCTTATGGTTAAGCATGCATATTGTTAGAGAAGAACATTGGGCCGCTAACTAAAGCCATGAATCATGGTGGAAGTTTCAGTTTTGGACACATATCCTCAATCTCCAGTGAGAATAATAATTGTTGTTACATGCTTATGCATTAAAGAGGAGTCCATTATCTGTTGTTCATGTTGTCCCGGTATGGGTGTCTAAGTTGAAGAATGATCCGAGAAATCCAATGCGAACTTTCTCCTTAGACCCTTGTACAGGCATGGAGGTACCCCATTGTGACACTTGGTTGAAACATGTGCATTGTGATGATCCGGTAGTCCAAGCTAAGTAGGACAAGGTGCGGGCACTATTAGTATACTATGCATGAGGCTTGCAACTTGTAAGATATAATTTACATAACTCATATGCTTTATTACTACGTTGACAAAATTGTTTCATGTTTTCAAAACCAAAGCTCTAGCACAAATATAGCAATCGATGCTTTCCTCTTTGAAGGACCATTCTTTTACTTTTATTGTTGAGTCAGTTCACCTATCTCTCTCCACCTCAAGAAGCAAACACTTGTGTACTGTGCATTGATTCCTACATACTTGCATATTGCACTTGTTATATTACTCTATGTTGACAATATCCATGAGATACACATGTTATAAGTTGAAAGCAACCGCTGAAACTTAATCTTCCTTTGTGTTGCTTCAACACCTTTACTCGATTTATTGCTTTATGAGTTAACTCTTATGCAAGACTTATTGATGCTTGTCTTGAAGTACTATTCATGAAAAGTCTTTGCTTTATGATTCACTTGTTTACTCATGTCATTACCATTGTTTTGATCGCTGCATTCATTACATATGCTTTACAAATAGTATGATCAAGATTATGATGGCATGTCACTTCAGAAATTATCTTTGTTATCGTTTTACCTGCTCGGGACGACGAACTAGGGATGCTGATACGTCTCCAACGTATCGATAATTTCTTATGTTCCATGCCACATTATTGATGTTATCTACATGTTTTATGCACATTATATGTCATATTTATGCATTTTGGAACTAACCTATTAACAAGATCCGAAGAGCCGTTCTGTTTTATTCTGTTTGGTTTGAAATCCTAGTAAGAAATATTCTCGGAATTGGACGAAATCTTCGCCCGGGTCCTATTTTTGCACGAAGCTTCGGAAGACCGAAGAGGGAAGGAAGTGGGGCCACGAGGGGCCGTCACCATAGGCGGCGCGGCCCCCCATGGTCGCGCGACCTGTGGTGTGGGGCCCTCGTGCGCCTCTTGACCTACCCTTCCGCCTACTTAAAGCCTCCGTGCGAAACCCCCGGTACCGAGCGCCACGATACGGAAAACCTTCGAGACGCGCCGCCGCCAATCCCATCTCGGGGGATTCGGGAGATCGCCTCCGCCTCGGAGAGGGGATTCATCTCCGGAGGACTCTACGCCGCCATGGTCGCCTCCGGAGTGATGAGTGAGTAGTTCACCCTGGACTATGGGTCCATAGCAGTAGCTAGATGGTTGTCTTCTCCTTATGTGCTTCATTGTTGGATCTTGTGAGCTGCCTAACATGATCAAGATCATCTATCTGTAATACTATATGTTGTGTTTGTCGGGATCCGATTGATAGAGAATACTATGTTATGGTGATTATCAAGTTATTACTTATGTGTTGTTTAAGATCTTGCATGCTCTCCGTTATTAGTAGAGGCTGCCAAGTTTTTACTCTTAACTCCAAGAGGGAGTATTTATGCTCGATAGTGGGTTCATGCATGCATTGACGGGACAGTGAGAAAGTTCTAAGGTTGTGTTGTCTGTTGCCACTAGGGATAAAACATTGATGCTATGTCCGAGGATGTAGTTATTGATTACATTACGCACCATACTTAATGCAATTATCTGTTGTTTGCAACTTAATACGGAGGGTTCGGATGATAACCGAAGGTGGACTTTTTAGGCATAGATGCAGTTGGATGGCGGTCTATGTACTTTGTCGTAATGCCCAATTAAATCTCACTATATTTATCATGTCATGTATGTGCATCGCGGTGCCTCTCTATTTGTCAATTGCCACTGTAATTTGTTCACCCAACATGCTTTATCTTATGGGAGAGACACCTCTAGTGAACTGTGGACCCCGGTCCAATTCTCTTTCGAAATACAATCTACTGCAATACTTGTGTTTTCTTGTTTCTTTGCAAACATCTTCCACTCGATACGTTTAATCCTTTGTTACAGCAAGCCGGTGAGATTGACAACCTCACTGTTTCGTTGGGACAAAGTATTTGGTTTGTGTTGTGCAGGTTCCAAGTTGGCGCCGGAATCCCTGGTGTTGCGCCGCATCACATTTCGCGACCATCAACCTTCAACGTGCTTCTTGGCTCCTCCTGGTTCGATAAACCTTGGTTTCTTTCTGAGGGAAAACTTGCCGCTGTGCGCATCATACCTTCCTCTTGGGGTTCCCAACGGACGTGTACATCTACGCGCATCATGCAGTGCGGCAATATTGGCTTGTCTTTCAGCTCTTTCAGCCTCTCTATCAGCCATCAGGGTTTGTAACAGCTGCAGCATTGCATCTTGATTGTTGCTGCGAGTTGGAGGGGCCATCTGAACATTGTGATAGATCATGAGATAAGAGGGAATTTTTCTATGGCTTGTTTGGGGTAAGTTTAGAAGTTTAAAACTTGAGTACTTGTCATATTGAAAACAAACAACCCTTTCATTCATTTCAAACAACACACATTACAAGCTAACACATCAATGGTTTTAAGAACCATTACTCCATTCTACGATACAAGGGATCCTGATACAAACTCACACCTACGCAAGTGCTCAAGTGAAACTACTCATCATCCACATCTATCGGGATGAAGTCATCTTCTCCGGCCTCCATGAACTCATAGTCTTCCACATCAGTGTTTCTCGTCTTCCTCAACGTCATCATCATCACTCAGGTAGGCTGCTCCTCCCTGAATGTCTTCACCTTCTTCTTCCAGATCCCTCAACTGAGTCTCCTGTGCCTGGAAAGTCTCCTCCAAGGATGCTATCTTCGCACGGAGGCGAGCAATGGTGGAGTCCTTCTTCGTACGCTGCTGGTGGAGTGACTTGCGATCCTTCGCAAGCATCTTGATGGCCTCGGTCTGCTGTGACATGTGGAGGTGAGTCTGGTTGGCGTAGACGCGGGAGTTGTCCAGCTCCTTGCGGGTCTCGTGCAGCATAAAGTCCAGGTGCTCCACATGGTACTTCACCTCTGGATGAGGTGACAGGTCCATTGGCTCTCCCATGGAGTCATGCCTTGCAAGGTGAGCGAAGCGGGTTCCCGTGATCTGGTTCACATTCTGTCCACACAGACGGGCAAGGGCTTCCTGCAGAGCTCGGGCTAGTCCATCCAGCCAGTTGTTCTCCCTTACGGAAAACTGGATCCTCTCGGACATAGGGGGCTCCATCTTTCCCCTCAGATCTGCAACTATTACCCACTGCAGTTCTCCTCCGGGCTGATCGTTGACTTGCGCTCCAAAGAACTCCGGGTGCGGGCGCTCGAGAAACTCAGATAAGGCATCCAAGTCCCTCTCAAAGATCAGGCTTCCTCCGTTGCCCAACTGGTAGAACTTGGTGTGGTTGAGCGGCTCCATCTGTAGGTGAATTGGATGAGTAAGTTAGAGAAGTGCAAGTGTGTCAAAATTTTATGTAGAATTACAAGGAAAAGTAGAGCATGAATTTCCCATTTTGAAAAGATCTCAAGGGTAAGAGTGTGAATAAGTTGTTCATAAATATTCACTTCACTTGTTTTGAAACTAAGTTTTTCAGACGTCCATTCTAACTAGGGCCTCCTAAGGTCAAACAATGGCTCTGATACCAACTTGTCAACACCCGGATTATTAAGTCCAGCTGCCTATTATGCCATACATCGCAATCCCAGGAGTATTGTTTTTGCAAGACATAATAGATTGATATCACGAACATCATTCATTACAAACCATAATTGTCTTACAACAAAGGATCTGATGTCTTTAGTACAATAGTTGATCTAAGGATCAATTACAAAACACATAGCGGAAGTACGTAGTAGAGGTCCATCTTTTCCACAGGCAGCGCTTGACGTCAGGAGATGAGCCTAGTTGTCATAGACGCCCTGCTGTCCATCATCCTGATACTGCTGCTCTTCTTCATAGCCTGGCCATTTGAATAGCCAGGGACAAAGCCATGAGTACTTTAAAGTACTCGCAACTAATACTAGTGTAAGCACTCTAAACTATATCAATAGGGTTCTAAGCTCTAGGTTCATTTGCATAAAGCCAGTTTTAGTTCATAAGCACTTAGTAATAAAAAAACTCTTCATTTGCCTAACTTAACTCAAGTGGGAACATTAGTGTCATTCCAACAACTCTGTTGTGATCAAGTCAAATCCATCTTTCAATTCACCATTCATTATTAGAAATATCTGACAACGGAACAGTATGGCCTTTCCAACCGTCCATAACTGGGGACATGGCTATTCGAATAGGTTTACACTCTGCAGAGGTTGTACGCTTGTGCCACAACTTTTGATTACATACATCAGGGATAGCCCTGAATAATCATACTCAGTATGCGGATCATCAACCATAACCTCTCACTTACATACCCTAGTATAGGCACCTCCCCCATGAGTTTGGCCTCCCAGTGAGGGCAAACCGCCAACTGGAACTGCACAGGGCTTGGGTCGGACATTCACCTCATTTCACGTCATTTCACTTTCAACGGAGGCAGCCTCGGCATAACCCCTATGACGCTTGTTTAGAGGGAACTCATACTAAAGTGCATAAATTTCCAGTTAAGCCCTACCCATAATCAGGTATTGTGGGGGTACTCTAAAATTGAAATGGTATCACATCCGAACCCAATCATCAGTTTTTGTCAAATTCACCATGTCATTCAAGTCATATTCACCTTCAAAATCTTTTAATAGAATGACTCATCATTCCAAGGTTTTCAAAGTCATTTGATTCACATGTTCCCATCTAGAGTATTCAATTTTTGTTTTAGCACTAGCAACTAGTCATGAGGGGTGCTAACTAACTGGTAGCTCTCTAGGCTAAATTTGATACTCTTGTAGTACTCTATACTTAGACCAAAGTAACTATAAAAGTAAGCTTTGATAATCAAAGTAAAAGCTTGTAAGGATAAAAACTTGGGATTGGATCATTAATCATAAGTAATAGTGCAATGGTGCCTTGCTCTAGTAGAGCTTTGCATTAGGGTAGCTTGCAAGAGTATAGCTTGCCTTGATTGGTACAGTGATCAAAGTTTTCTTCTTCGTCTTCGTAGAAGACCTCCTCTTCTTCGAAGCCTTCGGTACTAGCGTCTATAAAGGATACGAGGTATACAATCACTACACAATTCTTAAGCACTATACTTAACACACAAAGGAATCACACAAGCAATTTTATCATCACAACATTGTTAACATGGTGATTGGTTTTGTTTTTTTGTTAAGAAAAATAATTTCCTCTCATTGAAATATTTATTAGAGTTTCTACTTATTCCAATTGGAGAAATAATTTCCTCTCATTGAATCTTGTTAAGATTTAATCTCCACAAATAATAAAGTATGAACTCATGTTGATCAAAGTCACCACTTCATATTTATTATTTGGGGAAAATGATTTAAATGAGGTATTACACCTCATGCAATTTAAACACTACTATGGACAATTTAATATCACCAAGTAAGTAAATATGAGGTTGTTTATACCCAAGTCATTTCATCATATTGAATTACTTGAGATAATGATTTAAATGAGAGGATACCTCCCATACTATTTAATAAATAATTTTGCGTAATTTAAATGGACTAGAAATGGCCACATAGCCATTATTTTGCTCTAGCCCATGATCATCTGAAACAACTATGTCATATTTTTGCAAAATCAATTCGAGGGTTTGAAATGTGAATTATGAGAGGTGGAATCACCTCAAAATTCATTATGGTTGATTTTTAAGAATTGTTTGAAATCTGAAAAGGTACTGACTTGTTATTTTCACTACATGAGTTCTACAACAAATCCATGGTTGAGACCAGTGTAGTTGGTTAGATAATTTCATAAGCTTTCCAACAATATCAATTTCATAAATTTTGGCCGAGTAGATCTTTCTATTTTTAATTTTGAACTTGGCACCAGTATTGAATTCAAACTAAATTGATTTATTCGAATCTGAATAACTGGGCTCGCGCGGGAAAACGAATTGGGCAAGGGCAGAAAAAGAAAGGGCTGGCCCACTGCGTGTCTCGCACGAGCAGGCCGCCTGACAGCGGGCTCCACCTGTCAGTGGCACTTAAACGTCGAAGTGGTATGTTTGAATGAGGGCCACAGGATTAGATCAAGATCGGACGGTTCACGTGCGTCGTCGTCGACGACGAGCACGAGCTCACTGGCGGCGAGCACCAGGGGGTCGGAGGGCTAACCAGTGGCCGGCGACGAGCGGCGTTGACGCACGGCGAAGTTGTTGACGACGGCGGTCCTCCTGGTACAAGTGGCGGCTTCTGGGGTGGCGCCAATCCTCTTCTTCTTCCGCGGCGGCTCCACGGCACTCCGGTGAGAAATTGGCTAGCTACGGGTGAAATTGGGAAGAGGGAGAGCTCGAGGAGTGGTTCTGAGATGGGAGAAGGCGAATGGTGTGGAGATTTGGAGCTGGGGCGGCCTCCTTTTATAGCGAGCGATCGAGTCCGAGGCGCACGGTGAGGTCGAGCATGGCGACGGCGTTTGGAGCTGCGAAGGGGCAAGGCGAGGACGGGGTTCTGTCCAGGGCGTCACGGCGATCATCACGATGCTCTCGAAACAGCATTCGGTGGTCAAACACAGTGGAGAGCTTGATGCGTCCGGCGGTACTGTGGCGGACGTCGTCGACGGTGGCGACGGCGACAGGGCTCTCCGGCTCGAGTGGTCATGTCTGGGGGGGTTGCTGGTGTACTGGCACGTGCGTGTGCGAGAGGAGAGGACGGGAGGAGGTCAGCATCGTCGGGGGCAGGTCGTGCTCTGGCGCGTCCAGGGACGTCACCATGCGCACCCTGGCGCGTCTGGCGTCACGGGGCACGGGCTGGTCCGGGCAATGTGGTGCTCCCCTTCGTCGAGGGAGGTGTCCATCGTGTTCAGGAGAGAGAGAGGAAGGTCAAGGACATGGTGTGGTCAGCCAGAAGTGAGAGAAGATAGAGTTGGCATGACCACCACGGCATCACCATGCCATCATGGTGCAGTGACAGAGAGAGGTGGCAGAGGGGGTGCACTGATGTCTAGGGCGGTGCTAGGGTTTCAGGGCAGTCAGAGGTGGTCAGGTTGGACTTGGTCCACCTCTCAAACCCAGCATGGGCACTTATATATCCCATGCCTGCAAGGTGTTTGACAAAATGGCCGCAAGAACTTTTATTTTGAATTTTGCCAAACTTTTAAATGGGTGTGATTCAATTAATATTTGGCACATGTTGGTGGTGGTGGTGTGCAAAAAGAAGCTGGTTTGAGAAAAATCCAAAATGGGTATGATCTTAATTCTGATTTGGGGTTGCCACTTTGCTTGATTATATTAAGCAATTGAAAAAGAATTTGTCATGTTGGTCTTCACCAAAAGTGTTCACCTTGATGAGGTCTTGGATGAGGTGCAAAGTGTTGAGAGGGTTTGGTTTAGAAATCTCTTAATACAGGGGCTCAAAGTGGGCACCCTGATATAAATTGTCAAAATGACCATTATCATATGTGAGTGGTTTTTGCTATTTTCTTTGGTTTGTTTTGTAATCCTTTGATTCAAAAATGATTCTTATGTGTTTAGTAACATTTCCAAGCCATCTAAACCAAGTAGAATGGCCTAGGTTAAATATTTGCAAAAATAGCCATAGGCTCATATGTGGTGATATTTTTATTTTTCTTTTCTTTTTCTTTCTCTCTCTTTGTTCCGATGATCAAGGTTTAGGGTTTTAGCAACATTACTAAACACTCAAGCAACCATCATGGCAAGATCACAACATATATGCATTTGTACTATGCAACATATTTAAAGTTTTTGTTAGTTTCAAAATTTGAATAAGGAAAATTCATTTTATTCATTGCTTGTATTTTTGGGATGTTACAAACCCTTCCCCCCTTACAAAAGATCTCGTCCCGAGATCTTAAAGAAAACTGCATGTTTTGCAAATGGCGCCGGTTAATCTGATCCGGAGGGAGTATTATAGACTAACAGCTAATACAATTACTGTCACACAAAACAGACCATGTATCTAATTACAGAAAAGGCAAGATAACCCCTCCACACACTAGTACAAACCAACACTAAGGACATCCTCCTCGGCAATGGCAGCCAGAAGGCCCAGGGTTAAAAATATTTGCATGTGGCCGATGAGGCCTTCCTGGAATGGGTCGCGACTGGGCTACTTACATTGGCAACAGACAATTGCAAATGTATGTCACGAATGTGGTGGGTTGTGGGCCCACATATATCGGCAACGGACAAATATAGTCACCCGTTGCCGATGTGACCATCTATGGTAACGGACATTTATGTTTTGTTCGTTGCCAAATTTGACAGCAAAATAGCCCACCACTCTGGCCTATAAAACCCCACCTCTCACATCGCTCGCAATCACTCCCAAACCTAGCCGCCTTACTAATTTGCCTCTCACTCTCTTCCCTCACACTCCCGATCTCTCCAATGATGTCCCCGTTTGGCGCCGATGAGGCTCCTTCGTCTTTCACCTTGCCCTAAAGGACATTAAAAAATGCAAAATTAAACATGGTCAATAATCTAAACAGAATACACAAGTAAACAAGAGCACATAAGTAAAATGCATAAGTAAACATAAAACATAATTTAGAAATGCATAATATAAACTATCAAAATAATCTAGAACATAACATTAGTAGAGAAACCCTTATAGGCGTTTCATGTTAGTGCCGGTGCCTAAAAGTGACACGCAACTAGTAAATACCAGTAGCGTGGCGAAGTTGCTACGCTACTAATAATTGATTAGTAGTAGCAATTAGTAGTAGCATGCTAGTCAGAAATCCAGGCTGCTGGTATTTTGAAATCCAGAAATCCCCTGACCGGCCTCTTTCAGCCACACACACGTACGAGACCAAACCAACCCTCTTTTTCCCCCTCAATATCGCTAATCTTATCCCTTCCCCCACGTCCCCCTCCACGCGAGCGCCGGCCACCGCTCTTCCCTCCTCTCCCTCACAGTACCACTTCTCCAGGTCCAAGGACGACAAGGGGGAGGAAGGCACCGTGGTGCCCATCTGCCTCCCCGAGGCTTGCCCTCCACCACGCGCACTCGCTCCGGCCTGCTCCGTCCGTGACCGTTCGCCGACGGGACAAGCGCGTGCGCCCCTGCTCAAGCCCCGGTCGGCCTCCACCACGCACACTCCTCCCCTCCGCCACCGGAAGCCCAACCTGCTGCTGGCCCCCTTCCGCAGCTCGTTGTCGGCCTCCTCTTGCCGGCGCGGCTCCAGTAACCACTTCTGCTCGTCCTCCCCGACCCCTCTCCTGCGTCACAAAGATCTAGATTTTTTTTTGGGCAAGCCTCGTTGATGCCCAGTCCGAGAGGCATCCGGGCGTCACATCGAGGACCATGCGCGCAACCAAGCTGCACAAATTAGGGCAGCAGCGGTGAGCTTGAGCGGCCGCGGAATTAGGCGGCGTGAGGGACCGGAGCACACGTCGAGGACCACGCGTGCAACCACAGTCTCGCCACCCACCATTGGCCTATTTTTTGTTGTTTTCTGAAATTCCTAGTGGTATCGTGTTACGCCAAAGGCACGCGACTACTTGCCTGGTGGTGTAGGTTTGTAGTGCGATGCTACAAATAGTTCAGTTACTGGTAGCATGTAGGGGTCCCACGCCACCGGTACTTTATACTAGTGGTGTAATAGTGGTGGCGTCGGACCCCATGCTACTAGTAGTACATTTTCACATGCCACCAATAGCAATTTTCCTACTAGTAATCTAAACAAAGCACATAATTTAGAAAGATTTAACTAGATATAACTAGCAATGGCAAATTTAACTAGATATAAATAGTAACTAGATCTTAACTAATAACTGCAAATTCAACTACACATAACCACTAACTAGATCTTAACCCTAGATTTAACACCCTATACAAATTTAACCCTAGATTTAAGTATATATAACTAAGCATACATGAACAGAAGCTAAGTAAACATGAATAGAGCACATAATATTTAAATAGTAACTGCGAGATTTAAACCTAGATTTAGTATGAACAAAAGCGAACAACAACAAATAATTTTATTCCAAGCAAGTTGTGGTAGGCTAAACAGAACTAAAAAGAAGCTAGATAAGTGTTCACCCTAGGTTTATACTACAAGGTTTAATCCTAGATTAACCAAAGTAACCCTAGATAAATAAACCATTGAAATGGAAAAGACTTGCCTGAAGATCAGAAGTGTCGGGGTCGCTTAGAGCCAGAGTCGTCAGAGTTCGCCTCGGCGTCGACCAAGGAGAGGGCGATTGCAGATCTCATCTCCATATCCTCTGGCGCTTGAGAGAGGGCGTCGGCTCAGGCGTAGGCCAAGGAGAGGACGATGGCCACCTTCTCCTCCACCTCCTGCACCTCTCGTGTGATGACCCAGCTTTGGCAAAGACCAGGAAGAGGGCGACAGCCGCCGCTTTCATTGCCTCCCCCTCCTCCTCGTCGTCTCTGGGCACTAAAGCCCGCGGGCTGGTTGGGAGGGGAGGAGGCGACATGTTTTGTCGGCAGGATAACACGGGTGGGAAAGGAAGCCACTGGCAAGAAGTAGCGGTGAGCCATCTAGTGTGGGGAGTGGCAACTAGGGTTATGTGAGGGGGAGTGGGAGTGATGACGTCTAGGGTTAAGTGAGAGCGAGGGAGTGTCGATGTATATCCTTTATTTATTTACGTATCTGCTAGAGTATTATTGTTTTTGCAATTGAAACTGTTGTACCAATGTTGTTCTTGTCCTAGGACCTACTGATAGTTGGATGCTCCATTTTCTACAGGTTAATGTTCTATGGATTAAATAGGAGGAGCATTGCAGCAATTAACTCTTTGTTTAGATATTTGGGAGCTGCAGCATACCATCATGTTTTAGGACTTTACCAAGGCATCGCATGGAATTAAATAAGTTTTGAGCAATATGGAAGGTCTGTTGTTAGTTATCTAGATAGCAAGAAAAATGATTATTAAGAGTAATTTGAAGTGTATTTTTTATTTTTGGAAAACACATATAATGGCACATGAGTTAAGTTCACTGCACTAACTGCATGGACAATCTGATTTTTTTAGAGCGTGTGTTATTTACTCACTCCGTCCCATGAAACATGTCATAACTTTGTCTAAATTTGGATGTAACATATTTCATGCAACGGAGGGAGTACTACATTCTTGCTGAGCGTCCTCGGAGCATGGGCTGGAATGAAAAATCAGGTGCTGGCGCGGTCCCTTTCTTCGAGAGAAAACCCATCACATGGGCCATGCGAACGCATTCAAGGGAGTAGGCCTAGCCATCGATGGCTTTTTTGTTGTTGACTTGACCATCGATGGCCTTATGGTAACAGAGGACGTGTCGTGCGCTGATCTTCTTTTCACGCGCGTGTTGATTCAGATATTTCCCGTTCGTAGTCTTACGCGTTCGCATTTACTCCCCACCGCTTGTGATATTAACTGGAAGAGGCCTAACCAGCCAAATTACATAGTAGCAGAGAGTTACAGGGACAGGAAAGAGGTGTTTATTCAGTACATTGCAAAAGGAAAGAACGAATCCGCCCGAGCGTCGACATGTCTGGCACAGCGAAGCGACCGGACGAGACGCACAAATCCTCGCAAGGACGCCACAGAAATTCATCCGTCGACGATGCACCGGCATTGTTGTTCTGGGCCTTCCAAATATTTCAGAGAAGGGCGGCAATTGCTGCATGCCATATGTGAGTCGGGGCAGGCGTAGGTGACGACAGCTTCCAAACCGAAAGGACACCACCGCGAGTGTCGACGCCAATGCGGTGCTAGACCGAAGCTGCACCACCGCAAAGGAAGAAGAGGTGACACCTAGTTTCATCTGGGCCGCAGGACTTACATGTGGCAGTAGGGACTCACACGTCAAGAGAGTCCTATCCAGGATGGTCGGAGTCAAGGTAGGAGCACCCAAGTCGTGAGGAGAGTGTCGTCGGTACCATCGCTTCCAAGAAGGTCCTCCCGCTGGTGTAGTCTGGATGAAATGGAGCAGTAGGCACACATTCTACTGCCGAAGATCCCTGATCCTAAAGCCACCATCCTATTTAGACAACAACACTTTATCCCAAACAATTAAAAACGACAACCCGAGCAAGAATCCTACCCAGTCCAAAAGAAAGCACTCACTATTGGAAAACAGGCATAATGTCGCGGGCCGTAAGACCCTTTTGTCGCGGGCGGCCAGTCGCGACAACGGGGGCGCGACAAAAGGCCCAACCTTTTGTCGCGGGTCGCTTACCACCCGCGACATAAGGTCCACCACGTGGCAGCCGCGGGGCGCGCAGGGGACACCCCCTTTTGTCGCGGGTGGTAATACAGCCCGCGACAAAAGGCCCTCTACGTGGCGCGCGCAGGACGCTCCTCCTTTAGGGTTTGAGGGGTGCAGCCACCCCCCTCCCGCCACCGCCCCCCTTTTGTTTCATTTTTTCATTTCAAAATAAAATTTTCATATATTTGAACGCTATTACACAAGCTGTACACATTCATGCATTATATATAGATCGACCAAACAAATATTCGAAGCAAAAGTCTATTCGTAGACTCCTTACATATACATGGAGCTCACGACTACCGGGACTAGAGCCCGTCGTCTATTCAAACTATTACACGGGGATCATGACCATTTGCTATTTTGACTAAACCTGCTTTTGTCGTCTATAATTTCTCTCATCAGAAATCCCGCCACTTCCTCCGCAATTCCTAGTAGGTGTTCGTGTGGTTGGAGCTTCTCCCGCATGAACTCGACCTATATAGGAAAATGAGATTAATATGACTATATATCAATCTTGATAATGAAATATTGATGATAATAAATTAAAGTTGTGAATGTTATTGCTTACGTTGAATCTATTATCGTTCTTCTCAGTGGTTAACATGCGAATGTACTCGCAAACGTAGTATCCACATAGATTCGTCCCCTGTGGCTGCTGGTCGCACGGTACATGAGTAAATGATAGCTTCTTTGCGAAGTTATCCTTATTGTGCTTCTTGAACACTCTCCAAACCCTGCCAAGCAAAAGAATGATTGGATTAGTGTATAATTAATTTATATCTCACGGAAGATATAGCGCGGCAATTAATGATTGAAATTACCTCTGGAGCAATTTCTGCAAGTCAAGGAACCCTTCCAGGCCTCTACTCAATGGGTCCCTTACTTCAACTATTCCCTTATCAACTTGAATGTCTAGCAGAATCCAGTGGAAACTGCACATGTTTATATATATATATATACGTCATGAATTACACTTAACATCGAGTAACAAAAATTGAATGTGTACAACAGATCAGTAAGACTCTCACCTGTAGTTGTAAGGAAACAGTATTGAATCACAGAAATGTTGCTCCGTTAGAAACCTTAGTAGGTTTCCCCCTATTTCTTCGTCTTTATCCCTTACCGTGTCATGATGTACTTTATCTGGGTCAACAAACCCAATATTGGTTATATTCTTTATTCTGCATTCATCGATCTTCAGTCTGCATAAGAGAGTACATAGGATATAGTGAGTATATGCAATGAACAGGAACAACTGAATGAACAGGAACTTATATGTAGTTAACAACTTACAAGCAATAGCAGCTCATGAGAGATTTGTCGAGGGAGTCTAAATTGAATAACTGCCAGAGTTCGGAAATCTCAATATGGAGAACCTCCCTTCGGAAGTAATTTGCATCTGGGATATTCGCCACGATGAATTTTGTGTTCTCCTTGCACACATCAAGGTACCACTGATGCAAATTCGGCATATGCATTGGCAGTTGACGCAGCCGCTCTCTGCTGACCAAGTCGGCCCCGTAGACAAATTTAGGGGCAATATCAGCAATGGGTAGTGCAGCATCTTGGGAACTCAGCAATTGCTCCACAGTACAGCAAATTTGTGCCACTAGCGCCGCAGCTGCTTCCATATCGAAACCACCATGTTCCTGGTACACCGAGGGAACATCTAACACTTTGAGGGGTGGGATCGATTGTTAGGCCTGTTCTCCGAGCTGGGGAACTTGCTTGGCCTTTCTTTTTCTGCTTGCTGTCGTTTGCTTGGCCTTGAGGGGTGCACTTTTTGTACTTGATTGCTTCCCGGCTACACTTCTAGTTGATGATTTGCTCGTGCTAGCACTATCCTTCTCTTTGCTCTGCTCAATTACCTTCACAAGTGTGTGTGTATAGTCATCCTTCTTCTCGTGTAAGTCATATTGCGATGGTGTGTTCAGAAAATCAAGAGCATATGCTTTTTGCTTCTCTGTATATGGTGCTGGGGGCTTGGGTTTCTCCTTATGAAAATGCTCATGATTGTGTTTCTTTACAACGGCATCAGTTTTCACTTCAGTAAGATCGTAAGGACGGGGGGGGGGAACCTTTGGTACTCTTGGGAGGGGCGACAGTCTTAGTGGGTGCTTCCGCTTGGGTGCATGCCGAGTCTTAGTGGGCGCAGGCGGCGGCGCAGGAGATGGAGATGGACTAGGGATGTGGTGGTCATACTCATGGGGTGATGGTGGCATGTGACCACTCGGAGGAGGTGATGGTGACCTGTGATCACTTGGAGGAGGTGATGGTGACCTGCGATGACTAGTAGGGGGTACCCAGCCCGGAAGCCTGATGTTTTTCTTATCCCAAAGAATGAGGTCACCCAGTACGTCTTCGAGTGTAACTTGACCTTCACCTCCCGGGATTTCAAGCTGCAATGACTCAAACGTCAGTACAATTGAATCCACCCCGACACGAGCATAGCCAGCTGGAATCTCATTGCCACGCCATAGTGCGGGCTCAACTTCAGGTCCTAATGCAGGTAAAACATAGCCGACCGCCACCTTAAGAGATATGTTCCTGAACACCTCATGGAGATCACAAGGTGTCTGCTCCTTGATTCCATCCACGGTAGCCAGGACCGCCATCTATCATCCGTGTACATTCAGGCGAGGCCTCCGAGTCGGCCACGCTGTTGCTTCGCCGCTGAGATATGCCGGCGGTATTATCTGGCTCGCGCCGTCCTTTAAGTTTGTCAATCTCCCACTGCTGCTGCTGAATCTCCCGCTGCTGCTAGTCAAGTCGGCGTTGGAACTCGGTCAACCGGTCATTTTGCACCTCCAGCTGGCGTTGTTTTGCTCTCGCTCGGCTTCTTTAAGTTTCCGCGTCGTCCGGAAACCCAAGCGACCACGGATAACTAGGGCCGAAGCCTCTTGTTCGTCCTCCCTTTTCAGGAAGTCTTTCTCTCTATCGGGAACAAACTTCAATTTTCCCGATTTAATATCTGCCATCACATCAAGCCATTTTTCCCTGGGTATCTTAACCTTGTTGTCACTTTGAACAAGGTCCCCTGTCCGCATGTCATACTCACCGCCATGCGCAAGGAACCAATTTCGAGGCCTCAAGTCCCAGTTTTCTCGGATGGGTTCTGGAATGATCCCATTCCGCTGCATCTCAGCCTCTTGTGCTTCCCACTTAGGCATGGCTACTTGGTAGCCCCCTCGCCCCGTATGATAGTGATATACCATTTCGCTTGCATTCTTCTTGTTTTTCTTTGACAATGCCACAGCATCCTCTGAGCTCTTGTACTTCACAAATGCATCCCAGTTATGCTCCTGCTTCGATAGATAGCCTTCGAATTTTGGAGGCTTGTTCTCCTCCTTATAATTTGCCCATAACCGGTTCTTCCACGCCCGGAAAAGTTCCCCCATCTTCTGAAGAGCCCACTTCTCCACTAGCTGCCTCTGCTTGTCTGTCAACACCCGGATTTTTAAGTCCAGATGCCTATTATGCCATACATCGCAATCCCAGGAAGATTGTTGTTGCGACACATAACAGTTAAATATCATAAGTCATCATTCATTACAACCCATAGTCGTCTTACAAAATATATATCACATGATCCGAGGTTACACAAATAGTTGATCTAATGATCAACGAACACTTTACATAGCGGAAGCGTAATAGTAGTGGATTATCTAATTCCACATGCCAACGCTTGACGTCAGAAGAACTCCTAGTTGTCGTAGACGTCCTGCTGGCCGTCATCTTCATACCGTTGCTCCTCTTCATAGTCTGGCCATTGGAATAGCCAGGGACACAGCCATGAGTACTTTAAAATACTCGCAAACTTATACGAGTGTAAGTACTTCTCAATTTTAGTCAAGTGGTGCTAAGCTCTAGGTTTATTTGCATAAAGCCAGTTTTAGTTCACAAGCATTTCGTGAAAGACTCTTCATTTGCTAACTAACTCAAGTGGGAACATTAGTGTCATTCCCACCACTTGGTGGTGAATTCAATTCAAGTCCTCATTTCAATTCATCATCCCTTTTTAAAGAAAACATCTGATGACGGAACAGTATGGCCTTTCCAACCGTCCTTAACCGTGGACGCGGCTATTCGAATAGGTTTACACTCTGCAGAGGTCGTACACTTGTGCCACAACATTTGATTACATCCGTCAGGAATAACCCTGAATAATCGTAACTCAGTACGCGGATCATCAACCATAACATTTCACTTACATACCCTAGTATAGGCACCTCTCCCCATGAGCTTGGCCTCCCGGTGAAGACAAACCGTCACAGGAACCGCACAGGCTTTGGTGGGACATTCACCTCTTTTCACGTCATCAGTTCATCTTTCTCTTTTTGGTGGAGGCAGCTTTCGGCATAACCCCTATGACGCTTGTTTAGAGGGAACCCATACTAAAGTACATAAACTTCCAGTTAAGCCCTACCCATAATCAGGTATTGTGGGGGTACTAAAATAATTGGAATGGTATCGCATCCGAACCCAACCATCAGTTTTTATCAAATTCACCATGTCATTTAAGTCATATTCACCTTCAAAATCTTTCAATAGGATGACTCATCATCCCAAGGTTTTCAAAGTCATTTGTTTCACAAGTTCCTCTTTTGGAGTAGTCAATTTTAGTTTAGCACTAGCAACTAGCCATGAGGGGTGCTAATTAATTTTTAGTTATCTTAGGCTAAGTTTGATGCTCTTGTACTTTACTATACTTAGACCAAAGTTAACTATAAAAGCAAGCTTTAATAAATAAAGTAAAAGCTTGTAATAAATAAAACTTGGGATTGGGATCATGAAGCATAAAATAATAGGTAAGTGGGCCTTGCTCTGGTAAAGCCTTGCACTTTGCCAGAACAACAGCTTGCAAGAGTATAGCTTGCCTTGGTTGGTGTGCTGATCAAAGTAGTCTTCTTCTCCAGGGAAGTAGACCTCCTCCTCCTCTTGATACTCCTCGGTACTAGCGTCTAAAAACGAATACGATACACACAATCACCAATCAACACTTACACACTAGACTAAGCACACACATGAGTCACACAAGCTAATCACCACATTACTATCATGTTGGTTGAATTGGTTTTCTTCTTCATGAAAATAATTTCCTCTCATTACTAAAGATTGATTAGGGCTTCTCTTTAGTTCTTGGGGAAATAATTTCCTCTTATTGAATCTTGTTTAAGATTTAAGTTCCCCAAATAATAATGTATGAACCTATGTTGACCCAGGTCAACACTTCCTAATCATCATTTGGGAAAATGATTTAAATGAGGTATCATACCCCATACAATTTAACACTAACCTAATGATAATTTTATATCACCAAATAATTCCATACAAGGTGATATAGACCAGGGTCACTACCTCAGGTTGAGTTACATGAGACAAGATTTAAATGAGAGAGTACCTCTCATATGATTTAATAAATAGTTTTGGATAATTTAAATGGACTAGAAATAGCCATAGGGCCATTATTTAATCTAGACCATGATCATGTGAAACAACCATGTCATATTTTTACATATTCAGATAGACAATATGAAATGTGATTTTTCAGAGTTGGAATAAACTCAAAAGCATTTTTGGTTGAGTTTTAATAAATGTTTGAAGTTTGCAAAGTCCCTGCCTTGTTATTTTTACCACATTATTTCTATAAGGAATCTAGGGTTGAGACCAGTGTAGTTGTTTAGATATTTTCCTAAGCTTTCCAAATATATAAAATTTATTAAATTTGGCTCAGTGGATATTTTCCTATTTAATTTTGAAGTGGACTGCAGTATTGAATTTCATTGATTTGAAATAATTCAGATTTGAATTCGTGGGCTCGGCGGGAAAATTAAACGGGCCAGCGAGAGGAAAAGAAATGGGCCGGCCCTCTTCGCGTCCAGCGCGAGCAGGCCGCCTGACGGGTGGGCTCCACCTGTCAGCGGGTTTAAAACCCCGAAACGGTAAGTTGGATGGGAGCCGCACGATTAGAAGAGGATCGAGCGGCTCAGGGACGTCATCGTCTCCGGCGAGATTCGGCCACTGGCGCGGCGAGGGTAGGGGGTTGGCGAGCTCACCGGCGCTCCAGCGCGGGTTGGCAGTGTGCGCGGTGAAGGTGTCGATGACGGCGAGTCGCCTGGTAGCAGCGGCGCTTGCTGGGGAGGCTCCAATCGACGGCGGCGTCTGCGGCGGCTTCACGGCTCCGGCGACGAAATTGGCGGGCTACGGTGGTGAATCGAGGCGGGGAGGTGGTCGATGAGGTCGAGTGAGGTGAGGTGAGTGCAGTGGTGTGAAGAAATCGACGAGGGGAGGCCTCTATTTATAATGGCGGAAGGGGGCAGGGTGCTGTGGTGAGGTCGACCATGGCGCGGGTGCTGCGGTGAGCTAGAGAGGTAGGCGAGGGCGGCGTTCTGTTCAGCGGTTCCTGGCGGTCCTCCTGATGCTCGAGGCGAGGCTGGGCGGTGCCTAATTTGGTCGGGCGCTTGCGAGCACTGGCGAGGCCGTGGCGGGATGTGGTCGTCGTCTCCGGCAGCGGCGGGCTCTGGTCGGCGACAAGGGGGTGTCTGTGAGGTTCCTGGCACCGTGGCGAAGCTCAAGGCGAAGATTGGGGGTCCAGGGGAGGGGTGATGCGTCGGGGCGACGCGTGCCCGTGGCGCGCTCCGTCGTGTCCAGGGCGTGTCCATGCGCACCCTGGCACGTTCTGGGCGTCGTGGGCACGGTCTGGTCTGGGCCGTGTCGTGCTCTCCTTGTCCCAGGGCGTGTACCAGCGGCTTCAGAGGAGCAAGGGGGAGCAGAGGGACATGGTGGCTAGGGCTAGAGTGAAGAGTGGTGAGAGATGGCAAGGTGGGGTGCATGGCATGGCCGGCATGGCATGGCATTGCCATGTCTGGCCATGTCTAGGGTTGAAATGAGGGGGCAAAGTGTTGGAGGGGACCAGGGGACAATGTTTGATCAAGTGGAAACCAAATTTGGGCCAAACACTATTTGAAATAGTGAAGTTTGATTTTATTTGATTCCTGCTCACAAGCTGTTCGACACAATGGCCGCAAGAAGAAAATTTTCAAATTTTGAAATGAAATTTGGTGGAGTTGATTCATATATTAAAGGGCACACAATGATGGTGGTGGGGTAAAAAATTGAGTTAGTTTCAAAAATCCAAAAAGGGCATGATCTTGAATCTGGTTTGGGGTTGCCACTTTGCTTGATTAGATTAAGGAATTTAGAAAGATTTTGGAAGGTTGGTCTTCACCAAATTGTTAACCTTGATGAGTACTTGGATGAGGTGAAAAGGGTTGAGAAAGTTTAGTTTAAGAATCTCTTAATCCAGGGGCTCAAAGTGGGCATCAGGCTTAAAATGGCAGATTTGACCATTAGTGCATGTGAGCATAATTTGATTTCAAATTTGATTTGATTTGAGTTTCTTTGATTCCAAAAGTGTTAATAAGTGTTTAGTAACCATTTACACCCAATGGTGCAAGCCAAAGTGGTCTAGGTTAAGTGTTTGCAAAAATGGCATAAACCATATGTGAGTGTTAATTCTATTTTTCCCATTTCTTCTTTTCTTTTATTTTTCCTTTTATTTGATTGATCAAGTGATCATTGGTTAGGGTTTTAGCATCATGGTTCACACCCAAGCAACCATCATGGCAAAAGCACATTAACACAAATATAAAAGATGGGTTATATGCATAGCACTATATGGAGATAAAAAAGTTTTTGTTGGTTCTAAAATTCACATTTTGGAAACTTTCCCTTTTTCTCTTTTGTTGAAATATTGGGATGTTACATTGTCCATCTTAGTCTGCGATTCCAATTCTGGCAAGGTGAAATGTGCCATGAGGTCGTCAAAAAGCTTGTCTTTGTACCTATCGGCAACCTCACTTTCGGGCACCTTCTTGCTCTTGTTCCATTCTCTAATAGTGATCGGGATGCGATCCCTAACCATAACTCCGCACTGATTTTTAAATACCGTTGCGGCTTGTGCGGGTTCCACCGGTTGGCCTTTAGGTGATATACATGTAATTGTCCAGTGGTCATTTTTGCCCAACTTCTTTGCCGGGCCTCGTTTGTTCAACTTATCTTGGGAGCTCTAAGAGAATAAAAATTAATTAATTTATATACATGTACATATAGAATTCCATTAATAGATCTAGTGATCATATACCTCGCCATCACCGGAGCCGTCGGCTTCTCCATCACCGGAGCTGTCGGCTTCTCCATCACCGGAGCCGTGGTCTTCTCCATCAATAAAGAATTCGTCTTGTCCATCACCGGAGCCGTCGGCTTCTCGATCGCCTTATAGATCGGCTTCGCGGATTATGTCCTCGACTATGTCTTCCTGTTCGAAGTCTCGTTGGAATAATGGATCCATTATTTTTGCAAAATATTAAATCGATAAGTACATGTTCTAACCCTAACCAAACCAAACCCTAGCCAAACCCTAACCCTAAGCAAACACTAACCAAAACTAAATCATCTCCGAGGGGTTTACATCGATGGCGCGGGGCCTAGTTCGCGCAGCGTGAGGTAGATGATCTCGGCAATGCGTGCTCACGTGAGGAAGAGGGTGTTCGCGAGAGGGAGAGGACGTCAGCGTCGGGTGTTCGCGAGAGGGAGAGGGCGTCGGCGTCGGGTGTTTGCGAGAGGGATAGAGCGTCGGCGTCGGGTGTTCACGAGAGGGAGAGGGCGTCGGCATCGGGTGTTTGCGAGAGGGAGAGGGCGTCGGCGTCGGTTGTTTGTGAGAGGGAGAGGGTGTCGACGTCGGGTGTTTGCGAGAGGGAGAGGGTGTTGGCGTCGGTTGTTTGCGAGAGGGAAAGGGTATCGGCGTCGGTTGTTTGCGAGAGGGAGAGGGTGTCGGCTACGGGTGTTCGCGAGAGGGAGAGGGTATCGGCGTCGGTTGTTTGCGAGAGGGAGAGGGTGTCGGCGACGGGTGTTTGCGAGAGGGAGAGGGCCGGTGTCGGCGTCGGGTATCTATCTTATCGGAATAAAAAATTCAATCGGAAACTAAATATCTTAAAACTAATTACTAAACTAAAACTTAAACTAATTACTAAAACTTAAACTAAAACTTGAACTAAAACTTAAACTAATTACTAAACTACTAACTAAATATACTAAACCATAGTCGGTGTCCAAAATACTCCGCATATATGAGAGGTGAACATGCATAACTACCACGACGCGACATGATGCAAGATGCAAACAGATGAATGGATGGCATATTAATGTTCTTTGCATTTTTCTGATCAATTTTCATATGGAACACATGTTATTTCGAGTTACCATGCAAAAGTTATTAACATAATAGTTTTTATCAATTTAAAAATAGAATTTAGGTTTTATTTAATTGAAAAAGGACCTGAAAATAAGAACAGACCAGGGGAGGGACCCGGGTTGATTTTATAAACATGCAGGGGGTTTTCGTGTAAACAGACAGGCCAAGGGCCACGGGCCGAGCTGGCTGACAGGTGGGACCTGGGCGCTGACGGGGCAGACAACGTGGCACGCCCAGAAGGTGTTTGACGCAGGGGCAAGCCGCGCGCGTTCCAGGAGACGCGGTCACCGCGGGCAGACGAGCGCGGCGCGGCCGATGCGGGGCTCCCTAGGAAGTGAGACTTAGCGCGTCGGGTGCGCCTCGTCGATATCGACCAGATGGGGGCGGCGATGTTGGCTGGGGGGCACCGGAGAGCTCGCCGGCGGCGGTGTGCTGTGGAGGAGGCGGCCGGCATCAACAAGAGAAGAAGATAGAGGGGGAGTTAGGGGACGGGACAAGGTCGAGGAGGAAGCCCTACTCACCATGAAGCTCAAGGGGTAGACGGCGGGGACGGAGCTTGTCGGTGGTGGCCGGAATCGGAGAATTTTGGCCGCCGGTGCCGAAAGGGGAACGAGGTCGTCGGCGGTGATTGAAGGGTTCCCAGGTCGATTCCTTGCGCGTGCATGGAGAGGAGATCAAGGCGGATCTGGTGGTGTACTTGGACAGGGAGGGGGTGGCTAGAGACGAGCAAACGACGGCGAGGTGGTCGCGGCGGTGTCCGGCAGCCTGGCGGGGCTGCCCTCTGCGTCGCGGGTGGCTCGCCCCGCGACGCGCGGGCATAGCCTCACTTGTCGCGGGTGGTGGCACCACCCGCGACAAAGGAGGGGCCTTTGTCGCGGGCCGTGCCACCACCCGCGACAAAAGGGGTGGGGCTGATCCGTGGCCTGTGCATCCAACGGCTCCGGCCGTTTGAATCCAACGGCCTAGAGCCGTTGGATGAAAAGGCCACGGATCAGCCCCCTTTTCTGATCCGTGGCCTGTGCATCCAACGGCTCTGGCCGTTTGAATCCAACGGCCTGGAGCCGTTGGATGAAAATGCCACGTGTCGCCGCCGCTTCCACGTGCCTCGCCCCGCCGCCACCGGCGTGCGACGTGTAGCCCCCGCTTACACGTGCCATGCCCCGTGCCTCGTCGACGACGAGGACCGCCGCCACGGTGTGCAGCGCAGATCGCCATCGCCGAGCACGATGAGGAGTTGATGCGCCAGTGGAGGGCGCAGTTCCCAGCGATGTCGACAACACCGACGCGTTCTTCGCTGACCTCAGGGGCGCAGGTCCGACAGCGCCACCGTCGGGCCGTCGCCGAGTTTGAGCTCGACAACCCGAATACAACTTGGGCCGACAACGACCCGGTGGGACGACATTTGGACCGAGACAACCTCCAACGACGAGTAGACTAGACTAGTCGTTTATCTATTTTAATTGTATTTTCAATGTTTTTTAGACTATGTTCGATCTTCTATGTTCTACAAAAATGTGTAACCTTTTCTGTCGGTGGGATAAGGACGCATGTGTAACGCGGGACTAAAGATGTCGCTCAGGTTTTATATGTGAAGGACATGAGTAGAAAACGGAGGAAAAATGAAAGATAAGAAAACGACATCATGCGATGATCCAAAGGCCTAGGAGTACATCTTGGAATGTTGGAGTGATTTAGTCATACTCCTGCCTAGGCCTATAATATGCATACTCGTAGTCTTCGTAGTCGCCTCCGTTGTACTGGTAGTCGACGCCTTCTAAATTGCCGCCGTCGTCGTCTGCTGCGTCGCTATCGTCGCTGTCGCGTCGGGTGGCGCTGGTCAAACCTCGACTGGTACTGAGGGTAGCGCAGGCGGGGATATCGCCGGCCGTGATGTAGTCCATGACGCTCTGTAGAGTCCGACCGCCCCACCATAGCCGACGGCCGGCCTCGTGGAAGTTCCCATGTGGCATACCGTCCTCCTCATACCTGGCGAGAGCCCTCTCACGCCGATTGATGAAGAAGGCCCAAGTCTGCTGGTTGTCGGGATGCCGGGGATTCATCCGCTGCTCCAGCGTGAGGTCGAGGTAGTAGTGGTTCGTGATGCCGCCCGCGCGCTACAGGGACGGAGGGACCGGCACGCTCGGCGCTTAGACTCCAGCCGTCGGGGACGCGGTAGCCCGGTGGGCAAGGGTACTTCGAGGCGCAAAGCTCCTCCACCTGCTGGTAGGTTGGAGTGGGTACGGTGGAAGCCATGAGAGAGTGATGAGAGATTGTAGAGATGTGATAATGCTGGCCAAACCGGGCTACTAATATATAGTGAGAAATGGCGGAAAAAAATGTGGGCGGGAAGACAGGAGGCGGGAAGACAGAGGCGGGTAGAAATGGCGGGAAGAAGAGGAATCCAGAGTTGGTCATCTAACCTTTAGTCTCGGCTGGTGGGTGCAACGGGACTAAAGGTGGTTTTTGTGTCATCTAACAAAACTGTCGGTGGGATAAGGACGTGGGTAAGCTTTAGTCCCGGCTGGTGGGTGCAACCGGGACTAAAGCTGTCGGCAGGATAAGGACGTGTGGGTGGACGCACCGCTCGATGAGATAAAGCATGTAGCGCACGATGCCCTGTCGGAGGAACAAGACAAAGTAGAAGCGGCGCCGTGCCTATAAAAGGAGCATCGATATGCCTTGGCAAGCAGACCAACAAGCCAACCTAGCAGGTAGGGAGAGTTTCAACCCCATGGATGGAGGAAAGGGTTGGGAAATCTCCCGTGGTGCAGCTTCTTGAAGATGTCGTTGGTGCACACGCCCTACGGCATCTTCGGAAGTTGCGCCTCGAGAAAATTTTCTGCAAGCCCGTGAAAGACTCCATCTCTTCTAACAGTGTTGGGGAAAGGGTTGGGAAATCTCGTGGCGCACTTCTCGAAGATGTCGTTGGTGCACACGCCCTACGGCATCTTCGGAAGTTGCGCCTCGAAAATTTTCCTGCAAGCCCGTGAAAGACTCCATCTCCTCTAACAGTGTTGGGGAAAGGATCTCGTGGCGCAGCTTCTCGAAGATGTCGTTGGTGCACACGCCCTACGGCATCTTCGGAAGTTGCGCCTCGAGAAAATTTTCCTACAAGCCCGTCAAAGACTCCATCTCCTCTAACAGTGTTGGGGAAAGGGTTGGGAAATCTCCCGTGGTGCAACTTCTCGAAGATGTCGTTGGTGCACACTCCCTAACGCATCTTCAGAAGTTGCGCCTCGAGAAAATTTTCCTACAAGCCCGTCAAAGACTCCATCTCCTCTAATATCTTACATACAGTTACATGATTACACAAAAACCAGTAGCTCAGGGCACAAGAGGAGGGTTCTCATTATTACATAAATGTAGAGATTGTCTTGGGCACTATTAAGAATACATTATTACATAAATGTAGAGATTGTCTTGGGTTTTCTTCTGCGCCGTAGCCATGGAGAATCTTCATCATTTAGCAAGATGCTTGGATCAATTTTCACCGTGAAGGGCGGAATTTCTTTAAACTTATTATAATCTTCTGACATGTCTGTCTTGTCATCCACTCCCACGATGTTTCTTTTCCCCGAAAGAACTATGTGGCACTTTGGCTCCTCGGTTGATGTATTCTTTTGTTGATTTCTTTTTCTTCGTTTGCTAGACATGTCCTTCACGTAGAAAACTTGAGCCACCTCGTTGGCTAGGACGAATGGCTCGTCCATGTACGCAAGATTGTTGAGATCCACTGTTGTCATACCATACTTATCGTCTACCTATACACCGCTGAGCTTCACCCATTTGCACCGAAACAAAGGGACCTTAAAAGTAGGTCCATAGTCTAGTTCCCATATCTCCTCTATGTACCCATAATATGTGGTGGTCTACCCATTCTTGTCTTTCGCATCGAAGCGGACACCACTGTTTTGGTTGGTGCTCTTTTTATCTTGGGTGATCGTGTAAAATGTATTCCCATTTATCTCGTACCCATGAAATGTACATATGTTTGAAGATGGTAACCTGGCCAACAAGTACAGCTGCTCTGGTGTCACTCATGAGATGTCTTTGCAACCAAATGCCGAAGGTATTCATGTGTTGACGTGTAATCAAGGACTCGGCTAGCCCGGGTTTATTTCTCGTACAACATTCTTGTGTATCTCGATGTACGGAGCCACCAAGCTGGAATTGTATAAAACGGTGTAGTGTGCTTGATTGAAAGAAAGCTTGTCCCTGCACACCGTTGCTTTCCTTCCTAGTGTGCCTTTTCCAGCCAGCCTCCCCTCATACCGAGATTCAGGAACACCAATCGGCTTAAAGGAAGAAAGTCAACACAAAACTCAATGACCTCCTCTGTTCCGTAGCCCTTTGAGATACTTCCTTCTGGCCTAGCGCGGTTATGAACATATTTCTTTAAGACTCCCATGAACCTCTCGAAGGGGAACATATTGTGTAGAAATACAGGTCCGAGAATTCTAATCTCTTCAACTAGGTGAACGAGGAGGTGCGTCATAATATTGAAGAAGGATGGTGGGAACAACAACTCGAAGCTGACAAGACATTCGACCACATCAACCTGTAACCCTGACAAAGTTTCTGGATCCATTACCTTCTGAGAAATTGCGTTGAGGAATGCACATATCTTCACAATGGCTAGTCGAACATTTTCTGGTAGAAGTCCCCTCAATGCAACCGGAAGCAATTGTGTCATAAGCACGTGGCAGTCATGAGACTTTAGGTTCTGGAAGTTTTTCTCCTTCATATTTACTATTCCCTTTATATTCAACGAGAAACCAGACGGAACCTTGATACTGAATAGGGCTTCAAAAATGATTTCCTTCTCTTGTTTGGTAAGAGCGTAGCTGGCAGGCCCTTGAAACTGCCCTGGATGATTGCCGTCTCGTCCTTTATGATGTTGCTGGTCCTCTCGTGCTTCTGTTGTATCTTTTGCCTTCCCATACACGCCCAGGAAACCTAGAATATTCACATAAAGATTCTTGGTCAGGTGCATCACGTCGATTGCAGAGCGGACTTCCAAGACTTTCCAATATTCTAGCTCCCAAAAATAGATTTCTTCTTCCACATGGGCGCGTGTCCTTCAGCGTCTTTCGGAACAGGTCAACTGCCCGGACCCTTTCCAAAGATAACATTTAAATCCTTAACCATGTCAAATACATCAGCACCACTACGGAGGACAGGCTTCGGACGGTGTTCTGCCTCGCCATTGAAATGTTTTCCTTTTTTCCTTAAGGCATGCCTGCGCGGAAGAAAACGGCGATTGTACGGGTACACATTTTTCCTACTTTTTCCCAAATATTTACTTTCAGTCTCATCTAAATAGTGGGTGCATGCATTGTATCCCTTGTTCGTCTGTCCTGAAATGTTACTAAGAGCAGGCCAATCATTGATGGTTACGAATAGCAATGCTCGTAGGTCAAATTTTTGCTCGGTGTGCTCATCCCACACACGTACACCTGGTTCGGCCCACAACTCCAAAAGTTCATCAACTAATGGCCTTAGGTACACATCAATATCGTTGCCGGGTTGCTTTGGGCCTTGGATAAGCACTGGCATCATAATGAACTTCCGCTTCATGCACAACCAAGGAGGAAGGTTGTAGATACATAGAGTCAAGGGCCAGGTGCTGTGACTGCAGCTCTGCTCCCCAAAAGTTCCTCGCCTCACCTGCAAAATCCGGGAACTCTCTCTCGATGTTTCTCCACTGCCGACCATCAGCGGGGTGCCTCAACATCGCGTCTTTCTTGCGTTCCTCTTTGTGCCATCGCAACAACTTGGCATGCTCTTTCTTTCTGAACAAACGTTTCAACCATGGTATTATGGGAGCATACCACATCACCTTCGCAGGAACCCTCTTCCTGGGTGGCTCGCCCTCAACATCACCAGGGTCATCTCTTCGATCTTATACCGCAATGCACCGCATATCGGGCATTTATTTAAATTCTCGTACTTCTCACCGCGGTAGAGGATACAGTCATTAATGCATGCATGTATCTTCTGCACATCTAATCCTAGAGGGAGAGAAGCTTCTTTGCTTCATACGTACCGGCGGGCAATTCGTTCTTTCTTGGAAGCAGCTTCTTTAATATTATCAACAATTTTTCAAATCCCGAGTCAGTCACACCAGCCTCTGCCTTCCATTTCAGCAATTCCAATATGCTACCTAGCTTTCTCTGCCCATCTTCACAACCTGGGTACAACAATTTGTGGTGGTCGTCTAACAGCTTGTCGAACTGCAACCTCTCCTTATATGTGCCACAGTCTCTCCTTGCATCAGAAATGGCCCGACGAAGATCATCATCACTAGGCTCATCTGGTGCCCGTTCTTCACCTCCTTCTTCTTCACTGTCTTCCATCGCGGTATCATCGTATTCAGAGAACATAGATCGGTACTGGTCATCGTTATCTTCTTCTTCATCGCCGTCTTCCATCATAACCCCTTCTTCTCCGTGCTTGGTCCAAACATTATAGCCGGACATGAATCCGTGCCAGCAGGTGGCTCTGAATGTCTCTTGAGCAAGAGTAATCCTTCTCATTCTTACATTTCAGACATGGACAACAAATAAAACCTTGCTTCGACTTGTTGGCCTCGGCCACAAGCAGGAAAGATTTCATGCCCTCTCTGAAAGCGGGATCGCATCGGTTACCGTACATCCATGGATGACTCATCTGCATCATAAGTACAATTATGTATCAGATGCAATTACCATGCTAAAATTAGTATTGTGCGGACTCTGTATACGAGAAAATAGTTGCTAACCTTTTAGGATCAAAAAGAGGAGAAATCTTATCAAATAAAATCAAGTGGCATCCTCACAAACATTTCATCAAACACCTCTTGTGCACATGAAGAAAAAAGAGCTAGCATAAACCTCCACCTTTCACCACCAAGGAAAAAATGTAGGGAGGGGGGGGCTGGCTGTGTATATATAGGCTGGACCTTTTGTCGCGGGCCGTATTACGCCCGCGACAAAAGGGGTGCCAGCAGGCCGCAGAAAGCCTCAGACCCCTTTTGTCGCGGGTCGTAGCACGGCCCGCGACAAAAGGGTCCTAACGGACCGCGACAAAAGGCCCTGTGCCCTCCAGCTGGTTTCGGGGCGACGTGGCCAGGCCATTTGTCCCGGCTCCAGACTGGGCTGGGACAAAAGGCCTGGACGAAAGCCCTGTTTTCTACTAGTGACTGCGGCTTTTATCAATAGACTCTATAATACCATGGGGCAAAAAAAAAGAGCACATAAAATAAGTAGGGAGGTTATTAAGCACCACATTGCAGAGAACCATACGCCCGCCTGAGGAGACGAGGAGGGCACGCCAAACAGATCACACGTGATTGCCTCTACAAAATAGACACGTACCAACAAAGGTAACAAAATTCTAACCTTGTCAAAATGACTCCATCAGGTTTATTCTCCAAGATCCACTAGTCAGACATATATTAGAATCGTACGAATAGAAATTAAGAATGAAGCTCGGCCATGTTGGGAAGTTAGGGTGTACTTTGGATGGTTCAGGTTCCATTTGAATCAATTCTTTTCGCAACGATGCAAAAATACAACCGCTTTCAGTTTCCGTTGTAAACTATACAAAACACGCTTTACTGCATCGAGGATGGAGACCAGGCCGTGTTGGTCTTAGTTATTTACTACGTTCTTTGGCAAGCTTTCTTATGAAATATCCTTTGGCCTTGCCTTTGATGCATGAGCTAGATCTGGTCGAGTATTATTTGAGAGAAACGCATAACATGGGCCGGTGTCATCCCTCAGGCGAACGCATTCAAGCGAGTAGGCCCCAGCCATCGATAGCCTTAATGGTGACATAGGATGTTGGGCCCGGCCTGGTAACGGATGTGTCGTGCGCTGCTACACGAGGGCGACCACTTCTTTTCATGGCACATCGGACTGAGATTTTTCCATTCGCAGTCTTATGCGCTCACATTCCTAGGGCGGCATTGTTGATCAGCTCTACCGGGTTGTATAAAAAGCGACCATAGCTCTTACATCTTCGTTATACCTAAGGTTTCCACATACAAAGCCACTAGTAATAAGAACTCATCAATGGTAAGGCGTAACAAGCCTGGGATCCCCGATCTGTCTGTCTCTCTCCCGGTGCACTAGCGCACAACATTTCCTGAGGTCCCCTATTTCTAAATGCAGGGATCATTGGCGCAGATAGGTCCTTGCGGTGGTAGTGGTGGCGTCGGTAGGGACATGGACATGAGCGGCGTCTACCGTGTAGTCATGGTCGACGTCAAGCACGATGCGACCATCGATTCCATGAGAGTCCTGTACGAGCGTGACGGCCTTCAACATTGGACCGACTGGTGGGGAGATAGAGATGGAATCTGCTCCAAGGTAAGTGCCAATTGTTAATTATTATGTGTAATCTAAAAAAGAGGCTGCAGGCTCGGCTTCTGTATCGGTCAATGCACACAACCGGTTGTTACTTGATTCATCGCATGATTCACGCATGCGCAATCATCGATTTATCGTCACGTACGATCAAATACATTTGTTCACAAACATTAAATGCATTTGTAGATGCCCGTAGCATGAAATATCATACAGTGATCAACCGATGGATGAAGCATGATTATTTTTTGCATGTGCAGGTCCCTCTGGACAGGAACGACTACTTGACCAACGTCAAAGGCTACGTCGGCATGTTCAACGGTTATGCTTGCGTGAGATCGCTGACGTTCGTCAGCAACCTGCACAGCTACGGGCCGTTTGGGAGAGAGGAAGGTATGCCGTTCCAGCTCCCCGCAGTCAGCGGCAAAATCCTCGGCTTCCACGCGCGTTCTGGGGGCCACCTCAACGCGCTTGGCACCTATGTCAAGACGGACTGAATCACATACCACCAAGCCCTGATCGTTCCATACGGGCGGCTGTTTTACTTGTGTCTTTGTTTTATGCTGTCGAAATGTACATGTGAACTTTGCGTTGGCTTGTTGTTGGATCGTGAATGGAAAACACCCTTTGGTGTGGTGTATGTGAGTTTGTTTGTTGCCCTTTAAGATCTGAGCTGCGCCTCGGGTTTCATGGTCTAGTTTCACGCGTTTGTTGTGGAGGCAGTTGTCGTTTCACTTTGGTTTGATAAAAGTCTCCTTGTGTTTCTTGTGTGTCATGCTTATAATAATTTGAACTCTCAGCTAAAACCATTTGGATCGTACTCTTGCCTTCTTTCTAGGTGTATTTTGGATCGTACTCAAGATAGAGACGGCAAGCAAGTAGTAGTGAAATTAATGCGGAATGAACCAACGAATCGACAATCTTGTGATAGGTTGGTCATCCTGCATAAGATACTTGTGTATGATGATAGTGCCTCCCTAATTGCAGTCACAACGCTCCAGACTGTAATGTATCTGATTATGCCACATAGGATTTATTCTGACATGGAGCGCTAATTAAAAAGGAGAGAGAGCAAAACCGTATCTTAAACACGATAGGACTCTTATCGGCAAACCCGTGGTAGAACAATTAATGCCATCGCTGCCGAGCCCATCTCACCCGCGCGGGCACCTCTCTGCCGGGCTCCCTCCCATCGATTCGCCGAGCCCCACCGCCGAGCTTAGCCTCTAGTCACCGAGCTCCACCTCTGGTAGATGTGGACCGCCAAGCTCCCTCCCTATGCTGTCTTCAAGCCGACGCGACGCCGAGCCCTAGCGTTGATTGCCCTCGCTGCCGCCGTTCTCCGACGTCGGTGGTTATCCTTGCCATCGCCGAGCTCCACCTCTACTCGTTGTACCGTTCGATTGCCAAGCTACGCCTGTGATCGTCGTACCAGTGGCCTCCCAATGCCTCGTGTCTTCATCCCCAATGTTGAAATCGCTACGGCGAGAGCTTCGTCCTCCTCCATCCCTGACCTTTTCCTATCGAGTATCATGTGATGTGATCTTTCAAGTATCGCTGAACAAAGGATTTAGATTATGTTAGATATACGTGCTCTTAATGCTTATTTAATTATTCAGCTCTGCCACTGCTTTTAGTACCCACTTGAATTACCTACTACTACCTCCGTTCCATAATATAAGCCCTTTTAGCAAGCTATTTTAGTTTGCTAAAATGTCTTATATTATGGAACAAAGTGATACTAGATAAGGGCATTTAAATTTGTTGACATCTAGTGAAATAAGAATCTACAAGCTCCTCAAATGGGGACTTCCCTATTTGTTTAATTGTAAAGCAGGTTCAGGTTTGCACAAGCACAAGCATATCTCTGAAACGAAGGGGTTTGCTTAAGTGTTGTTACAGAAATAAGATACAAAATACTCACATTAGTGTTCTTTTTTCTCTTGGAAGGCTGTGACAAGGAGGCGTCTGTGGCGGGAGGAGGGGCGCGAGCTTGGGTGCGGCTAGACTGCTGCGATGAGTACGCAGGAGGCCGGACCTTCTAGATTGGTTAGTGTGGCCAGCGACAAGAGGACGCAACTGGCCGTGCCCCTCTCCGCCGTCCTGTTGCTCGCCTCCTTCCCATTCCTTTGTGTCTGCACTTTGGGCTAGCACTAGATGCACGTGATATGTAGACCTTTTGGATACGTAAGGCACCAAGTACTTGTTACATTTCTATTGATGCAAGACTGGATGCATGTAACATATTTTTATTACTTGGTACAATATCTTATTATTATGAACTATATCGATTAGTAACAAGCTAACCGGTCTATTTTGCTTATGTATTTGTAATTGGTCTATCTGATAGAGGCCTGCTGAAAAACACCTCCATGGTAAACATGATGGCGTCAGTTGAGCGTGCAAATTGTCGGGACAGGTTCCTATTTCACATGATTTAGTGTGTCAAACAAAGGCCCAAGGAACGGAAAGAATGCTGTTGCCATTTGGTTAAAATTGGGACATGTTTTGTACGCAGCGGACCGGCGAGGGGGCGCCCCAGCCTCTAGTTGAATGCAAATGCGTCTAGGACGGCGAAACTGGTTCACGTGAGGAAGGACTCGATTCTGACCATGGTCTCTGCCATGTTTTCTTTTGATGTGCGAGTAGCTAGAAAAAATGATATAGTACAAAGAACTTTACCATCTCACGGCCCGATCTGTATATCTACAATCGAAAAACTTCTCAGATGTGATTGGATATATCGTCGAGACGACGAAGTCATATGCTCTAATTACTTTACCTACATAGGTGGAGTTATTTACGAGAATATGCATAGAACTTTATGACGAGTGGGACCAGAGTGACATCTATGATGTGGCAAAAAAAAGCATCGAATATTTTTTAGTTGGCCGAAAATCTCGAATTCGTAAAAACTGGAGCTCCCCTCCCTAAAATCAGAGCCGGACGTGCAGCGCTGGCACAAGCAGGTGCAGGCGTGGGGAAATGCGCTGGTACGAGCAGGTTCAGGCGTTGGGGCTTCAGAGGTACAGCTTCAGTCCTATCAAAGTAGTACTACTGAGTGTAGCATCAGAGGGGAATCAAAGACCAATACGCGTAGCTAGAAGTAGCGATACATGCCAGTTCTGAACAGATACGGCTAGCGGTGGGCCAGCTGGTCAACAAGATGCTCGAATCTCCGTGACAAGCCGACGGTGCCGATAAGGCCTGGGCGCCCTAAGGGCCGGAGAAAAGTGTGGACGCGGGTTTCTCCTCTTTTCCACACTTTTAAATGCACAAGAAGAACCCGATGCAAGATCCCTCCCTGGATCAAATGGAGGAGTGGCAATGAGGTACTGCATCGACGTAGCCCAAGCCGCCGTCGTGCCGTCATCCTCGCCGGCCTCCTCCCCATCGGCGGCTTCAAGGAGCGACCAAAATCGCCCCCCGATCGCCTCTAACGGGACTTTGGAAATTTCGGAGCATTTTTACAGTTCATTAGTTGTCACCGCAATAATGCTGAGTCTACGGAGATATTCTTACGGGAAGTGGCTTACGGACGGACGTGTCTTGTAGGTGTTTGCCCTGTGTAGAATTCTCGGAACAACCTGCACCAATTGTTTGATGCCATGACCACGTCCGTAAGCTCATTCCGTAAATCCCTTATGTAGGTGTAGAGCCTCGACCTAGGCCTCAGCGGAGCAACATCGGCCGTGACAGCGGCTCAGCACCGGGTACAAGCTGAACCTCTCCGACAATGGTGGCGCAAGGGCAGGAGAAGCCGCGGACCAGGTGCGGCATGGCGGGGGACCGGAAGCAGCGCTGGTGAGCAAGGAACGACGCATGGCGGTTCCAAATGAGTGAGGAAGAGAAGGATCAGCGTGGATGGGAGTGTGAGGGTGACGGCTGTGCTTCGGGGAAGAGGAGGCACGACTTAACAAATAAAATGATACGGGCACGACCTAGGGTTGCCCATGAATTTGCCCTGATTTTTTCCGGCCAACAATCTCTCCAAACCTCTGATAGAAGCTCCCTAATTACGCGGGCACTGCGCGTATCTTGAAACTAGGGTAACGACGAACCACCGAGTAATCCCTCGACATAGGAGAATCCTCATGCGAAGGTAGTCGTAACCAAGATGCAACCCGTACGTCGACGAAGACGAACCTCACGCCAAGTGTTATCATATCATCGATGATGCGAGAATCTTGCCGCCAAAGTGTACACACACAAAGTTATACATAGTTTATTCAGAAACTGAAAATATTCAATCTCTAAAGTCTCTGAATACATGAGGCGTAGACACTAGCTTTTATGCCGACTACAAAACCAAACTAGTCTCCTTGATGGACACGACCGGCCGGGAAACTATACATCATACGTGATTACCATTACAAAATAAACACGTACCGACAGAGGTAACAAAATCCCAACCATGTCAAAATGACTCCATAACGTTTATTCTCCAAGATCCACTAATCAGACATGTATTGGAATCGTACCAATAAAAATTAAAAATGAGGCTCGGCGGTGTTGGGAAGTTACGGTGTACTTTGGTTGGTTCAGGTTCCATTTGAATCAATTCTTCTCGCAACGATGCAAAAATACAACCGTTTTCTTAGTGACCTACGTTACTCACGAGTAATCAGAAACAATAGTTTCCGTTGTAAACTATACAAAACAGGACCGCGAGTTTCTGTTGTAAACTATACAAAACAAGCTTTACTGCTTCTCTCAAAAAAAAAAAAACAGGCTTTACTGCATCGAGGATGGAGACCAGGCTGTGTGGGTCTTAGTTATTTACTACGTTCTTCAGTAAGCTTTCTTATGAGATATCCTTTAGCCTTGCCCTTGATGCATGATCTAGATCTAGTCAAGTATTATTCGAGAGAAAACACATCACATGGGCCGGTGTCACCCCTCATGCAAACGTATTCAAGGGAGTAGGCCCCAGCCATTGATGGCCTTAATGGTGACAGCGGACGTTGGGCCCGGCCCAGTCACCGATGTGTCGTGCGCCGATACACGAGGGCGACCACTTCTTTTCATGGCACATCAGACTGACATTTTCCCATTTGTAGTCTTGTGCGTTCACATTACTAGGGTGCCCTTCTCTTGAGCGTCCACTCCATCTCGTGATGACAACAAAAATATGTTGTACAATAGATTAGTTTTTAATATCGTCTCTGTCGAATTCTAAAATTATGTGGTTATTAAAATTAAATTAGGAAGCATGTGACTTGTCGCATTATCTCCTCACTCATGTTTCTCGCTGCTAGACACATCTACATCTTCTCCTTGCCTCTGTTTCTCGCCGCCACCAATAACTGGTACCGCCTGGCCATACCTTGTCAACCACTACCAACGAGAACCGCAACCTTATTATGCTGCCCTCGTGCCCCACGATGTCATATGCATCGACCTTGCTATGGTAAAGACCACCATACCTCCCCGGCTTTGTGCTCGCCCAGTGTGACCAGCAAGACTAGATATGATAGCACTTAATATCAAAATAGACCTTTCATAATAGGAAAACTGATGGTATGGTACACAGCAGACACAATATAGAATAGGGATGCTGCTATTGTAAGGTAGTATGAAATATCTCCAAGGAATGGTACTTTCATAAAAGATTCCACGGTAGGTCTAAAGCATCTAAAAGATTTCATTACTACTTCCTCCGATCAGATTAACCGGGGTACTAGAAAAATTGCTGGGACCAAGGTGCTCTCTAATTGGCAGTGAAAAAAACGAGAGGTGGAGCTGTTTTGTCTCGCGGAACGATGAGAAAATAAATGCTGGAGGCCAAGGATCGTGCACATGCCTACTTTCTAGTGGTTTTGCATGCAGTTCTTGTCCCAAAAGAATTGGAAAAAGCACCGAATATTAGTTGCATGCAGAGCTTAACCCCGTCCACATTTGCATGCCCACGTTTTACACCAGCTTGATGCGCAAAGAAGGGGAAAGGAAGGGGCTGCGGGAGGAGGGAGTTATGCGCTAATTAAACAGCAGTTATGCTAAGACGCCTAAATCAGCGAAGAGAAAAGAAACTGCATGTTTTGCAAATGGCGCCGGTTAATCTGATCCGGAGGGAGTATTATAGACTAACAGCTAATACAATTACTGTCACACAAAACAGACCATGTATCTAATTACAGAAAAGGCAAGATAACCCCTCCACACACTAGTACAAACCAACACTAAGGACATCCTCCTCGGCAATGGCAGCCAGAATGCCCAGGGTTAAAAATATTTGCATGTGGCCGATGAGGCCTTCCTGGAATGGGTCGCGACTGGGCTACTTACATTGGCAACAGACAATTGCAAATGTATGTCACGAATGTGGTGGGTTGTGGGCCCACATATATCGGCAACGGACAAATATAGTCACCCGTTGCCGATGTGACCGTCTATGGTAACGGACATTTATGTTTTGTTCGTTGCCAAATTTGACAGCAAAATAGCCCACCACTCTGGCCTATAAAACCCCACCTCTCCCATCGCTCTCAATCACTCCCAACCCTAGCCGCCTTACTCATTTGCCTCTCACTCTCTTCCCTCACACTCCCGATCTCTCCAATGATGTCCCCGTTTGGCGCCGATGAGGCTCCTTCGTCTTTCACCTTGCCCTAAAGGACATTAAAAAATGCAAAATTAAACATGGTCAATAATCTAAACATAATACACAAGTAAACAAGAGCACATAAGTAAAATGCATAAGTAAACATAAAACATAATTTAGAAATGCATAATATAACATATCAAAATAATCTAGAACATAACATTAGTAGAGAAACCCTTATAGGCGTTTCATGTTAGTGCCGGTGCCTAAAAGTGCCACGCAACTAGTAAATACTAGTAGCTTGGCGAAGTTGCTACGCTACTAATAATTGATTAGTAGTAGCAATTAGTAGTAGCATGCTGGCCAGAAATCCACGCTGCTGGTATTTTGAAATCCAGAAATCCCCTGATCGGCCTCTTTCAGCCACACACACGTACGAGACCAAACCAACCCTCTTTTTCCCCCTCAATATCGCTAATCTTATCCCTTCCCCCACGTCCCCCTCCACGCGAGCGCCGGCCACCGCTCTTCCCTCCTCTCCCTCATAGTACCACTTCTCCAGGTCCAAGGACGACAAGGGGGAGGATGGCACCGTGGTGCCCATCTGCCTCCCCGAGGCTCGCCCTCCACCACGAGCACTCGCTCCGGCCTGCTCCGTCCGTGACCGGTCACCGACGGGACAAGCGCGTGCGCCCCTGCTCAAGGCCCGGTAGGCCTCCACCATGCACACTCTTCCCCTCCGCCACTGGAAGCCCAGCCTGCTACTGGCCCCCTTCCGCAACTCGTCGTCGGCCTCCTCTTCCCGGCGCGGCTCCGGTAACCACTTCTGCTCGTCCTCCCCGACCCCTCTCCTGCGTCACAAAGATCTAGAATTTTTTTTTGGGCAAGCCTCGTTGATGCCAAGTCCGAGAGGCATCCGGGCGTCACATCGAGGACCATGCGCGCAACCAAGCTGCACAAATCAGGGCAGCGGCGGTGAGCTTGAGCGGCCGCGGAATTAGGCGGCGTGAGGGACCGGAGCACACGTCGAGGACCACGCGTGCAACCACGGTCTCGCCACCCACCATTGGCCTATTTTTTTTGTTTTCTGAAATTCCTAGTGGTATCGTGTTACGCCAAAGGCACGCGACTACTTGCCTGGTGGTGTAGGTTTGTAGTGCGATTCTACAAATAGTTTAGTTACTGGTAGCGTGTAGGGGTCCCACGCCACCGGTACTTTATACTAGTGGTGTAATAGTGGTGGCGTCGGACCCCATGCTACTAGTAGTACATTTTCACATGCCACCAATAGCAATTTTCCTACTAGTAATCTAAACAAAGCACATAATTTAGAAAGATTTAACTAGATATAACTAGCAATGGAAATTTAACTAGATATAAATAGTAACTAGATCTTAACTAATAACTGCAAATTCAAATACACATAACCACTAACTAGATCTTAACCCTAGATTTAACACCCTATACAAATTTAACCCTAGATTTAAGTATATATAACTAAGCAAACATGAACAGAAGCTAAGTAAACATGAATAGAGCACATAATATTTAAATAGTAACTGTGAGATTTAAACCTAGATTTAGTATGAACAAAAGCGAACAACAACAAATAATTTTATTCCAAGCAAGTTGTGGTAGGCTAAACAGAACTAAAAAGAAGCTAGATAAGTGTTCACCCTATGTTTATACTACAAGGTTTAATCCTAGATTAACCAAAGTAACCCTAGATAAATAAACCATTGAAATGGAAAAGACTTGCCTGAAGATCAGAAGTGTCGGGGTCGCTTAGAGCCAGAGTTGTCGGAGTTCGCCTCGGCGTCGACCAAGGAGAGGGCGATTGCAGATCTCATATCCATATCCTCTGGCATTCGAGAGAGGGCGTCGGCTCAGGCGTAGGCCAAGGAGAGGACGATGGCCACCTTCTCCTCCACCTCCTGCACCTCTTGTGTGATGACCCAGCTTTGGCAAAGACCAGGGAAAGGGCAACAACCGCCGCTGTCATTGCCTCCTCCTCCTCCTCGTCGTCTCTGGGCACTGAAGCCCGCGGGCTGGTTGGCAGGGGAGGAGGCGACATGTTTTGTCGGCAGGATAACACGGGTGGGAAAGGAAGCCACTGGCAAGAAGTAGCGGTGAGCCATCTAGTGTGGGGAGTGGCAACTAGGGTTATGTGAGGGGGAGTGGGAGTGATGACGTCTAGGGTTAAGTGAGAGCGGGGGAGTGTCCATGTATATCCTTTATTTATTTACGTATCTGCTAGAGTATTATTGTTTTTGCAATTGAAACTGTTGTACCAATGTTGTTCTTGTCCTAGGACCTACTGATAGTTGGATGCTCCATTTTCTACAGATTAATGTTCTATGGATTAAATAGGAGCAGCATTGCAGCAATTAACTCTTTGTTTAAATATTTGGGAGCTGCAGCATACCATCATGTTTTAGGACTTTACCAAGGCATCGCATGGAATTAAATAAGTTTTGAGCAATATGGAAGGTCTGTTGTTAGTTATCTAGATAACAAGACAAATGATTATTAAGAGTAATTTGAAGTTTATTTTTTATTTTTGGAAAACACATATAATGACACATGAGTTAAGTTCACTGCACTAACTGCGTGGACAATCTGATTTTTCTAGAGCGTGTGTTATTTACTCACTCCGTCCCATGAAACATGTCTTAACTTTGTCTAAATTTGGATGTAACATATTTCATGCGACGGAGGGAGTACTACATTCTTGCTGAGCGTCCTTGGAGCATGGGCTAGAATGAAAAATCAGGTGCTGGCGCGGTCCCTTTCTTCGAGAGAAAACCCATCACATGGGCCATGCGAACGCATTCAAGGGAGTAGGCCCATCCATCGATGGCTTTTTTGTTGTTGACTTGACCATCGATGGCCTTATGGTAACAGAGGACGTGTCGTGCGCTGATCTTCTTTTCACGCGCGTGTCGACTCAGATATTTCTCGTTCGTAGTCTTACGCGTTCACATTTACTCCCCACCGCTTGTGATATTAACTGGAAGAGGCCTGACCAGCCAAAATTACATAGTAGCAGAGAGTTACAGGGACAGGAAAGAGGTGTTTATTCAGTACATTGCAAAAGGAAAGAACGAATCCGCCCGAGCGTCGACCTGTCTGGCGCAGCGAAGCGACCGGACGAGACGCACAAATCCTCGCAAGGACGCCACGGCATTGTTGTTCTGGGCCTTCCAAATATTTCAGAGAAGGGCGGCAGTTGCCGCATGCCATATGTGAGTCGGGGCAGGCGTAGGTGACGACAGCTTCCAAACCGAAAGGACACCACCGCGAGTGTCGACGCCAATGCGGTGCTAGACCGAAGCTGCACCACCGCAAAGGAAGAAGAGGTGCCACCTAGTTTCATCTGCGCCGTAGGACTTACATGCGGCAGTAGGGACTCACACGTCGAGAGAGTCCTATCCAGGAAGGTCGGAGTCAAGGTAGGAGCACCCAAGTCGTGAGGAGAGTGTCGTCGGTACCATCGCTTCCAAGAAGGTCCTCCCGCTGGTGTAGTCTGGATGAAGTGGAGCAGTAGGCACACATTCTACTGCCGAAGATCCCTGATCCTAAAGCCACCATCCTATTTAGACAACAACACTTTATCCCAAACAATTAAAAACGACAACCCGAGCAAGAATCCTACCCGGTCCAAAAGAAAGCACTCACTAGTGGAAAACAGGCATAATGTCGCGGGCCGTAAGACCCTTTTGTCGCGGGCGGCCAGCCGCGACAACGGGGGCACGACAAAAGGCCCAACCTTTTGTCGCGGGTCGCTTACCACCCGCGACATAAGGTCCACCACGTGGCAGCCGCGGGGCGCGCAGGGGACACCCCCTTTTGTCGCGGGTGGTAATACAGCCCGCGACAAAAGGCCCTCTACGTGGCGCGCGCAGGACGCTCCTCCTTTAGGGTTTGAGGGGTGCAGCCACCCCCCTCTTGCCACCGCCCCCTTTTATTTCATTTTTTCATTTCAAAATAAAATTTTCATATATTTGAACGCTCCTGTACACATTCATGCATTATATATAGATCGAGCAAACAAATATTCAAAGCAAAAGTCTATTCGTAGACTCCTTACATATACATGGAGCTCACGACTACCGGGACTAGAGCCCATCGTCTATTCAAACTATTACACGGGGATCATGACCATTTGCTATTTTGACTAAACCTGCTTTTGTCGTCTATAATTTCTCTCATCAGAAGTCCCGCCACTTCCTCCGCAATTCCTAGTAGGTGTTCGCGTGGTTGGAGCTTCTCCCGCATGAACTCGACCTATATAGGAAAATGAGATTAATATGACTATATATCAATCTTGATAACGAAATATTGACGATAATAAATTAAAGTTGTGAATGTTATTCCTTACGTTGAATCTATTATCGTTCTTCTCAGTGGTTAACATGCGAATGTACTCGCAAACGTAGTATCCACATAGATTCGTCCCCTGTGACTGCTGGTCGCACGGTACAGGAATAAATGTTAGCTTCTCTGCGAAGTTATCCTTATTGTGCTTCTTGAAAACTCTCCAAACTCTGCCAGGCAAAAGAATGATTGGATTAGTGTATAATTAATTTATATCTCACGAAAGATATAGCGTGGCAATTAATGATTGAAATTACCTCTGGAGCAATTTCTGCAAGTCAAGGAACCCTTCCAGGCCTCTACTCAATGGGTCCCTTACTTCAACTATTCCCTTATCAACTTGAATGTCTAGCAGAATCCAGTGGAAACTGCACATGTTTATATATATATACGTCATGAATTACAATTAACATCGAGTAAGAAAAATTGAATGTGTACAACAGATCAGTAAGACTCTCACCTGTAGTTGTAAGGAAACAGTATTGAATCACAGAAATGTTGCTCCGTTAGAATCCTTAGTAGGTTTCCCCCCGTTTCTTCGTCTTTATCCCTTACCGTGTCATGATGTACTTTATCTGGGTCAACAAACCCAATATTGGTTATATTCTTTATTCTGCATTCATCGATCTTCAGTCTGCATAAGAGAGTACATAAGATATAGTGGGTATATGCAATGAACAGGAACAACTGAATGAACAGGAACTTATATGTAGTTAACAACTTACAAGCAATAGCAGCTCATGAGAGATTTGTCGAGGGAGTCTAAATTGAATAACTGCCAGAGTTCGGAAATCTCAATATGGAGAACCTCCCTTCGGAAGTAATATGCATCTGGGATATTCGCCACGATGAATTTTGTGTTCTGCTTGCACACATCAAGGTACCACTGATGCAAATTCCGCATATGCGTTGGCAGTTGACGCAGCCGCTCTCTGCTGACCATGTCGGCCCCGTAGACAAATTTAGGGGCAATATCAGCAATGGGTAGTGCAGCATCTTGGGAACTCAGCAATTGCTCCACAGTACAGCCAATTTGAGCCGCTAGCGGCGCAGCTGCTTCCATATCGAAACCACCATGTTCCTGGTACACCGAGGGAACATCTAACACTTCGAGGGGTGGGATCGATTGTTCGGCCTGTTCTCCGAGCTGGGGAACTTGCTTGGCCTTTCTTTTTCTGCTTGCTGTCACTTGCTTGGCCTTGAGGGGTGCACTTTTTGTACTTGATTGCTTCCCGGCTACACTTCTAATTGATGATTTGCTCGTGCTAGCACTATCCTTCTCTTTGCTCTGCTCAATTACCTTCGCATGTGTGTTATCACCAGAATTTGACCAAGCCAGAGGTGGGCCGCGATCAAGATGGACGTAGATAATCTATTTAGAAGAGATAGGTGAATCGGCCTTTATGCGCGAGTTTGGGCTAGTTAGCCCGTGTATCTTAATATAGTAGGCTACGTAGAAGTTAGAATTTATCTCGTGCACGGTTTGGTGCACGCCCACATTAGAAAGTCCCCTGGACTATAAATATGTATCTAGGGTTTATGGAATAAACAACAACCAACGTTCAACCACAAACAAATCTCGGCGCATCGCCAACTCCTTCGTCTCGAGGGTTCTCCGGTAGCACCATGCTGCCTAGATCGCATCTTGCGATCTAGGCAGCACAGCCTGCCCACGTTGTTCATGCGTTGCTCGTGCTGAAGCGTTTTTGATGGCGAGCAACGTAGTTATCACAGATGTGTTAGGGTTAGCATTGTTCCTAGTATCATATGCTGTCGTAGTGCAACCCTTGCGCATCTAGCCGTCCTTACACCCCATCATAGGTGTAGGGGCGGCACCCGCTTGATCATCGTTTAGTAGATCTGATCCGTTACGGTTGCTCCTTGATTCATCAAGGATTAGTTTAACATCCGCAATAGTTAGGCCTTACAAAGGGTTGGAGGATCCAGCGGCGTGTAGGGTGTAGTTTGCGAGCCCTAGGCAGGATGTTCCGAGGATCAACCTCGTGTTGGTTTTTAGGCCTTGTCTAGGGATAGCTTACGATCACCGTGCGCGAGCGCGAGGCCCAATCGTGAGTAGGATGATCCGATTATGCGGTGAAAACCCTAAATCGTCGTAGATCTCATGTGCTTTATCTTGATCAAGCAGACCACCATATATTCGGCCACCTTGACGAATCATGGGTGGATCGGCTCTTTGAGCCGATTCACGGGATAACCCGAGAGCCGATCGAGGCTCGAATTTAACGTGTACGTGTATGCCCTGCAGAAACTAAGCGAGGCATCATCCACACCACCCGAGGTATAGGTCAGGTGGCACGCCCTTGCAATCAGCATCGGCGCGCGACCAGGAGGCTTTTGGGCGTCGCCGAGGGACTGGGGCCAGCCGCAGCCCTAGTTGTTCCCGGCTCTACTGTGTTGACCTGTCGCTGCCCGTCGGTGGGTTTCTGACGTCAACACATTCTGGCACGCCCGGTGGGACCAGCATCTACATCTTCGACACCCACCACATCGCCATCTACATCAGAGATGGCGGACGAAACTCCGGTCACTTACGAGGATCTGAACGGCGAGCTCAAGAAGAGGGATGACGAGAGCAAGACAGTTTTCGAAACCGAGCTCATCGATTCCTCCCACGGCACCCGCTCCCATGGCATCAGCACCAACGTGGTAGCGCTTGGGTACCGCCCTGGTGAGGGTAGTGGGGGCAGCTGCTCTCATAGCAAGGATGAGGAAGGAGACAGTCCGCGCGATCGGCTCCGACACTGCCACAAGATCCTAGTGATGATCAAGATAGAAGCCGATCCCAGCGATCGGACCATATTACACGCACCACCAGCTCTCCCAGTATTCGGCGTCGACCTCACAGGTGACGGAAAGCTGGGTATGGGTTCACCTCGGCTGATGAGCTAGAGGAAGTCGACATCGGCCCCGGGGATAAGCCTCGGCCAACTTTTATCAGAGGAAGTTAGACCCACCTCGGGAGCGATGATTGCTATTGAAAGAATACCGATTGCTTTATGGGACTACACAGAGATGCTGGGCTAGACAGGAGCATCATCGAACATCGGCTCCTTCGAAGAAAGGATTTCGGCCCTTCCAGAACGAGCACGTCAGATGAAGGCCGAAATCCTAGAGGAGGTCAAGAAAGAGATTGAGAAGATGTTGGCCGCCGGATTCATCAGGCCATGCAGGTATGCGGAATGGATCTCCAGTATTGTTCCGGTAGAAAAGAAGGACGGCCGGTGGCGTGTGGCTATCGATTTCCGAGACCTCAACAGAGCCACCCCAAAAGATGAATATCCGATGCCCGTGGCAGAAACTTTGATCAATGCAGCTGCTGGCCACAAGGTTTTAAGCTTCATGGATGGCAACGCCGGCTATAACCAGATCTTCATGGCCCCAGAAGATATACACAAAACCGCATTCAGAGTACCAGGGGCAGTAGGTTTGTTTGAATATGTGGTCATGACCTTTGGGTTGAAGAATGCCGGCGCGACGTACCAAAGAGCCATGAATTATATATTCCACGATCTGATCGGCAAGTTGGTGGAAATCTACATCGATGATGTGGTAGTCAAGTCTGTCTCCATGGAGGGACACTTGGAAGATTTGCGGCACGTACTAGACCGAACTCGAAAGTTCGGACTGAGAATGAACCCAAAGAAGTGTGCCTTTGGCGTGACGGCCGGTCAGTTCCTAGGATTTTTGGTTCATGAGCGAGGAATTGAGATCGGTCTGAAGAGTCAGGAGGCAGTGCGTACCATGCACCCGCCCACCACGAAGAAGGAACTCCAGTGTCTTATCGGCAAAATCAACTTCGTTCGCCGATTCATCTCCAACTTGTCAGGACGGATCGAGCCGTTCATGGGTTTGGTGAAGACTAAATCCGATGACGAATTTCACTGGGGGGTAACAGCAGCAAGGTTCGATGACATTAAACGGTACCTGACGACACCACCCGTGCTAGTGCCGCCACAACAAGACAGGCCGTTCTACATTTACTTGTCAGTAGCTGACACGTCCATCGCCTCGGTGGTAGTGCAACTCTACGAGGGCGTCGAAAAGGTCGTTTTCTACCTCAGCAGAAGGATGGACGCAGACAAGGTACCCCGAGGTCGAGAAACGTGCCTCTGTCATTCTTTACCTGCACCAAGCTGCATCACATCCTTTTGACGGCCGAAATCTTCGTCATATGCAAGTCAGACGTTGTCAAGCACATGCTGTCGGCCCCTGTGTTGAAAGGCCGATTGGGTAAATGGATGCTTGCGTTGTCAGAGTTTGACCTTCGGTATCAGCCTGCGAAAGCAGTCAAAGGACAAGCATTGGCCGATCTCATAGCTGAGAGAATCAGTACCAATATAGCAGCACTATCCATACGTGCATGGGCCATGTTCTTCGACGGATCGGCTTGCGACGATGGTTGTGGCATCGGCATTCTGCTCGTATCACCTAGGGGGACGACATACTCTTTCTCCATCAGATTGTCTACCCCTTGCACCAACAACGTGGCAGAGTATGAGGCGGTACGTAAGGGGATGGAGTTGCTACTAGAAGCTGGAGCAGAAGCGTAGAACTTTTGGGGATTCCAAGTTGGTAATCAACCAGCTCACGGATGAGTATAAGTGCGAGAGTGAATCGCTTTTCCCATATTGGATGGAATGCCGTGAGTTAATGACACAGTTTCGGTACATCAACTTTAATTGGGTTCCAAGATCCCGAATACGAAGCCAACGATCGCGCAAATGGCGTCGAGCTACATAGATACACCTGAAGGGTCGAAGTTCAGGTCCAATTCTGGAACAGGATGATTGGAGAGCCGAAATCCTCAATTACTTAAAAGATTCGGCTCGGGGGGCACCTAAACGGATAAGATACAAAGCCATGAAGTTTGTCCTCATAGGAGACGACATGTTTTACAGGACGTTGGAAGGGTTGCTGCTCAAGTGCCTGGGACCAACTGAGTCTAATCGGCTCTTACATGAGGTGCATGAAGGCGCCTGTGGAACTCATCAGTCGGCTCACAAGATGAAGTGGCTGATCAGGCGCTCAGGATTCTATTGGCCCACCATGCTTGAAGATTGCTTCAATTACTACAAGGGGTGCCAGGCATGTCAGATGTTTGGGAAGATTCAGATGGTGCCAGCATCAGCGATGAACCCTATCATCAAACCTTGGCCATTCCGAGGGTGGGGCATGGACATGATCGGAAAATCCATCCGGCCTCGAGCAAAAAACATGAATGGATTTGGCCATCACAGATTACTTCACCAAATGGGTGGAGGCCGTCCCTATGAAAAAGGTGAAATCGGAGGATGTGATCAAGTTTGTGAAAGAACACGTGATTCATAGGTTCGGGATTCCCCAAACCATCACGACCGATGGAGGTTCGGTCTTTGTTTCCAAAGAGTTCAGGAAATTCTGCGATGACATGGGGATAAACCGATCCGATCATCCCCGTACTACGCTCGGCTAATGGGCAAGCTGAAGCGTCAATCGAGTTTAATCAAGTTGATCAAGAGAAAAATTGATGAGAACCCCAGGGATTGGCATGAGAAGTTATCAGAAGCATTATGGGCCTACCGCATGTCGTGCCATGGAGCTATAAAGACTTCGCCGTATCAGCTTGTCTATGGGCAAGAAGCTGTATTACCTTGGGAGATTACGGCTGGATCAAGACGTGTCACCTTCCAGGAGGATCTGACAACAGAAGAATATGCAGCATTGATGAGTGACACTATTGAGGACGCAACAGAACTTAGGCTTTGGTCGTTGGAGAAGATTAAGGAAAACAAAGCCAGGGTAGCTTGTGCCTACAATAAGAAGGTCAGACCAAAGGAGTTTCAAGTTGGTGATCTAGTATGGGAAGCTGTTCTGCCGTTAGGAACCAGAGACAAGGCATATGGCAAGTGGTCTCCTAATTGGCACGGTCCGTATAAAGTCATCCAGGCCTTGAAAGGGAATGCATACATGTTGGAAGAGTTGGACGGGAAAAAGTTCCCAGTAGCCGTAAATGGTCAACACCTCAAGAAGTATTTCCCAAGCATGTGGGATGATAGGTACTAAGGTATGGAGGCCGATTTTAATCGGCCAGTTAAAAGAAGAATGGGGGTGTTAAATGGCCGTAAAAAAATAAAAAAAAAAAAATAATGCCGTCCAAGATCTTGGTACGAAGTTCAGATTCGCATGCAGCCTTGCTGATGTCCTCGCCTCGATTAGGACTCGGGGGGCAGCTCACCCTGAAGGCCCTCTGCTTTTGGAAGCTTGCTCTGGAAAGCCGATTTGTGTTCAAATCGGCTGGTGCTGCATGTTCAAGCCTAGCTAATTTGCGCATCCTCGTCTCCGTTTGTGCCTTGGCTGAGACTCGGGGGGCAACAGGCCTGGTAGATTTTCGATTAAGGAACCGATTGGAGCTGCACTGGCTGACACTGCATCCTGATCTCCTCAGAGAGGATCTGGGGAGGAAAAGCCGTCGTCGTGTACAAGATTGGACCGTGCTTCAGGAAAAGGGAGGAGACTGGTTTCTCGAATTAGCCGATGAACAATCATCGGCTGTGGGATTGCAGAATGCCACGGTCAAGAAAAACAAACACAATAGTCGTCGGCTGTTGCTATCGGTCTCGATATGGCAAGCGAAAGGAGAAATTGAGGGAGCAGTTCTCATTAATTCAAAGGAGCGGCTTTACAAAAAGAGCCGATGGCTCTCAAAAGAGGGATCTGGTGCCTAGTGCAATGCTACTACTGGCCCTACCCTACTAGGCGTCGCTGTCCTCGTTATCGCCGTCGTCGAGGTCGTCGGCGCTGCTCCCAGGAAACCCCTCGCCCTCCTCCTCCTCCTCGTCATCATCATCATCCTCGCTATCCGCCCAGCTGCGGAAGCGCTTCGTTGGAGGATATCCGCGGAGGGGGAGGTCCTTCCTCCTCCTCGTTCTCTCCTCCTCGTCGTCATCGTCGTCCCCGCTGTCCGCCCACATGCAGGAGCGCTCGGCGGGAGCTTGGCGGAGGGGAAGGCCTCAGTCTTCCCCACTCCCCCTTCCTCCTTCTCCTTGTCAGAGGAGATGGGTTTCGCCCCGGAGCGGGGGTCGGCTTCTCCCTTGTTCTTCGGCGACGGATGGAGAGAGAGGTCTGAAGCGGAGGAGGAAGAGGAAGACATTGCTACAGGAGGAGAGGGTTTTTTGGTGCCGACCGCTAGAACAGAAGAAGGGGGTGAAGAGGACTGGTCAATTGGCATGGTTAAATAATGAGGAGCCTAGTGGAGATTTAATGCCATCGCAGCTTCCGAGGAAGTGATGCTAAAACTGGCAAATTTCGCAGAGAAGTTGGGAAGACAAAGCGTCATGATGAAGGATGCTGCACAGTGCTGCTCTGCAACGACATGACCTGACGAAGAGAGCATAATGATTTTGGAAATGTCATTTCCAAAACCAGGGGGGCATGTGTTATCACCAGAATTTGACCAAGCCAGAGGTGGGCCGCGATCAAGATGGACGTAGATAATCTATTTAGAAGAGATAGGTGAATCGGCCTTTATGCGCGAGTTTGGGCTAGTTAGCCCGTGTATCTTAATATAGTAGGCTACGTAGAAGTTAGAATTTATCTCGTGCACGGTTTGGTGCACACCCACATTAGAAAGTCCCCTGGACTATAAATATGTATCTAGGGTTTATGGAATAAACAACAACCAACGTTCAACCACAAACAAATCTCGGCGCATCGCCAACTCCTTCGTCTCGAGGGTTTTCTCCGGTAAGCACCATGCTGCCTAGATCGCATCTTGCGATCTAGGCAGCACGAGCCTGCCCACGTTGTTCATGCGTTGCTCGTGCTGAAGCATTTTTGATGGCGAGCAACGTAGTTATCATGATGTGTTAGGGTTAGCATTGTTCCTAGTATCATATGCTGTCGTAGTGCAACCCTTGCGCATCTAGCCGTCCTTACACCCCATCATAGGTGTAGGGGCGGCACCCCGCTTGATCATCGTTTAGTAGATCTGATCCGTTACGGTTGCTCCTTGATTCATCAAGGATTAGTTTAACATCCGCAATAGTTAGGCCTTACAAAGGGTTGGAGGATCCAGCGGCGTGTAGGGTGTAGTTTGCGAGCCCTAGACAGGATGTTCCGAGGATCAACCTCGTGTTGGTTTTTAGGCCTTGTCTAGGGATAGCTTACGATCACCGTGCGCGAGCGCGAGGCCCAATCGTGAGTAGGATGATCCGATTATGCGGTGAAAACCCTAAATCGTCGTAGATCTCATGTGCTTTATCTTGATCAAGCAGGACAACCATATATTCGGCCACCTTGGACGAATCATGGGTGGATCGGCTCTTTGAGCCGATTCACAGGATAACCTGAGAGCCGATCGAGGCTCGAATTTAACGTGTACGTGTATGCCCTGCAGGAAACTAAGCGAGGCATCATCCACACCTTCCCGACTGTATAGGTCAGGTGGCACGCCCTGCAATCAAGATCGGCGCGCGACCAGGAGGCTTTGCGGGCCGCTCGAGGGACCGGGCCAGCCGCAGCCCTAGTTGTTCCCGGCTCTACTGTGTTGACCTGTCGCTGCCCGTCGGTGGGTTTCTGACGTCAACAATGTGTGCGTGTATAGTCATCCTTCTTATCGTGTAAGTCATATTGCGATGGTGTGTTCAGAAAATCAAGAGCATATGCTTTTTGCTTCTCTGTATATGGTGCTGGGGGCTTGGGTTTCTCCTTATGAAAATGTTCATGATTGTGTTTCTTTACAACGGCATCAGTTTCCTCTTCAGTAAGATCGTAAGGACGGGGGGGAGGAACCTTTGGTACTCTTGGGAGGGGTGATACGTCTCCGACGTATCGATAATTTCTTATGTTCCATGCCACATTATTGATGATATCTACATGTTTTATGCACACTTTATATCATATTCGTGCATTTTCTGGAACTAACCTATTAACAAGATGCCGAAGTGCCTGTTTTCTGCTGTTTTTGGTTTCAGAAATCCTAGTAAGGAAATATTCTCTGAATCGGACGAAATCAAGACCCAGGTTCCTATTTTCCCGGAACCATCCGAACACTCGAGAGCCGCCGTAGGGAAGCCACTGGGGCCCCACACCACACCGGCGCGGCGGGGCCGCGCCGCCCTATGGTGTGGTGGCCCTGTGCCCCCCCCGAGGCTGCCCTTCCGCCTATTTAAAGCCTCCGTCGCGAAAACCCTATTACGAACGACGAAACCCACAGAAACCTTCCAGCCGCCGCCATCGCGAAGCCAAGATCTGGGGGACATGAGTCTCTGTTCCGCCGCCGAACGGGGAAGTGCCCCGGAAGGCTTCTCCATCGACACCGCTGCCATCTCCACCGCCATCTTCATCACCGCCGCTCCCATGAGGAGGGAGTAGTTCTCCATCGAGGCTCGGGCTGTACCGGTAGCTATGTGGTTCATCTCTCTCCTATGTACTTCAATACAATAATCTCATGAGCTGCCTTACATGATTGAGATTCATATGATGATGCTTGTAATCTAGATGTCGTTATGCTAGTCAAGTGAATTTTACTTATGTGATCTCCGGAGACTCCTTGTCCCACGTGTGTAAAGGTGACAGTGTGTGCACCGTGTGGGTCTCTTAGGCTATATTTCACAGAATACTTATTCACCGTGAATGGCATAGTGAAGTGCTTATTTATATCCCTTTATGATTGCAATGTGTTTTGTATCACAATTTATCTATGTGCTACTCTAGTGATGTTATTAAAGTAGTTTTATTCCTCCTGCACGGTGTAATGGTGACAGTGTGTGCATCCGTGTTAGTACTTGGCTTATGCTATGATTATGATCTCTTGTAGATTATGAAGTTAACTATTGCTATGATGGTATTGATGTGATCTATTCCTCCTACATAGTGTGAAGGTGACAGTGTGCATACTATGTTAGTACTTGGTTTAGTCGAATTGATCTTTCATGCACTCTAAGGTTATTTAAATATGAACATTGAATTGTGGAGCTTGTTAACTCCGGCATTGAGGGTTCGTGTAATCCTACGCAATGTGTTCATCATCCAACAAGAGTGTAGAGTATGCATTTATCTATTCTGTTATGTGATCAATGTTGAGAGTGTCCACTAGTGAAAGTGTAATCCCTAGGCCTTGTTCCTAAATATGCTATCGCTGCTTGTTTACTGTTTTACTGTGTTACTACTGCTGCAATACTACCACCATCAACTACACGCCAGCAAGCTATTTTCTGGCACCGTTGCTACTGCTCATACTTATTCATACCACCTGTATTTCACTATCTCTTCGCCGAACTAGTGCACCTATTAGGTGTGTTGGGGACACAAGAGACTTCTTGCTTTGTGGTTGCAGTGGTTGCATGAGAGGGATATCTTTGACCTCTTCCTCCCCGAGTTCGATAAACCTTGGGTGATCCACTTAAGGGAAAACTTGCTGTTGTTCTACAAACCTCTGCTCTTGGAGGCCCAACACTGTCTACAGGAAAAGGAGGGGCGTAGACATCAAGCACTTTTCCGGCGCCGTTGCGGGGCGGTAAAGGCACTCACACTCGGTCCCTGTAAAGTACTTTTCTGGTGCCATTGTGTGTGTGCTCGAAGCTATTTCCTTTAGATCCTGCAATTGCATCTTTTTGTTTCTTGTTTACACTAGTTTGGCATAATGGACAACAATGAGCTTCTTATTCTATTTCCTGATTTAAGACATGGATGGTTTGATGCGAAAATTAAAAAACCTATGGAACATATTAGTATGAACGCTTTGAACACCATTGTTGCTAATGATATGGAAAATTCTAAGCTTGGGGAAGCTAGCTTTGATGAGCATGATATTTTTAGTCCCCCAAGCATTGAGGAGAAAATTTTCTTTGATGATACTTTGCCTCCTATTTATGATGATTATAATGATAGTGGTCTTTTGTTGCCACCTACTATGGAGAGTAAATTTTGTTGTGATTATACTTTGCCTCCTATATTTGATGATGAGAATAATAATGATAGCTACTTTGTTGAATTTGCTCCCACTACAACTAATAAAATTGATTATGCCTATGTGGAGAGTAATAATTTTATGCATGAGACTCATGATAAGAATGCTTTATGTGATAGTTATATTGTTGAGTTTGCTCATGTTGCTACTGAAAGTTATTATGAGAGAGGAAAATATGGTTGTAGAAATTTTCATGTTACTAAAACACCTCTCTATGTGCTGAAATTTTTGAAACTACACTTGTTTTATCTTCCTGATCTTGTTACTTTGCTCTTCATGAATTTATTTGTGTACAAGATTCCTATGCATAGGAAGCATGTTAGACTTAAATGTGTTTTGAATTTGCCTCTTGATGCTCTCTTTTGCTTCAAATACTATTTCTTGCGAGTGCATCATTAAAACTGCTGAGCCCATCTTAATGGCTATAAAGAAAGAACTTCTTGGGAGATAACCCATGTGTTTATTTTGCTAAAGTACTTTGTTTTATATTTGTGTCTTGGAAGTTGTTTACTACTGTAGCAACCTCTCCTTATATTAGTTTTGTGTTTTGTTGTGCCAAGTAAAGTCTTTGATAGTAAAGTGAATACTAGATTTGGATTACTGCGCAGAAACAGATTTCTTTGCTGTCACGAATCTGGGTCTAATTCTCTGTAGGTAACTCAGAAAATTAAGCCAATTTACGTGAGTGATCCTCAGATATGTACGCAACTTTCATTCAATTTGGGCATTTTCATCTGAGCAAGTCTGGTGCCATTTTAAAATTCGTCTTTACGGACTGTTCTGTTTTGACAGATTCTGCCTTTTATTTCGCATTGCTTCTTTCGCTGTGTTGGGTGGATTTCTTTGTTCCATTAGCTTCCAGTAGCTTTGAGAAATGTCCAGAAGTGTTAAGAATGATTGTGTCACCTCTGAACATGTGAGTTTTTGATTATGCACTAACCCTCTAATGAGTTTGTTTCGAGTTTGGTGTGGAGGAAGTTTTCAAGTGTCAAGAGAGGAGGATGATATACTATGATCAAGAAGAGTGAAAAGTCTAATCTTGGGGATGCCCCGGTGGTTCACCCCTGCATATTTTAAGAAGACTCAAGCGTCTAAGCTTGGGGATGCCCAAGGCATCCCCTTCTTCATCGACAAATTTATCAGGTTCCTCCCTTGAAACTATATTTTTATTCGGTCACATCTTATGTATTTTACTTGGAGCGTCCTTGTTTTTGTTTTTGTTTGAATAAATGCTTGTGTGGGAGAGAGACACGCTCCGCTGGTTCGTATGAACACATGTGTTCTTAGCTCATAATATTCATGGCGAAGTTTCCTCTTCGTTAAATTGTTATATGGTTGGAATTGGAAAATGCTACATGTAGTAATTGCTATAATGTCTTGGGTAATGTGATACTTGGCAATTGTTGTGCTCATGTTTAAGCTCTTGCATCATATACTTTGCACCTATTAGTGAAGAAATACATAGAGCATGCTAAAATTTGGCTTGCATAATTGGTCTCTCTAAGGTCTAGATAATTTCTAGTATTGAGTTTGAACAACAAGGAAGACGGTGTAGAGTCTTATAATGTTTTCAATATGTCTTTTATGTGAGTTTTGCTGCACCGGTTCATCCTTGTGTTTGTTTCAAATAGCCTTGCTAGCCTAAACCTTGTATCGAGAGGGAATACTTCTCATGCATCCAAAATCCTTGAGCCAACCACTATGCCATTTGTGTCCACCATACCTACCTACTACATGGTATTTCTCCGCCATTCCAAAGTAAATTGCTTGAGTGCTACCTTTAAAATTCCATCATTCGCCTTTGCAATATATAGCTCATGGGACAAAATAGCCTTAAAAAACTATTGTGGTATTGAATATGTACTTATGCACTTTATCTCTTATTAAGTTGCTTGTTGTGCGATAACCATGTTCCTGGGGACGCCATCAACTCTTTGTTGAATATCATGTGAGTTGCTATGCATGTTCGTCTTGTCTGAAGGGGCGGTTTTCACAATCAAATGGTTTGAGTATGCATACTGTTAGAGAAGAACATTGGGCCGCTAACTAAAGCCATGAATCATGGTGGAAGTTTCACTTTGGACATAAAACCTCAATCTCTTATGAGAATATTAACTTGTTGAATGCTTAAGCATTAAAAGAGGAGTCCATTATCTGTTGTCTATGTTGTCCCGGTATGGGTGTCTAAGTTGAAGAATGATCAAAAGCGAGAAATCCAATGCGAACTTTCTCCTTAGACCCTTGTACAGGCGGCATAGAGGTACCCCTTTGTGACACTTGGTTGAAACATATGTTATGCAATGATGATCAGTGTTAACCCAAGCTAATTAGGACAAGGTGCGGGCACTATTAGTACACTATGCATGAGGCTTGCAACTTGTAAGATATAATTTACATGATACATATGCTTTATTACTACCGTTGACAAAATTGTTTCATGTTTTCAAAATAAAAGCTCTAGCACAAATATAGCAATCGATGCTTTCCTCTTTGAAGGACCATTCTTTTACTTTTATGTTGAGTCAGTTCACCTATCTCTCTCCACCTCAAGAAGCAAACACTTGTGTGAACGTGCATTGATTCCTACATACTTGCATATTGCATTTGTTATATTACTCTATGTTGACAATCATCCATGAGATATACATGTTATAAGTTGAAAGCAACCGCTGAAACTTCATCTTCCATTGTGTTGCTTCAATGTCTATACTTTAAATTATTGCTTTATGAGTTAACTCTTATGCAAGACTTATTGATGCCTGTCTTGAAAGTGCTATTCATGAAAAGTCATTGCTTTATGATTCAGTTGTTTACTCATGTCATTACCATTGTTTTGATCGCTGCATTCATTACATATGTTTACAATATGATCAAGTTTATGATGGCATGTCACCAGAAATTATCTTTGTTATCGCTCTGCCGAGCAGGAACTAAGCTTGGGGATGCTGATACGTCTCCGACGTATCGATAATTTCTTATGTTCCATGCCACATTATTGATGATATCTACATGTTTTATGCACACTTTATATCATATTCGTGCATTTTCTGGAACTAACCTATTAACAAGATGCCGAAGTGCTAGTTCCTGTTTTATGCTGTTTTTGGTTTCAGAAATCCTAGTAAGGAAATATTCTCGGAATCGGACGAAATCAAGACCCAGGTTCCTATTTTTCCCGGAACCATCCAACACTCGAGAGCCGCTGCAGGGAAGCCCTGGGGCCCCACACCACACTGGGCCGAGGGGGCCGCGCTGCCTATGGTGTGGTGGCCCCAGCCCCTCCGAGGCTGCCCTTCCGCCTATTTAAAGCCTCCGTCGCGAAAACCCTATTACGAACCACGAAAACAAACCTTCCGAGCCGCCGCCATCGCGCCAAGATCTGGGGGACAGGAGTCTCTGTTCCGGCACGCCGGAACGGGGAAGTGCCCCGGAAGGCTTCTCCATCGACACCGCTGCCATCTCCACCGCCATCTTCATCACCGTTGCTGCTCCCATGAGGAGGAGTAGTTCTCCATCGAGGCTCGGGGCTGTACCGTAGCTATGTGGTTCATCTCTCTCCTATGTACTTCAATACAATAATCTCATGAGCTGCCTTACATGATTGAGATTCATATGATGATGCTTGTAATCTAGATGTCGTTATGCTAGTCAAGTGAATTTTACTTATGTGATCTCCGGAGACTCCTTGTCCCACGTGTGTAAAGGGGACAGTGTGTGCACCGTGTGGGTCTCTTAGGCTATATTTCACAGAATACTTATTCACTGTTGAATGGCATAGTGAAGTGCTTATTTATATCCCTTTATGATTGCAATGTGTTTTGTATCACAATTTATCTATGTGCTACTCTAGTGATGTTATTAAACTAGTTTTATTCCTCCTGCACGGTGTAATGGTGACAGTGTGTGCATCCGTGTTAGTACTTAGCTTATGCTATGATTATGATCTCTTGTAGATTATGAAGTTAACTATTGCTATGATGGTATTGATGTGATCTATTCCTCCTACATAGTGTGAAGGTGACAGTGTGCATACTATGTTAGTACTTGGTTTAGTCGAATTGATCTTTCATGCACTCTAAGGTTATTTAAATATGAACATTGAATTGTGGAGCTTGTTAACTCCGGCATTGAGGGTTCGTGTAATCCTACGCAATGTGTTCATCATCCAACAAGAGTGTAGAGTATGCATTTATCTATTCTGTTATGTGATCAATGTTGAGAGTGTCCACTAGTGAAAGTGTAATCCCTAGGCCTTGTTCCTAAATATCGCTATCGCTGCTTGTTTACTGTTTTACTGTGTTACTACTGCTGCAATACTACCACCATCAACTACACGCCAGCAAGCTATTTTCGGCACCGTTACTACTGCTCATACTTATTCATACCACCTGTATTTCACTATCTCTTCGCGAACTAGTGCACCTATTAGGTGTGTTGGGGACACAAGAGACTTCTTGCTTTGTGGTTGCAGGGTTGCATGAGAGGGATATCTTTGACCTCTTCCTCCCTGAGTTCGATAAACCTTGGGTGATCCACTTAAGGGAAAACTTGTCTGTTCTACAAACCTCTGCTCTTGGAGGCCCAACACTGCCTACAGGAAAAGGAGGGGGCGTAGACATCAAGCACTTTTCGGCGCCGTTGCCGGGAGGAAAGGTAAAGGCACTCACACTCCGGTCCCAAAGTACTTTTCTGGTGCCATTGTGTGTGTGCTCAAAGCTATTTCCTTTAGATCCTGCAATTGCATCTTTTTGTTTCTTGTTTACACTAGTTTGGCATAATGGACAACAATGAGCTTCTTATTCTATTTCCTAATTTAAGACATGGATGGTTTGATGCGAAAATTAAAAAACCTATGGAACATATTAGTATGAACGCTTTGAACACCATTGTTGCTAATGATATGGAAAATTCTAAGCTTGGGGAAGCTAGCTTTGATGAGCATGATATTTTTAGTCCCCCAAGCATTGAGGAGAAAATTTTCTTTGATGATACTTTGCCTCCTATTTGTGATGATTATAATGATAGTGGTCTTTTGTTGCCACCTACTATGGAGAGTAAATTTTGTTGTGATTATACTTTGCCTCCTATATTTGATGATGAGAATAATAATGATAGCTACTTTGTTGAATTTGCTCCCACTACAACTAATAAAATTGATTATGCCTATGTGGAGAGTAATAATTTTATGCATGAGACTCATGATAAGAATGCTTTATGTGATAGTTATATTGTTGAGTTTGCTCATGTTGCTACTGAAAGTTATTATGAGAGAGGAAAATATGGTTGTAGAAATTTTCATGTTACTAAAACACTCTCTATGTGCTGAAATTTTTGAAACTACACTTGTTTTATCTTCCTGATCTTGTTACTTTGCTCTTCATGAATTTATTTGTGTACAAGATTCCTATGCATAGGAAGCATGTTAGACTTAAATGTGTTTTGAATTTGCCTCTTGATGCTCTCTTTTGCTTCAAATACTATTTCTTGCGAGTGCATCATTAAAACTGCTGAGCCCATCTTAATGGCTATAAAGAAAGAACTTCTTGGGAGATAACCCATGTGTTTATTTTTCTACAGTACTTTGTTTTATATTTGTGTCTTGGAAGTTGTTTACTACTGTAGCAACCTCTCCTTATCTTAGTTTTGTGTTTTGTTGTGCCAAGTAAAGTCTTTGATAGTAAAGTGAATACTAGATTTGGATTACTGCGCAGAAACAGATTTCTTTGCTGTCACGAATCTGGGTCTAATTCTCTGTAGGTAACTCAGAAAATTAAGCCAATTTACGTGAGTGATCCTCAGATATGTACGCAACTTTCATTCAATTTGGGCATTTTCATCTGAGCAAGTCTGGTGCCATTTTAAAATTCGTCTTTACGGACTGTTCTGTTTTGACAGATTCTGCCTTTTATTTCGCATTGCTTTTTTCGCTGTGTTGGGTGGATTTCTTTGTTCCATTACCTTCCAGTAGCTTTGAGCAATGTCCAGAAGTGTTAAGAATGATTGTGTCACCTCTGAACATGTGAGTTTTTGATTATGCACTAACCCTCTAATGAGTTTGTTTCGAGTTTGGTGTGGAGGAAGTTTTCAAGGGTCAAGAGAGGAGGATGATATACTATGATCAAGAAGAGTGAAAAGTCTAAGCTTGGGGATGCCCCGTGGTTCACCCCTGCATATTTTAAGAAGACTCAAGCGTCTAAGCTTGGGGATGCCCAAGGCATCCCCTTCTTCATCGACAAATTTATCAGGTTCCTCCCTTGAAACTATATTTTTATTCGGTCACATCTTATGTACTTTACTTGGAGCGTCTGTTTGTTTTTGTTTTTGTTTGAATAAATGCTTGTGTGGGAGAGAGACACGCTCCGCTGGTTCGTATGAACACATGTGTTCTTAGCTCATAATATTCATGGCGAAGTTTCCTCTTCGTTAAATTGTTATATGGTTGGAATTGGAAAATGCTACATGTAGTAATTGCTATAATGTCTTGGGTAATGTGATACTTGGCAATTGTTGTGCTCATGTTTAAGCTCTTGCATCATATACTTTGCACCTATTAGTGAAGAAATACATAGAGCATGCTAAAATTTGATTTGCATAATTGGTCTCTCTAAGGTCTAGATAATTTCTAGTATTGAGTTTGAACAACAAGGAAGACGGTGTAGAGTCTTATAATGTTTTCAATATGTCTTTTATGTGAGTTTTGCTGCACCGGTTCATCCTTGTGTTTGTTTCAAATAGCCTTGCTAGCCTAAACCTTGTATCGAGAGGGAATACTTCTCATGCATCCAAAATCCTTGAGCCAACCACTATGCCATTTGTGTCCACCATACCTACCTACTACATGGTATTTCTCCGCCATTCCAAAGTAAATTGCTTGAGTGCTACCTTTAAAATTCCATCATTCGCCTTTGCAATATATAGCTCATGGGACAAAATAGCCTTAAAAAAACTATTGTGGTATTGAATATGTACTTATGCACTTTATCTCTTATTAAGTTGCTTGTTGTGCGATAACCATGTTCCTGGGGACGCCATCAACTCTTTGTTGAATATCATGTGAGTTGCTATGCATGTTCGTCTTGTCTGAAGTAAGGGCGGTTTTCACAATCAAATGGTTTGAGTATGCATACTGTTAGAGAAGAACATTGGGCCGCTAACTAAAGCCATGAATCATGGTGGAAGTTTCAGTTTGGACATAAAACCTCAATCTCTTATGAGAATATTAACTGTTGTTGAATGCTTAAGCATTAAAAGAGGAGTCCATTATCTGTTGTCTATGTTGTCCCGGTATGGGTGTCTAAGTTGAAGAATGATCAAAAGCGAGAAATCCAATGCGAACTTTCTCCTTAGACCCTTGTACAGGCGGCATAGAGGTACCCCTTTGTGACACTTGGTTGAAACATATGTTATGCAATGATGATCAGTGTTAACCCAAGCTAATTAGGACAAGGTGCGGGCACTATTAGTACACTATGCATGAGGCTTGCAACTTGTAAGATATAATTTACATGATACATATGCTTTATTACTACCGTTTACAAAATTGTTTCATGTTTTCAAAATAAAAGCTCTAGCACAAATATAGCAATCGATGCTTTCCTCTTTGAAGGACCATTCTTTTTACTTTTATGTTGAGTCAGTTCACCTATCTCTCTCCACCTCAAGAAGCAAACACTTGTGTGAACTGTGCATTGATTCCTACATACTTGCATATTGCATTTGTTATATTACTCTATGTTGACAATCATCCATGAGATATACATGTTATAAGTTGAAAGCAACCGCTGAAACTTCATCTTCCATTGTGTTGCTTCAATGTCTATACTTTAAATTATTGCTTTATGAGTTAACTCTTATGCAAGACTTATTGATGCCTGTCTTGAAAGTGCTATTCATGAAAAGTCATTGCTTTATGATTCAGTTGTTTACTCATGTCATTACCATTGTTTTGATCGCTGCATTCATTACATATGTTTACAATATGATCAAGTTTATGATGGCATGTCACTCCAGAAATTATCTTTGTTATCGTTTACCTGCTCGGGACGAGCAGAACTAAGCTTGGGGATGCTGATACGTCTCCGACGTATCGATAATTTCTTATGTTCCATGCCACATTATTGATGATATCTACATGTTTTATGCACACTTTATATCATATTCGTGCATTTTCTCGGAACTAACCTATTAACAAGATGCCGAAGTGCTAGTTCCTGTTTTTTTCAGAAATCCTAGTAAGGAAATATTCTCGGAATCGGACGAAATCAAGACCCAGTTCCTATTTTTCCCGGAACCATCCAGAACACTCAAGAGCCGCCAGGGAAGCCCCTGGGGGCCCCACACCACACCGCGCGGCAGAGGGGGCCGCGCCCCCTATGGTGTGGTGGCCCCAGGCCCCCTCCGAGGCTGCCCTTCCGCCTATTTAAAGCCTCCGTCGCGAAACCCTATTACGAACGACGAAACCCACAGAAACCTTCCAGAGCCGCCGCCATCGCGAAGCCAAGATCTGGGGGACAGGAGTCTCTGTTCCGGCACGCCCGGAACGGGGAAGTGCCCCCGGAAGGCTTCTCCATCGACACCGCTGCCATCTCCACCGCCATCTTCATCACCGCGCTGCTCCCATGAGGAGGGAGTAGTTCTCCATCGAGGCTCGGGGCTGTACCGGTAGCTATGTGGTTCATCTCTCTCCTATGTACTTCAATACAATAATCTCATGAGCTGCCTTACATGATTGAGATTCATATGATGATGCTTGTAATCTAGATGTCGTTATGCTAGTCAAGTGAATTTTACTTATGTGATCTCCGGAGACTCCTTGTCCCACGTGTGTAAAGGTGACAGTGTGTGCACCGTGTGGGTCTCTTAGGCTATATTTCACAGAATACTTATTCACTGTGAATGGCATAGTGAAGTGCTTATTTATATCCCTTTATGATTGCAATGTGTTTTGTATCACAATTTATCTATGTGCTACTCTAGTGATGTTATTAAAGTAGTTTTATTCCTCCTGCACGGTGTAATGGTGACAGTGTGTGCATCCGTGTTAGTACTTGGCTTATGCTATGATTATGATCTCTTGTAGATTATGAAGTTAACTATTGCTATGATGGTATTGATGTGATCTATTCCTCCTACATAGTGTGAAGGTGACAGTGTGCATACTATGTTAGTACTTGGTTTAGTCGAATTGATCTTTCATGCACTCTAAGGTTATTTAAATATGAACATTGAATTGTGGAGCTTGTTAACTCCGGCATTGAGGGTTCGTGTAATCCTACGCAATGTGTTCATCATCCAACAAGAGTGTAGAGTATGCATTTATCTATTCTGTTATGTGATCAATGTTGAGAGTGTCCACTAGTGAAAGTGTAATCCCTAGGCCTTGTTCCTAAATACTGCTATCGCTGCTTGTTTACTGTTTTACTGTGTTACTACTGCTGCAATACTACCACCATCAACTACACGCCGCAAGCTATTTTTTTCTGGCACCGTTGCTACTGCTCATACTTATTCATACCACCTGTATTTCACTATCTCTTCGCCGAACTAGTGCACCTATTAGGTGTGTTGGGGACACAAGAGACTTCTTGCTTTGTGGTTGCAGGGTTGCATGAGAGGGATATCTTTGACCTCTTCCTCCCTGAGTTCGATAAACCTTGGGTGATCCACTTAAGGGAAAACTTGCTACTGTTCTACAAACCTCTGCTCTTGGAGGCCCAACACTGTCTACAGGAAAAGGAGGGGGCGTAGACATCAAGGGGCGCCAGTCGGCGGATAGGACTGTTGAAACTCTTCCGCTTGGGTGCATGCCGAGTCTTAGTGGGCGCAGGCGGCGGCGCAGGAGATGGAGATGGACTAGGGATGTGGTGGTCATACTCATGGGGTGATGGTGGCATGTGACCACTCAGAGGAGGTGATGGTGACCTGCGATCACCTGGAGGAGGTGATGGTGACCTGCGATGACTAGTAGGGGGTACCCAGCCCGGAAGCCTGATGTTTTTCTTATCCCAAAGAGTGAGGTCACCCAGTACGTCTTCGAGTGTAACCTGACCTTCACCTCCCGGGATTTCAAGTTGCAATGACTCAAACGTCGGTACAATTGAATCCACCCCGACATGAGCTGTCAACACTCGGATTTTTAAGTCCAGATGCCTATTATGCCCTACATCGCAATCCCAGGAATATTGTTTTTGCGAGACATAATAGATTGATATCACAGAAGATCATTCATTACAAACCATAATAGTCTTACAACAAAGGATCTCATGATCCAAGTCTTACAACAACAGTTGATCTAAGGATCAATTACAAAACACACAAAGCGGAAGAAATGTAGTAGCGGTCCATCTGTTCCACAGGCAACTTTTGACGTCAGGAGTAGTCCTAGTTATCATAGACGTCCTGTTGTCCATCTTCTTGGTACTGGTGCTCCTCTTCAATGTCTGGCCATTTGAATAGCCAGGGACAAAGCCATGAGTACTTTAAAGTTCTCGCAAACTAATACTAGTGTAAGCACTATTAACCATGGTAAAGGGGTTCTAAGCTCTAGGTTTATTTGCATAAAGCCAGTTTTATTTCATAAGCACTTAGTAATAAAAGACTCTTTAGTTGTCTAACTAACTCAAGTGGGAACATTAGTGTCATTCCCACAACTCTGTTGTGATCAAGTCAAATTAACTTTTCAAGTTCAAGTCACAAGTCACCAGTCATATGTCACATTTTTTAAATTGTCTGATGACGGAACAGTATGGCCTTTCCAACCGTCCATAACCGTGGACACGGCTATTCGAATAGGTTTACACGCTGCAGAGGTTGTACACTTGTGCCACAACTTTTGATTACATCCGTCAGGGATAGCCCTGAATAATCATACTCAGTATGCGGATCATCAACCATAACCTTTCACTTACATACCCTAGTACAGGCACCTCTCCCCATGAGCTTGGCCTCCCAGTGAGGGCAAACCGCCAACCTGGGAACTGCACAGGGCTTGGGTCGGACATTCACCTCATTTCACACTATTTCACTTTCAACGGAGGCAGCCTCGGCATAACCCCTATGACGCTTGTTCAGAGGGAACCCATACTAAAGTGCATAAATTTCCAGTTAAGCCCTTCCCATAATCAGGTATTGTGGGGGTACTCTAAAATTGGAATGGTATCGCATCAGAACCCAATCATCAGTTTTTGTCAAATTCACCATGTCATTCAGGTCATATTCACCTTCGAAAATCTTTCAATAGAATGACTCATCATTCCAAGGTTTTCAAAGTCATTTGATTTCACATGTTCCCATCTAGAGTAGTCAATTTTGGTTTTAGCACTAGCAACTAATCATGAGGGGTGCTAACTAGCTGGTAGCTTTCTAGGCTAACTTTGATGCTCTTGTAATACTCTATACTTGGACCAAAGTTAACTATAAAAGTAAGCTTTGATAATCAAAATAAAAGCTTGCAAGAATAAAAACTTGGGATTTGGCTCATAAAGTAATAGTGCAATGGTGCCTTGCTCTGGTAGAGCTTTGCATTAGGGTAGCTTGCAAGAGTATAGCTTGCCTTGATTGGTACAGTGATCAAAGTTTTCTTCTTCTTCCTCGTAGAAGACCTCCTCCTCTTCAAATCCTTCGGTACTAGCGTCTATAAACGGATACGAGGTATACAATCATCAAACAAATCTTAAGGGCTGGACTAAACACACAAATGGTTCACACAAGCTATTCTAGCATCACTTCCTTATTCACATGGTGGTTGACTTTGTTTCCCTTTTAAGAAAAATAATTTCCTCTCATTGAAATATTTATTAGGGTTTCTATTTATTATCTTTGAGAAATAATTTCCTCTCATTGAATCCTGTTAAGATTTAATCTCCTCAAATAATACGGTATGAATACATGTTGACCAAGGTCAACACTTCATACTTATCATTTGGGAAAATGATTTAAATGAGGTATTACACCTCATGCAATTTAACACTACTATAGTAATAATTTAATATCACTAAATAATAAAATAGGAGGTTCCTTAGACTAAGGTCATTACCTCTTATTGAATTACTTAGGACCATGATTTAAATGAGATAATACCTCTTATACTATTTAATTAATTAATTGGGGCAATTTAAATGGTCTAGAAATGGCCACATAGCCATTATTTTGCTCTAGCCCATGATCATCTGAAACAACTATGTCATATTTTTGCAAAATCAATTAGAGGGTTTGAAATGTGAATTATGAGAGGTGGAATCACCTCAAAATTCATTATGGTTGATTTTTAATAATTGTTTGAAATCTGAAAACCTACTGCCTTGTTATTTTTAGTGCATGTGATCTACAATGAAACAAGGGTTGAGTCCAGTGTGGTTTGATAGAGAATTTCATAAGCTTTCCAGAAATATAAAATTCATCAATTTTGGCTTAGTAGATTTTGTTTTATTCAAATTTGAATTTGGCACCAGTATTGAATTTTGATTTAAACGAAATAAACGAGTTTGAATTTCTGGGCTTCGGCGGGAAAAGGAATTGGGCCAGAGAGAGAAAAAGAGTTGGGCCAGCCTAGCAGTGCGTCTGGCACACGCGGGCCGCCTGACAAGGGGCTCCACCCATCAGTGGGTTATAACTCCCCGAAGCGGTATGCCAAAGGGTGGCCGTTGGATTAGAATTAGATCTCACGGTCGACGTTCGTCGTCATCGACGGAGAGCGAGGGAGCTACTGGCGGCGAGCCTAGGGGGTCGGAGGGCTAACCAGGGTCCGGCGAACGTCGGCGGTGGTGCAGGGCGGCGTTATCGAGGGCGGCGAAGCTCCTGGTACAAGTGGCGCTCCTAGGGCGGCTCCAATTGACGGCTTCGTCTGCGGCGGCTCTGTGGACTCCGGCGAGCGATTGGCGAGCGACGGGTGACAATGTGGAGGGGGAGAGGGTCGAGGAGAGTTAGTGACGAGAGGGAAGCGAGCTGGTGTGAAAAATTGAGGCGGGGGTGGCCTCCTTTTATAGATGCGAGGGGGTGCCGAGGCGCATGGATGCGGTCGACCATGGCGATGGCGTTTGGAGCGGCGAAGGGGCAAGGCATGGACGGGGTGCTGTTCAGGGCGTCACAGCGATCATCACGATGCTGTCAGAACAGCAAACGGTGGTCTGATGCGACGGGGCGAGTGACATAGGGTGGCAGTACCGTGGCGGAGAACGTCGACGGTGACGACGGCGGCAGGCCTCTCCGGCTCGAACGGTCATGTCTGAGAGGTTGATGGTGATGTGGTGATGCACGGTGCAGAAAAAGAGGTCAAACGGAGGACGGTGACGACGGGGCGGTGACGTGCTCTGGCGCGCTCCGGGGTTGGTCAATGCGCGCACTGGCGTCACTGGATGTTGTGGGCACGTCCTGGCCAGGGCGTTGCACACGTCTCCTTGGCCAACGGCGATGTCCAGCGTGTTCAGGAGAGTGAGTAGGGGCTCAAGGACATGATGGAAGTGAGAGGAGAGGAAAGGGGTGATGAATGGCATGGTGGATGGCATGAGGTCACGGCATCACCATGCCACGGTCATGACTCTCCTGGGAACAGTGGTGCAGGGGCATGGCATTGTCCAGAGGGGTGTAGAGAGAGTGAGGGATGACCAGGGTATCCAAGTTAGGCCAGATTCCATTGTTTAAACTAGGTATGGGCTCTTATTTGGTACCTGCCTGCAAGGTGTTCGACACAATGGCCGCATGAAGAAAATTTTTGAATTTTGCAGAAATATTTTATGGAGATGATTCAAATAATGTTTGGCACACAATGGTAGTGTTGGTTTGCAAAATGGAGGTGGTTTGTGAAATTCCAAAATAGGCATGATCTTAAATCTGATTTGAGGTTGCCTCTTTGCTTGATCATGTTAAGCAATTGAGAATGAATTGGCTTTGTTGGTCTTTACCAAAGTTGTTCATCTTGATGAGGTCTTGGATGAGGTGCAAAGAGTTGGGAGTGTTTAGTTTAGAAATTTCTTCATACAGGGGCTCAAAGTGGGTACCCTGATGTGAATGTCAATTTTGACCATTATCACATGTGGGTAGGTTTTGCTATTTATTTTGCTTTGCTTTGCATTTCTTGGATTCAAAAGTGATTCATAAGTGTTTAGTAACATTTCCAAACCATGTAAACCAAGTAGAATGGCCTAGGTTAAATATTTGCAAAAATGGCCATAAGTCCATATGTGGTGTTATTTTCATTTTCTCTTTTTCTTCTTTGGTCCTCTTTGATTCCATTTGGTATGGTTTAGGGTTTTAGCACATTGTCAAGTATTGCAAACACACATCATGGCAATCACACAAGAATCAAGCATGAACACTATGCATAGCACATTATCCAATTTAAGATTTTGTTAGTTCCAAAATTTGGAATAATTGAAATTCATTTTCTTCTTTATTTTAAAATTTGGGATGTTACAAACCCTTCCCGCTTAAAAAAATCTCGTCCCAAGATTTAAGAAAAGTTAGGATCCTAAGAGAGATTGGGCGGATGGGTTAACAGGAAAACATACTCTGCATGGTATTGGGTGCTTCCTGGGCTTCAGTGTCATTCATGCGGTAGTAACGACCATTGCGGTTGTTCGGGTTCCTTCCCGTTGAGACACGGCGCTGTTGCTGGGGAGGTGCAGCGGTATTGGGGGCAGTCTTTGCTAGCCTCCTGGGGCACTCATCGAAGTAGTGACCCACAATTCCACATTCATAACAAGTCACAGTTGACTTGTCCTTTGGGGTGACGGGGACAGCATTGCTTCCAGTCCTTGGGGCCGTGTTGGTGTTGTTGTTGTTACCATTCTGGTTGTTGTTGTTGTTGTTGTTGTTGTTGTTGTTGTTGTTGTTGTGGTGGTGGTTGTTGTTGTTGTTGTTGCCTCCGGGCTTCGGGGGTCCTCCATTGTTGTTGTTGTAGTTTGGGCGGTACGGCTGAGCAGGTGACTTGTTGTGTCTTGGGGTAAATCGTCCAGATGAATTGTTGCGGTACTTCTGTGCATTGCTGGGTCCATTCTGGTGCATCATTCTGCGCTTGCGGTTCTCGTTGGCTTGGTGCAGCTTTCCTTCCATCTGGATGGCAGAGTCCACAAGGGCTTCCAGGTCAGCAAACGGGATGTTCACTAACACCGTCTGCATCTCGTCGTGCAGTCCATTCAGAAATCTTTCCTTCCTCTTCTCGTTGGTGTCGGTCTCTGATGTCTACGCCCCCTCCTTTTCCTGTAGACAGTGTTGGGCCTCCAAGAGCAGAGGTTTGTAGAACAGCAGCAAGTTTCCCTTAAGTGGATCACCCAAGGTTTATCGAACTCAGGAGGAAGAGGTCAAAGATATCCCTCTCATGCAACCCTGCAACCACAAAGCAAGAAGTCTCTTGTGTCCCCAACACACCAAATAGGTGTACTAGTTCGGCGAAGAGATAGTGAAATACGGGTGGTATGAATAAGTATGAGCAGTAGCAACGGTGCCAGAAAATAGCTTGGCGTGTAGTTGATGGTGGTAGTATTGCGGCAGTAGTAACGCAGTAAAACAGTAAACAAGCAGCGAGCAGATTTAGGAACAAGGCCTAGGGATTACACTTTCACTAGTGGACACTCTCAACATTGATCGCATAAAGAATAGATAAATGCATACTCTACACTCTTGTTGGATGATGAACACATTGCGTAGGATTACACGAACCCTCAATGCCGGAGTTAACAAGCTCCACAATTCAATGTTCATATTTAAGTAACCTTAGAGTGTAAGATAGATCAATACGACTAAACCAAGTACTAACGTAGCATGCACACTGTCACCTTCATGCTATGTAGGAGGAATAATACACATCAATACTATCATAGCAATAGTTAACTTCGCAATCTACAAGAGATCATGATCATAGTATAAACCAAGTACTAACACGGATGCACACACTGTCACCATTACATCGTGCAGGAGGAATAAAACTACTTTAATAACATTGCTAGAGTAGCACATAGATAAATTGTGATACAAAACACATTGCAATCATAAAGAGATATAAATAAGCACTTCACTATGCCATTCATAACAGTGAATAAGTATTCTGTGAAATATAGCCTAAGAGACCCACACGGTGCACACACTGTCACCTTTACACACGTGGGACAAGGAGTCTCCGGAGATCACATGAGTAAAATTCACTTGACTAGCATAATGACATCTAGATTACAAGCATCATCATATGAATCTCAATCATGTAAGGCAGCTCATGAGATTATTGTATTGAAGTACATAGGAGAGAGATGAACCACATAGCTACCGGTACAGCCCCGAGCCTCGATGGAGAACTACTCCCTCCTCATGGGAGACAGCGGTGATGAAGATGGCGGTGGAGATGGCAGCGGTGTCGATGGAGAAGCCTTCCGGGGCACTTCCCCGTTCCGGCGGCGTGCCGGAACAGAGACTCTGTCCCCGATCTTGGCTTCGCGATGGCGGCGGCTCTGGAAGGTTTCTCGTACCGTGGTTTTTCCGTCTCGAGGTTTTAGGTCTGGGACCTTTAAATAGGCGAAGAGGCGGAGTCGGAGGGTCGAAGAGGCGGTGGCACCATAGGCTGGCGCGGCCGGCCGCGCCGCGCCCTATCATCTGGGGCCAGTGCCCCCTCCGGTCCTTCCGGGTGTCGGAAGCTTCGTGGAAAAATAGGAACTGGGTCTTGATTTCGTCCAATTCGAGAATATTTCCTTACTAGGATTTCTGAAACCAAAACAGCAGAAAACAGGAACTGGCACTTCGGCATCTTGTTAATAGGTTAGTTCCAGAAAATGCATAAATATGACATATAATGTGTATAAAACATGTAGATATCATCATTAAAGTAGCATGGAACATAAGAAATTATCGATACGTTGGAGACGTATCAGTCTCATCCGGGGCGTACCTAGACAGAGTGAGGAATCTGTCATGGTATTCTACCACGAACATCCTTCCTTGTTTGAGTTCCCTGAACTCATCCCTCATCTTCTTGATTAGACCCGGGGGCACATGCTATCTGCTGAACTTGAGATTGAATTCCTCCCAAGTCATCATCTGTCCTGCATTCATTGCGCGGGCACTAGTCCACCAGGCTCTAGCAGGTCCTGATAAGTAGTGGGTGGCAAACAACACTTTCTCTGCGGCTTCTACTCCCGCAACTTCCAGGTTGTTCTCCATTGTTTGGAGCCAATCATCAGCATCTAGGGGCTCTTCAGTCTTGCTAAACATGGGCGGGTTAGTATTCTGGAAATTCTTCAACTTGGATCCAGGATGGTCATGATTTCCATGGCCTTGGTTGTTGTGGGCTAGTTGCTGCAGTGCGGCAATAGTGGCTTGTCTTTCAGCTCTTTCAGCCTCTCTATCAGTCATCAGGGTTTGCAAAAACTGCAACATTGCATCTTGATTGTTGCTGCGAGTTGGAGGGGCCATCTGAACATTGAGGTAGATCATGAGATAAGAGGGAATTTTCTATGGTTTGTTTGGTTTAAGTTTGAAAAGTTCAAAACTTGAAAACTTGAGTAGTGTTGAGGGGGTAAAAACCAACAACACTTTTTCATTCATACCAAACATCACACATTACAAAACTAAGACACCGTTGGTTTTAAGAACCATTCATTCGTTCTACGATACAAGGGGACAGATACAACTCACACCTACGCGAGTGTTCTAGTGATACTACTCTTCATCCGGAATGGTGGTTTCTTCGTCTTCATGGGTAATGTGCTTGGCGAAAGGCGCGGGTGTTGTCCAACTCCTTGCGGGTCTTGTACAACATGAAATCCAGGTGTGCAACATAGTGGTTCATCTCCGGGTGCGGTGGCATGGTTATTGGTCTTCCCATAGGGTCATGTCTTGGGTAATAGAAGAAGCGAGTGTTCTTGATCTTGTTCACATTCTGTCCACACAGACGGGCAAGTGCTTCTTGCAGGGCTCGAGCTAGTCCATCCATCCAAGTGTTCCCCCTCACAGAAAACCATACGGTGTCCGAAATTGGGGCTCCCAGCTTTCCTCTTAGATCTGCAGTAACTACCCACTGAGGTTGTCTTCCCGACTGATTATTGAGTGGCACTCCAAAGAATTCGGGATACGGGCGTCCTAAATATTCAACTAGTTGCTCCAAATCCTTCTCGAACATTAGGTTTCCTCCGTGGCCAAGCTGATAGGACTCATAGTGGTACTCCATCTCTGAACAATTAGGATGAGTAAGTTAGAGAAGTGATCCAGTGTGCAAAATTTTGTGTAGGATTACAAGGCAAAGTCGAGCATGGATTTTTCATTTTCAAAAGATCTCAAGGATAAGAGTGAGAATAAGTTTTCATAAATATTCACTTCCTTTGTTTTGAAACTAAGTTTTTCAGACGTCCATTCTAACTAGGGTCTCCTAAGGTCAAACAATGGCTCTGATACCAACTTGTCAACACCCGGATTTTTAAGTCCAGATGCCTATTATGCCCTACATCGCAATCCCAGGAATATTGTTTTGCGAGACATAATAGATTGATATCACAGAACATCATTCATTACAAACCATAATAGTCTTACAACAAAGGATCTCATGATCCAAGTCTTACAACAACAGTTGATCTAAGGATCAATTACAAAACACACACAGCGGAAGAAACGTAGTAGCGGTCCATCTGTTCCACAGGCAACTTTTGACGTCAGGAGTAGTCCTAGTTATCATAGACGTCCTGCTGTCCATCTTCTTGGTACTGGTGCCCCTCTTCAAAGTCTGGCCATTTGAATAGCCAGGGACAAAGCCATGAGTACTTTAAAGTACTCACAAACTAATACTAGTGTAAGCACTATTAACCATGGTAAAGGGGTTCTAAGCTCTAGGTTTATTTGCATAAAGCCAGTTTTATTTCATAAGCACTTAGTAATAAAAGACTCTTTAGTTGTCTAACTAACTCAAGTGGGAACATTAGTGTCATTCCCACAATGTTGTGATCAAGTCAAATTCACTTTTCAAGTTCAAGTCACAAGTCACCGGTCATATGTCACATTTTGAAATTGTCTGATGACGGAACAGTATGGCCTTTCCAACCGTCCATAACCGTGGACACGGCTATTCGAATAGGTTTACACCCTGCAGAGGTTGTACACTTGTGCCACAACTTTTGATTACATCCGTCAGGATAGCCCTGAATAATCATACTCAGTATGCGGATCATCAACCATAACCTTTCACTTACATACCCTAGTACAGGCACCTCTCCCCATGAGCTTGGCCTCCCAGTGAGGGCAAACCGCCAACCTGGGAACTGCACAGGGCTTGGGTCGGACATTCACCACATTTCACGTCATTTCACTTTCAACGGAGGCAGCCTCGGCATAACCCCTATGACGCTTGTTCAGAGGGAACCCATACTAAAGTGCATAAATTTCCAGTTAAGCCCTACCCATAATCAGGTATTGTGGGGGTACTCTAAAATTGGAATGGTATCGCATCCGAACCCAATCATCAGTTTTTGTCAAATTCACCATGTCATTCAGGTCATATTCACCTTCAAAAATCTTTCAATAGAATGACTCATCATTCCAAGGTTTTCAAAGTCATTTGATTTCACATGTTCCCATCTAGAGTAGTCAATTTTGGTTTTAGCACTAGCAACTAATCATGAGGGGTGCTAACTAGCTGGTAGCTTTCTAGGCTAACTTTGATGCTCTTGTAATACTCTATACTTGGACCAAAGTTAACTATAAAAGTAAGTTTTGATAATTAAAATAAAAGCTTGCAAGAATAAAAACTTGGGATTTGGATCATAAAGTAATAGTGCAATGGTGCCTTGCTCTGGTAGAGCTTTGCATTAGGGTAGCTTGCAAGAGTATAGCTTGCCTTGATTGGTACAGTGATCAAAGTTTTCTTCTTCTTCCTCATAGAAGACCTCCTCCTCTTCGAAGCCTTCGGTACTAGCGTCTATAAACGGATACGAGGTATACAATCATCAAACAAATCTCAAGGGCTGGACTAAACACACAAATGGTTCACACAAGCTATTCTAGCATCACTTCCTTATTCACATGGTGGTTGACTTTGTTTCCCTTTTAAGAAAAATAATTTCCTCTCATTGAAATATTTATTAGGGTTTCTATTTATTATCTTTGAGAAATAATTTCCTCTCATTGAATCTTGTTGAGATTTAATCTCCTCAAATAATAAGGTATGAATACATGTTGACCAAGGTCAACACTTCATACTTATCATTTGGGAAAATGATTTAAATGAGGTATTACACCTCATGCAATTTAACACTACTATAGTAATAATTTAATATCACTACGTAATAAAATAGAAGGTTCCTTAGACTAAGGTCATTACCTCTTATTGAATTACTTAGGACCATGATTTAAATGAGAGAATACCTCTTATACTATTTAATTAATTAATTGGGGCAATTTAAATGGACTAGAAATGGCCACATAGCCATTATTTTGCTCTAGCCCATGATCATCTGAAACAACTATGTCATATTTTTGCAAAATCAATTAGAGGGTTTGAAATGTGAATTATGAGAGGTGGAATCACCTCAAAATTCATTATGGTTGATTTTTAATAATTGTTTGAAATCTGAAAACCTACTGCCTTGTTATTTTTAGTGCATGTGATCTACAATGAAACAAGGGTTGACACCAGTGGGGTTTCATAGAGAATTTCATAAGCTTTCCAGAAATATAAAATTCATCAATTTTCGCTTAGTAGATTTTGTTTTATTCAAATTTGAATTTGGCACCAGTATTGAATTTTGATTTAAACGAAATAAACGAGTTTGAATTTCTGGGCTTCGGCGGGAGAAGGAATTGGGCCAGAGAGAGAAAAAGAGTTGGGCCGGCCCAGCAGTGCGTCTGGCACACGCGGGCCGCCTGACAAGGGGCTCCACCCGTCAGTGGGTTATAACTCCCCGAAGCGGTATGCCAAAGGGTGGCCGTTGGATTAGAATTAGATCGCACGGTCAACGTTCGTCGTCGTCGACGGCGAGCGAGGGAGCTACTGGCGGCGAGCCTAGGGGGTCGGAGGGCTAACCAGGCTCTGGCGATCGTCGGCGGTGGTGCAGGGCGGCGTTGTCGAGGGCGGCGAAGCTCCTGGTACAAGTGGCGGCTCCTGGGGCGGCTCCAATCGACGGCTTCATCTGCGGCGGCTCCGCGGACTCCGACGAGCGATTGGCGAGCGACGGGTGACAATGTGGAGGGGGAGAGGGTCGAGGAGAGTCAGTGATGAGAGGGAAGCGAGCTGGTGTGAAGAATTGAGGTGGGGGTGGCCTCCTTTTATAGATGCGAGGGGGTGCCGAGGCGCATGGATGGCGTTTGGAGCGGCGAAGGGGCAAGGCATGGACAGGGTGCTGTTCAGGGCATCACAGCGATCATCACGATGCTCTCGGAACAGCAAACGGTGGTCTGACGCAACGGGGCGAGTGACATAGGCTGGCAGTACCGTGGCGGAGAACGTCGACGGTGACGACGGCGGCAGGCCTCTCCGGCTCGAACGGTCGTGTCTGAGAGGTTGATGGTGACGTGGTGATGCACGGTGCAGAAAAAGAGGTCAAACGGAGGACAGTGACGATGGGGCGGTGACATGCTCTGGCACGCTCCGGGGCTGGTCCGTGCACGCACTGGCGTCACTGGACGTTGTGGGCACGTCCTGGCCAGGGCGTTGCACGCGTCTCCTTGGCCAACAACGATGTCCAGCGTGTTCAGGACAGTGAGTAGGGGCTCAAGGACATGATGGAAGTGAGAGGAGAGGACAGGGGTGATGAATGGCATGGTGGATGGCATGAGGTCACGGCATCACCATGCCACGGTCATGACTCTCCAGGGAACAGTGGTGCAGGGGCATGGCATTGTCCAGAGGGGTGTAGAGAGAGTGAGGGATGACCAGGGTATCCAAGTTAGGCCAGATTCCATTGTTTAAACTAGGTATGGGCTCTTATTTGGTACCTGCCTGCAAGGTGTTCGACACAATGGCCGCATGAAGAAAATTTTTGAATTTTGCAGAAATATTTTATGGAGATGATTCAAATAATGTTTGGCACACAATGGTAGTGTTGGTTTGCAAAATGGAGGTGGTTTGTGAAATTCCAAAATAGGCATGATCTTAAATCTGATTTGAGGTTGCCTCTTTGCTTGATCATGTTAAGCAATTGAGAATGAATTGGCTTTGTTGGTCTTTACCAAAGTTGTTCATCTTGATGAGGTCTTGGATGAGGTGCAAAGAGTTGGGAGTGTTTAGTTTAGAAATTTCTTAATACAGGGGCTCAAAGTGGGTACCCTGATGTGAATGTCAATTTTGACCATTATCACATGTGGGTAGGTTTTGCTATTTCTTTTGCTTTGCTTTGCATTTCTTGGACTCAAAAGTGATTCTTAAGTGTTTAGTAACATTTCCAAACCATCTAAACCAAGTAGAATGGCCTAGGTTAAATATTTGCAAAAATGGCCATAAGTCCATATGTGGTGTTATTTTCATTTTCTCTTTTTCTTCTTTGGTCCTTTTTGATTCCATTTGGTATGGTTTAGGGTTTTAGCACATTGTAAAATATTGCAAACACACATCATGGAAATCACACAAGAATCAAGCATGAACACTATGCATAGCACATTATCCCATTTAAGTTTTTGTTAGTTCCAAAATTTGGAATAATTGAAATTAATTTTCTTCTTTATTTTAAAATTTGGGATGTTACACGAGCATAGCCAGCTGGAATCTCATTGCCACGCCATAGTGCGGGCTCACCTTCAGGTCCTAAAGCAGGTAAAACATAGCCGACCGCCACCTTAAGAGATATGTTCCTGAACACCTCCTGGAGATCACAAGGTGTCTGCTCCTTGATTCCATACACGGGGTAGCCAGGACCGCCATCTATCATCCGTGTACATTCAGGCGGGGCCTCCGAGTCGGCCAAGCTGCTGCTTCGCCGCTGAGATATGCCGGCGGTATTATCTGGCTCGCGCCGTCCTTTAAGTTCGTCAATCTCCCGCTGCTACTGCCAAATCTCCCGCTGCTGCTGGTCAAGTCGGCGTTGGAACTCGGTCAACCGATCATTCTGCACCTCCAGATGGCGTTGTTTTGCTCTCGCTCGGATTCTATAAGTCTCCGCGTCATCCGGAAACCCAAGCGACCACGGATAACTAGGGCCGAAGCCTCTTGGTCGTCCTCCCTTTTCAGGATTACCGAGGACAAGCGTTAGCAAGTCTTTCTCTCTATCGGGAACAAACTTCAATTTTCCCGATTTAATATCTGCCGTCACTTCAAGCCATTTTTCCCTGGGTATCTTAACCTTGCTGTCACTTTGAACAAGGTCCCCTGTCCGCATGTCATACACACAGCCATGCGCAAGGAACCAATTTCGAGCCCTCAAGTCCCAGTTTTCTCGGATGGGTTCTGGAATGATCCCATTCCGCTGCATCTCAGCCTCTTGTGCTTCCCACTTAGGCATGGCTACTTGGTAGCCCCCTCGCCCCGTATGATGGTGATATACCTTTTCGCTTGCATTCTTCTTGTTTTTCTTTGACAATGCCACAGCATCCTCTGAGCTCTTGTACTTCACAAATGCATCCCAGTTATGCTCCTGCTTCGATAGATAGCCTTCGAATTTTGGAGGCTTGTTCTCCTCCTTATAATTTTCCCATAACCGGTTCTTCCACGCCCGGAAAAGTTCCCCCATCTTCTGAAGAGCCCACTTCTTCACTAGCTGCCTCTGCTTGTCCATCTCAGTCTGCGATTCCAATTCTGGCAAGGTGAAATGTGCCATGAGGTCGTCAAAAAGCTTGTCTTTGTACCTATCGCCAACCTCACTTTCGGGCACCTTCTTGCTCTTGTTCCATTCTCTAATAGTGATCGGGATGCGATCCCTAACCATAACTCCGCACTGATTTTTAAATACCGTTGCGGCTTGTGCGGGTTCCACCGGTTGGCCTTTAGGTGATATACATGTAATTGTCCAGTGGTCATTTTTTCCCAACTTCTTTGCCGGGCCTCGTTTGTTCAACTTATCTTGGGAGGCCTAAGAGAATAAAAATTAATTAATTTATATACATGTACATATAGAATTCCATTAATAGATCTAGTGATCATATACCTCGCCATCACCGGAGCCGTCGGCTTCTCCATCACCAGAGCCGTCGGCTTCTCCATCACCGGAGCCGTGGACTTCTCCATCACCGGAGCCGTGGTCTTCTCCATCAACGAAGAATTCGTCTTGTCCATCACCGGAGCCGTCGGCTTCTCGGTCGCCTTCTAGATCGGCTTCGCGGATTATGTCCTCGACTATGTCTTCCTGTTCGAAGTCTCGATGGAATAATGGATCCATTATTTCTGCAAAATATTAAATTGATAAGTACATGTTCTAACCCTAACCAAACACTAACCAAACCCTAACCCTAAGCAAACACTAACCAAAACTAAATCATCTCCGAGGGGTTTACATCGATGGCGCGGGGCCTAGTTCGCGCTGCGTGAGGTAGATGATCTCGGCAATGCGTGCTCACGTGAGGAAGAGGGTGTTCGCGAGAAGGAGAGGGCGTCAGCGTCGGGTGTTTGCGAGAGGGAGAGGGCGTCGGTGTCGGGTGTTTGCGAGAGGGAGAGAGCGTCGGCGTCGTGTGTTCGCGAGAGGGAGAGGGTGTCGGCGTCGGGTGTTTACGAAAGGGAGAGGGCGTCGGCGTCGGTTGTTTGCGAGAGGGAGAGGGTGTCGGCGTCGGGTGTTTGCGAGAGGGAGAGGGCGTTGGCGTCGGTTGTTTGCGAGAGGAAGAGGGTATCGGCGTCGGTTTTTTGCGAGAGGGAGAGGGTGTCGGCTACGGGTGTTCGCGAGAGGAAGAGGGTATCGGCGTCGGTTGTTTGCGAGAGGGAGAGGGTGTCGGCGACAGGTGTTTGCGAGAGGGAGAGGGCCGGTGTCGGCGTCGGGTATCTATCTTATCGGAATCGAAAATTCAATCGGAAACTAAATATCTTAAAACTAATTACTAAACTAAAACTTAAACTAATTACTAAAACTTAAACTAAAACTTGAACTAAAACTTAAACTACTAACTAAATATACTAAACCTTAGTCGGTGTCCAAAATACTCCGCATATATGAGAGATGAACATGCATAACTACCACGACGCGACATGATGCAAAATGCAAACAGATGAATGGATGGCATATTAATGTTCTTTGCATTTTTCTGATCAATTTTCATATGGAACACATGTTATTTCGAGTTACCATGCAAACGTTATTAACATAATAGTTTTTATCAATTTAAAAATAGAATTTAGGTTTTATTTAATTGAAAAAGGACCCGAAAATAAAAACAGACCAGGGGAGGGACCCGGGTTGATTTTATAAACATGCAGGGGGTTTTCGTGTAAACGGACAGGCCAAGGGCCACGGGCCGAGCTGGCTGACAGGTGGGACCTGGGCGCTGACGGGGCAGATGACGTGGCACGCCCAGAAGGTGTTTGACGCAGGGGCAAGCCGCGCGCGTTCCAGGAGACGCGGTCACCGCGGGCAGACGAGCGCGGCGCGGCCGATGCGGGGCTCCCCAGGAAGTGAGACTTGGCGCGTCGGGTGCGCCTCGTCGATATCGACCAGATGGGGGCGGCGATGTTGGCTGGGGGGCACCGGAGAGCTCGCCGGCGGCGGTGTGCTGTGGAGGAGGCGGCCGGCATCAACAAGAGAAGAAGATAGAGGGGGAGTTAGGGGACGGGACAAGGTCGAGGAGGAAGCCCTACTCACCGTGAAGCTCAAGGGGTAGACGGCGGGGACGGAGCTTGTCGGTGGTGGCCGGAATAGGAGAATTTTGGCCGCCGGTGCCGAAAGGGGAACGAGGTCATCGGTGGCGATTGAAGGGTTCCCAGGTCGATTCCTTGCGCGTGCATGCAGAGGAGATCAAGGCGGAGCTGGTGGTGTACTTGGACAGGGAGGGGGTGGCCGGAGATGAGCAACCGACGGCGAGGTGGTCGCGGTGGTGTCCGGTAGCCTGGAGGCGCTTCTGCTAGGGTTTGCTCCTGCGTCGCGGGTTGTGGCTCGCCCGCGACACGGCTTTATAGCCCCCTTGTTGCGGGTGGTGGCACCACCCGCGACAAAAGGAGGGGTCTTTTGTCGCGGGACGTGCCACCACCCGCGACAAAAGGGGTGGGGCTGATCCGTGGCCTGTGCATCCAACGGCTCCGGCCGTTTGAATCCAACGGCCTAGAGCCGTTGGATGAAAAGGCCACGGATCAGCCCCCTTTCTGATCCGTGGCCTGTGCATCCAATGGCTCCGGCCGTTTGAATCCAACGGCCTGGAGCCGTTGGATGAAAAGGCCACGTGTCGCTGCCGCTTCCACGTGCCTCGCCCCGCCACCGCCGGCGTGCGACGTGTAGCCCCTGCTTACACGTGCCATGCCCCGTGCCTCGTCGATGACGAGGACCGTAGCCGCCACCGCCAGGTGCAGCGCCGGATCGCCATCGCCGAGCACGATGAGGAGTTGATGCGCCAATGGAGGGCGCAGTTCCCCAGCGACGTCGACAACACCGACGCGTTCTTCGCTGACCTCAGGGCACAGCGCAGGTCCGACAGGCGCCACCATCGGGCCATCGCCGATTTCGAGCTCGACAAACCGAATACAACTTGGGCCGACAACGACCCTCGGTGGGACGACATTTGGACCGAGACAACCTCCGACGACGAGTAGACTAGACTAGTCGTTTATCTATTTTAATTGTATTTTCAATGTTTTTTAGACTATGTTCGATCTTCTATGTTCTACAAAAATGTGTAACCTTTTCTGTCGGTGGGACAAGGACGCATGTGTAACGCGGGACTAAAGATGTCGCTCAGGTTTTATAGGTGAAGGACATGAGTAGAAAACCGAGGAAAAATGAAAGATAAGAAAACGAGTACATCATGCGATGATCCAAAGGCCTAGGAGTACATCTTGGAATGTTGGAGTGATTTAGTCATACTCCTGCCTAGGCCTATAATATGCATACTTGTAGTCTTCGTAGTTGCCGTTGTACTGGTAGTCGTCGCCTTCTAAATTGCCGCCGTCATCGTCGCTGCTGTCGCTGTCGTCGTCGTTGTCGTCGGGCGGCGCTCGTGGCTCGAACCTCGACTGGTACTGAGGGTAGCGCAGGCGGGGGATATCGCCGGCCGTGATGTAGTCCATGACGCTCTGTAGAGTCCGACCGCCCCACCATAGCCGACGGCCGGCCTCGTGGAAGTTCCCAGGTGGAAGACCGTCCTCCTCATACCTGGCGAGAGCCCTCTCACGCCGATTGATGAAGAAGGCATCCCAAGTCTGCTGGTTGTCGGGATGCCAGCGGGGATTCATCCGCTGCTCCAGCGTGAGGTCGAGGTAGTAGTGGTTCGCGATGGCCGCCCGACGCGCAGTACCCTGAGGGACGGGAGGGATCGGCACGCCTCCGGCGCTTAGACTCCAGCCGTCGGGGACGCGGTAGCCCGGTGGGCAAGGGTAGTTCGAGGCGCAAAGCTCTTCCACCTGCTGGTAGGTTAGAGTGGGTACGATGGAAGCCATGAGAGAGTGATGAGAGATTGTAGAGATGTGATAATGCTGGCCAAACCGGGCTACTAATATATAGTGAGAAATGGCGGGAAAAAATATGGGCGGGAAGACAGGAGGCGGGAAGACAGAGGCGGGTAGAAATGGCGGGAGGAAGAGGAATCCAGAGCTGGTCATCTAACCTTTAGTCCCGGCTGGTGGGTGCAACCGGGACTAAAGGTGGTTTTTGTGTCATCTAACAAAACTGTCGGTGGGATAAGGACGTGGGTAAGCTTTAGTCCCGGCTGGTGGGTGCAACCGGGACTGTCGGCAGGATAAGGACGTGTGGGTGGACGCACTGCTCAATGAGATAAAGCATGTAGCGCACGACGCCTGTCGGAGGAACAAGACAAAGCTGAAGCGGCGCCGTGCCTACAAAAGGAGCATCGATACGCCTTGGCAAGCAGACCAACAAGCCAACCTAGCAGGTAGGGAGAGTTTCATCCCCATGGATGGAGGAAAGGGTTGGGAAATTTCCCGTGGCGCTGCTTCTCGAAGATGTCGTTGGTGCACACGCCCTACGGCATCTTCGGAAGTTGCGCCTCGATAAATGCAAGCCCGTGAAAGACTCCATCTCCTCTAACAGTGTTGGGGAAAGGGTTGGGAAATCTACCGTGGCGCAGCTTCTCGAAGATGTCGTTGGTGCACATGCCCTACGGCATCTTCGGAAGCTGCGCCTCGAGAAAATTTTCCTGCAAGCCCGTGAAAGACTCCATCTCTCGGTATTGGGGAAAGGGTTGGGAAATATCCTGTGGCGCAGCTTCTCGAAGATGTCGTTGGTGCACACGCCCTACGGCATCTTCGGAAGTTGCGCCTCGAGAAAATTTTCCTGCAAGCACGTCAAAGACTCCATCTCCTCTAACATTGTTGGGGAAAGGGTTGGGAAATCTCCCGTGGCGCACCTTCTCGAAGATGTCGTTGGTGCACACTCCCTACGGCATCTTCGGAAGTTGCGCCTCGAGAAAATTTTCCTGCAAGCCCGTCAAAGACTCCATCTCCTCTAATATCTTACATACAGTTACATGATTACACAAAAACCAGTAGCTCAGGGCACAAGAGGAGGGTTCTCATTATTACATAAATGTAGAGATTGTCTTGGGAACTATTAAGAATACATTATTACATAAATGTAGAGATTGTCTTGGGTTTTCTTCTGCGCCGTAGCCATGGAGAATCTTCATTATTTAGCAAGATGCTTGGATCAATTTTCACCGTGAAGGGCGGAATTTCTTTAAACTTATTATAATCTTCTGACATGTCTGTCTTGTCATCCACTCCCACGATGTTTCTTTCCCCGAAAGAACTATGTGGCGCTTTGGCTCCTCGGTTGATGTATTCTTTTGTTGATTTCTTTTTCTCGGTTTGCTAGACATGTCCTTCACGTAGAAAACTTGAGCCACCTCGTTGGCTAGGATGAATGGCTCGTCCATGTACGCAAGATTGTTGAGATCCACTGTTGTCATACCGTACTTATCGTCTACCTGTACAGCGCTGAGCTTCACCCATTTGCACCGAAACAAAGGGACCTTAAAAGTAGGTCCATAGTCTAGTTCCCATATCTCCTCTATGTACCCATAATATGTGGTGGTCTGCCCATTCTCGTCTTTTGCATCGAAGCGGACACCACTGTTTTGGTTGGTGCTCTTTTTATCTTGGGCGATCGTGTAAAATGTATTCCCATTTATCTCGTACCCTTGGAATGTACATATGTTTGAAGATGGTAACCTGGCCAACAAGTACAGCTCTATGACAGTGGTGTCACTCATGAGATGTCTTTGCAACCAATTGCCGAAGGTATTCATGTGTTGACGTGTAATCAAGGACTCGGGCTGGCCGGGTTTATTTCTCGTACAACATTCTTGTGTATCTCGATGTACGGAGCCACCAAGCAAGAATTGTAGAACTGTGTAGTGTGCTTGATTGAAAGAAAGCTTGTCCCTGCACACCGTTGCTTTCCTTCCTAGTGTGCCTTTTCAGTCAGCCCCCTCATACCGAGATTCAGGAACACCAATCGGCTTAAGGTCGGGAAGAAAGTCAACAAAACTCAATGACCTCCTCTGTTCCGTAGCCCTTTGAGATACTTCCTTCTGGCCTAGCGCGGTTATGAACATATTTCTTTAAGACTCCCATGAACCTCTCGAAGGGGAACATATTATGTAGAAATACAGGTCCGAGAATTCTAATCTCTTCAACTAGGTGAACGAGGAGGTGCGTCATAATATTGAAAAAAGGATGGTGGGAACAACAACTCGAAGCTGACAAGACATTCGACCACATCAACCTGTAGCCCGACAAAGTTTGGATCCATTACCTTCTCGAGAAATTGTGTTGAGGAATGCACATATCTTCACAATGGCTAGTCGAACATTTTCTGGTAGAAGTCCCATCAATGCAACCGGAAGCAATTGTGTCATAAGCACGTGGCAGTCATGAGACTTTAGGTTCTGGAATTTTTCTCCTTCATATTTACTATTCCCTTTATATTTGACGAGAAACCAGACGAAACCTTGATACTGAATAGGGCTTCAAAAAAGATTTCCTTCTCTTGTTTGGTAAGAGCGTAGCTGGCAGGCCTTTGAAACTGCCCTGGATGATTGCCGTCTCGTCCTTTATGATGTTGCTGGTCCCCTCGTGCTTCTGTTGTATCTTTTGTCTTGACCATGTCAAATACATCAGCACCACTACGGGAGACAGGCTTTGGACGGGTTTCTGCCTCGCCATTGAAATGCTTTCCTTTTTTCCTTAAGGCATGCCTGCGCGGAATAAAACGGCGATTGTACGGGTACACATTTTTCCTAATTTTTCCCAAATATTTACTTTCAGTCTCATCTAAATAGTGTGTGCATGCATTGTATCCCTTGTTCGTCTGTCCTGAAATGTTACTAAGAGCAGGCCAATCATTGATGGTTACGAATAGCAATGCTCGTAGGTCAAATTCTTGCTCGGTGTGCTCATCCCACACACGTACACCTGGTTCGGCCCACAACTCCAAAAGTTCATCAACTAATGGCCTTAGGTACACATCAATATCGTTGCCGGGTTGCTTTGGTCCTTGGATAAGCACTGGCGTCATAATGAACTTCCGCTTCATGCACAACCAAGGAGGAAGGTTGTAGATACATAGTCACGGGCCAGGTGCTGTGACTGCAGCTCTGCTCCCCAAAAGGATTCATGCCTAGGTGCTGTCAAATGTACTTAGACCAAACTATAAGTTCCTCGCCTCACCTGCAAAATCCGGGAACTCTCTCTCGATGTTTCTCCACTGCCGACCATCAGCGGGGTGCCTCAACATCGCGTCTTTCTTGCGTTCTTCTTTGTGCCATCGCAACAACTTGGCATGCTCTTTGTTTCTGAACAAATGTTTCAACCATGGTATTATGGGAGCATACCACATCACCTTCACAGGAACCCTCTTCCTGGGTGGCTCGCCCTCAACATCACCAGGGTCATCTCTTCTGATCTTATACCGCAATGCACCGCATATCGGGCAATTCGTTCTTTCTTGGAAGCAGCTTCTTTAATATTATCAACAATTTTTCAAATCCCGAATCAGTCACACCGGCCTCTGCCTTCCATTTCAGCAATTCCAATATGCTACCTAGCTTTCGTTGCCCATCTTCACAACCTGGGTACAACAATTTTTGGTGGTCCTCTAACAGCTTGTTGAACTGCAACCTCTCCTTATCTGTGCCACAGTCTCTCCTTGCATCAGAAATGGCCCGACGAAGATCATCATCACCAGGCTCATCTGGTGCCCGTTCTTCACCTCCTTCTTCTTCATTGTCTTCCATTGCGGTATCATCGTATTCAGAGAACATAGATCGGTACTGGTCATCGTTATCTTCTTCTTCATCGCCGTCTTCCATCATAACCCATTCTTCTCCGTGCTTGGTCCAAACATTATAGCTGGACATGAATCCGTGCCGAAGCAGGTGGCTCTGAATGTCTCTTGAGCAAGAGTAATCCTTCTCATTCTTACATTTCAGACATGGACAACAAATAAAAACTTGCTTCGACTTGTTTGCCTCGGCCACAAGCAGGAAAGATTTCACGCCTTCTCTAAAAGTGGGATCGCATCGGTTACCGTACATCCATGGATGACTCATCTGCATCATAAGTACAATTATGTATCAGATGCAATCACCATGCTAAAATTAGTATTGTGCGGACTATGTATACGAGAAATAGTTGCTAACCTTTTAGGATCAAAAAGAGGAGAAATCTTATCAAATAAAATCAAGTGGCATCCTCACAAACATTTCATCAAACACCTCTTGTGCACATGAAGAAAAAAAGAGCTAGCATAAACCTCCACCTTTCACCACCAAGGAAAAAAATGTAGGGAGGTTGGGGGGGGGGGGCTGGCTATGTATATATAGGCCAGGACCCTTTTGTCGCCGGCCGTGCTACGACCCACGACAAAAGGGGTGCCAGCAGGCCGCAGAAAGCCTCAGACCCCTTTTGTCGCGGGTCGTAGCACGGCCCGCGACAAAAGGGTCCTAACGGACCGGGACAAAAGGCCCCGTGCCCTCCAGCTGGTTTCGGGGCGACGTGGCCAGGCCATTTGTCCCGGCTCCAGACTGGGCTGGGACAAAAGGCCTGGACGAAAACCCTGTTTTCTACTAGTGACTGCGGCTTTTATCAATAGACTCTATAATACCATGGGGCAAAAAAAAAGAGCACATAAAATAAGTAGGGAGGTTATTAAGCACCACATTGCAGAGAACCATACGCCCGCCTGAGGAGACGAGGAGGGCACGCCAAACAGATCACACGTGATTGCCTCTACAAAATAGACACGTACCGACAAAGGTAACAAAATTCTAACCTTGTCAAAATGACTCCATCAGGTTTATTCTCCAAGATCCACTAATCAGACATGTACGAATAGAAATTAAGAATGAAGCTCGGCTATGTTGGGAAGTTAGGGTGTACTTTGGATGGTTGAGGTTCCATTTGAATCAATTCTTTTCGCAACGACGCAAAAATACAACCGCTTTCTTAGTGACCTACGTTACTAACGAGTAATCAGAAACAGCAGTTTCCGTTGTAAACTATACAAAACACACTTTACTGCATCGAGGATGGAGACCAGGCCGTGTTGGTCTTAGTTATTTACTACGTTCTTTGGCAAGCTTTCTTATGAAATATCCTTTGGCCTTGCCTTTGATGCATGAGCTAGATCTGGTCGAGTATTATTTGAGAGAAACGCATAACATGGGCCGGTGTCATCCCTCAGGCGAACGCATTCAAGCGAGTAGGCCCCAGCCATCGATAGCCTTAATGGTGACATAGGACGTTGGGCCCGGCCTGGTAACGGATGTGTCGTGCGCTGCTACACGAGGGCGACCACTTCTTTTCATGGCACATCGGACTGAGATTTTCCCATTCGCAGTCTTATGCGTTCACATTCCTAGGGCGGCATTGTTGATCAGCTCTACCGGGTTGTATAAAAAGCGACCATAGCTCTTACATCTTCGTTATACCTAAGGTTTCCACATACAAAGCCACTAGTAATAAGAACTCATCAATGGTAAGGCGTAACAAGCCTAGGATCCCCGATCTGTCTGTCTCTCTCCCGGTGCACTAGCGCACAACATTTCCTGAGGTCCCCTATTTCTAAATGCAGGGATCATTGGCGCAGATAGGTCCTTGCGGTGGTAGTGGTGGCGTCGGTAGGGACATGGACATGAGCGGCGTCTACCGTGTAGTCATGGTCGACGTCAAGCACGATGCGACCATCGATTCCATGAGAGTCCTGTACGAGCGTGACGGCCTTCAACATTGGACCGACTGGTGGGGAGATAGAGATGGAATCTGCTCCAAGGTAAGTGTCAATTGTTAATTATTATGTGTAATCTAAAAAAGAGGCTGCAGGCTCGGCTTCTGTATCGGTCAATGCACACAACCGGTTGTTACTTGATTCATCGCATGATTCACGCATGCACAATCATCGATTTATCGTCACGTACGATCAAATACATTTGTTCACAAACATTAAATGCATTTGTAGATGCCCGTAGCATGAAATATCATACAGTGATCAATCGATGGATGAAGCATGATTATTTTTTGCATGTGCAGGTCCCTCTGGACAGGAACGAGTACTTGACCAACGTCAAAGGCTACGTCGGCATGTTCAACGGTTACACTTGCGTGAGATCGCTGACGTTCGTCAGCAACCTGCGCAGCTACGGGCCGTTTGGGAAAGAGGAAGGTATGCCGTTCCAGCTCCCCGCAGTCAGCGGCAAAATCCTCGGCTTCCACGCGCGTTCTGGGGGCCACCTCGACGCGCTTGGCACCTATGTCAAGACGGACTGAATCACATACCACCAAGCCCTGATCGTTCCATACGGGCGGCTGTTTTACTTGTGCATTTGTTTTATGCTGTCGAAATGTACATGTGAACTTTGCGTTGGCTTGTTGTTGGATCGTGAATGGAAAACACCCTTTGGTGTGGTGTATGTGAGTTTGTTTGTTGCCCTTTAAGATCTGAGCTGCGCCTCGGGTTTCATGGTCTAGTTTCACGCGTTTGTTGTGGAGGCAGTTGTCGTTTCACTTTGGTTTAATAAAAGTCTCCTTGTGTTTCTTGTGTGTCATGCTTATAATAATTTGAACTCTCAGCTAAAACCATTTGGATCGTACTCTTGCCTTCTTTCCAGGTGTATTTTGGATCGTACTCAAGATAGAGACGGCAAGCAAGTAGTAGTGAAATTAATGCGGAATGAACCAACGAATCGACAATCTTGTGATAGGCTGGTCATCCTGCATAAGATACTTGTGTATGATGATAGTGCCTCCCTAATTGCAGTCACAACGCTCCAGACTGTAATGTATCTGATTATGCCACATAGGATTTATTCTGACATGGAGCGCTAATTAAAAAGGAGAGAGAGCAAAACCGTATCTTAAACACGATACGACTCTTATCGGCAAACCCGTGGTAGAACAATTAATGCCATCGCTGCCGAGCCCATCTCACCCGCGCGGGCACCTCTCTGCCGGGCTCCCTCCCATCGATTCGCCGAGCCCCACCGCCGAGCTTAGCCTCTAGTCACCGAGCTCCACCTCTGGTAGATGTGGACCGCCAAGCTCCCTCCCTATGCTGTCTTCAAGCCGACGCGATGCCGAGCCCTAGCGTTGATTGCCCTCGCTGCCGCCGTTCTCCGACGTCGGTGGTTATCCTTGCCATCGCCGAGCTCCACCTCTAATCGTTGTACCGTTCGATTGCCAAGCTACGCCTGTGATCGCCGTACCAGTGGCCTCCCGATGCCTCGTGTCTTCATCCCCAATGTTGAAATCGCTACGGCGAGAGCTTCATCCTCCTCCATCCCTGACCTTTTCCTATCGAGTATCATGTGATGTGATCTTTCAAGTATCGCTGAACAAAGGATTTAGATTATGTTAGATATACGTGCTCTTAATGCTTATTTAATTATTCAGCTCTGCCACTGCTTTTAGTACCCACTTGAATTACCTACTACTACCTCCGTTCCATAATATAAGCCCTTTTAGCAAGCTATTTTAGTTTGCTAAAATGTCTTATATTATGGAACAAAGTGATACTAGATAAGGGCATTTAAATTTGTTGACATCTAGTGAAATAAGAATCTACAAGCTCCTCAAATGGGGACTTCCCTATTTGTTTAATTGTAAAACAGGTTCAGGTTTGCACAAGCACAAGCATATCTCTGAAACGAAGGGGTTTGCTTAAGTGTTGTTACAGAAATAAGATACAAAATACTCACATTAGTGTTCTTTTTTCTCTTGGACAGTTTTGGCTTTCCTTAAATATTGGTTGATGATAGCATGGGATCGCTGATACGTCATATGTAAGCATACTATTCAACCACCAGCAATTGAATCTCTGCTGGTTTATTGCCAGTAGTCACTGCGTAAATGAAAGTTCTCTACTTCTTTATAAAGACTTCGATTTGTAAGTAGAATTAAGAACTGAATGTCTACTACTCCCTTCAACTTGAATATGTCACTGTCTCTATTTGTGCCAGTTGAGATGTACAGCAAGCCAACTAAGAAGTTGCCATTTTGGTACATAAGTAAGCTTATTAATTCTTTCAGAATCTTTAACTGAATAAGTGTATTTTCTCTTCTGCAGTTTACATATTGGTTATCATTTTGCGTTTTGAACTTGGTCCTTGCTGATGCGAACCCTCGGTGATGAAATGATTGCTTGGACTGGGAAGGCTGTGACAAGGAGGCGTCTGTGGCGGGAGGAGGGGCGCGAGCTTGGGTGCGGCTAGACTGCTGCGATGAGTACGCAGGAGGCCGGACCTTCTAGATTGATAAGTGTGGCCAGCGACAAGAGGACGCAACTGGCCGTGCCCCTCTCCGCCGTCCTGTTGCTCGCCTCCTTCCCATTCCTTTGTGTCTGCACTTTGGGCTAGCACTAGATGCACGTGATATGTAGACCTTTTGGATACGTAAGGCACCAAGTACTTGTTACATTTCTATTGATGCAAGACTGGATGCATGTAACATATTTTTATTACTTGGTACAATATCTTATTATTATGAACTATATCGATTAGTAACAAGCTAACCGGTCTATTTTGCTTATGTATTTGTAATTGGTCTATCTGATAGAGGCCTGCTGAAAAACACCTCCATGGTAAACATGATGGCGTCAGTTGAGCGTGCAAATTGTCGGGACAGGTTCCTATTTCACATGATTTAGTGTGTCAAACAAAGGCCCAAGGAACGGAAAGAATGCTGTTGCCATTTGGTTAAAATTGGGACATGTTTTGTACGCAGCGGACCGGCGAGGGGGCGCCCCAGCCTCTAGTTGAATGCAAATGCGTGTAGGACGGCGAAACTGGTTCACGTGAGCAAGGACTCGATTCTGACCATGGTCTCTGCCATGTTTTCTTGTGTGGGATTTTGATGTGCGAGTAGCTAGAAAAAATGATATAGTACAAAGAACTTTACCATCTCACGGCCCGATCTGTATATCTACAATCGAAAAACTTCTCAGATGTGATTGGATATATCATCGAGACGACGAAGTCATATGCTCTAATTATTTTACCTACATAGGTGGAGTTATTTACGAGAATATGCATAGAACTTTATGACGAGTGGGACCAGTGTGACATCTATGATGTGGCAAAAAAAAGCATGGAATATTTTTTAGTTGGCCGAAAATCTCGAATTCGTAAAAACTGGAGCTCCCCTCCCTAAAATCAGAGCCGGACGTGCAGCGCTGGCACAAGCAGGTGCAGGCGTGGGGACATGCGCTGGTACGAGCAGGTTCAGGCGTTGGGGCTTCAGAGGTACAGCTTCAGTCCTATCAAAGTAGTACTACTGAGTGTAGCATCAGAGGGGAATCAAAGACCAATACGCCTAGCTAGAAGTAGCGATACATGCCAGTTCTGAACAAATACGGCTAGCGGTGGGCCAGCTGGTCAACAAGATGCTCGAATCTCCGTGACAAGCCGATGGTGCCGATAAGGCCTGGGCGCCCTAAGGGCCGGAGAAAAGTGTGGACGCTGGTTTCTCCTCTTTTCCACACTTTTAAATGCCCAAGAAGAACCCGATGCAAGATCCCTCCCTGGATCAGATGGAGGAGTGGCAATGAGGTACTGCATCGACGTAGCCCAAGCCGCCGTCGTGCCGTCATCCTCGCCGGCCTCCTCCCCATCGGCGGCTTCAAGGAGCGACCAAAATCGCCCCCCGATCGCCTCTAACGGGACTTTGGAAATTTCGGAGCATTTTTACAGTTCATTAGTTGTCACCGCAATAATGCTGAGTCTACGGACATATTCTTACGGGAAGTGGCTTACGGACGGACGTGTCTTGTAGGTGTTTGCCCTGTGCAGAATTCTTGGAACAACCTGCACCAATTGTTTGATGCCATGACCACGTCCGTAAGCTCATTCCGTAAATCCCTTATGTAAGTGTAGAGCCTCGACCTAGGCCTCAGCGGAGCTACATCGGCCGTGACGGCGGCTCAGCACCGGGTACAAGCTGAACCTCTCCGACAATGGTGGCGCAAGGGCAGGAGAAGCCGCGGACCAGGTGCGGCATGGCGGGGGACCGGAAGCAGCGCTGGTGAGCAAGGAACGGCGCATGGCGGTTCCAAATGAGTGAGGAAGAGAAGGATCAGCGTGGATGGGACTGTGAGGGTGACGGCTGTGCTTCGGGGAAGAGGAGGCACGACTTAACAAATAAAATGATACGGGCACGACCTAGGGTTGCCCACGAATTTGCCCTGATTTTTTTCGGCCAACAATCTCTCCAAACCTCTGATAGAAGCTCCCTAATTACGCGGGCACTGCGCGTATCTTGAAACTAGGGTAACGACGAACCACCGAGTAATCCCTCGACATAGGAGAATCCTCATGCGAAGGTAGTCGTAACCAAGATGCAACCCGTACGTCGACGAAGACGAACCTCACGCCAAGTGTTATCATATCATCGATGATGCGAGAATCTTGCCGCCAAAGTGTACACACACAAAGTTATACATAGTTTATTCAGAAACTCAAAATATTCAATCTCTAAAGTCTCTGAATACATGAGGCGTAGACACTAGCTTTTATGCCGACTACAAAACCAAACTAGTATCCTTGATGGACACGACCGGCCGGGAAACTATACATCATACGTGATTACCATTACAAAATAGGCACGTACCGACAGAGGTAACAAAATCCCAACCATGTCAAAATGACTCCATAACGTTTATTCTCCAAGATCCACTAATCAGACATGTATTGGAATCGTACCAATAAAAATTAAAAATGAGGCTCGGCGGTGTTGGGAAGTTACGGTGTACTTTGGTTGGTTCAGGTTCCATTTGAATCAATTCTTCTCGCAACGATGCAAAAATACAACCGTTTTCTTAGTGACCTAGTAATCAAAAACAATAGTTTCCGTTGTAAACTATACAAAACAGGACCGTGAGTTTCCGTTGTAAACTATACAAAACAGGCTTTACTGCTTCTCTCAAAAAAAAAAAAACAGGCTTTACTGCATCGAGGATGGAGACCAGCCTGTGTGGGTCTTAGTTATTTACTACGTTCTTCTGTAAGCTTTCTTATGAGATATCCTTTGGCCTTGCCCTTGATGCATGAGCTAGATCTAGTCAAGTATTATTCGAGAGAAAACACATCACATGGGCCGGTGTCACCCCTCATGCAAACGTATTCAAGGGAGTAGGCCCCAGCCATCGATGGCCTTAATGGTGACAGCGGACGTTGGGCCCAGCCCAGTCACCGATGTGTCGTGCGCCGATACACGAGGGCGACCACTTCTTTTCATGGCACATCAGACTGACATTTTCCCATTTGCAGTCTTGTGCGTTCACATTCCTAGGGTGGCCTTCTCTTGAGCGTCCACTCCATCTCGTGATGACAACAAAAATATGTTGTACAATAGATTAGTTTTTAATATCGTCTCTGTCGAATTCTAAAATTATGTGGTTATTAAAATTAAATTAGGAAGCATGTGACTTGTCGCATTATCTCCTCACTCATGTTTCTCGCTGCTAGACACATCTACATCTTCTCCTTGCCTCTGTTTCTCGCCGCCACCAATAACTGGTACCGCCTGGCCATACCTTGTCAACCACTACCAACGAGAACCGCAACCTTATTATGCTGCCCTCGTGCCCCACGATGTCATATGCATCGACCTTGCTATGGTAAAGACCACCATCGAAGACCTCCCCGGCTTTGTGCTCGCCCTGTGTGACCAGCAAGACTAGATATGATAGCACTAAATATCAAAATAGACCTTTCATAATAGGAAAACTGATGGTATGGTACACAGCAGACACAATATAGAATAGGGATGCTGCTATTGTAAGGTAGTATGAAACAGCTCCAAGGAATGGTACTTTCATAAAAGATTCCACGGTAGGTCTAAAGCATCTGAAAGATTCCGTTACTACTTCCTCCGATCAGATTAACCGGGGTACTAGAAAAATTGCTGGGACCAAGGTGCTCTCTAATTGGCAGTGAAAAAAACGAGAGGTGGAGCTGTTTTGTCTCGCGGAACGATGAGAAAATAAATACTGGAGGCCAAGGATCGTGCACATGCCTACTTTCTAGTGGTTTTGCATGCAGTTCTTGTCCCAAAAGAGTTGGAAAAAGCACCGAATATTAGTTGCATGCAGAGCTTAACCCCGTTCACACTTGCATGCCCACGTTTTACACCAGCTTGATGCGCAAAGAAGGGGAAAGGAAGGGGCTGCGGGAGGAGGGAGTTATGCGCTAATTAAACAGCAGTTATGCTAAGACGCCTAAATCAGCGAAGAGAAAAGAAACTGCATGTTTTGCAAATGGCGCCGGTTAATCTGATCCGGAGGGAGTATTATAGACTAACAGCTAATACAATTACTGTCACACAAAGCAGACCATGTATCTAACTACAGAAAAGGCAAGATAACCCCTCCACACACTAGTACAAACCAACACTAAGGACATCCTCCTCGGCAATGGCAGCCAGAAGGCCCAGGGTTAAAAATATTTGCATGTGGCCGATGAGGCCTTCCTGGAATGGGTCGCGACTGGGCTACTTACATTGGCAACAGACAATTGCAAATGTATGTCACGAATGTGGTGGGTTGTGGGCCCACATATATCGGCAACAGACAAATATAGTCACCTGTTGCCGATGTGACCGTCTATGGTAACGGACATTTATGTTTTGTTCGTTGCCAAATTTGACAGCAAAATAGCCCACCACTCTGGCCTATAAAACCCCACCTCTCCCATCGCTCTCAATCACTCCCAACCCTAGCCGCCTTACTCATTTTCCTCTCACTCTCTTCCCTCACACTCCCGATCTCTCCAATGATGTCCCCGTTTGGCGCCGATGAGGCTCCTTCGTCTTTCACCTTGCCCTAAAGGACATTAAAAAATGCAAAATTAAACATGGTCAATAATCTAAACAGAATACACAAGTAAACAAGAGCACATAAGTAAAATGCATAAGTAAACATAAAACATAATTTAGAAATGCATAATATAACATATCAAAATAATCTAGAACATAACATTAGTAGAGAAACCCTTATAGGCGTTTCATGTTAGTGCCGGTGCCTAAAAGTGCCACGCAACTAGTAAATACTAGTAGTGTGGCGAAGTTGCTACGCTACTAATAATTGATTAGTAGTAGCATGCTGGCCAGAAATCCACGCTGCTGGTATTTTGAAATCCAGAAATCCCCTGATCGGCCTCTTTCAGCCACACACACGTACGAGACCAAACCAACCCTCTTTTTCCCCCTCAATATCGCTAATCTTATCCCTTCCCCCACGTCCCCCTCCACGCGAGCGCCGGCCACCGCTCTTCCCTCCTCTCCCTCACAGTACCACTTCTCCAGGTCCAAGGACGACAAGGGGGAGGAAGGCACCGTGGTGCCCATCTGCCCCCCCCCCCCCTGAGGCTCGCCCTCCACCACGCGCACTCGCTCCAGCCTGCTCCGTCCGTGACCGGTCGCCGACGGGACAAGCGCGTGCGCCCCTGCTCAAGCCCCGGTCGGCCTCCACCATGCACACTCCTCCCCTCCGCCACCGAAAGCCCAGCCTGCTGCTGGCCCCCTTCCGCAACTCGTCGTCGGCCTCCTCTTCCCGGCGCGGCTCCGGTAACCACTTTTTCTCGTCCTCCCCGGCCCCTCTCCTGCGTCACAAAGATCTAGAATTTTTTTTGGGCAAGCCTCGTTGATGCCAAGTCCGAGAGGCATCCGGGCGTCACATCGAGGACCATGCGCGCAACCAAGCTGCACAAATCAGGGCAGCGGCGGTGAGCTTGAGCGGCCGCGGAATTAGGCGGCGTGAGGGACCGGAGCACATGTCGAGGACCACGCGTGCAACCACGGTCTCGCCACCCACCATTGGCCTATTTTTTTTTGTTTTCTGAAATTCCTAGTGGTATCGTGTTACGCCAAAGGCACGCGACTACTTGCCTGGTGGTGTAGGTTTGTAGTGCGATTCTACAAATAGTTTAGTTACTGGTAGCGTGTAGGGGTCCCACGCCACCGGTACTTTATACTAGTGGTGTAATAGTGGTGGCGTCGGACCCCATGCTACTAGTAGTACATTTTCACATGCCACCAATAGCAATTTTCCTACTAGTAATCTAAACAAAGCACATAATTTAGAAAGATTTAACTAGATATAACTAGCAATGGCAAATTTAACTAGATATAAATAGTAACTAGATCTTAACTAATAACTGCAAATTCCACTACACATAACCACTAACTAGATCTTAACCCTAGATTTAACACCCTATACAAATTTAACCCTAGATTTAAGTATATATAACTAAGCAAACATGAACAGAAGCTAAGTAAAGATGAATAGAGCACATAATATTTAAATAGTAACTGCGAGATTTAAACCTAGATTTAGTATGAACAAAAGCGAACAACAACAAATAATTTTATTCCAAGCAAGTTGTGGTAGGCTAAACAGAACTAAAAAGAAGCTAGATAAGTGTTCACCCTAGGTTTATACTACAAGGTTTAATCCTAGATTAACCAAAGTAACCCTAGATAAATAAACCATTGATATGGAAAATACTTGCTTGAAGATCAGAAGTGTCGGGGTCGCTTAGAGCCAGAGTTGTCGGAGTTCGCCTCGGCATCGACCAAGCAGAGGGCGATTGCAGATCTCATCTCCATATCCTCTGGCGTTCGAGAGAGGGCGTCGGCTCAGGCGTAGGCCAAGGAGAGGACGATGGCCACCTTCTCCTCCACCTCCTGCACCTCTTGTGTGATGACCCAGCTTTGGCAAAGACCAGGGAGAGGGCGACAACCGCCGCTGTCATTGCCTCCTCCTCCTCCTCCTCGTCTCTGGGCACTGAAGCCCGCGGGCTGGTTGGCAGGGGAGGAGGCGACATGTTTTGTCGGCAGGATAACACGGGTGGGAAAGGAAGCCACTGGCAAGAAGTAGCGGTGAGCCATCTAGTGTGGGGAGTGGCAACTAGGGTTATGTGAGGGGGAGTGGGAGTGATGACGTCTAGGGTTAAGTGAGAGCGAGGGAGTGTCCATGTATATCCTTTATTTATTTACGTATCTGCTAGAGTATTATTGTTTTTGCAATTGAAACTGTTGTACCAATGTTGTTCTTGTCCTAGGACCTACTGATAGTTGGATGCTCCATTTTCTACAGGTTAATGTTCTATGGATTAAATAGGAGCAGCATTGCAGCAATTAACTCTTTGTTTAAATATTTGGGAGCTGCAGCATACCATCATGTTTTAGGACTTTACCAAGGCATCGCATGGAATTAAATAAGTTTTGAGCAATATGGAAGGTCTGTTGTTAGTTATCTAGATAACAAGACAAATGATTATTAAGAGTAATTTGAAGTTTATTTTTTATTTTTGGAAAACACATATAATGACACATGAGTTAAGTTCACTGCACTAACTGCATGGACAATCTGATTTTTTTTAGAGCGTGTGTTATTTACTCACTGCGTCCCATGAAACATGTCTTAACTTTGTCTAAATTTGGATGTAACATATTTCATGCGACGGAGGGAGTACTACATTCTTGCTGAGCGTCCTTGGAGCACGGGCTGGAATGAAAAATCAGGTGCTGGCGCGGTCCCTTTCTTCGAGAGAAAACCCATCACATGGGCCATGCGAACGCATTCAAGGGAGTAGGCCCAGCCATCGATGGCTTTTTTGTTGTTGACTTGACCATCGATGGCCTTATGGTAACAGGGGACGTGTCGTGCGCTGATCTTCTTTTCACGCGCGTGTCGACTCAGATATTTCCCATTCGTAGTCTTACGCGTTCACATTTACTCCCCACCGCTTGTGATATTAACTGGAAGAGCCTGACCAGCCAAAATTACATAGTAGCAGAGAGTTACAGGGACAGGAAAGAGGTGTTTATTCAGTACATTGCAAAAGGAAAGAATGAATCCGCCCGAGCGTCGACCTGTCTGGCGCAGCGAAGCGACCGGACGAGACGCACAAATCCTCGCAAGGACGCCACAGAAATTCATCCGTCGACGATGCACCGGCATTGTTGTTCTGGGCCATCCAAATATTTCAGAGAAGGGCGGCAGTTGCCGCATGCCATATGTGAGTCGGGGCAGGCGTAGGTGACGGCAGCTTCCAAACCGAAAGGACACCACCGCGAGTGTCGACGCCAATGCGGTGCTAGACCGAAGCTGCACCACCGCAAAGGAAGAAGAGGTGCCACCTAGTTTCATCTGCGCCGTAGGACTTACATGTGGCAGTAGGGACTCACACGTCGAGAGAGTCCTATCCAGGAAGGTCGGAGTCAAGGTAGGAGCACCCAAGTCGTGAGGAGAGTGTCGTCGGTACCATCGCTTCCAAGAAGGTCCTCCCGCTGGTGTAGTCTGGATGAAGTGGAGCAGTAGGCACACATTCTACTGCCGAAGATCCCTGATCCTAAAGCCACCATCCTATTTAGACAACAACACTTTATCCCAAACAATTAAAAACGACAACCCGAGCAAGAATCCTACCCGGTCCAAAAGAAAGCACTCACTAGTGGAAAACTGGCATAATGTCACGGGCCGTAAGACCCTTTTGTCGCGGGCGGCCAGCCGCGACAACGGGGGCGCGACAAAAGGCCCAACCTTTTGTCGCGGGTCGCTTACCACCCGCGACATAAGGTCCACCACGTGGCAGCCGCGGGGCGCGCAGGGGACACCCTCTTTTGTCACGGGTGGTAATACAGCCCGCGACAAAAGGCCCTCTACGTGGCGCGCGCAGGACGCTCCTCCTTTAGGGTTTGAGGGGTGCAGCCACCCCCCTCCCGCCACCGCCCCCCTTTTATTTCATTTTTTCATTTCAAAATAAAATTTTCATATATTTGAACGCTCCTGTACACATTCATGCATTATATATATAGATCGAGCAAACAAATATTCGAAGCAAAAGTCTATTCGTAGACTCCTTACATATACATGGAGCTCACGACTACCGGGACTAGAGCCCGTCGTCTATTCAAACTATTACACGGGGATCATGACCATTTGCTATTTTGACTAAACCTGCTTTTGTCGTCTATAATTTCTCTCATCAGAAGTCCCGCCACTTCCTCCGCAATTCCTAGTAGGTGTTCGCGTGGTTAGAGCTTCTCCCGCATGAACTCGACCTATATAGGAAAATGAGATTAATATGACTATATATCAATCTTGATAACGAAATATTGACGATAATAAATTAAAGTTGTGAATGTTATTGCTTACGTTGAATCTATTATCGTTCTTCTCAGTGGTTAACATGCGAATGTACTCGCAAACGTAGTATCCACATATATTCGTCCCCTGTGGCTGCTGGTCGCACGGTACAGGAGTAAATGTTAGCTTCTCTGCGAAGTTATCCTTATTGTGCTTCTTGAAAACTCTCCAAACTCTGCCAGGCAAAAGAATGATTGGATTAGTGTATAATTAATTTATATCTCACGAAAGATATAGCGCGGCAATTAATGATTGAAATTACCTCTGGAGCAATTTCTGCAAGTCAAGGAACCCTTCCAGGCCTCTACTCAATGGGTCCCTTACTTCAACTATTCCCTTATCAACTTGAATGTCTAGCAGAATCCAGTGGAAACTGCACATGTTTATATATATATATACGTCATGAATTACACTTAACATCGAGTAAGAAAAATTGAATGTGTACAACAGAGTAAGACTCTCACCTGTAGTTGTAAGGAATCAGTATTGAATCACAGAAATGTTGCTCCGTTAGAAACCTTAGTAGGTTTCCCCCCGTTTCTTCGTCTTTATCCCTTACCGTGTCATGATGTACTTTATCTGGGTCAACAAACCCAATATTGGTTATATTCTTTATTCTGCATTCATCGATCTTCAGTCTGCATCAGAGAGTACATAAGATATAGTGAGTATATGCAATGAACAGGAACAACTGAATGAACAGGAACTTATATGTAGTTAACAACTTACAAGCAATAGCAGCTCATGAGAGATTTGTCGAGGGAGTCTAAATTGAATAACTGCCAGAGTTCGGAAATCTCAATATGGAGAACCTCCCTTCGGAAGTAATATGCATCTGGGATATTCACCATGATGAATTTTGTGTTCTCCTTGCACACATCAAGGTACCACTGATGCAAATTCCGCATATGCGTTGGCAGTTGACGCAGCCGCTCTCTGCTGACCAAGTTGGCCCCGTAGACAAATTTAGGGGCAATATCAGCAATGGGTAGTACAGCATCTTGGGAACTCAGCAATTGCTCCACAGTACAGCCAATTTGAGCCGCTAGCGCCGCAGCTGCTTCCATATCGAAACCACCATGTTCCTGGTACACCGAGGGAACATCTAACACTTTGAGGGGTGGGATCGATTGTTCGGCCTGTTCTCCGAGCTGGGGAACTTGCTTGGCCTTTCTTTTTCTGCGTGATGTCACTTGCTTGGCCTTGAGGGGTGCACTTTTTGTACTTGATTGCTTCCCGGCTACACTTCTAGTTGATGATTTGCTCATGCTAGCACTATCCTTCTCTTTGCTCTGCTCAATTACCTTCGCAAGTGTGCGTGTATAGTCATCCTTCTTCTCGTGTAAGTCATATTGCGATGGTGTGTTCAGAAAATCAAGAGCATATGCTTTTTGCTTCTCTGTATATGGTGCTGGGGGCTTGGGTTTCTCCTTATGAAAATGCTCATGATTGTGTTTCTTTACAACGGCATCAGTTTCCTCTTCAGTAAGATCGTAAGGACGGGGGGGAGGAACCTTTGGTACTCTTGGGAGGGGCGACAGTCGGCGGACAGGACTCTTGAAACTCTTCCGCTTGGGTGCATGCCGAGTCTTAGTGGGCGCAGGCGGCGGCGCAGGAGATGGAGATGGACTAGGGATGTGGTGGTCATACTCATGGGGTGATGGTGGCATGTGACCACTCAGAGGAGGTGATGGTTGGCATGACCAATTTGGCATCATCATGCCATCATGCTGCAGGGAGAGAGAGAGGTGGCAGAGGGGGTGCACTGATGCCAAGGGGTGTGCTAGGGTTTCAGGGATGCAGAGGTGGTCAAGGTTGGACTTGGTCAAAATATATGAACCCTGCCTGCAAGGTGTTCGACACAATGGCCGCATGAAGCAAATTTTTGAATTTGGCCAAAATATTTTATGGAGATGATTCAAATAATGTTTGGCACATCATGGTGGTGTTGGTTTGCAAAATGGAGGTGGTTTGTGAAATTCCAAAATAGGCATGATCTTAAATCTGATTTGAGGTTGCCTCTTTGCTTGATCATGTTAAGCAATTGAGAATGAATTGGCTTTGTTGGTCTTTACCAAAGTTGTTCATCTTGATGAGGTCTTGGATGAGGTGCAAAGAGTTGGGAGTGTTTAGTTTAGAAATTTCTTAATACCAAGGATCAAAGTGGGTGTCCTGATATAATTGGCAGATTTGACCATTATCATATGTGAGTAGGTTTTGCTATGTCTTTTGATTTGATTTGTGTTTCTTTGATTCAAAAGTGGTTCTTAGGTGTTTAGTAACCTTTCCAAACCATTGGCACAAGTTAATATGGCCTAGGTTCAAGATTTGCAAAAATAGCCATAAGTCCATATGTGGTGTTCTTTTCATTTTTCTCATTTTCTTCATTGTTCCTTTTTGCTTCCATTAGGTAGGGTTTTGGGTTTTGGCACATTGTCAAGGATTGCAAGCACACATCATGGCAATAACACAAGGATCAAGCATGAGCACTATGCATAGCACATTATTCAATAAAAGTTTTTGTTGGTTCCTAATTTTTGAATATTGGAAACTCCTTCTCTTATTCATTTGAAAACTAGGGATGTTACAATGGTGACCCGCGATCACTTGGAGGAGGTGATGGTGACCTACGATGACTAGTAGGGGGTACCCAGCCCGGAAGCCTGATGTTTTTCTTATCCCAAAGAATGAGGTCACCCAGTACGTCTTCGAGTGTAACCTGACCTTCACCTCCCAGGATTTCAAGCTGCAATGACTCAAACGTCGGTACAATTGAATCCACCCCGACACGAGCATAGCCAGCTGGAATCTCATTGCCACGCCATAGTGCGGGCTCACCTTCAGGTCCTAATGCAGGTAAAACATAGCCGACCGCCACCTTAAGAGATATGTTCTGAACACCTCATGGAGATCACAAGGTGTCTGCTCCTTGATTCCATCCACGGGGTAGCCAGGACCGCCATCTATCATCCGTGTACATTCAGGCGGGGCCTCCGAGTCGGCCACGCTGCTCGCCGCTGAGATATGCCGGCGGTATTATCGGCTCGCGCCGTCCTTTAAGTTCGTCAATCTCCCGCTGCTACTGCTGAATCTCCCGCTGCTGCTGGTCAAGTCGGTGTTGGAACTCGGTCAACCGGTCATTCTGCACCTCCAGATGGCGTTGTTTTGCTCTCGCTCGGCTTGTATAAGTCTCCGCGTCGTCCGGAAACCCAAGCGACCACGGATAACTAGGGCCGAAGCCTCTTGTTTGTCCTCCCTTTTCAGGATTACCGAGGACAAGCATCAGCAAGTCTTTCTCTCTATCGGGAACAAACTTCAATTTTCCCGATTTAATATCTGCCGTCACTTCAAGCCATTTTTCCCTGGGTATCTTAACCTTGCTGTCACTTTGAACAAGGTCCCCTGTCCGCATGTCATACTCACAGCCATGCGCAAGGAACCAATTTTGAGCCCTTAAGTCCCAGTTTTCTCGGATGGGTTCTGAAATGATCCCATTCTGCTGCATCTCAGCCTCTTGTGCTTCCCACTTAGGCATGGCTACTTGGTAGCCCCCTCGCCCCGTATGATGGTGATATACCTTTTCTCTTGCATTCTTCTTGTTTTTCTTTGACAATGCCACAACATCCTCTGAGCTCTTGTACTTCACAAATGCATCCCAGTTATGCTCCTGCTTCGATAGATAGCCTTCGAATTTTGGAGGCTTGTTCTCCTCCTCATAATTTGCCCATAACCGGTTCTTCCACGCCCGGAAAAGTTCCCCCATCTTCTGAAGAGCCCACTTCTTCACTAGCTGCCTCTGCTTGTTCATCTCAGTCTGCGATTCCAATTCTGGCAAGGTGAAATGTGCCATGAGGTCGTCAAAAAGCTTGTCTTTGTACCTATCGGCAACCTCACTTTCGGGCACCTTCTTGCTCTTGTTCCATTCTCTAATAGTGATCGGGATGCGATCCCTAACCATAACTCCGCACTGATTTTTAAATACCGTTGCGGCTTGTGCGGGTTCCACCGGTTGGCCTTTAGGTGATATACATGTAATTGTCCAGTGGTCATTTTTGCCCAACTTCTTTGCCGGGCCTCGTTTGTTCAACTTATCTTGGGAGGCCTAAGAGAATAAAAATTAATTAATTTATATACATGTACATATAGAATTCCATTAATAGATCTAGTGATCATATACCTCGCCATCACCGGAGCCGTCGGCTTCTCCATCACCGGAGCCGTGGTCTTCTCCATCACCGGAGCCGTGGTCTTCTCCATCAACGAAGAATTCGTCTTGTCCATCACCGGAGCCGTCGGCTTCTCGGTCGCCTTCTATATCGGCTTCACGGATTATGTCCTCGACTATGTCTTCCTGTTCGAAGTCTCGATGGAATAATGGATCCATTATTTCTGCAAAATATTAAATTGATATGTACATGTTCTAACCCTAACCAAACACTAACCAAACCCTAACCCTAACCAAACCCTAACCCTAAGCAAACACTAACCAAAACTAAATCGTCTCCTAGGGGTTTACATCGATGGCGCGGGGCCTAGTTCGCGCAGCGTGAGGTAGATGATCTCGGCAATGCGTGCTCACGTGAGGAAGAGGGTGTTCGCGAGAGGGAGAGGGCATCGGCGTCGGGTGTTCGCGAGAGGGAGAGGGCATCGGCGTCGGGTGTTTGCGAGAGGGAGAGAGCGTTGGCGTCGGGTGTTCGCGAGAGGGAGAGGGCGTCGGCGTCGGGTGTTTGCGAAAGGGAGAGGGCGTCGGCGTCAGTTGTTTGCGAGAGGGAGAGGGTGTCGGTGTCGGGTGTTTGCGAGAGGGAGAGGGCGTTGGCGTCGGTTGTTTGCGAGAGGGAGAGGGTATCGGTGTCGGTTGTTTGCGAGAGGGAGGGTGTTACGGGTGTTCGCGAGAGGGAGAGGGTATCGGCGTTGGTTGTTTGCGAGAGGGAGAGGGTGTCGGCGACGGGTGTTTGCGAGAGGGAGAGGGCCAGTGTCGGCGTCACGTATCTATCTTATCGGAATTGAAAATTCAATCGGAAACTAAATATCTTAAAACTAATTACTAAACTAAAACTTAAACTAATTACTAAAACTTAAACTAAAACTTGAACTAAAACTTAAACTAATTACTAAACTACTAACTAAATATACTAAACCTTAGTCAGTGTCCAAAATACTCCGCATATATGAGAGGTGAACATGCATAACTACCACGACGCGACATGATGCAAGATGCAAACAGATGAATGGATGGCATATTAATGTTCTTTGCATTTTTCTGATCAATTTTCATATGGAACACATGTTATTTCGAGTTACCATGCAAAAGTTATTAACATAATAATTTTTATCAATTTAAAAATAGAATTTAGGTTTTATTTAATTGAAAAAGGACCCGAAAATAAGAACAGACCAGGGGAGGGACCCGGGTTGATTTTATAAACATGCAGGGGGTTTTCGTGTAAACGGACAGGCCAAGGGCCACGGGCCGAGCTGGCTGACAGGTGGGACCTGGGCGCTGACGGGGCAGATGACGTGGCACGCCCAGAAGGTGTTTGACGCAGGGGCAAGCCGCGCGCGTTCCAGGAGACGCGGTCACCGCGGGCAGACGAGCGCGGCGCGGCCGATGCGGGGCTCCCCAGGAAGTGAGACTTGGCGCGTCGGGTGCGCCTCGTCGATATCGACCAGATGGGGGCGGCGATGTTGGCTGGGGGGCACCGGAGAGCTCGCCGGCGGCGGTGTGCTGTGGAGGAGGCGGCCGGCATCAACAAGAGAAGAAGATAGAGGGGGAGTTAGGGGACGGGACAAGGTCGAGGAGGAAGCCCTACTCACCGTGAAGCTCAAGGGGTAGACGGCGGGGACGGAGCTTGTCGGTGGTGGCCGGAATAGGAGAATTTTGGCCGCCGGTGCCGAAAGGGGAACGAGGTCATCGGTGGCGATTGAAGGGTTCCCAGGTCGATTCCTTGCGCGTGCATGGAGAGGAGATCAAGGCGGAGCTGGTGGTGTACTTGGACAGGGAGGGGGTGGCCGAAGACGAGCAAACGACGGCGAGGTGGTCGCGGCGGTGTCCGGCAGCCTGGCGGCGCTTCTGCTAGGGTTTGCTCCGCGTCGCGGGTTGTGGCTCGCCCGCGTCGCGCGGGGGTTTATAGCCCCCTTTTGTCACGGCACCACCCGCGACAAGGAGGGGCCTTTGTCGTGGGGCGTGCCACCACCCACGACAAAAGGGGTGGCGATCCGTGGCTGCATCCAACGGCTTCGGCCGTTGGAATCCAACGGCCTAGAGCCGTTGGATGAAAAGGCCACGGATCAGCCCCTTTTGATCCGTGGCTGCGCATCCAACGGCCGGCCGTTTGAATCCAACCACCAAGCCGTTGGATGAAAAGGCCACGTGTCGCCGCCGCTTCCACGTGCCTCGCCCCACCGCCGCCGGCGTGCGACGTGTAGCCCCCGCTTACACGTGCCATGCCCCGTGCCTCGTCGACGACGAGGACCGTCGCTGCCACCGCCAGGTGCAGCGCCGGATCGCCATCGCCGAGCACGATGAGGAGTTGATGCGCCAGTGGAGGGCGCAGTTCCCCAGCGACGTCGACAACACCGACGCGTTCTTCGCTGACCTCAGGGCATAGCGCAGGTCCGACAGGCGTCACCGTCGGGCCATCGCAGAGTTCGAGCTCGACAACCCGAATACAACTTGGGCCGACAACGACCCTCGGTGGGACGACATTTGGACCGAGACAACCTCCGACGACGAGTAGACTAGACTAGTCGTTTATCTATTTTAATTGTATTTTCAATGTTTTTTAGACTATGTTCGATCTTCTATGTTCTACAAAAATGTGTAACCTTTTCTGTCGGTGGGATAAGGACGCATGTGTAACGCGGGACTAAAGATGTCGCTCAGGTTTTATATGTGAAGGACATGAGTAGAAAACCGAGGAAAAATGAAAGATAAGAAAACGAGTACATCATGCGATGATCCAAAGGCCTAGGAGTACATCTTGGAATGTTGGAGTGATTTAGTCATACTCCTGCCTAGGCCTATAATATGCATACTCATAGTCTTCGTAGTTGCCTCCGTTGTACTGGTAGTCGTCGCCTTCTAAATTGCCGCCGTCGTCGTCGCTGCCGTCACTGTCGTCGTCGTTGTCGTCGGGCGGCGCTCGTGGCTCGAACCTCGACTGGTACTGAGGGTAGCGCAGGCGGGGGATATTGCCGGCCGTGATGTAGTCCATGATGCTCTGTATAGTCCGACCGCCCCACCATAGCCGACGGTCGGCCTCGTGGAAGTTCCCTGGCAGACCGTCCTCCTCATACTGGCGAGCCCCTCACGCCGATTGATGAAGAAGGCATCCCAAGTCTGTTGGTTGTCGGGATGCCAGGGATTCATCCCGCTGCGTGAGGTCGAGGTAGTAGTGGTTCGTGATGGCCGCCCGACGCGCAGCACCGGGAGGACGGGAGGGACCGTCACGCCTCCGACGCTTAGACTCCAGCCGTCGGGGACGCGGTAGCCCGGTGGGCAAGGGTAGTTCGAGGCGCAAAGCTCCTCCACCTGCTGGTAGGTTAGAGTGGGTACGGTGGAAGCCATGAGAGAGTGATGAGAGATTGTAGAGATGTGATAATGCTGGCCAAACCGGGCTACTAATATATAGTGAGAAATGGCGGGAAAAAATGTGCGCGGGAAGATAGGAGGCGGGAAGACAAAGGCGGGTAGAAATGGCGGGAAGAAGATGAATCTAGAGCTGGTCATCTAACCTTTAGTCCCGGCTGGTGGGTGCAACCGGGACTAAAGGTGGTTTTTGTGTCATCTAACAAAACTGTCGGTGGGATAAGGACGTGCGGGTAAGCTTTAGTCCCGGCTGGTGGGTGCAACCGGGACTAAAAGTCGGCAGGATAAGGACGCGTGGGTGGACGCACCGCTCGATGAGATAAAGCATGTAGCGCACGACATCTCAAACAAAAGCAGAATTGGCGCCGTGCCTATAAAAGGAGCATCGATACGCCTTGGCAAGCAGACCAACAAGCCAACCTAGCAGGTAGGGAGAGTTTCATCCCCATGGATGGAGGAAAGGGTTGGGAAATCTCCCGTGGCGCAGCTTCTCGAAGATTTCGTTGGTGCACACGCCCTACGGCATCTTCGGAAGTTGCGCCTCGAGAAAATTTTCCTGCAAGCCCGTGAAAGACACCATCTCCTCTAACAGTGTTGGGGAAAGGGTTGGGAAATCTATCGTGGCACAGCTTCTCGAAGATGTCGTTGGTGCACACGCCCTACGGCATATTCGGAAGCTGCGCCTCGAGAAAATTTTCCTGCAAGCCCGTGAAAGACTCCATCTCCTCTAACAGTGTGGGGGAAAGGGTTGGGAAATCTCTTGTGGCGCAGCTTCTCGAAGATGTCGTTGGTGCACACGCCCTACGACATCTTCGGAAGTTGCGCCTCGAGAAAATTTTCCTGCAAGCCCGTCAAAGACTCCATCTCCTCAGTGTTGGGGAAAGGGTTGGGAAATCTCCGTGGCGCAACTTCTCGAAGATGTCGTTGGTGCACACTCCCTACGGCATCTTCGGAAGTTGCGCCTCGAGAAAATTTTCCTGCAAGCCCGTCAAAGACTCCATCTCCACTAATATCTTACATACAGTTACATGATTACACAAAAACCAGTAGCTCAGGGCACAAGAGGAGGGTTCTCATTATTACATAAATGTAGAGATTGTCTTGGGAACTATTAAGAATACATTATTACATAAATGTAGAGATTGTCTTGGGTTTTCTTCTGCGCCGTAGCCATGGAGAATCTTCATCATTTAGCATGATGCTTGGATCAATTTTCACCGTGAAGGGCGGAATTTCTTTAAACTTATTATAATCTTCTGACATGTCTGTCTTGTCATCCACTCCCACGATGTTTTTTTACCCCGAAAGAACTATGTGGCGCTTTGGCTCCTTGGTTGATGTATTCTTTTGTTGATTTCTTTTTCTCGGTTTGCTAGACATGTCCTTCACGTAGAAAACTTGAGCCACCTCGTTGGCTAGGACGAATGGCTCGTCCATGTATGCAAGATTGTTGAGATCCACTGTTGTCATACCGTACTTATCGTCTACCTGTACACCGCTGAGCTTCACCCATTTGCACCGAAACAAAGGGACCTTAAAAGTAGGTCCATAGTCTAGTTCCCATATCTCCTCTATGTACCCATAATATGTGGTGGTCTACCCATTCTCGTATTTTGCATCGAAGTGGACACCACTGTTTTGGTTGGTGCTCTTTTTATCTTGGGCGATCGTGTAAAATGTATTCCCATTTATCTCGTACCCTTGGAATTTACATATGTTTGAAGATGGTAACCTGGCCAACAAGTACAGCTGCTCTACGACAGTGGTGTCACTCATGAGATGTCTTTGGAACCAATTGCCGAAGGTATTCATGTGTTGACGTGTAATCAAGGACTCGGGCTGGCCCGGGTTTATTTCTCGTACAACATTCTTGTGTATCTCGATGTGCGGAGCCACCAAGCAAGAATTGTATAAAACTGTGTAGTGTGCTTGATTGAAAGAAAGCTTGTCCCTGCACACCGTTGCTTTCCTTCCTAGTGTGCCTTTTCCAGTCAGCCTCCCCTCATACCGAGATTCAGGAACACCAATCGGCTTAAGGTTAGGAAGAAAGTTAACACAAAACTCAATGACCTCCTCTGTTCCGTAGCCCTTTGAGATACTTCCTTCTGGCCTAGCGCGGTTATGAACATATTTCTTTAAGACTCCCATGAAGCTCTCGAAGGGGAACATATTGTGTAGAAATACAGGTCCGAGAATTCTAATCTCTTCAACTAGGTGAACGAGGAGGTGCGTCATAATATTGAACAAGGATGGTGGGAACAACAACTCGAAGCTGACAAGACATTCGACCACATCAACCTGTAGCCCTGACAAAGTTTCTGGATCCATTACCTTCTGAGAAATTGCGTTGAGGAATGCACATATCTTCACAATGGCTAGTCGAACATTTTCTGGTAGAAGTCCCATCAATGCAACCGGAAGCAATTGTGTCATAAGCACGTGGCAGTCATGAGACTTTAGGTTCTGGAATTTTTTCTCCTTCATATTTACTATTCCCTTTATATTTGACGAGAAACCAGATGGAACCTTGATACTGAATAGGGCTTCAAAAAAGATTTCCTTCTCTTGTTTGGTAAGAGCGTAGCTGGCAGGCCCTTGAAACTTCCCTGGATGATTGCCGTCTCGTCCTTTATGATGTTGCTGTTCCTCTCGTGCTTCTGTTGTATCTTTTGTCTTCCCATACACGCCCAGGAAATCTAGAATATTCACACAAAGATTCTTGGTCAGGTGCATCACGTCGATTGCAGAGCGGACTTCCAAGACTTTCCAATATTCTAGCTCCCAAAAAATAGATTTCTTCTTCCACATGGGCGCGTGTCCTTCAGCGTCTTTCGGAACAGGTCGACTGCCTGGACCCTTTCCAAAGATAACATTTAAATCCTTGACCATGTCAAATACATCAGCACCACTACGGGGGACAGGCTTCGGGGTTTCTGCCTCGCCATTGAAATGCTTTCCTTTTTTCCTTAAGGCATGCCTGCGCGGAAGAAAACGGCGATTGTACGGGTACACATTTTTCCTACTTTTTCCCAAATATTTACTTTCAGTCTCATCTAAATAGTGTGTGCATGCATTGTATCCCTTGTTCGTCTGTCCTGAAATGTTACTAAGAGCAGGCCAATCATTGATGGTTACGAATAGCAATGCTCGTAGGTCAAATTCTTGCTCGGTGTGCTCATCCCACACACGTACACCTAGTTAGGCCCACAACTGCAAAAGTTCATCAACTAATGGCCTTAGGTACACATCAATATCATTGCCGGGTTGCTTTGGGCCTTGGATAAGCACTGGCGTCATAATGAACTTCCGCTTCATGCACAACCAAGGAGAAAGGTTGTAGATACATACTCACGGGCCAGGTGCTGTCACTGCAGCTCTGCTCCCCAAAAGGATTCATGCCCAGGTGCTGTGAAATGTACTTAGACCAAACCATAAGTTCCTCGCCTCACCTGCAAAATCCGGGAACTCTCTCTTGATGTTTCTCCACTGCCGACCATCAGCGGGGTGCCTCAACATCGCGTCTTTCTTGCGTTCCTCTTTGTGCCATCGCAACAACTTGGCATGCTCTTTGTTTCTGAACAAATGTTTCAACCATGGTATTATGGGAGCATACCACATCACCTTCGCAGGAACCCTCTTCCTGGGTGGATCGCCCTCAACATCACCAGGGTCATCTCTTCTGATCTTATACCGCAATGCACCGCATATCGGGCATTTATTCAAATTCTCGTACTTCTCACCGCGGTAGAGGATACAGTCATTAATGCATGCATGTATCTTCTGCAAATCTAATCCTAGAGGGCAGAGAAGCTTCTTTGCTTCATACGTACTGGCGGGCAATTCGTTCTTTCTTGGAAGCAGCTTCTTTAATGTTATCAACAATTTTTCAAATCCTGAATCAGTCACACCGGCCTCTGCCTTCCATTTCAGCAATTCCAATATGCTACCTAGCTTTCTCTGCCCATCTTCACAACCTGGGTACAATAATTTTTGGTGGTCCTCTAACAGCTTGTCGAACTGCAACCTCTCCTTATCTGTGCCACAGTCTCTCCTTGCATCAGAAATGTCCCGACGAAGATCATCATCACCAGGCTCATCTGGTGCCCGTTCTTCACCTCCTTCTTCTTCATTGTCTTCCATTGCGGTATCATCGTATTCAGAGAACATAGATCGGTACTGGTCATCATTATCTTCTTCTTCATCGCCGTCTTCCATCATAACCCCTTCTTCTCCGTGCTTGGTCCAAACATTATAGCCGGACATGAATCCGAAGCAGGTGGCTCTGAATGTCTCTTGAGCAAGAGTAATCCTTCTCATTCTTACATTTCAGACATGGACATCAAATAAAACCTTGCTTCGACTTGTTGGCCTCGGCCACAAGCAGGAAAGATTTCACGCCCTCTCTGAAAGCGAGATCGCATCGGTTACCGTACATCCATGGATGGCTCATCTGCATCATAAGTACAATTATGTATCAGATGCAATCACCATGCTAAAATTAGTATTGTGCGGACTATGTATACGAGAAAATAGTTGCTAACCTTTTAGGATCAAAAAGAGGAGAAATCTTATCAAATAAAATCAAGTGGCATCCTCACAAACATTTCATCAAACACCTCTTGTGCACATGAAGAAAAAAGAGCTAGCATAAACCTCCACCTTTCACCACCAAGGAAAAAAATGTAGGGAGGTGGGGGGCTGGCTGTGTATATATAGGCCTGGACCTTTTGTCGCGGTGTGGGGTGGGGCAGGCCGCAGAAGGCCTCAGACCCTTTTGCCCGGTCGTGACCCGCGACAAAAGGGTCCTAACGGCCGACCGTGCCCTCCAGCTGGTTTCGGGGCGACGTGGCCAGGCCATTTGTCCCGGCTCCAGACTGGGCTGGGACAAAAGGCCTGGACGAAAACCCTGTTTTCTACTAGTGACCGCGGCTTTTATCAATAGGCTCTATAATACCATGGGGCAAAAAAAAAGAGCACATAAAATAAGTAGGGAGGTTATTAAGCACCACATTGTAGAGAACCATATGCCCGCCTGAGGAGACGAGGAGGGCACGCCAAACAGATCACACATGATTGCCTCTACAAAATAGACACGTACCGACAAAGGTAACAAAATTCTAACCTTGTCAAAATGACTCCATCAGGTTTATTCTCCAAGATCCACTAATCAGACATATATTAGAATCGTACGAATAGAAATTAAGAATGAAGCTCGGCTATGTTGGGAAGTTAGGGTGTACTTTGGATGGTTGAGGTTCCATTTGAATCAATTCTTTTCGCAACGACGCAAAAATACAACCGCTTTCTTAGTGACCTACGTTACTAACGAGTAATCAGAAACAGCAGTTTCCGTTGTAAACTATACAAAACACACTTTACTGCATCGAGGATGGAGACCAGGCCGTGTTGGTCTTAGTTATTTACTACGTTCTTTGGCAAGCTTTCTTATGAAATATCCTTTGGCCTTGCCTTTGATGCATGAGCTAGATCTGGTCGAGTATTATTTGAGAGAAACGCATAACATGGGCCGATGTCATCCCTCAGGCGAACGCATTCAAGCGAGTAGGCCCCAGCCATCGATAGCCTTAATGGTGACATAGGACGTTGGGCCCGGCCTGGTAACGGATGTGTCGTGCGCTGCTACACGAGGGCGACCACTTCTTTTCATGGCACATCGGACTGAGATTTTCCCATTCGCAGTCTTATGCGTTCACATTCCTAGGGCGGCATTGTTGATCAGCTCTACCGGGTTGTATAAAAAGCGACCATAGCTCTTACATCTTCGTTATACCTAAGGTTTCCACATACAAAGCCACTAGTAATAAGAACTCATCAATGGTAAGGCGTAACAAGCCTGGGATCCCCGATCTGTCTGTCTCTCTCCCGGTGCACTAGCGCACAACATTTCCTGAGGTCCCCTATTGCTAAATGCAGGGATCATTGGCGCAGATAGGTCCTTGCGGTGGTAGTGGTGGCGTCGGTAGGGACATGGACATGAGCGGCGTCTACCGTGTAGTCATGGTCGACGTCAAGCACGATGCGACCATCGATTCCATGAGAGTCCTGTACGAGCGTGACGGCCTTCAACATTGGACCGACTGGTGGGGAGATAGAGATGGAATCTGCTCCAAGGTAAGTGTCAATTGTTAATTATTATGTGTAATCTAAAAAAGAGGCTGCAAGCTCGGCTTCTGTATCGGTCAATGCACACAACCGGTTGTTACTTGATTCATCGCATGATTCACGTATGCGCAATCATCGATTTATCGTCACGTACGATCAAATACATTTGTTCACAAACATTAAATGCATTTGTAGATGCCCGTAGCATGAAATATCATACAGTGATCAATGGATGGATGGATGAAGCATGATTATTTTTTGCATGTGCAGGTCCCTCTGGACAGGAACGAGTACTTGACCAACGTTAAAGGCTACGTCGGTATGTTCAACGGTTACACTTGCGTGAGATCGCTGACGTTCGTCAGCAACCTGCGCAGCTACGGGCCGTTTGGGAAAGAGGAAGGTATGCCGTTCCAGCTCCCCGCAGTCAGCGGCAAAATCCTCGGCTTCCACGCGCGTTCTGGGGGCCACCTCGACGCGCTTGGCACCTATGTCAAGACGGACTGAATCACATACCACCAAGCCCTGATCGTTCCATACGGGCGGCTGTTTTACTTGTGCCTTTGTTTTATGCTGTCGAAATGTACATGTGAACTTTGCGTTGGCTTGTTGTTGGATCGTGAATGGAAAACACCCTATGGTGTGGTGTATGTGAGTTTGTTTGTTGCCCTTTAAGATCTGAGCTGCGCCTCGGGTTTCATGGTCTAGTTTCACGCGTTTGTTGTGGAGGCAGTTGTCGTTTCACTTTGGTTTAATAAAAGTCTCCTTGTGTTTCTTGTGTGTCATGCTTATAATAATTTGAACTCTCAGCTAAAACCATTTGGATCGTACTCTTGCCTTCTTTCCAGGTGTATTTTGGATCGTACTCAAGATAGAGACGGCAAGCAAGTAGTAGTGAAATTAATGCGGAATGAACCAACGAATCGACAATCTTGTGATAGGCTGGTCATCCTGCATAAGATACTTGTGTATGATGATAGTGCCTCCCTAATTGCAGTCACAATGCTCCAGACTGTAATGTATCTGATTATGCCACATAGGATTTATTCTGACATGGAGCGCTAATTAAAAAGGAGAGAGAGCAAAACCGTATCTTTAACACGATATGACTCTTATCGGCAAACCCGTGGTAGAATAATTAATGCCATCGCTGCCGAGCCCATCTCACCCGCGCGGGCACCTCTCTGCCGGGCTCCCTCCCATCGATTCACCGAGCCCCTCCGCCGAGCTTAGCCTCTAGTCACCGAGCTCCACCTCTGGTAGATGTGGACCGCCAAGCTCCCTCCCTATGCTGTCTTTAAGCCGACACGACGCCGAGCCCTAGCGTTGATTGCCCTCGCTGCCGCCGTTCTCCGACGTCGGTGGTTATCCTTGCCATCGCCGAGCTCCACCACTACTCGTTGTACCGTTCGATTGCCAAGCTACACCTGTGATCGCCGTACCAGTGGCCTCCCGATGCCTCGTGTCTTCATCCCCAATGTTGAAATCGCTACGGCGAGAGCTTCGTCCTCCTCCATCCCTGACCTTTTCCTATCGAGTATCATGTGATGTGATCTTTCAAGTATCGCTGAACAAAGGATTTAGATTATGTTAGATATACGTGCTCTTAATGCTTATTTAATTATTCAGCTCTGCCACTGCTTTTAGTACCCACTTGAATTACCTACTACTACCTCCGTTCCATAATATAAGCCCTTTTAGCAAGCTATTTTAGTTTGCTAAAATGACTTATATTATGGAACAAAGTGATACTAGATAAGGGCATTTAAATTTGTTGACATCTAGTAAAATAAGAATCTACAAGCTCCTCAAATGGGGACTTCCCTATTTGTTTAATTGTAAAACAGGTTCAGGTTTGCACAAGCACAAGCATATCTCTGAAACGGAGGGGTTTGCTTAAGTGTTGTTACAGAAATAAGATACAAAATACTCACATTAGTTTTCTTTTTTCTCTTGGACAGTTTTGGCTTTCCTTAAATATTGGTTGATGATAGCATGGGATCCCTGATACGTCATATGTAAGCATACTATTCAACCACCAGCAATTGAATCTCTGCTGGTTTATTGCCAGTAGTCACTGCGTAAATGAAAGTTCTCTACTTCTTTATAAAGACTTCGATTTGTAAGTAGAATTAGGAACTGAAAGTCTACTACTCCCTTCAACTTGAATATGTCACTGTCTCTATTTGTGCCAGTTGAGATGTACAGCAAGCCAACTAAGAAGTTGCCATTTTGGTACATAAGTAAGCTTATTAATTCTTTCAGAATCTTTAACTGAATAAGTGTGTATTTTCTCTTCTGCAGTTTACATATTGGTTATCATTTGGCGTTTTGAACTTGGTCCTTGCTGATGCGAACCCTCGGTGAAGAAATGATTGCTTGGACTGGGAAGGCTGTGGCAAGGAGGCGTCTGTGGCGGGAGGAGGGGCGCGAGCTTGGGTGCGGCTAGACTGCTGCGATGAGTACGCAGGAGGCCGGACCTTCTAGATTGGTTAGTGTGGCCAGCGACAAGAGGACGCAACTGGCCGTGCCCCTCTCCGCCGTCCTGTTGCTCGCCTCCTTCCCATTCTTTTGTGTCTGCACTTTGGGCTAGCACTAGATGCACGTGATATGTAGACCTTTTGGATACGTAAGGCACCAAGTACTTGTTACATTTCTATTGATGCAAGACTGGATGCATGTAACATATTTTTATTACTTGGTACAATATCTTATTATTATGAACTATATCGATTAGTAACAAGCTAACAGGTCTATTTTGCTTATGTATTTGTAATTGGTCTATCTGATAGAGGCCTGCTGAAAAACACCTCCATGATAAACATGATGGCGTCAGTTGAGCGTGCAAATTGTCGGGACAGGTTCCTATTTCACATGATTTAGTGTGTCAAACAAAGGCCCAAGGAACGGAAAGAATGCTGTTGCCATTTGGTTAAAATTGGGACATGTTTTGTACGCAGCGGACCGGCGAGGGGGCGCCCCAGCCTCTAGTTGAATGCAAATGCGTCTAGGACGGCGAAACTGGTTCACGTGAGCAAGGACTCGATTCTGACCATGGTCTCTGCCATGTTTTCTTGTGTGGGATTTTGATGTGCGAGTAGCTAGAAAAAATGATATAGTACAAAGAACTTTACCATCTCACGGCCCGATCTGTATATCTACAATCGAAAAACTTCTCAGATGTGATTGGATATATCGTCGAGACGACGAAGTCATATGCTCTAATTACTTTACCTGCATAGGTGGAGTTATTTACGAGAATATGCATAGAACTTTATGATGAGTGGGACCAGAGTGACATCTATGATGTGGCAAAAAAAAAGCATCGAATATTTTTTAGTTGGCCGAAAATCTCGAATTCGTAAAAACTGGAGCTCCCCTCCCTAAAATCAGAGCCGAACGTGCAGCGCTGGCACAAGCAGGTGCAGGCGTGGGGACATGTGCTGGTACGAGCAGGTTCAGGCGTTGGGCTTCAGAGGTACAGCTTCAGTCCTATCAAAGTAGTACTACTGAGTGTAGCATCAGAGGGGAATCAAAGACCAATACACCTAGCTAGAAGTAGCGATACATGCCAGTTCTGAACAGATACGGCTAGCGGTGGGCCAGCTGGTCAACAAGATGCTCGAATCTCCGTGACAAGCCGACGGTGCTGATAAGGCCTGGGCGCCCTAAGGGCCGGAGAAAAGTGTGGACGCGGGTTTCTCCTCTTTTCCACACTTTTAAATGCCCAAGAAGAACCCGATGCAAGATCCGTTTTCTTAGTGACCTACGTTACTAACGAGTAATCAGAAACAACAGTTTCCGTTGTAAACTATACAAAACAGGACCGCGAGTTTCCGTTATAAACTATACAAAACAGGCTTTACTGCTTCTCTCAAAACAGGGTCTTAGTTGTTTACTACGTTCTTCTGTAAGCTTTCTTATGAGATATCCTTTGGCCTTGCCCTTGATGCATGAGCTAGATCTAGTCAAGTATTATTCGAGAGAAAACGCATCACATGGGCCGGTGTCATCCCTCATGCAAACGTATTCAAGGGAGTAGGCCCCAGCCATCGATGGCCGTAATGGTGACAGCGGACATTGGGCCCGGCCCAGTCAACGATGTGTCGTGCGCCGATACACGAGGGCGACCACTTCTTTTCATGGCACATCAGACTAACATTTTCCCATTTGCAGTCTTGTGCGTTCACATTCCTAGGGTGGCCTTCTCTTGAGCGTCCACTCCATCTCGTGATGACAACAAAAATATGTTGTACAATAGATTAGTTTTTAATATCGTCTCTGTCGAATTTTAAAATTATGTGGTTATTAAAATTGAATTAGGAAGCATGTGACTTGTCGCATTATCTCCTCACTCATGTTTCTCGCTGCTAGACACATCTACATCTTCTCCTTGCCTCTGTTTCTCGCCGCCACCAATAACTGGTACCGCCTGGCCATACATTGTCAACCACTACCAACGAGAACCGCAACCTTATTATGCTGCCCTCGTGCCCCACGATGTCATATGCATCGACCTTGCTATGGTAAAGACCACCATCGAAGACCTCCCCGACTTTGTGCTCGCCCTGTGTGACCAGCAAGACTAGATATGATAGCACTAAATATCAAAATAGACCTTTCATAATAGGAAAACTGATGGTATGGTACACATCAGACACAATATAGAATAGGGATGCTGCTATTGTAAGGTAGTATGAAATAGCTCCAAGGAATGGTACTTTCATAAAAGATTCCACGGTAGGTCTAAAGCATGTGAAAGATTCCATTACTACTTCCTCCGATCAGATTAACCGGGGTGCTAGAAAAATTGCTGGGACCAAGGTGCTCTCTAATTGGCTGTGAAAAAACGAGAGGTGGAGCTGTTTTGTCTCGCGGAACGATGAGAAAATAAATGCTGGAGGCCTGTCAACACCCGGATTATTAAGTCCAGCTGCCTATTATGCCATACATCGCAATCCCAGGAGTATTGTTTTTGCGAGACATAATAGATTGATATCACAGAACATCATTCATTACAAACCATAATTGTCTTACAACAAAGGATCACCTGATCCAGTCTTTAGTACAATAGTTGATCTAAGGATCAATTACAAAACAGATAGCGGAAGTACGTAGTGGAGGTCCATCTTTTCCACAGGCAACGCTTGATGTCAGGAGACGAGCCTACTTGTCATAGACGTCCTGCTGTCCATCATCCTGATACTGCTGCTCTTCTTCATAGCCTGGCCATTTGAATAGCCAGGGACAAAGCCATGAGTACTTTAAAGTACTCGCACTCGCAACTAATACTAGTGTAAGCACTATAAACTATATCAATAGGGTTCTAAGCTCTAGGTTCATTTGCATAAAGCAAGTTTTAGTTCATAAGCACTTAGTAATAAAAAAAACTCTTCATTTGCCTAACTTAACTCAAGTGGGAACATTAGTGTCATTCCCACAACTCTATTGTGATCAAGTCAAATCCATCTTTTAATTCACCATTCATTATTAGAAATATCTGACAACGGAACAGTATGGCCTTTCCAACCGTCCATAACAGGGGACACGGCTATTCGAATAGGTTTACACTCTGCAGAGGTTGTACGCTTGTGCCACAACTTTTGATTACATCCGTCAGGGATAGCCCTGAATAATCATACTCAGTATGCGGATCATCAACCATAACCTTTCACTTACATACCCTAGTATAGGCACCTCCCCCATGAGTTTGGCCTCCCAGTGAGGGCAAACCGCCAACCTGGAAACTGCACAGGGCTTGGGTCGGACATTCACCTCATTTCACGTCATTTCACTTGCAACGGAGGCAGCCTCGGCATAACCCCTATGACGCTTGTTCAGAGGGAACTCATACTAAAGTGCATAAATTTCCAGTTAAGCCCTGCCCATAATCAGGTATTGTGGGGGTACTCTAAAATTGGAATGGTATCGCATCCGAACCCAATCATCAGTTTTTGTCAAATTCACCATGTCATTCAAGTCATATTCACCTTCAAAATCTTTTAATAGAATGACTCATCATTCCAAGGTTTTCAAAGTCATTTGATTCACATGTTCCCATCTAGAGTATTCAATTTTAGTTTTAGCACTAGCAACTAGTCATGAGGGGTGCTAACTAACTGGTAGCTCTCTAGGCTAAATTTGATACTCTTGTAGTACTCTATACTTAGACCAAAGTAACTATAAAAGTAAGCTTTGATAATCAAAGTAAAAGCTTGTAAGGATAAAAACTTGGGATTGGATCATTAATCATAAGTAATAGTGCAATGGTGCCTTGCTCTAGTAGAGCTTTGCATTAGGGTAGTTTGCAAGAGTATAGCTTTCCTTGATTGGTATAGTGATCAAAGTTTTCTTCTTCTTCTTCGTAGAAGACCTCCTCTTCTTCGAAGCCTTCGGTACTAGCGTCTATAAAGGATACGAGGTATACAATCACTACACAATTCTTAAGCACTATACTTAACACACAAAGGAATCACACAAGCAATTCTATCATCACAACATTGTTAACATGGTGATTGGTTTTGTTTTCTTTTTAAGAAAAATAATTTCCTCTCATTGAAATATTTATTAGAGTTTCTAGTTATTCCCATTGGAGAAATAATTTCCTCTCATTGAATCTTGTTAAGATTTAATCTCCAAAAATAATAAAGTATGAACTCATGTTGATCAAAATCACCACTTCATATTTATTATTTGGGGAAAATGATTTAAATGAGGTATTACACCTCATGCAATTTAAACACTACTATGGACAATTTAATATCACCAAGTAAGTAAATATGAGGTTCTTTATACCCAAGTCATTTCATCATATTGAATTACTTGAGATAATGATTTAAATGAGAGGATACCTCCCATACTATTTAATAAATAATTCTGGGTAATTTAAATGGACTAGAAATGGCCACATAGCCATTATTTTGCTCTAGCCCATGATCATCTGAAACAACTATATCATATTTTTGCAAAATCAATTAGAGGGTTTGAAATGTGAATTATGAGAGGTGGAATCACCTCAAAATTCATTATGATTGATTTTTAAGAATTGGTTGAAATCTGAATAGGTACTGACTTGTTATTTTCACTACATGAGTTCTACAACTAATCCATGGTTGAGACCAGTGTAGTTGGTTAGAGAATTTCATAAGCTTTCCAACAATATGAATTTCATAAATTTTGGTAGAGTAGATCTTTCTATTTTTAATTTTGAACTTGGCACGAGTATTGAATTCAAACTAAATTGATTTATTCGAATTTGAATAACTGGGCTCGCGCGGGAAAACGAATTGGGCCAGGGGAGAAAAAGAAACGGGCCGGCCCACTGCGTGTCTCGCACGAGCAGGCCGCCTGACAGCGGGCTCCACCTGTCAGTGGCACTTAAATGCCGAAGCGGTATGTTTGAATGAGGGCCACAGGATTAGATCAAGATCGGACGGTTCACGTGCGTTGTCGTCGACGACGAGCACGAGCTCACTGGCGGTGAGCACCAGGGGGTCGGAGGGCTAACCAGTGGCCGGTGACGAGCGGCGTTGACGCACGGCGAAGTTGTTGACGACGGCGGTCCTCCTGGCCGGTGACGAGCGGCGTTGACTCACATTTGCTGAACTTGGCATACAACTGATGCTCCCTAAGGGTATCCAGGATAACTTCCAAATGTTGCTCATGTTCTTCTTCTGACTTGGAGTAGATTAGAATGTCGTCGATGAAGACAACGACAAACTTATCCAAAAAGTTCATAAAGATCTTATTCATGAGATTCATGAAATAAGCGGGGGCATTGGTTAATCCAAATGACATGACATTGTACTCGTACAATCCATATCTGGTGGTGAAAGCAGTCTTGGGGATATCCGTTGCACGAATCTTCAGTTGATGGTAACCAGTCCTAAGATCAATCTTAGAGAACACTCTGGCACCGGTCAGCTGGTCAAACATGTCTTCTATCTTTGGCAGGGGGTGTTTGTTCTTGATGGTGACATCGTTCAACTTACGGTAATCCGTACATAAACGAGTGGCACCGTCCTTCTTATCCACAAACAATACCGGTGATCTCCAAGGCGACGCACTTGGTCGAATCAGACCTTTGTGCAGCAAGTCATCCAGTTGCTTCTTCAGTTCCACTAACTCGGCTGGGTTCATACTATAGGCTCTCTGAGCTATGGGTCCTGTTCCAGGGATTAACTCAATGATAAACTCGATATCCCGATCTGGGGGCATACCGGGTAGACCATCAGGAAACACATCGGGGTATCTACAGACGACCTGATCTGATCCAAAGTTGGCTTGGCTAAACTCTGTTGCAGGTGAACTTTCTGGGCAGCCTTTCGACACGTGTTCTACTAACACACCGGTGTTACTAGTCATGGTGATGGCCTTCTTGGCACAATCAATCAATCCATGATGTTTGGACATCCAATCCACACCCAGTACTACTTCCAAACCTTTTGTTCCAGAACAATCAAATTTGCATAAAAATCTATTTCATGTATTCTGATAGGCACATCTTTGCAAATTTTTCTAGCTTTTGTAGTTGAACCCGGTATTTGAACTATCATAACATGCTTCAAACTGATTGGTTGAATCTTACTAGTGCATGCAAAATCTTCAGTAACAAACGAATGCGATGCTCCGAAATCAAACAAAACTCTTGCAGGTACTGAATTAACAAAAACATACCCAGCACTACTGGCGCTCGGCTTCTTCGGCATATGTGAAAGAGGCGGCCGTTGCGGTTGTTCGGTTGCTTGGGGCGAACTTTCTTCCGGTTGAGACACGGCGTTGCCGAGCAGGTGCAGCGGTATTGGGGGCAGTCTTGGCAAGCTTCTTGGGGCACTCATTGGAGTAGTGACCCACAACTCCACATTCATAACAAGTCACAGTTGACTTGTCCTTTGGGGTGATGGGGACAGCATTGCTCCCTTGGTGCAATGTTGGTGCCGTGGTTGCCGGGGCTCATCGGGGCACGGTTGAAGGGGTTGTTGTTGGCATGGTTGTTGTTGTGGTGGCCTCCTGGCCTTGGGTGTCCTCCACTCCGATTGGGGAAACTCGGACGTGACAGCGGCACTTGGGGCTTGTTGTTTCTCGGGGCAAATCCTCCACTTGAGTTGGGGCGATACCTTGGGGTATTGCTGGGCCCACTCTGGTTCATCATTCGGCGCTTGCGGTTCTCATTGGCTTGATGCAGTTTCCCTCCATTTGGATGGCTGAGTCCACCAGGGCTTCCAGGTCAGCAAAGGGGATGTTCACCAGCACAGTCTGCATCTCATCATGCAGTCCATTCAGGAATCTCTCCTTCCTCTTCTCGTTGGTGTCGGTCTCATCGGGGGCGTACCTTGACAGAGTGAGGAATCTGTCGCGGTACTCCACCACGGACATCCTTCCTTGTTTGAGTTCCCTAAACTCATCCCTCGTTTTCTTGATTAGACCCGGGGGCACATGGTACTTGCTGAACTTGAGTTTGAAATCTTCCCAAGTCATCATCTGTCCCGCATTCATTGCACGGGCACTAGTCCACCAGGCTCTAGCAGGTCCTGACAAGTAGTGGGTGGCAAACAGTACTTTCTCTGCAGCTTCAACTCCTGCAACTTCCAAGTTGTTCTCCATTGTTTGGAGCCAGTCATCTGCATCTAGTGGCTCTTCAGTCTTGCTAAACATGGGTGGGTTAGTATTCTGGAAATTCTTCAACTTGGATCCAGGATGATCATGGTTTCCATGGCCTTGGTTGTTCTGTGCTATTTGCTGCAGTGCGGCAATATTGGCTTGTCTTTCAGCCTCTCTATCAGCCATCAGGGTTTGTAACAGCTGCAGCATTGCATCTTGATTGTTGCTGCGAGTTGGAGGGGCCATCTGAACATTGAGATAGATCATGAGATAAGAGGGAATTTTTCTATGGCTTGTTTGGGGTAAGTTTAGAAGTTTAAAACTTGAGTACTTGTCATATTGAAAACAAACAACCCTTTCATTCATTTCAAACAACACACATTACAAGCTAACACATCAATGGTTTTAAGAACCATTACTCCATTCTACGATACAAGGGATCCTGATACAAACTCACACCTACGCAAGTGCTCAAGTGAAACTACTCATCATCCACATCTATCGGGATGAAGTCATCTTCTCCGGCCTCCATGAACTCATAGTCTTCCACATCAGTGTTCTCGTCTTCCTCAACGTCATCATCATCACTCAGGTAGGCTGCTCCTCCCTGAATGTCTTCACCTACTTCTTCCAGATCCCTCAACTGAGTCTCCTATGCCTGGATAGTCTCCTCCAAGGATGCTATCTTCGCGCGGAGGCGAGCAATGGTGGAGTCCTTCTTGCTACGCTGCTGGCGGAGTGACTTGCGATCCTTCGCAAGCATCTTGATGGCCTCGGTCTGCTGTGACATGTGGAGGTGAGTCTGGTTGGCGTAGACGCGGGAGTTGTCCAGCTCCATGCGGGTCTCGTGCAGCATAAAGTCCAGGTGCTCCACATGGTACTTCACCTCTGGATGAGGTGACAGGTCCATTGGCTCTCCCATGGAGTCATGCCTTGCAAGGTGAGCGAAGCGGGTTCCCGTGATCTGGTTCACATTCTGTCCACACAGACGGGCAAGGGCTTCCTGCAGAGCTCGGGCTAGTCCATCCAGCCAGTTGTTCTCCCTTACGGAAAACTGGATCCTCTCGGACATAGGGGGCTCCATCTTTCCCCTCAGATCTGCAACTATTACCCACTGCAGTTCTCCTCCGGGCTGATCGTTGACTTGCGCTCCAAAGAACTCCGGGTGCGGGCGCTCGAGAAACTCAGATAAGGCATCCAAGTCCCTCTCAAAGATCAGGCTTCCTCCGTTGCCCAACTGGTAGAACTTGGTGTGGTTGAGCCGCTCCATCTGTAGGTGAATTGGATGAGTAAGTTAGAGAAGTGCAAGTGTGTCAAAATTTTATGTAGAATTACAAGAAAGAGTAGAGCATGAATTTCCCATTTTGAAAAGATCTCAAGGGTAAGAGTGTGAATAAGTTTTTCATAAATATTCACTTCACTTGTTTTGAAACTAAGTTTTTCAGACGTCCATTCTAACTAGGGCCTCCTAAGGTCAAATAATGGCTCTGATACTAACTTGTCGACACTCGGATTATTAAGTCCAGCTGCCTATTATGCCATACATCGCAATCCCAGGAGTATTGTTTTTGCGAGACATAATAGATTGATATCACAGAACATCATTCATTACAAACCATAAATGTCTTACAACAAAGGATCACCTGATCCAGTCTTTAGTACAATAGTTGATCTAAGGATCAATTACAAAACACATAGCGGAAGTACGTAGTAGAGGTCCATCTTTTCCACAGGCAACGCTTGACGTCAGGAGACGAGCCTAGTTGTCATAGACGTCCTGCTGTCCATCATCCTGATACTGCTGCTCTTCTTCATAGCCTGGCCATTTGAATAGCCAGGGACAAAGCCATGAGTACTTTAAAGTACTCGCAACTAATACTAGTGTAAGCACTATCAACTATATCAATAGGGTTCTAAGCTCTAGGTTCATTTGGATAAAGCCAGTTTTAGTTCATAAGCACTTAGTAATAAAAAAATCTTCATTTGCCTAACTTAACTCAAGTGGGAACATTAGTGTCATTCCCACAACTCTGTTGTGATCAAGTCAAATCCATCTTTCAATTCACCATTCATTATTAGAAATATCTGACAACGGAACAGTATGGCCTTTCCAACCGTCCATAACCGGGGACACGGCTATTCAAATAGGTTTACACTCTGCAGAGGTTGTACGCTTGTGCCACAACTTTTGATTACATCCATCAGGGATAGCCCTGAATAATCATACTCAGTATACGGATCATCAACCATAACCTTTCACTTACATACCCTAGTATAGGCACCTCCCCCATGAGTTTGGCCTCCCAGTGAAGGCAAACCGCACAGGGCTTGGGGACATTCACCTCATTTCACGTCATTTCACTTTCAACTGAGGCAGCCTCGGCATAACCCCTATGACGCTTGTTCAGAGGGAACTCATACTAAAGTGCATAAATCTCCAGTTAAGCCCTACCCATAATCAGGTATTGTGGGGGTACTCTAAAATTGGAATGGTATCGCATCCGAACCCAATCATCAGTTTTTGTCAAATTCACCATGTCATTCAAGTCATATTCACCTTCAAAATCTTTTAATAGAATGACTCATCATTACAAGGTTTTCAAAGTCATTTGATTCACATGTTCCCATCTAGAGTATTCAATTTTAGTTTTAGCACTAGCAACTAGTCATGAGGGGTGCTAACTAACTGGTAGCTCTCTAGGCTAAATTTGATACTCTTGTAGTACTCTATACTTAGACCAAAGTAACTATAAAAGTAAGCTTTGATAATCAAAGTAAAAGCTTGTAAGGATAAAAACTTGGGATTGGATCATTAATCATAAGTAATAGTGCAATGGTGCCTTGCTCTAGTAGAGCTTTGCATTAGGGTAGCTTGCAAGAGTATAGCTTGCCTTGATTGGTACAGTGATCAAAGTTTTCTTCTTCTTCTTCGTAGAAGACCTCCTCTTCTTCGAAGCCTTCGGTACTAGCGTCTATAAAGGATACGAGGTATACAATCACTACACAATTCTTAAGCACTATACTTAACACACAAAGGAATCACACAAGCAATTCTATCATCACAACATTGTTAACATGGTGATTGGTTTTGTTTTCTTGTTAAGAAAAATAATTTCCTCTCATTGAAATATTTATTAGAGTTTCTATTTATTCCCATTGGAGAAATAATTTCCTCTCATTGAATCTTGTTAAGATTTAATCTCCACAAATAATAAAGTATGAACTCATGTTGATCAAAGTCACCACTTCATATTTATTATTTGGGGAAAATGATTTAAATGAGGTATTACACCTCATGCAATTTAAACACTACTATGGACAATTTAATATCACCAAGTAAGTAAATATGAGGTTCTTTATACCCAAGTCATTTCATCATATTGAATTACTTGAGATAATGATTTAAATGAGAGGATACCTCCCATACTATTTAATAAATAATTTTGGGTAATTTAAATGGACTAGAAATGGCCACATAGCCATTATTTTGCTCTAGCCCATGATCATCTGAAACAACTATGTCATATTTTTGCAAAATCAATTAGAGGGTTTGAAATGTGAATTATGAGAGGTGGAATCACCTCAAAATTCATTATGGTTGATTTTTAAGAATCGTTTGAAATCTGAAAAGGTACTGAATTGTTATTTTCACTACATGAGTTCTACAACAAATCCATGGTTGAGACCAGTGTAGTTGGTTAGATAATTTCATAAGCTTTCCAACAATATCAATTTCATAAATTTTGGCCGAGTAGATCTTTCTATTTTTAATTTTGAACTTGGCACTAGTATTGAATTCAAACTAAATTGATTTATTCGAATCTGAATAACTGGGCTCGCGCGGGAAAACGAATTGGGCAAGGGCAGAAAAAGAAAGGGCCGGCCCACTGCGTGTCTCGCACGAGCAGGCCGCCTGACAGCGGGCTCCACCTGTCAGTGGCACTTAAACGCCGAAGCGGTATGTTTGAATGAGGGCCACATGATTAGATCAAGATCGGACGGTTCACGTGCGTCGTCATCGACGACGAGCACGAGCTCACTGGCGGCGAGCACCAGGGGGTCGGAGGGCTAACCAGTGACCGGCGACGAGCGGCGTTGACGCACGGTGAAGTTGTTGACGATGGCGGTCCTCCTGGTACAAGTGGCGGCTCCTGGGGTGGCGCCAATCCTCTTCTTCTTCCGCGGCGGCTCCACGGCACTCCGGTGAGAAATTGGCTAGCTACGGGTGAAATTGGGAAGAGGGAGAGCTCGAGGAGTGGTTCTGAGATGGGAGAAGGCGAATGGTGTGGAGATTTGGAGCTGGGGCGGCCTCCTTTTATAGCGAGCGATCGAGTCCGAGGCGCACGGTGAGGTCGAGCATGGCGACGGCGTTTGGAGCTGCGAAGGGGCAAGGCGAGGACGGGGTTCTGTCCAGGGCGTCACGGCGATCATCACGATGCTCTCGGAGCAGCATTCGGTGGTCAAACACAGTGGAGAGCTTGATGCGTCCGGCGGTACTGTGGCGGACGTCGTCGACGGTGGCGACGGCGACAGGGCTCTCCGGCTCAAGTGGTCATGTCTGGGGGGGTTGCTGGTGTACTGGCGCGTGCGTGTGCGAGAGGATAGGACGGGAGGAGGTCAGCATCGTCGGGGACAGGTCATGCTCTGGCGCGTCCAGGGACGTCACCATGCGCACCCTGGCGCGTCTGGCGTCACGGGGCACGGGCTGGTCCGGGCAATGTGGTGCTCTCCTTCGTCGAGGGAGGTGTCCATCATGTTCAGGAGAGAGAGAGGAAGGTCAAGGACATGGTGTGGTCAGCCAGAAGTGAGAGAAGAGAGAGTTGGCATGGGGGGTGGCATGACCACCACGGCATCACCATGCCATCATGGTGCAGTGAGAGAGAGAGGTGGCAGAGGGGGGTGCACTGATGTCTAGGGCGGTGCTAGGGTTTCAGGGCAGTCAGAGGTGGTCAGGTTAGACTTGGTCCACCTCTCAAACCCAGCATGGGCTACTAATATATAGTGAGAAATGGCGGGAAAAAATGTGGGCGGGAAGACAGGAGGCGGGAAGACAGAGGCGGGTAGAAATGGCGGGAAGAAGAGGAATCCAGAGTTGGTCATCTAACCTTTAGTCCCGACTGGTGGGTGCAACCGGGACTAAAGGTGGTTTTTGTGTCATCTAACAAAACTGCCGGTGGGATAAGGACGTCTGGGTAAGCTTTAGTCCTGGTGGGTGCAACCGGGACTAAAGCTGTCGGTAGGATAAGGACGCGTGGGTGGACGCACTGCTCGATGAGATAAAGCATGTAGCGCACAACGCCCTGTCGGAGGAACAAGACAAAGCAGAAGCGGCGCCGTGCCTATAAAAGGAGCATCGATATGCCTTGGCAAGCAGACCAACAAGCCAACCTAGCAGGTAGGGAGAGTTTCATCCCCATGGATGGAGGAAAGGGTTGGGAAATCTCCGTGGCGCAGCTTCTCGAAGATGTCGTTGGTGCACACGCCCTACGGCATCTTCGGAAGTTGCGCTCGAGAAAATTTTCCCGCAAGCCCGTGAAAGACTCCATCTCCTCTATGTGTTGGGGAAAGGGTTGGGAAATCTCCGTGGCGCAGCTTCTCGAAGATGTCGTTGGTGCACACGCCCTACGGCATCTTCGGAAGTTGCGCCTCGGAAAATTTTCCCTGCAAGCCCGTGAAAGACTCCATCTCCTCTAACAGTGTTGGGGAAAGGGTTGGGAAATCTCCCGTGGCGCAGCTTCTCGAAGATGTCATTGGTGCACACGCCCTACGGCATCTTCGGAAGTTGCACCTCGAGAAAATTTTCCTGCAAGCCCGTCAAAGACTCCATCTCCTCTAACAGTGTTGGGGAAAGGGTTGGGAAATATCCCGTGGCACAACTTCTCGAAGATGTCGTTGGTGCACACTCCCTACAGCATGTTCGGAAGTTGCGCCTCGAGAAAATTTTCCTGCAAGCCCGTCAAAGACTCCATCTCCTCTAATATCTTACATACAGTTACATGATTACACAAAAACCAGTAGCTCAGGGCACAAGATGAGGGTTCTCATTATTACATAAATGTAGAGATTGTCTTGGGCACTATTAAGAATACATTATTACATAAATGTAGAGATTGTCTTGGGTTTTCTTCTGCGCCGTAGCCATGGAGAATCTTCATCATTTAGCAAGATGCTTGGATCAATTTTCACCGTGAAGGGCGGAATTTCTTTAAACTTATTATAATCTTCTGACATGTCTGTCTTGTCATCCACTCCCACGATGTTTCTTTTCCCGAAAGAACTATGTGGCACTTTGGCTCCTCAGTTGATGTATTCTTTTATTGATTTCTTTTTCTCGGTTTGCTAGACATGTCCTTCACGTAGAAAACTTGAGCCACCTCGTTGGCTAGGACGAATGGCTCGTCCATGTACGCAAGATTGTTGAGATCCACGTTGTCATACCGTACTTATCGTCTACCTGTACACCGCTGAGCTTCACCCATTTGCACCGAAACAAAGGGACCTTAAAAGTAGGTCCATAGTCTAGTTCCCATATCTCCTCTATGTACCCATAATATGTGGTGGTCTACCCATTCTCGTCTTTCGCATCGAAGCGGACACCACTGTTTTGGTTGGTGCTCTTTTATCTTGGGCGATCGTGTAAAATGTATTCCCATTTATCTCGTACCCATGAAATGTACATATGTTTGAAGATGGTAACCTGGCCAACAAGTACAGCTGCTCTATGACAGTGGTGTCACTCATGAGATGTCTTTGCAACCAATTGCCGAAGGTATTCATGTGTTGACGTGTAATCAAGGACTCGAGCTAGCCTGGGTTTATTTCTCGTACAACATTCTTGTGTATCTCGATGTACGGAGCCACCAAGCTGGAATTGTATAAAACGGTGTAGTGTGCTTGATTGAAAGAAAGCTTGTCCCTGCACACCGTTGCTTTCCTTCCTAGTGTGCCTTTTCAGTCAGCCTCCCCTCATACTGAGATTCAGGAACACCAATCGGCTTAAGGTCGAAGAAAGTCAACACAAAACTCAATGACCTCCTCTGTTCCGTAGCCCTTTGAGATACTTCCTTCTGGCCTAGCACGGTTATGAACATATTTCTTTAAGACTCCCATGAACCTCTCGAAGGAGAACATATTGTGTAGAAATACAGGTCCGAGAATTCTAATCTCTTCAACTAGGTGAACGAGGAGGTGCGTCATAATATTGAAGAAGGATGGTGGGAACAACAACTCGAAGCTGACAAGACATTCGACCGCATCAACCTGTAGCCCTGACAAAGTTTCTGGATCCATAACCTTCTGAGAAATTACGTTGAGGAATGCACATATCTTCACAATGGCTAGTCGAACATTTTCTGGTAGAAGTCCCCTCAATGCAACCGGAAGCAATTGTGTCATAAGCACGTGGCAGTCATGAGACTTTAGGTTCTGGAATTTTTTCTCCTTCATATTTACTATTCCCTTTATATTCAACGAGAAACCAGACGGAACCTTGATACTGAATAGGGCTTCAAAAACGATTTCCTTCTCTTGTTTGGTAAGAGCGTAGCTGGCAGTCCCTTGAAACTGCCCTGGATGATTGCCGTCTCGTCCTTTATGATGTTGCTGGTCCTCTCGTGCTTCTGTTGTATCTTTTGTCTTCCCATACACGCCCAGGAAACCTAGAATATTCACACAAAGATTCTTGGTCAGGTGCATCACGTCGATTGCAGAGCGGACTTCCAAGACTTTCCAATATTCTAGCTCCCAAAAAATAGATTTCTTCTTCCACATGGGCGCGTGTCCGTCAGCGTCTTTCGGAACAGGTCGACTGCCTGGACCCTTTCCAAAGATAACATTTAAATCCTTGACCATGTCAAAAACATCAGCACCACTACGGGAGACAGGCTTCGGACGGGTTTCTGCCTCGCCATTGAAATGCTTTCCTTTTTTCCTTAAGGCATGCCTGCGCGGAAGAAAACGGCGATTGTACGGGTACACATTTTTCCTACTTTTTCCCAAATATTTACTTTCAGTCTCATCTAAATAGTGTGTGCATGCATTGTATCCCTTGTTCGTCTGTGCTGAGATGTTACTAAGAGCAGGCCAATCATTGATGGTTACGAATAGCAATGCTCGTAGGTCAAATTCTTGCTCGGTGTGCTCATCCCACACACGTACACCTGGTTCGGCCCACAACTCCAAAAGTGCATCAACTAATGGCCTTAGGTACACATCAATATCGTTGCCGGGTTGCTTTGGGCCTTGGATAAGCACTGTCATCATAATGAACTTCCGCTTCATGCACAACCAAGGAGGAAGGTTGTAGATACATAGAGTCAAGGGCCAGGTGCTGTGACTGCAGCTCTGCTCCCCAAAAGGATTCATGCCATCTGTACTTAGACCAAACCATAAGTTCCTTCACCTGCAAAATCTCTCTCTCGATGTTTCTCCACTGCCGACCATCAGCGGGGTGCCTCAACATCGCGTCTTTCTTGCGTTCCTCTTTGTGCCATCGCAACAACTTGGCATGCTCTTTGTTTCTGAACAAACATTTCAACCGTGGTATTATGGGAGCATACCACATCACCTTCGCAGGAACCCTCTTCCTGGGTGGCTCACCCTCAACATCACCAGGGTCATCTCTTCTGATCTTATACCGCAATGCACCGCATATCGGGCATTTATTCAAATTCTCGTACTTCTCACCGCGGTAGAGGATACAGTCATTAATGCATGCATGTATCTTCTGCACATCTAATCCTAGACGGCAGAGAAGCTTCTTCGCTTCATACATACTGGCGGGCAATTCGTTCTTTCTTGGAAGCAGCTTCGTTAATATTATCAACAATTTTTCAAATCCCGAGTCAGTCACACCGGCCTCTGCCTTCCATTTCAGCAATTCCAATATGCTACCTAGCTTTCTCTGCCCATCTTCACAACCTGGGTACAACAATTTTTGGTGGTCCTCTAACAGCTTGTCGAACTGCAACCTCTCCTTATCTGTGCCACAGTCTCTCCTTGCATCAGAAATGGCCCGACGAAGATCATCATCACCAGGCTCATCTGGTGCCCGTTCTTCACCTCCTTCTTCTTCATTGTCTTCCATTGCGGTATCATCGTATTCAGAGAACATAGATCGGTACTGGTCATCGTTATCTTCTTCTTCATCGCCGTCTTCCATCATAACCCCTTCTTCTCCGTGCTTGGTCCAAACATTATAGCCGGACATGAATCCGTGCCGAAGCAGGTGGCTCTGAATGTCTCTTGAGCAAGAGTAATCCTTCTCATTCTTACATTTCAGACATGGACAACAAATAAAACCTTGCTTCGACTTGTTGGCCTCGGCCACAAGCAGAAAAGATTTCACGCCCTCTCTGAAAGCAGGATGGATAACTCATCTGCATCATAAGTACAATTATGTATCAAATGCAATTACCATGCCAAAATTAGTATTGTGCGTACTATGTATACGAGAAAATAGTTGCTAACCTTTTAGGATCAAAAAGAGGAGAAATCTTATCAAATAAAATCAAGTGGCATCCTCACAAACATTTCATCAAACACCTCTTGTGCACATGAAGAAAAAAAGAGCTAGCATAAACCTCCACCTTTCACCACCAAGGAAAAAAATGTAGGGAGGTGGGGGGCTGGCTGTGTATATATAGGCCTGGACCTTTTGTCGCGCCGTGCTCGACCCGCGACAAAAGGGGTGCCAGCAGGCCGCAGAAGGCCTCAGACCCTTTTGTCCGGGTCGTAGCACGGCCCGCGACAAAAGGGTCCTAACGGACCGCGACAAAAGGCCCTGTGCCCTCCAGCTGGTTTCGGGGCGACGTGGCCAGGCCATTTGTCCCGGCTCCAGACTGGGCTGGGACAAAAGGCCTGGACGAAAGCCCTGTTTTCTACTAGTGACTGCGGCTTTTATCAATAGACTCTATAATACCATGGGGCAAAAAAAAAGAGCACATAAAATAAGTAGGGAGGTTATTAAGCACCACATTGCAGAGAACCATACGCCCACCTGAGGAGACGAGGAGGGCACGCCAAACAGATCACATGTGATTGCCTCTACAAAATAGACACGTACCGACAAAGGTAACAAAATTCTAACCTTGTCAAAATGACTCCATCAGGTTTATTCTCCAAGATCCACTAATCAGACATATATTAGAATCGTACGAATAGAAATTAAGAATGAAGCTCGGCCATGTTGGGAAGTTAGGGTGTACTTTGGATGGTTCAGGTTCCATTTGAATCAATTCTTTTCGCAACGACGCAACAATACAACCGCTTTCTTAGTGACCTACGTTACTAACGAGTAATCAGAAACAGCAGTTTCCGTTGTAAACTATACAAAACACACTTTACTGCATCGAGGATGGAGACCAGGCCGTGTTGGTCTTAGTTATTTACTACGTTCTTTGGCAAGCTTTCTTATGAAATATCCTTTGGCCTTGCCTTTGATGCATGAGCTAGATCTGGTCGAGTATTATTTGAGAGAAACGCATAACATGGGCCGGTGTCATCCCTCAGGCGAACGCATTCAAGCGAGTAGGCCCCAGCCATCGATAGCCTTAATGGTGACATAGGACGTTGGGCCCGGCCTGGTAACGGATGTGTCGTGCGCTGCTACACGAGGGCGACCACTTCTTTTCATGGCACATCGGACTGAGATTTTCCCATTCGCAGTCTTATGCGTTCACATTCCTAGGGCGGCATTGTTGATCAGCTCTACCGGGTTGTATAAAAAGCGACCATAGCTCTTACATCTTCGTTATACCTAAGGTTTCCACATACAAAGCCACTAGTAATAAGAACTCATCAATGGTAAGGCGTAACAAGCCTGGGATCCCCGATCTGTCTGTCTCTCTCCCGGTGCACTAGCGCACAACATTTCCTGAGGTCCCCTATTTCTAAATGCAGGGATCATTGGCGCAGATAGGTCCTTGCGGTGGTAGTGGTGGCGTCGGTAGGGACATGGACATGAGCGGCGTCTACCGTGTAGTCATGGTCGACGTCAAGCACGATGCGACCATCGATTCCATGAGAGTCCTGTACGAGCGTGACGGCCTTCAACATTGGACCGACTGGTGGGGAGATAGAGATGGAATCTGCTCCAAGGTAAGTGTCAATTGTTAATTATTATGTGTAATCTAAAAAAGAGGCTGCAGGCTCGGCTTCTGTATCGGTCAATGCACACAACCGGTTGTTACTTGATTCATCGCATGATTCACGCATGCGCAATCATCGATTTATCGTCACGTACGATCAAATACATTTGTTCACAAACATTAAATGCATTTGTAGATGCCCGTAGCATGAAATATCATACAGTGATCAATCGATGGATGAAGCATGATTATTTTTTGCATGTGCAGGTCCCTCTGGACAGGAACGAGTACTTGACCAACGTCAAAGGCTACGTCGGCATGTTCAATGGTTACACTTGTGTGAGATCGCTGACGTTCGTCAGCAACCTGCGCAGCTACGGGCCGTTTGGGAAAGAGGAAGGTATGCCATTCCAGCTCCCCGCAGTCAGCGGCAAAATCCTCGGCTTCCACGCGCGTTCTGGTGGCCACCTCGACGCGCTTGGCACCTATGTCAAGACGGACTGAATCACATACCACCAAGCCCTGATCGTTCCATACGGGCGGCTGTTTTACTTGTGCCTTTGTTTTATGCTGTCGAAATGTGCATGTGAACTTTGCGTTGGCTTGTTGTTGGATCGTGAATGGAAAACACCCTTTGGTGTGGTGTATGTGAGTTTGTTTGTGGCCCTTTAAGATCTGAGCTGCGCCTCGGGTTTCATGGTCTAGTTTCACGCGTTTGTTGTGGAGGCAGTTGTCGTTTCACTTTGGTTTAATAAAAGTCTCCTTGTGTTTCTTGTGTGTCATGCTTATAATAATTTGAACTCTCAGCTAAAACCATTTGGATCGTACTCTTGCCTTCTTTCCAGGTGTATTTTGGATCGTACTCAAGATAGAGACGGCAAGCAAGTAGTAGTGAAATTAATGCGGAATGAACCAACGAATCGACAATCTTGTGATAGGCTGGTCATCTTGCATAAGATACTTGTGTATGATGATAGTGCCTCCCTAATTGCAGTCACAACGCTCCAGACTGTAATGTATCTGATTATGCCACATAGGATTTATTCTGACATGGAGCGCTAATTAAAAAGGAGAGAGAGCAAAACCGTATCTTAAACACGATACGACTCTTATCGGCAAACCCATGGTAGAACAATTAATGCCATCGCTGCCGAGCCCATCTCACCCGCGTGGGCACCTCTCTGCCGGGCTCCCTCCCATCGATTCGCCGAGCCCCACCGCCGAGCTTAGCCTCTAGTCACCGAGCTCCACCTCTGGTAGATGTGGACCGCCAAGCTCCCTCCCTATGCTGTCTTCAAGCCGACGCGATGCCGAGCCCTAGCGTTGATTGCCCTCGCTGCCGCCGTTCTCCGACGTCGGTGGTTATCCTTGCCATCGCCGAGCTCCACCTCTACTCGTTGTACCGTTCGATTGCCAAGCTACGCCTGTGATCGCCGTACCAGTGGCCTCCCGATGCCTCGTGTCTTCATCCCCAATGTTGAAATCGCTACGGCGAGAGCTTCGTCCTCCTCCATCCCTGACCTTTTCCTATCGAGTATCATGTGATGTGATCTTTCAAGTATCGCTGAACAAAGGATTTAGATTATGTTAGATATACGTGCTCTTAATGCTTATTTAATTATTCAGCTCTGCCACTGCTTTTAGTACCCACTTGAATTACCTACTACTACCTCCGTTCTATAATATAAGCCCTTTTAGCAAGCTATTTTAGTTTGCTAAAATGTCTTATATTATGGAACAAAGTGATACTAGATAAGGGCATTTAAATTTGTTGACATCTAGTGAAATAAGAATCTACAAGCTCCTCAAATGGGGACTTCCCTATTTGTTTAATTGTAAAACAGGTTCAGGTTTGCACAAGCACAAGCATATGGCTGAAACGAAGGGGTTTGCTTAAGTGTTGTTACAGAAATAAGATACAAAATACTCACATTAGTGTTCTTTTTTCTTTTGGACAGTTTTGGCTTTCCTTAAATATTGGTTGATGATAGCATGGGATCGCTGATACGTCATATGTAAGCATACTATTCAACCACCAGCAATTGAATCTCTGCTGGTTTATTGCCAGTAGTCACTGCGTAAATGAAAGTTCTCTACTTCTTTATAAAGACTTCGATTTGTAAGTAGAATTCGGAACTGAATGTCTACTACTCCCTTCAACTTGAATATGTCACTGTCTCTATTTGTGCCAGTTGAGATGTACAGCAAGCCAACTAAGAAGTTGCCATTTTGGTACATAAGTAAGCTTATTAATTCTTTCAGAATCTTTAACTGAATAAGTGTATTTTCTCTTCTGCAGTTTACATATTGGTTATCATTTGGCGTTTTGAACTTGGTCCTTGCTGATGCGAACCCTCGGTGAAGAAATGATTGCTTGGACTGGGAAGGCTGTGGCAAGGAGGCGTCTGTGGCGGGAGGAGGGGCGCGAGCTTGGGTGCGGCTAGACTGCTGCGATGAGTACGCAGGAGGCCGGACCTTCTAGATTGGTTAGTATGGCCAGCGACAAGAGGACGCAACTGGCCGTGCCCCTCTCCGCCATCCTGTTGCTCGCCTCCTTCCCATTCCTTTGTGTCTGCACTTTGGGCTAGCACTAGATGCACGTGATATGTAGACCTTTTGGATAGGTAAGGCACCAAGTACTTGTTACATTTCTATTGATGCAAGACTGGATGCATGTAACATATTTTTATTACTTGGTACAATATCTTATTATTATGAACTATATCGATTAGTAACAAGCTAACCGGTCTATTTTGCTTATGTATTTGTAATTGGTCTATCTGATAGAGGCCTGCTGAAAAACACCTCCATGGTAAACATGATGGCGTCAGTTGAGCGTGCAAATTGTCGGGACAGGTTCCTATTTCACAAGATTTAGTGTGTCAAACAAAGGCCCAAGGAACGGAAAGAATGCTGTTGCCATTTGGTTAAAATTGGGACATGTTTTGTACGCAGCGGACCGGCGAGGGGGCGCCCCAGCCTCTAGTTGAATGCAAATGCGTCTAGGACGGCGAAACTGGTTCACGAGAGCAAGGACTCAATTCTGACCAGGGTCTCTGCCATGTTTTCTTGTGTGGGATTTTGATGTGCGAGTAGCTAGAAAAAATGATATAGTACAAAGAACTTTACCATCTCACGGCCCGATCTGTATATCTACAATCGAAAAACTTCTCAGATGTGATTGGATATATCGTCGAGACGACGAAGTCATATGCTCTAATTACTTTACCTACATAGATGGAGTTATTTACGAGAATATGCATAGAACTTTATGACGAGTGGGACCAGAGTGACATCTATGATGTGGCAAAAAAAAGCATCGAATATTTTTTAGTTGGCCGAAAATCTCGAATTCGTAAAAACTGGAGCTCCCCTCCCTAAAATCAGAGCCGGACGTGCAGCGCTGGCACAAGCAGGTGCAGGCGTGGGGACATGCGCTGGTACGAGCAGGTTCAGGCGTTGGGGCTTCAGAGGTACAGCTTCAGTCCTATCAAAGTAGTACTACTGAGTGTAGCATCAGAGGGGAATCAAAGACCAATATGCCTAGCTAGAAGTAGCGATACATGCCAGTTCTGAACAGATACGGCTAGCGGTGGGCCAGCTGGTCAACAAGATGCTCGAATCTCCGTGACAAGCCGACGGTGCCAATAAGGCCTGGGCGCCCTAAGGGCTGGAGAAAAGTGTGGACGCGGGTTTCTCCTCTTTTCCACACTTTTAAATGCCCAAGAAGAACCCGATGCAGGATCCCTCCCTGGATCAGATGGAGGAGTGGCAATGAGGTACTGCATCGACGTAGCCCAAGCCGCCGTCGTGCCGTCATCCTCGCCGGCCTCCTCCCCATCGGCGGCTTCAAGGAGCGAACAAAATCGCCCCCCGATCGCCTCTAACGGGACTTTGGAAATTTCGGAGCATTTTTACAGTTCATTAGTTGTCACCGCAATAATGCTGAGTCTACGGACATATTCTTACGGAAAGTGGCTTACGGATGGACGTGTCTTGTAGGTGTTTGCCCTGTGCAGAATTCTCGGAACAACCTGCACCAATTGTTTGATGCCATGACCACGTCCGTAAGCTCATTCCGTAAATCCCTTATGTAAGTGTAGAGCCTCGACCTAGGCCTCAGCGGAGCTACATCGGCCGTGACAGCGGCTCAGCACCGGGTACAAGCTGAACCTCTCCGACAATGGTGGCGCAAGGGCAGGAGAAGCCGCAGACCAGGTGCGGCATGGCGGGGGACCGGAAGCAGCGCTGGTGAGCAAGGAACGGCGCATGGCGGTTCCAAATGAGTGAGGAAGAGAAGGATCAGCGTGGATGGGAGTGTGAGGGTGACGGCTGTGCTTCGGGGAAGAGGAGGCACGACTTAACAAATAAAATGATACGGGCACGACCTAGGGTTGCCCATGAATTTTCCCTGATTTTTTCCGGCCAACAATCTCTCCAAACCTCTGATAGAAGCTCCCTAATTACGCGGGCACTCCGCGTATCTTGAAACTAGGGTAACGATGAACCACCGAGTAATCCCTCGACATAGGAGAAACCTCATGCGAAGGTAGTCGTAACCAAGATGCAACCCGTACGTCGACGAAGACGAACCTCACGCCAAGTGTTATCATATCATCGATGATGCGAGAATCTTGCCGCCAAAGTGTACACACACAAAGTTATACATAGTTTATTCAGAAACTGAAAATATTCAATCTCTAAAGTCTCTGAATACATGAGGCGTAGACACTAGCTTTTATGCCGACTACAAAACCAAATTAGTATCTTTGATGGACACGACCGGCCGGGAAACTATACATCATACGTGATTACCATTACAAAATAGACACGTACCGACAGAGGTAACAAAATCCCAACCATGTCAAAATGACTCCATAACGTTTGTTCTCCAAGATCCACTAATCAGACATGTATTGGAATCGTACCAATAAAAATTAAAAATGAGGCTCGGCGGTGTTGGGAAGTTACGGTGTACTTTGGTTGGTTCAGGTTCCATTTGAATCAATTCTTCTCGCAACGATGCAAAAATACAACCGTTTTCTTAGTGACCTACGTTACTAACGAGTAATCAGAAACAAGAGTTTCCGTTGTAAACTATACAAAACAGGACCGCGAGTTTCCGTTGTAAACTATACAAAACAGGCTTTACTGCTTCTCTCAAAAAAAAAAAAACAGGCTTTACTGCATCGAGGATGGAGACCAGGCTGTGTGGGTCTTAGTTATTTACTACGTTCTTCTGTAAGCTTTCTTATGAGATATCCTTTGGCCTTGCCCTTGATGCATGAGCTAGATCTAGTCAAGTATTATTCGAGAGAAAACACATCACATGGGCCGGTGTCACCCCTCATGCAAACGTATTCAAGGGAGTAGGCCCCAGCCATCGATGGCCTTAATGGTGACAGCGGACGTTGGGCCCGGCCCAGTCACCGATGTGTCGTGCGCCGATACACGAGGGCGACCACTTCTTTTCATGGCACATCAGACTGACATTTTCCCATTTGCAGTCTTGTGCGTTCACATTCCTAGGGTGGCCTTCTCTTGAGCGTCCACTCCATCTCGTGATGACAACAAAAATATGTTGTACAATAGATTAGTTTTTAATATCGTCTCTGTCGAATTCTAAAATTATGTGGTTATTAAAATTAAATTAGGAAGCATGTGACTTGTCGCATTATCTCCTCACTCATGTTTCTCGCTGCTAGACACATCTACATCTTCTCCTTGCCTCTGTTTCTCGCCGCCACCAATAACTGGTACCGCATGGCCATACCTTGTCAACCACTACCAACGAGAACCGCAACCTTATTATGCTGCCCTCGTGCCCCACGATGTCATATGCATCGACCTTGCTATGGTAAAGACCACCATCGAAGACGTCCCCGGCTTTGTGCTCGCCCTGTGTGACCAGCAAGACTAGATATGATAGCTCTAAATATCAAAATAGACCTTTCATAATAGGAAAACTGATGGTATGGTACACAGCAGACACAATATAGAATAGGGATGCTGCTATTGTAAGGTAGTATGAAATAGCTCCAAGGAATGGTACTTTCATAAAAGATTCCACGGTTGGTCTAAAGCATCTGAAAGATTCCATTACTACTTCCTCCGATCAGATTAACCGGGGTACTAGAAAAATTGCTGGGACCAAGGTGCTCTCTAATTGGCAGTGAAAAAAACGAGAGGTGGAGCTGTTTTGTCTCGCGGAACGATGAGAAAATAAATGCTGGAGGCCAAGGATCGTGCACATGCCTACTTTCTAGTGGTTTTGCATGCAGTTCTTGTCCCAAAAGAATTGGAAAAAGCACCGAATATTAGTTGCATGCAGAGCTTAACCCCGTTTACACTTGCATGCCCACGTTTTACACCAGCTTGATGCGCAAAGAAGGGGAAAGGAAGGGGCTGCGGGAGGAGGGAGTTATGCGCTAATTAAACAGCAGTTATGCTAAGACGCCTAAATTGGCGAAGAGAAAAGAAACTGCATGTTTTGCAAATGGCGCCGGTTAATCTGATCCGGAGGGAGTATTATAGACTAACAGCTAATACAATTACTGTCACACAAAACAGACCATGTATCTAATTACAGAAAATGCAAGATAACCCCTCCACACACTAGTACAAACCAACACTAAGGACATCCTCCTCGGCAATGGCAGCCAGAAGGCCCAGGGTTAAAAATATTTGCATGTGGCCGATGAGGCCTTCCTGGAATGGGTCGCGACTGGGCTACTTACATTGGCAACAGACAATTGCAAATGTATGTCACGAATGTGGTGGGTTGCGGGCCCACATATATCGGCAACGGACAAATATAGTCACCCGTTGCCGATGTGACCGTCTATGGTAACGGACATTTATGTTTTGTTCGTTGCCAAATTTGACAGCAAAATAGCCCACCACTCTGGCCTATAAAACCCCACCTCTCCCGTCGCTCTCAATCCCTCCCAACCCTAGCCGCCCTACTCATTTGCCTCTCACTCTCTTCCCTCACACTCCCGATCTCTCCAATGATGTCCCCCTTTGGCGCCGATGAGGCTCCTTCGTCTTTCACCTTGCCCTAAAGGACATTAAAAAATGCAAAATTAAACATGGTCAATAATCTAAACAGAATACACAAGTAAACAAGAGCACATAAGTAAAATGCATAAGTAAACATAAAACATAATTTAGAAATGCATAATATAACATATCAAAATAATCTAGAACATAACATTAGTAGAGAAACCCTTATAGGCGTTTCATGTTAGTGCCGGTGCCTAAAAGTGCCACGCAACTAGTAAATACCAGTAGCGTGGTGAAGTTGCTACGCTACTAATAATTGATTAGTAGTAGCAATTAGTAGTAGCATGCTGGCCAGAAATCCACGCTGCTGGTATTTTGAAATCCAGAAATCCCCTGACCGGCCTCTTTCAGCCACACACACGTACGAGACCAAACCAACCCTCTTTTTCCCCCTCAATATCGCTAATCTTATCCCTTCCCCCACGTCCCCCTCCACGCGAGCGCCGGCCACCGCTCTTCCCTCCTCTCCCTCACAGTACCACTTCTCCAGGTCCAAGGACGACAAGGGGGAGGAAGGCACCATGGTGCCCATCTGCCTCGCCGAGGCTCGCCCTCCACCACGCGCACTCGCTCCGGCCTGCTCCGTCCGTGACCGGTCGCCGACGGGACAAGCGCGTGCGCCCCTGCTCAAGCCCCGGTCAGCCTCCACCACGCACACTCCTCCCCTCCACCACCGGAAGCCCAGCCTGCTGCTGGCCCCCTTCCGTAGCTCGTCGTCGGCCTCCTCTTCCCGGCGCGGCTCCGGTAACCACTTCTGCTCATCCTCGCCGACCCCTCTCCTGCGTCACAAAGATCTAGAATTTTTTTTTTGGGCAAGCCTCGTTGGTGTAGGTTTGTAGTGCGATTCTACAAATAGTTTAGTTACTGGTAGCGTGTAGGGGTCCCACGCCACCGGTACTTTATACTAGTGGTGTAATAGTGGTGGCGTCGGACCCCATGCTACTAGTAGTACATTTTCACATGCCACCAATAGCAATTTTCCTACTAGTAATCTAAACAAAGCACATAATTTAGAAAGATTTAACTAGATATAACTAGCAATGGCAAATTTAACTAGATATAAATAGTAACTAGATCTTAACTAATAACTGCAAATTCAACTACACATAACCACTAACTAGATCTTAACCCTAGATTTAACACCCTATACAAATTTAACCCTAGATTTAAGTATATATAACTAAGCAAACATGAACAGAAGCTAAGTAAACATGAATAGAGCACATAATATTTAAATAGTAACTGCGAGATTTAAACCTAGATTTAGTATGAACAAAAGCGAACAACAACAAATAATTTTATTCCAAGCAAGTTGTGGTAGGCTAAACAGAACTAAAAAGAATCTAGATAAGTGTTCACCCTAGGTTTATACTACAAGGTTTAATCCTAGATTAACCAAAGTAACCCTAGATAAATAAACCATTGAAATGGAAAAGACTTGCCTGAAGATCAGAAGTGTCGGGGTCGCTTAGAGCCAGAGTCGTCGGAGTTCGCCTCGGCGTCGACCAAGGAGAGGGCGATTACAGATCTCATCTCCATATCCTCTGGCGCTCGAGAGAGGGCGTCGGCTCAGGCGTTGGCCAAGGAGAGGATGATGGCCACCTTCTCCTCCACCTCCTGCACCTCTCGTGTGATGACCCAGCTTTGGCAATGACCAGGGAGAGGGCGACAACCGCCGCTATCATTGCCGCCCTCCTCCTCCTCCTCGTCGTCTCTGGGCACTGAAGCCCGCGGGCTGGTTGGCAGGGGAGGAGGCGACGTGTTTTGTCGGCAGGATAACACGGGTGGGAAAGGAAGCCACTGGCAAGAAGTAGCGGTGAGCCATCTAGTGTGGGGAGTGGCAACTAGGGTTATGTGAGGGGGAGTGGGAGTGATGACGTCTAGGGTTAAGTGAGAGCGAGGGAGTGTCCATGTATATCCTTTATTTATTTACGTATCTGCTAGAGTATTATTGTTTTTGCACTTGAAACTGTTGTACCAATGTTGTTCTTGTCCTAGGACCTACTGATAGTTGGATGCTCCATTTTCTACAGGTTAATGTTCTATGGATTAAATAGGAGCAGCATTGCAGCAATTAACTCTTTGTTTAAATATTTGGGAGCTGCAGCATACCATCATGTTTTAGGACTTTACCAAGGCATCGCATGGAATTAAATAAGTTTTGAGCAATATGGAAGGTCTGTTGTTAGTTATCTAGATAACAAGACAAATGATTATTAAGAGTAATTTGAAGTTTATTTTTTATTTTTGGAAAACACATATAATGACACATGAGTTAAGTTCACTGCACTAACTGCATGGACAATCTGATTTTTTTAGAGCGTGTGTTATTTACTCACTCCGTCCCATGAAACATGTCTTAACTTTGTCTAAATTTGGATGTAATATATTTCATGCGACGGAGGGAGTACTACATTCTTGCTGAGAGTCCTTGGAGCATGGGCTGGAATGAAAAATCAGGTGCTGGCGCGGTCCCTTTCTTTGAGAGAAAACCCATCACATGGGCCATGCGAACGCATTCAAGGGAGTAGGCCCAGCCATCGATGGCTTTTTTGTTTTTGACTTGACCATCGATGGCCTTATGGTAACAGAGGACGTGTCGTGCGCTGATCTTCTTTTCACGCGCGTGTCGATTCAGATATTTCCCTTTCGTAGTCTTACGCGTTCACATTTACTCCCCACCGCTTGTGATATTAACTGGAAGAGGCCTGACCAACCAAAATTACATAGTAGCAGAGAGTTACAGGGACAGGAAAGAGGTGTTTATTCAGTACATTGCAAAAGGAAAGAACGAATCTGCCCGAGCGCCGACCTGTCTGGCGCAGCGAAGCGACCGGACGAGATGCACAAATCCTCGCAAGGACGCCACAGAAATTCATCCATCGACGACGCACCGGCATTGTTGTTCTGGGCCTTCCAAATATTTCAGAGAAGGGCGGCAGTTGCCACATGCCATATGTGTGTCGGGGCAGGTGTAGGTGATGGCAGCTTCCAAACCAAAAGGACACCACCATGAGTGTCGACGCCAATGCGGTGCTAGACCGAAGCTGCACCACCGCAAAGGAAGAAGAGGTGCCACCTAGTTTCATCTGCGCCGCAGGACTCACAGGCGGCAGTAGGGACTCACACGTCGAGAGAGTCCTATCCAGGAAGGCCGGAGTCAAGGTAGGAGCACCCAAGTCGTGAGGAGAGTGTCGTCGGTACCATCGCTTCCAAGAAGGTCCTCCCGCTGGTGTAGTCTGGATGAAGTTGAGCAGTAGGCACACATTCTACTGCCGAAGATCCCTGATCCTAAAGCCACCATCCTATTAAGACAACAACACTTTATCCCAAACAATTAAAAACGAGAACCCGAGCAAGAATCCTACCCGGTCCAAAAGAAAGCACTGCAGCTTTTATCAATAGACTCTATAATACCATGGGGCAAAAAAAAAGAGCACATAAAATAAGTAGGGAGGTTATTAAGCACCACATTGTAGAGAACCATACGCCCGCCTGTGGAGAGGAGGAGGGCACGCCAAACAGATCACACGTGATTGCCTCTAGAAAATAGACACGTACCGACAAAGGTAATCCACTAATCAGACATATATTAGAATCGTACCAATCAAAATAAAAAATGAAGCTCGGCAGTGTTGGGAAGTTAGGGTGTACTTTGGATGGTTCAGGTTCCATTTGAATCAATTTTTCTCGCAACGACGCAAAAATACAACCGCTTTCTTAGTGACCTACATTACTAACGAGTAATCAGAAACAGCAGTTTCCGTTGTAAACTATACAAAACACACTTTACTGCATCGAGGATGGAGACCAGGCCGTGTTGGTCTTAGTTATTTACTACGTTCTTCGGCAAGCTTTCTTATGAAATATCCATTGGCCTTGCCTTTGATGCATGAGCTAGATCTGGTCGAGTATTATTTGAGAGAAACGCATAACATGGGCCGGTGTCATCCCTCAGGCGAACGCATTCAAGCGAGTAGGCCCCAGCCATCGATAGCCTTAATGGTGACATAGGACGTTGGGCCCGGCCTGGTAACGGATGTGTCGTCCGCTGCTACACGAGGGCGACCACTTCTTTTCACGGCACATCGGACTGAGATTTTCCCATTCGCAGTCTTATGCGTTCACATTCGTAGGGCGGCATTGTTGATCAGCTCTACCGGGTTGTATAAAAAGCGACCATAGCTCTTACATCTTCGTTATACCTAAGGTTTCCACATACAAAGCCACTAATAATAAGAACTCATCAATGGTAAGGCGTAACAAGCCTGGGATCCCCGATCTGTCTGTCTCTCTCCCGGTGCACTAGCGCACAACATTTCCTGAGGTCCCCTATTTCTAAATGCAGGGATCATTGGCGCAGATAGGTCCTTGCGGTGGTAGTGGTGGCGTCGGCAGGGACATGGACATGAGCGGCGTCAACCGTGTAGTCATGGTCGCCGTCAAGCACGATGCGACCATCGTGCCCATGAGAGTCTTGTACGAGCGTGACGGCCTTCAACATTGGACCGACTGGTGGGGACATAGAGAGGGAAGCTGCTCCGAGGTAAGTGTCAATTGTTGATTATTATGTGTTATCTAAAAAAGAGGCTGCAGGCTCGGCTTCTGTATCGGTCAATGCACTGTGGTGACCCAGCACACCACTGCATGTTGTAGTATACAAGTCGTTGATATGATCTTCATGAAGGGACTTCTTCACAAATATCACATCCCTCAGAGTGGTACAACAGAAACATTGCAGGTCATAACACTCTAGATTATATTACAATCATGGTCTTAACAAGTTGGTATTCTCACAGGTCCGATGAGAACACCCTAAGATACTACTGAAGTATTATTACAACACAACATAAAGATTAAACTGAGCTTAGCAACTTATTTAGGTAAGCTACTACGCTGCTCGGCTCTAAGATGTCTAGGGTAAGACACTACTCCTCCGCCTCATTGTTGTCAACTCCGTAGACTATTCCGTAGTCCACGCCTTCAACTCCTCCGGACAGATCAGGTTCCTCGTAGACCAGCTCGTAGTCCCCTTCGGTGCTCCGTCGTTGGCCTCCACTTAATTGTCACAGTCTAGCAAGGGTGTCGAAAGAAAGTGAGTACAGAGGTACTCAGCAAGTTCAAAAGAGAAAAGGTGTTTGATGCACTAGCTACGACCATTGATCAGAAAATTGTTTCGAAAATATTTCTTCAAAAGGTTTATTTTATTCTGAAAACTATGCCCGCCAGTCTTCACAGGTTGACCAGAACTTCACGGAGTTCCTTTCCTGCCGTGTTCGTAGTTCCCTTCCCGGAACAGGGAGTAACAGCCACAATTTGATACACTCTGCAAAGGTGTGTTACTTTTCCCATAAGAGAGCTTATCCTTGATACCAACCGAGACGCGTTTCTCGTCCACACTTCCTTGGTGTGGTGTAAGATCCAAGCCAATCACCGCCTTCTCCGCGACCCCGCATACCCACCCTTTTGTCCATCCTACATCCCCGGTAGACATCTCCCGATCATACGGCTTTACCCCCGATGTACTATGGACAATCCCTCATAGACGGTAGAGCACTCTCATCCACATGGATGGGGATTTAAAAGGATTTCCCAACCTACTGCGGTGTTATCCCAACATCCAGCCAGGCTCTGTCAAGTCCATTGATATGCAGAAGGGAAAAGATACAGCTAATTTCCCTAGAGCCATTATAGATCTCATGGTTAACGCGAAATGTTCGGCGCTAGAATCACTAGACGGCATTGGTGATTAGTCCTAGATTAATAGAACCCTTGCAATGGAACCTCAACCATATCAACACATACCATGGTTCCATTGCCCACCACATAGTCATATTCATAATTGGAAAAGTAACATTTTATTTTCAATGCAAGAATGATAAGTATAGTACTTTTGCGGGTAAATTGATATAAAATAATCAAGATGACATGAGCAAGGGTGAACTTGCCTGGTGACTGCGAGATAATGCAGTTCGATGTGTTGGGTGGAACCTGGACCTCGGGTTCTGTAAAGAAGCATCATTGTCCAGTAAGGACAATGTTCTAAAATCCAAATGATGCATGCATGGGTGTATTATTTCATGTTTAATCCCTTACCCCGAAATAGTTATTGAGATTTAGGTTTGAATTAAATATTTATGCCTTTGGCAGTAATTTATAAATCCTTTAAATCCTTTAACATGGTTTTCGTTTCAAAAAAGAAAAGGATTTAAGAGTAATAGAATTTTCCTTTGGAAAATATTTATTTCAAATAAAGAATTTGAAATAATAAAGTTTTTCTCTTTTTGGAAATAAAAGAAATTTTGGAATATAAGAATATTTCCTTTTTTTGGAAAATCTTAAACCTTTAAAAGAAAAGAGTTGGAATAATAGAATTTCTTTTGAAAATATTTGTTAAACAAATATTTGAGTTCATTTGGAATTTTCCATGATTTTTATATCAAAGAAAAATTGCAAATTTAAAATTCCAAGTTCATGTTTAAATTCAAAAATACCAAAATTTGAACTTTTGTTGTAAATTCCATTTCTTATTTTATTCTAGCTAAGAATTATTTTCAATTCATTAATGCAATTTTTCCTGAATTTTTAGAGGTATTTATAATTATTTTGAATTTTGTAAAATTCAAAGGTTATTTAAAAATTGTGAAAAGACAAAATTGCCCCTGGCCCATTTGGGTAGCCCACTTGGTCAGCCCACCTGGGCCAGACCAAATCGGTTCGGTGGGAACCGACCGAGTCGGCCCACCACACTCGCTCGCCCCTCTCTCTCGCGCAAACCCTAACCCTATCTGGCGATTCCCGTGGCAATGGCGTCGCCGCCACGGTCGCCGCCTTGCTCCGGCCGTCTCCGGCGGTCCTAGGGCTCGCTGTTGGTCGCATTCGATGCAATGCGCGACGGCGCTCATCTTCATCCGTGTCGATCTGATTTTCCCCTCCTCTGCTGGATGTGCGCGTGCTCGCCCGTGCCAGACACCGACGAGTTCCTCGACGAACTCCGTCGATCTGCATCTCCTGGACACGCCCGTGCGTTCGCCACCTCCTACGCTGGTGGTGCGTGGCTTGGCACCGGCCTGGCCGCGGTTTGGCGCCGCCGTGGCTGGCCTGTGCCACCGTGCCGCCATGGATGCCACCATGGACACGCCAGGTAACCTTCTTCCTCCTGCTACTCCTCTCCAGCCTCTCCATCTGCTCGAGTTCTGCCTACTAGATTCTTCCTATGTGTATGATGCTGGTGCTGTTGTGCTTGGTGTGCTTGTTGGATGCTCTGCCTAAGCCTACTGATGCTATGTTCTTGCCTATCCATGCCTACTGGTGCTATGCTTATGCCTGTGTAATTCGTACTGGTCCTCTGTGCTAGGCTTACCCTATCTGTTCATGTCCTTGTGCTGTTCATATGCTTACTGGTGCTTGTGTTCATCCTATCCTATCCATTTATGCTTCTGTGCTATGCAAATGCTTGCTAGTGGCCTTGCTGTTGACATAGGCTAGCATTGCTGACACTTGTGGTACCAGTGATGCTCCCCTGTGCCCTGTGTATGATTCATTTGATCCATTTGGATCACTGCATGCTTGTGGTGCTTTGATGTGCCTTGTGCTTGATCTAATTGATCCATTTGATCAACAGATGCTAGTGGCTAGGTTACTGGCTAATTCTTGGCTGATTGGTTGCTTACCCTAGCTACTGCTATCGCTTATACTTGCTCTAGCTGCTGCTCAAGTGTGTGTGTGCTGCTGTTGCTATCCATAGCACATTGGATAAGATCCAATGGCTAGGATGCAGTTGGTCAAGCTACTAGTTGCCTCTCAGTGATGCCATTGCTTGTCCATTTGTTAGATTATCTTATATACATGCCTTGGTGAATTATTTATGGATGAACTGCTTATGCAGTGTTGATTAAATGCATGGATTTGGATAAATTGATATCTCCATGATCAATTGGAAGATAATTAAAGTTTGAATCCATTTCTGGATGATGATGACTTATAACTTTGGTTTAATGGATGGATTTGTGGTTGATGTGACCACAGTAGCCTTGCTACTGCTTGGTTGCTCTCACTGTTGGATTAATTCTTGTTGGCTACTCATCTTTGCTTGCACAGTAGGGAATCATAATAGATATGAATGCCACTGTGTTTGCCTGTGAAGAAATCAATAGATATTCTGATGGTTTCTTCGATAGGAACTTGCTAGGTGGTCTTTGTAGCTTCTAGCACCTATGTATCCTCTAATGGTTGCTATCTGTGCATCTATACTTGTCTATTTGCACATGAATAGTATATGGATGATCTTAGGATCTAGCTGCTCCATTTCTGCCAGTATTCCTTGGTCAAAACCAAGTGATGACAACCCCCATGAGCATCTGCTCATGCTTATGCCTTGTGTCATGCTATAAAATGGATTGGATCCATTGGATCCTCTCCAGGTATATGTTATACCTTGTTCCAGCTCCTAGATGGCTATGCTTAGTTGCTGTTGAGCTTCTGCTTGATGGTTTTGATCACTTGCTCTGCTCCTCCTAGCTCCTGTATGATCTTGCTTAAGTCCACATATCTCTAGCTGGTTTTGGTTGGTTGGTTTTGGATAGATGAATGGTTTCTGTGGTTGTTCTTGATGTTCTTGAGCAAGAACAGAGATGAACTAAGCACTGTTCATTCTGTTGCTGGTGAATGCTTATCTGGTCAACTTGGTGAATTATTTCTGCTGGTTCTACCCTTTTATACTGTCAGCTAGTTCTCTCTGGCTGTGACACACCTACCTGTGCACTACTGATGGGATTCGTAGCATAGAAAACAAAAAATTTCCTACCGCAAAAACGAATAAGAAGCCAAGATGCAATCTAGAAGATGGGAGCGACGAGAAGATCATGAGACTAACCCTCGAAGATTTCCAAAGCCTACGAGATTAGATCTCGTTGTTGAAGAAGATGATCACTTGCCGCTTTCAAAAGCGCGTAGAAGATCTTGACGGTGCCACAATCGGGCAGCACCTCTGTACTCGGTCACACGTTCGGTGTTGATGACGACGTCCTTCTCCCGTTCCAGCGGGCAGTGGAAGTAGTAGATCCTCCTCGGAATCCCGACAACATGACGGCGTGGTGGCGGTGGTGGTGGAGATCTCCGGCAGGGCTTCGCCTAAGCGCTACGGGAGGTGTATGAGGAGGGGGCAGCTAGGGTTTGGGGAGAGGGGAGCTGGGGCGCCGGCCTCTGGTGGCTTGGGTGGTGCGGCCAAGGTGTGTGCTGCCCCCTCCCTCTCCTCCTCATTATATAGGTGGAACACCCAAGGGTTTGCCCAAAGATCTGAATAAGACCCCAATTCAAAAACTGCCATATGGACGAAACCTAGAGGGACAGGACTCTCCCTTTCCCCCTTGTTGGCCGGAGGTGGAGTCCACCATGGACTCCACCCTCCCACTTGGTTGGCTGGTTAGGGTTGGTGGAGTCCAACCGGGACTCCACCTTCCATGGTGATTTCTTCTGGAAGGTTCTAGAACATTCTAGCGCCTTCCATAAATGCACCGGATCATTTCCAAACTTGGAAAGTGACTTCCTATATATGAATCTTATTCTCCGGACCATTCCGGACCTCCTCGTGATGTCCTGGATCCCATCCGAGACTCCAAACAATATTCGAACTCCATTCCATATTCCATATCTACTTAAAACGACATCAAACCTTAAGTGTGTCACCCTACGGTTCGTGAACTATGCAGACATGGATGAGACTCTTCTCCGACCAATAACCAATAGCGGGATCTGGAGATCCATAATGGCTCCCACATATTCAACGATAACTTAGTGATCGATTGAACCATTTACATACGATACCGATTCCCTTTGTCTCACGATATTTTACTTGTCCGAGGTTTGATCATCGGTATCTCCATACCTTGTTCAACCTCGTATCCGACAAGTACTCTTTACTCGTACCGTGGTATATCATCTCTTGTGAACCATTCACATGCTTGCAAGCTATTCAGACGATATTCCACTGAGAGGGCCCAGAGTATATCTATCCGTCATCGGGATGGACAAATCCCACTCTTGATCCATATGCCTCAACTCATACTTTCCGAATACTTAATCTCACCTTTATAACCACCCATTTACGCAGTGGCGTTTGATGTAATCAAAGTACCCTTCCGGTATAAGTGATTTACATGATCTCATGGTCGAAGGACTAGGTAACTATGTATCGAAAGCTTATAGCAAACTGAACTTAATGACGTGATCTTATGCTATGCTTATTTGGGTGTGTGTCCATTATATCATTCATCTAATGACATAACCTTGTTATTAATAACATCCAATGTTCATGATCATGAAACTATGATCATCTATTAATCAACAAGCTAGTTATACAAGAGGCTCCTAGGGACTCCTTGTTGTTCACATAACACACATGTATCAATGTTTCGGTTAATACAATTATAGCATGGTATGCAAACATTTATCATAAACACAAAGATATATAATAACCACTTTATTATTGCCTCTTGGGCATATCTCCAACAGTCTCCCACTTGCACTAGAGTTAATAATCTAGATTACATTGTAAGGTACCTAACACCCATGGCATTCTGGTGTTGGTCATGCTTTGCCCTAGGGAGAGCTTTAGTCAACGGATCTGCCACATTCAGATCTGTGTGTACTTTGCAAATCTTTACTTCACCATCTTCGATGTACTCGTGAATTGAATGAAAACGCAGCTTGATATGCTTCAGCTTCTTGTGTGACCTTGGTTCTTGTGCATTGGCGATGGCACCCATGTTGTCACAATAGATGACTAGTGGGTCCAATGCACTAGGAACCACACCAAGCTCAACAATGAACCTCTTCATCGATACCGCTTATGAAGCCTCCGAAGCCGCTATGTATTCCGATTCAGTTGAAGACTTCGCCACCGTGCACTGCTTGGAACTACTTAGCCATCGCAGCACCATTCAATATAAACACGTACCCAGACGAGACTTAGAGTCATCAGGATCAGTGTTCCAACTTGCATCGGTGTAACTGGTTACAACGAGCTCTTGGTCACTGTCAACACCCGGGTTTTTAAGTCCAGATGCCTATTATGCCATACATCGCAATCCAAGGAATATTGTTTTTGCGAGACATAATAGATTGATATCACAGAACATTATTCATTACAAACCATAATCGTCTTACAACAAGGGATCACATGATCCAGTCTTAATACAACATAGTGGATCTAGAGATCCATTTACAAAACACATAGCGGAAGCGAAGTAGCGGTTGCGGTCCATCTGTTCCATAGGCAACTGTTGACGTTAGGAGTAGTCCTAGTTGTCGTAGACGTCCTGCTGTCCATCTTCATTGTACTGGTTCTGGTACTCCTCTTCATAGTCTGGCCATTTGAATAGCCAGGACAAAGCCATGAGTACTTTAAAGTACTCGCAAACTAATACTAGTGTAAGCACTATCAATTTTAGTAATGGGGTGCTAAGCTCTAAGTTTATTTGCATAAAGCCAATTTTAGTTCACAAACATTTAGTAAAAGCCTCTTCATTTGCTAACTAGCTCAAGGGGGAACCTTGGTGTCATTCCCACAACTCTGTTGTGATTCAATTCAAATTCACCATTCACCTTTCGAGTTCAAGTCACAAGTCATATGTCACATTTTTTAAAATGGTCTGATGACGGAACAGTATGGCCTTTCCAACCGTCCATAACCGTGGACACGGCTATTCGAATAGTTTTACACTCTGCAGAGGTTGCACACTTGTGCCACAACATTTGATTACATCCGTCAGGGATAACCCTGAATCATCGTAACTCAGTACGCGGATCATCAACCATAACCTTTCACTTACATATCCTAGTATAGGCACCTCTCCCCATGAGCTTGGCCTCCCAGTGAAGACAAACCGTCAACCTGGGAACTGCACAGGGCTTGGGCCGGACATTCACCTCATTTCACGTCATTTCACCTCATTTCACATCAGTTCACTTTTAACGGAGGCAGCCTCGGCATAACCCCTATGACGCTTGTTTAGAGGGAACCCGTACTAAGACACATAAACTTCCAGTTAAGCCCTACCCATAATCAGGTATTGTGGGGGTACTTGTAAATTGGAATGGTATCGCATCCGAACCCAACCATCAGTTTTCATCAAAATTCACCAAGTCATTCATGTCACATTCACCTTCAAAATCTTTCAAAGTCATTTCATTTCACATGTTCCCATCTAGAGTAGTCAGTTTTATTTATTTAGAACTAGCAACTAGTCATGAGGGGTGCTAACTAGCTTGTCTTGCTCTAGGCTAACTTTGATGCTCTTGTTCTACTCTATATCTAAACCAAGTGAATCATGAATCAAAAAGTAAACTTTGATAAACAAAAGTCAAAAACTTGTAAGGTAAAAACTTGGGAAATGGATCCTTAAGTAGAGATCGAAATGTAATGGTGCCTTGCTCCATTAGAGCTTTGCACTTGGGAACTTTGCAAGAGGGTTAGCTTGCCTTGAGCAGGGTAGTGATCAAAGTTCTCTTCCTCCTCCTGAGAGTAGCCCTCCTCCTCTTGATACTCCTCGGTACTAGCGTCTATACACGAATACGAGGTATACCATCACCAAACAAAACTTACATGCTAGACTAAAAACACCAAAGGTTCACACAAGCTTATGCTAGCATCACATCATTCATAGCATGGTGATTTGACTTTGTTTTCTTTTAAAGAAAAATAATTTCCTCTCATTATAATTATTTCTTTGGTTTGCTATTTAATTCTTTGAAGAAAAATAATTTCCCCTCATTAAATCCTATTAATATTTAATCTCCTCAAATAATAATAAGGTATGATTATATGTTGACCAAGGTCAACCTTTCATATCTATTATGTGGGAGTATGATTTAAATGAGGTGCTACACCTCATGCATGTTAAGCATAACATGGTAATGATTTAAAATCACTAAGTAATTAAAATATGATGTTCCTTAGACTAAGGTCATCACCTCTTATTAAATCACTTAGGATCAAGATTTAAATGAGAGAGTAGCTCTCATACTATTTAAATAAATAATTTGGGATGATTTCAATGAACTAGAAATGGCCACATAGCCATTATGTTGCTCTAGTCCATGATCATACAAACAACTATGCTATCTTTTTGCAGAAACAATTAGAGTATATCAATTGTGATTTATGAGAGTTGGAATCAACTCAAAATCAATTATAGATAATTTTTAATAATTATTTGAAATTTGAAAAGGCCCTGCCTTGTTATTTTTGGTATTTGAATTCTACATAGAATCTACAAGTGAGACCAGTGGGATTATTTATATAATTTCATAAGCTTTCTAAAGATATAAAATTTGCTGAATTTGGTCCAGTAGATTTGAAACTATTCAAATTTGAAAACAGTGCCAGTATTGAAATTCTAACTAATCCAGTATTTTGAATTCAAACAAACGGGCTTAGGCGGGAAAACGAAGTGGGCTAAACGGGCGAACACTAACTGGGCCGGCCCACGTCGCGGCTGGCGCGAGCAGGCCGTCTGACGGTGGGATCCACCCGTCAGTGGCTCACTTAAGCGAAACAGTATGGAGGAATAAGGGGCGTTAGATCAAAACGCGATCGTGCGGCCGTGGAGCATCGTCGTCTCCGACGAGATCCTGGCGCACTGGCGGCGAGCCTAGGGGGTCGGAGGGCCTACCGGCGTTCCCGCGGTCGACGGCGAGGGGCGCGGCGACGTTGGCGAGGATGCTGAGTCGACTGGTACCGGTGGCGAGGCGTGGGGAAGCTCCAATCGACGGCGATGATCTCCGGGTAATGGCGGCTCCGATCTTCAAATTGGTGCTACTCCGGCGACGATTTGGTTAGCTAACGGTTCGAGGAGAAGCAGAGATGGGAGGAGAAGTAGTGTGTGTGAATAATTGGGGTGCGGGAGCGCTCTATTTATAGGGGAGGAGGTGACTGGCGGGTGCCGAGGAAGGTCGAGCATGGCGCGGCGGTTCCAGGGCGCGAAGGGGCAAGGTGAGGATGACACTCGATGGGCAACGGCATGGCGATGCTCAACGTGCCTCTGGCGCAGAAAAAGGGTGAAAGGATGGATCGGGCGCGTGCAGTGCTAGCGGCGGAAAGTCGACGGGGACGACGGCGACGGTTCACGCGCAGCGATTTGAGTGTGTCTAGCTGTTAGCTGGTGTGGTGGCGGTGTGTGATGCAGAGGTAGAGGGATAGGGGGTACTGAGGCGATGGGGCGAGCGACGCTCTGGCGCGTCCAGTACGCGGTGAGCGCGCGTACTGGCGTGCACTGGCATGGTTCTGGGCGCGTGCTGCCTGGCCAATGCCAGCCTCGCGCGAGCTCCAGCGGTGCACCGTGATGATCATCAAGGTCAGGGGCATCTCCAGGACAAGGTAAGAGTGAGAGGGAGAGGCTGTGGTGATCAATGGCATGAGGGCCGGCATGGTGCACGGCATTGCATAGTTTGTGGCTTTCCACAGCTTTAATCACCAGGGCAAGGACATGGCTTGATGCAGGAGACACAGAGGGGCACTTATCATCTCAGAACTAAAGTGGTTTAGGCTAAAACCTGGTGGATAAAAGGGTGTTGGTTAAATCCAGAATTGTGTCTGCAAGGTATTCGATGAAATGGCCGCATGAAACTTTTCTTTGAATTTTGAAATTCTTTTTGGTGGAGTTGCTTTGAATAAATATGGGAGTAGAATGGTGGTGGTGGTGGTCAATTTGGTGCAAGTTTGCAAAGTTTCAAATTTGGGATAATCTTCTCTTTGTTTCAAAGTCTCCACTTGTCACCTTTATTCTGGTCAAACTAGGCAGAGTCAACCATGATGGTCAACACAAGAAATGTTCAACTTGATGTGGTCTTGGATGAGGTGGAAAGAAGTGAGGGGTTTTAGTTTAGGAATCTTCCAAACCAGGGGTGCAAAGTGAACATGATATTAAAAAGGGGCTAAGTGACCATTATCATATGTAAGTAAATTTTGAATTTTCCTTTGATTTGATTTCTGTTTCTTTGATGCAATTGTGTTAGTTATTGTTATATTAGAGTTTCACAAGCAATGGCACAAGCCATGGTGGCCTTGGTTAAAGATTTGCATATTTGGCTAAGTGTGTATGTGAGTGAAATTGCATTTTTCTATTTCTTTTATTTCTCTCTATTGGATTTGGTTTTTTCTTGATTCCAAAGTGATTCTTATTTTTTTTGGAACATTTCCAAACCATTGAAACCATTCCAAAAGGCCTAGTTCAAAGATTTGCAAAAATGGCCATAAACACATATGAGGTGATATTCCAATTTTTCTTTTCTTCTATTTTGTTCCTCTTGCTTTACTTGGGCATGGTCTAGGGTCCATTTAGGGTTAGATTAGGTTTAGAGATGGTTTCACACCATTTGGGCAAGGTATAGTGGCATAGGTCAAGGTTTGGATAAAATGGCTATGTGCCACATATGCCCTTATGCAAAGGTTTGTTTCCTTTTTGTTTCTCACTTAAATTGGTTGATAAGTACTAGGTTAGGTTTGTTGATGTTTTCCAAACATCTAAACAAGGTAAGAAAGCCTAGGTAAAAGTTTTAACAAAAATAGCCATAGGCACATAGGCCCTTTTCTTATTTAATTTCTCTTTTTATTTTGATTTAACTTGGATGGTGAAACGGATAGGGTTTAGGGTTTAAGATCATTTCAAGGTAGTTTACACAAGCATCATGGCAATATCACAACCTATAAGTATGATCACTATGCATCAAACTAAAAATAATAAAAGTTTTTGTTGGTTCCAAAATTTGGAAAAAGGAAATTCATTTTCTTCTTTGTTTGAAAATTTGGGATGTTACAGTCACCGCCATAACAAAGAAACATATCCTTAGTCCTTTTCAAGTACTTTAGGATATTCTTGACCGCTGTCCAGTGTTCCATTCCTGGATCACTTTGATATCTCGGTCAAACTAACAGCATGTGCAATATCCGGTCTAGTACACAGCATGGCATACATGATAGAGCCTATGCCGAGGCATAGGGGATCCGATTCATCCTCTCTCTTTCTTCTGTCGTAGCCGGACCTTGAGTTTACTCAAGACCTTACCCGGCAACATAGGCAAGAACCCTTTCTTGCTTTCATCCATTCTAAACTTCTTTAGAATCTTGTCCAGTATGTACTCTGTGAAAGCCCTATTAGGCGTCTTGATCTATCTCTATAAATCTTGATGCCTAAAATGTACGCTGCTTCACCAAGGTCTTTCATTGAAAAACACTTATTCAAATAACCTTTAACACTGCTTAATAGTTCTATATCATTCCCAATCAATAATATGTCATCTACATATAATATCGGGAACGCTACGAGCTCCCACTCACTTTCTTGTAAATACGGCCTCTCCATGACACTGTATAAACCCGAAGTCTTTGATCACCTTATCAACGCGTAGGTTCCAACTCCGGGATGCTTGCTTCTGTCCATAAATGGAACGCTGAAGTTTGCATACCTTGTCAGCATTTTAGGATCGACAAAACCTTTGGGTTGTACCATATACAACTCTTCCTCAATGTCACCATTAAGGAACGCCGTTTTGACATCCATCTGCCAAATCTCATAATCAAAAATGCAGCTATTGCTAACAAAATCCTCAGACTTTAGCTTCGCTACGTGAGAAAGTCTCATCGTAGTCAACTCCGTGAATTTGTCGGAAACCCTTTGCGACAAGTCGAGCTTTATAAACAGTAATATTACCATCAGCATCTATTTTTCTCTTGAAGATCCATTTATTCTCGACAGCCTTGCGGCTATCAGGTAAGTCTACCAAAGTCCACACTTTGTTATCATACATGGATCCCATTTCGGATTTCATGGCTTCTTGCCATTTGTTGGAATCTGGGCTCATCATCGCTTCTTCATACGTCACAGGGTCTTCATCATTGTTGTCCACAATCATGACATTTAGACAAGGATCATACCAATCAGGAGTGGTACGCTCCCTAGTCGATCTGCGAGGTTCAGTAGCTACCTCGTTCGAAGTTTCATGATCATTATCATTTGCTTCCTCTCTTATCGGTGTAGGCTGTACAGGAACATCTTCCGGTACTGTGCTACTCTGATCTACGAGAGAAGGTTTAATAACCTCGTCGAGTTCTACTTTCCTTCCAGTCACTTCTTTAGTGAGAAACTCCTTCTCAAGAAAGGTTCCGTTCTTGGCAACAAAGATTTTGCCTTCGGATCTGTGATAGAAAGTGTACCCAATTGCTTCTTTAGGGTATCCTATGAAGACGCATTTCTCCGCTTTGGGTTCTAGCTTGTCAGGTTGTAACATTTTTACATAAGCTTCGCAACCCCAAACTTTAAGGAACGACAGCTTAGGTTTCTTCCCAAACCACAATTCATACGGTGTCGTTTCAACGGATTTAGATGGTGCCCTATTTAAAGTGAATGCGGCTGTCTCTAATGCATAACCCCAAAACGATAACGGTAAATCAGTAAGAGACATCATAGAATGAACCATATCTAAGAGAGTTTGATTATGACGTTCGGACACACCATTGCGCTGTGGTGTTCCCGGCGGTGTCAACTGTGAAAGTATTCCGCATTTCTTTAAATGCATGCCAAACTCATAACTCGGATATTCGCCTCCGCGATCAGAATGCAGAAACTTAATCTTCTTGTTACGTTGATTTTCTACTTCACTTTGGAATTCCTTAAACTTCTCGAAAGTTTCGGACTTATGTTTCATGAAGTAGATATACCCATATCTACTCAGATCATCCGTGAAGGTTAGAACATAATGATAACCACCGCGCGATGCTGCACTCATTGGTCCACACACATCGGTATGTATGATTTCCAATAAGTCTGTAGCTCGCTCCATTGTACCAGAGAATGGAGTCCTAGTCATTTTCCCATTAGACATGCTTCGCATCTATCAAGTGACTCAAAGTCAAGTGACTCAAGAAGTCCATCGGAATGGAGTTTCTTCATGCGCTTCACTCCAATATGACCAAGACGACAGTGCCACATAAGTAGAATTATCATTCAATTTAGTTCGCTTAGCATGAATGTTATGAACATGTGTATCACTACTATCGAGATTTAACAAGAATAAACCATTCATCTCAGGCGCATGACCATAAAAGATATTATTCATAAAAATAGAACAACCATTATTTCTGACTTAAATGAATAACCGCTTGCATTAAATAAGATCCAGATATAATGTTCATGCTCAACGCAGGCACCAAATAACAATTATTGAGGTTTAAAACTAATCCCGAAGGTAGATGTAGAGGGAGCATGCCGACGGCGATCACATCGACCTTGGATCCATTTCCAACGCGCATCGTCACCTCGTCCTCGCTAGGCTTCGTTTATTCCGTAGTTCCTGTTTCGAGTTACAAATGTGAGCAACCGAACCAGTATCAAATACCCAGCACTACTACGAGAACCAGTAAGATAGACATCTATAACATGTATATCAAATATACCTTTCTTCTTCTTGACAAGGCCGCTATTCAGATCAGCCATGTACTTGGGGCAATTACGCTTCCAAAGGCTCCCTTCTCCTTGCAAAATAGCATCGGATCGGTTTAGGGCCAGCCTTAGGCTTCTCAGAGGCGCAGCAACTTCTCCACCCTTCTTGAAGTTGCCCTTCTTAGGTTTGCCTTGCTTCTTGAAACTGGTGGTCTTGTTGACCATCAACACTTGGTGTTCTTTGTATCTCAATCTCAGCAGATTTCAGCATGGAGAAGAGTTCAGGTAACTCTTTGTTCATGTTCTGCATGTTGTAGTTCATCGCGAAGTTCTTGTAACTTGGTGGCAGTGATTGGAGGACACGATGAATACCCAGCTTGTTAGGAATCACTATCCCCAAGTCACTGAGCTTCTTCGCATGCCCGGACATAGCGAGCACGTGCTCACTAACGGAGCTACCCTCTTCCATCATACAGCCAAAGAAGTGTTTCGAGGCCTCATAACTTTCGACGGCCGCATGAGTTTCAAAGATAGCTTTTAGCTCATGGACCATCACATATGGGTCGTGGTGCTCAAAACGCTTTTGGAGCTCCGCCTCTTGCACAGGATGGCACACTGAACTTGAGAGTATCGAATCACCCGAGTCTCGTAAACATTCTTTTCCTCGGATACTGCATGTGGGGGGGGGACCTAGCGGTGCTTCGAGCACAAATTGCAGATTTCCACCATTGAGGAAGATCCTCACATGACGGAACCAGTCGGTGAAGTTGCTACCATTGCTTTTATGTTTTTCTTCTCTAACTGGTTAAAATTGATGGAGGGGGACGCCATGATCTACAACATATTTGCAAAGAGTTTAGACTAAGTTTATGATAAATTGAGTTCAAATTTTAATTCTAAAATTAACTAGGTGAACTCCCACTCAAAACAATATCCCTCGCATTGTCTTAGTGATCACACGAACCAAATCCACTACACCAAGTCCGATCATCACGAGACAAGATGTAACTTCAAAGGTGAACACTCAAGTGTTCATCATATCATTCATATGACTAATGCTCTACCTTTCGGTATCCCGTGTTCCGAGACCATGTCTGTACATGCTAGGCTCGTCAAGGCAACCTTAGTATCCACGTGTGCAAAACTGGCTTACACCCGTTGTATGCACATGTAGAATCTATCACACCCAATCATCACGTGATGCTTCGAAACGACAAGTCTTAGCAACTGTGCATACTAAGTATGAACACTTTATTATCTTGATATTTAGTGAGAGGGATCATCTTATAATGCTACCGTCGCGATCCAAGCAATATAAGATGCATAAAAGGATTAACATCACGTGCAGTTCATATGTGATATGATATGGCCCTTTTGTCTTTGCGCCTTGATCTTCATCTCCAAAGCACGGACATGATCTCCATCATCAACGGGCATGATCTCCATCATCATCGGCGAAGGCCAAGGTCAATGGCGCCGTCTTCATGGTTGTGCTCCCATGTAGCAACTATTACAACTACTTTGAAATAATACTACAACATGAAATTTAAAGACAACCATAAGGCTCCTGCCGGTTGCCACAATACAATAATGATCATCTCATACATATTCATCATCACATCATGGCCATATCACATCACCAAACCCTGCAAAAACAAGTTACGCCTCTAATTTGGTTTGCATATTTTACGTGGTTTAGGGTTTTTGAGTAAGATCTAATCTACCTACGAACATGAACCACAACGGTGATACTAGTGTTGTCAATAGAAAGAGTAGATTGAATCTTCACTATGGTGGGAGAGACAGACACCCGCAAAGCCACTTATGCAATACAAGTTGCATGTCGAGCGTGGAGCAAATCTCATGAACGCGGTCATGTAAAGTTAGCCCGAGCCGCTTCATCCCACCATCCCGCAAGATGCAAAGTACACGAACTAAAGACAACAAAGCATCAACGCCCACAAAACCATTGTGTTCTATTCGTGCAACCAATCTATGCATAGACACGGCTCGATACCACTGATGGGATTCGTAGCATAGAAAACAAAAATTTCCTACCGCAAGAACGAATAACAAGCCAAGATGCAATCTAGAAGATGGAGCAACGAGAAGATCATGAGACTAACCCTCGAAGATTTCAAAGCCTACGAGATTAGATCTCGTTGTTGAAGAAGATGATCATTTGCCGCTTTCAAAAGCGCGTAGAAGATCTTGACGGTGCCACAATCGGGCAGCACCTCCTTACTCGGTCACACGTTCGGTGTTGATGACGATGTCCTTCTCCCTGTTCCAGCGGGCAGCGGAAGTAGTAGATCCTCCTCGGAATCCCGACAGCACGACGGCGTGGTGGCGGTGGTGGTGGAGATCTCCGGCAGGGCTTCGCCTAAGCGCTACGGGAGGTGTATGAGGATGGGGGCGGCTAGGGTTTGGGGAGAGGGGAGCTGGGGCACCGGCCTCTGGTGGCCTGGGTGGTGCGGCCAAGGTGTGTGCTGCCCCCTCCCTCTCCTCCTCATTATATAGGTGGAACACCCAAGGGTTTGCCCAAAGATCTGAATAAGACCCCAATTCAAAAACTGCCATATGGACGAAACCTAGAGGGATAGGGACTCTCCCTTTCCCCCTTGCTTGGCCGGCCAAGGAGGTGGAGTCCACCATGGACTCCACCCTCCCACTTGGTTGGCTGGTTAGGGTTGGTGGAGTCCAACCTGGACTCCACCTTCCATGGTGATTTCTTCCGGAAGGTTCTAGAACATTCTAGCGCCTTCCATAAATGCACCGGATCATTTCCAAACTTGAAAGTGACTTCCTATATATGAATCTTATTCTCCGGACCATTCCGAACCTCCTTGTGATGTCCTGGATCCCATCCGAGACTCCGAACAATATTCGAACTCCATTCCATATTCCATATCTACTTAAACGACATCAAACCTTAAGTGTGTCACCCTACGGTTCGCGAACTATGCAGACATGGACGAGACTCTTCTCCGACCAATAACCAATAGCGGGATCTGGAGATCCATAATGGCTCCCACATATTCAATGATAACTTAGTGATCGATTGAACCATTTACATACGATAGCGATTCCCTTTGTCTCACGATATTTTACTTGTCCGAGGTTTGATCATCGGTATGTCCATACCTTGTTAACCTCGTATACGACAAGTACTCTTTACTCATACCATGGTATATCATCTCTTGTGAACCATTCACATGCTTGCAAGCTAATCAGACGATATTCCACCGAGAGGGCCCTGAGTATATCTTTCCGTCATCGGATGGACAAATCCCACTCTTGATCCATATGCCTCAACTCATACTTTCCGAATACTTAATCCCACCTTTATAACCACCCATTTACGTAGTGGTGTTTGATGTAATCAAAGTACCCTTCCGGTATAAGTGATTTACATGATCTCATGGTCGAAGGACTAGGTAACTATGTATCGAAAGCTTATAGCAAAACGAACTTAATGACGTGATCTTATGCTACGCTTATTTGGTGTGTCCATTATATCATTCATCTAATGACATAACCTTGTTATTAATAATATCCAATGTTCATGATCATGAAACTATGATCATCTATTAATCAACAAGCTAGTTATACAAGAGGCTTACTAGGGACTCCTTGTTGTTCACATAACACACATGTGTCAATGTTTCGGTTAATACAATTATAGCATGGTATGCAAACATTTATCATAAACACAAAGATATATAATAACCACTTTATTATTGCCTCTTGGGTATATCTCCAACAACTACTTGGTGATTAAGCCATGGTTGGCTTGCTGTTGAGCATGCACAGCAGCTGGTCAGCTGTGTGTGTGCTTGTGGTAAAACTTGACCTCATGATTGCTCAAATTTCTGGTCTGCTGATGTTTATCTTCCCTCCGGCAAGATTTTGGACAGTGACAAGTGTCCTTGACACTTGCATTAACCCCCCTGGCTAGTTCTCTTTCATCTTTGCAGGTTTCAACTCAAAGTGATCCAAGGACAAAACCTTCCAAGACATTTAGTTTAGGATTTTGTATAGAATCCAATTCTTGTAATTCTTATTTTCTTTTATTTACTATTCTGTCCATTATTGTATAATGAATATTTTAAAGACAATGTAATGTGTGTGTATGATCAATAAAGCTCAAGGTTTTGGTTATGAGCTCTTATGTAATTTTATTATTCACTTATGAATTATTTGTGTTTGTGTGATGTGATTTGAATTATGAATTCATAATTCATTTATATTTTGTTTACTTATTATATCTTTTGTTTGAAATCAAATATGAATTGTCAATTCAAATAATCTCCCAAAATCAACAAGTTTCAAAAGAGGTCATGTCAAAATTCTTAACACTCACATTGCCCTAACCCTAATAGCAACGAGAGAGAAACCTCGATCCCTCTTAGGTTTTTATGCAATAAGGCGTGAAAATTTCCCTCGTTTTGCGATGAAATGCACATCCCATTTCTAAATCTACCCTTCGTTGTTCCTATGTTCTGGGATATTACAGCCTCTCCCCGTTAACAGAAACTTCGTCCTGAAGTTGTGGTTGAGGTACCTGAATAGCTCGGGGTAGGATTTTCTAAGATCGTCCTCCTTTTCCCAAGTTGCTTCTCGCTCGGGGTGATGCTTCCATTGTATCTTACAGTACTTGATCGCCCTATTCCTTAGCTTCTTACAATGTACTTCCAATATCTTCTCGGGTCTTTCGACATAGGTTAGGTCTGATTGCAGTTCTAACTCTTCATGTGAAACTGGGTCATCTGGTGCCTTCAAACACTTCCTGAGTTGAGATACATGAAATACGTTGTGAATCAAACTCAACTTCTCGGGTAATTCTAGCTCAAAAGCTGTCTCTCTGTTTTGACTGAGTATCTTGAATGGTCCTATATATCGAGGACTTAACTTTCCTTTCACACCGAATATTTTTAGTCCTTTCATTGGGCTAACTTTCAAATATACCATGTCTCCCACTTTGGGTTCCCATAATCTTCTTTTCTGGTCGGCATAACTCTTCTGTCGACTCTGAGCTATCTTGAGTCTATCCCTCATAACCTCAATGACTCCTTGTCTCTCCTTGATGTAATCTGGTGCAAACTCTTTATTTTCTCCAGTTTCAAACCAACAGATTGGAGATCTGCACTTTCTTCCGTATAATGCTTCATATGGTGCCATTTGAATACTACTTTGATAACTATTGTTGTATGAAAACTCCGCTAATGGTAGATGGTCCTCCCATGAGCCTCCAAAGTCTAGAGCACAAGCTCTAAGCATGTCTTCAAGTATTTGATTGGTTCTTTCCGCCTGTCCTCCGGTTTGTGGGTGATATGCCGTGCTGAAATCCAACTTGGATCCTAGAGCTTCTTGGAGTTGTTTCCAAAATGCTGACGTGAAGATCGAACCTCTATCTGAGACTATCTTCTTTGGTACTCCATGTTTGCTAACTATTTCTTTGACATAGATATCCACAAGCTTCTCAGAAGTATCCTTCTGATTTACTGCTATAAAATGAGCACTCTTGGTAAGTCTATCAATAATTACCCATATCATATATTTCCTTTTACTAGTCATTGGTAGACCGGTAACAAAATCCATTCTGATTTCATCCCATTTCCATTCTGGAATTTCCAAAGGTTTAAGTAATCCAGCAGGACTCTGATGTTCTGCCTTTACTCATTGACATGTATGACATTTCGAGACATACTTGGCTATTTCCCTTTTCATGTTGTTCCACCAGAACATTTCTTTCAAATCCATATACATTTTGGTACTTCCTGGATGTATCGAGTAAGGTGTTTCATGAGCTTCCTTCAATATGATTGCTTTAACTTCCGGATCATCTGGTACACACATCCTCTTCTGAAAGTATAATGAATCAAACTCTCCAACATTGAATTCAGATGGTTTTCCTTCCTCGATTCTCTTGAGTTCTTCTTGGATGAATGGATCATCAACTTGCTTTCGAATGATCTCATACTTCAAATCGGAATACATCTCATCCATGATCCTCAAGGTTGCTACACTTCCCACTGTATCACCTTGAATGAGTAAGATCTGAGCTTCTTCTAACTCTTTTCGAAGTTCCTTGGGAATCTCCCATTCCGTAGGTTGATTCTCGGTACTTTTTCTGCTTAAAGCATCTGCTACAACATTAGCTTTGCTTGGTGTATAGTTGATCGTCAATTCATAATCCTTGATCAATTCTAACCATCTCTTCTATCTCATGTTCAATTCCTTTTGGGTAAAGAAATACTTCAAACTCTTATGATCTGTATATAGCTCACACTTGGATCCATAAAGAAATTGTCTCCAACTCTTCAAAGCATACACGACTGCCGCCAACTCTAAGTCATGTACTGGGTAGTTATGTTCATGTGGCTTCAGTTGTCTTGATCCATAAGCTATTACTTTACGGTCTTGCATCAGAACACATCCAAGTCCATTCTTGGAAGCGTCACAATATACCGTGTAATCCTTTCCTGGTTCTGGAACTGCTAACACTGGTGTTGTGGTTAACTTCTCCTTGAGTTTCTGGAAACTTGCTTCACACTCATCAGTCCACACGAATGGGGTGTTTTTCTTGAGTAACTTGGTCATTGGTCCTGCAATCTTCGAAAATCCCTCAATGAATCTTCGATAGTAACCTGCCATTCCAAGAAATCCTCTTATTTCCTTAGCATTCTTGGGTGAATTCCACTCCAATACAGACTGAACCTTGCTTGGATTCACAGCTATCCCTTCTTTGGTTATGACATGTCCAAGAAATTCTACACTATCCAACCAAAATTTGCACTTGCTAAACTTAGCATACAGCTGATGTTCCCTCAGGATCTGCAAAACTATCTTCAAATGCTTTGCATGCTCCTCTTTATCTTTGGAATATACCATAATATCATCGATAAACACTATCACAAACTTGTCCAAGTACTTCCTGAATATCTTGTTCATCCAATTCATGAAAATAGCTGGTGCATTTGTTAGTCCAAATGGTACAACCAAATATTCATGGTGTACATACCTTGATACAAAAGCTGTTTTTGGAACATCTTCCTTCTTAATCTTGATTTGATGGAATCCTGACCTCAAATCTATCTTCGAGAAGACTCCGGCTCCTTGAACTTGATCAAAAAGATCTTGTATTATGGGCAAAGGATACTTGTTCTTGATTGTTACATTGTTGAGATTCCTATAATCTCCACACATTCTCTTACCTCCATCTCTCTTATCCACAAATATAACTGGTGTTCCCCATGGTGACACACTTTCTTGGATAAATCCTTTCTATTCCAATTCATCAATCTGAGCTTTCAATTTCACTAACTCCTTTGGTCCCATCTTATATGGTGGTTGAGCTATGGGTGTTGTGCCTGGAATCAGGTCTATTGTGAATTCTATCTCCCTATCGGGTGGCATACCCGGTAATTCCTTGGGAAATACATCTTGAAACTCGTTTACCACAGGGATTTCTTCAATCTTTACCTCCTTCAAACTGTTAAGCTCCAATCCTATCTCCAACTGAGTATATTTGTCTCCTTGAAATACTATCTGACCTCCAATGGAATTACGGAGTGATACTGTTTTGTCTCCACAATTAATCACTGCTCCATTCTTCGTCAACCAGTCCATCCCTAGGATGACTGATATATCCTTCATGGGAATGATGAAAAGGTCCGCGAAATAAACACAGTCACATATGGTTATGACCTGTGCCTCTTTCACGTAGGTTACTAAGATCGTTCCCCTCGCAGATAAGACAGTTATGGGATATTATAGTTTGGAACATCTAAGCCCGTATTTTTCCACGAACTCCCGTGCAAGAAATGATGTAGTTGCTCCCGTATCAAATAGTACTTTGCCAAGATGAGTAAGAATGCTGAGCGTACCTAAGACTGCTTGATCCGACTCTCCAGCTTATTCCAAGGTTGTGCAATTTAGCTTTCCATACGGGTTGCCCCTCTTGTTGTTGTTGTTGTTGTTGTTGTTGCGGTTGTAGTTCTTGTTGTTGCGGTTGTTATTGTTTCCGCCTCCAGCTCGTCCTCCTCCCGAGTTCTGTCCACTCCACGATGCCTTGTTCGGACACTCAGGCTTGATGTGTCCTTCTTGTTGGAGATATGCCCAAGAGGCAATAATAAAGTGGTTATTATATATCTTTGTGATAAAATGTTTATGCTAAATTGTATTAACCGAAACATTGATACATGTGTGATATGTAAACAACAAGGAGTCCCTAGTAAGCCTCTTGTATAACTAGCTTGTTGATTAATAGATGATCATAGTTTCGTGATCATGAACATTGGATGTTATTAATAACAAGGTTATGTCATTATGTGAATGATGTAATGGACACACCCAATTACGCGTAGCATAAGATCACGTCATTAAGTTCATTTGCTATAAGCTTTCGATACATAGTTACCTAGTCCTTTCGACCATGAGATCATGTAAATCACTTATGGCTACTTTGATTACATCAAACGCCACGCGAATGGGTGGTTATAAAGGGATTAGGTATCCGGAAAATGAGTTGAGGCATATGGAACAACAGTGGGATTTGTCCATCCCGAGACGGATAGATATACTGGGCCCTCTCTGGAATGTCGTCTAATTAGTTTGCAAACATATGAATGGTTCATAAGAGACTACATACCACGGTACGAGTAAAGAGTACTTGTCAAGAGACGAGGTTGAACGAGGTATAGAGATACCGATGATCAAACCTCGGACAAGTAAAATATCGCGTGACAAAAGGAATCGGTATCATATGTAAATGGTTCATTCGATCACTAAGTCATCGTTGAATATGTGCGAGCCATTATGATCCCGCTATTGGTTATTGGTCGAGAGAAGTCTCAACCATGTCTGCATAGTTCGTGAACCGTAGGGTGACACACTTAAGGTTTGATGTCGTTAAAGTAGATATGGAATATGGAATGGAGTTCGAAGTTTTGTTCGGAGTCTCGGATGGGATCCAGACATCACGAGGAGTTCCGGATGGTCCTGAGAATAAGATTCATATATAGGAAGTCATATTCTAAGTTTGGAAATGATCCGGTGAATGGAAGGTTCTAGAAGGTTCTAGAAAAGTCCAAGAAATCATGGAAGGTGAGTCCCGGAGGGACTCACTAGCATGACCAGCCAACCCTTGGGGAGGAGTCCCCAGTGGACTCCACCCAAGGGCTGCCAGCCCACTCAGGAAAGGTGGGAGTCCCACCTTGTAGGACTCCCCCTTTAGTAGGTTTCCCACCAAAGGTAGGTTTTGGAGTTGGGGTCTTATTCGAAGATTTGGGAGACTAGACTTGGGGCTTCCACCTATATAATGAGGAGCAAGGGGAGGGGGGCCACACCAAAGCACCAGAAGCCGCCCCCCCCCAGCGTAGCCCTCCCCAACCCTAGCTACCTCTCTCTCCACCACAACTCCGCAGCGCATAGGCGAAGCCTCCCTGAGTTCTCCACCACCACCGCCACCACGCCGTCGTGCCGGGATTCCGAGGAGGATCTACTACTTCCGCTGCCCGCTGGAACGGGGAGAAGGACGTCGTCTTCATCAACACCGAACATGGACCGAGACTGAGGTGCTGCCGATTGTGGCACCGAAGATCAAGATCTTCACGCGCTTGCAAGCGGCAAGTGATCGACTACATCCACCCCGAGATCTAATCTCGTTAATGCGAATCTTCGAGGGTTAGTCTCTTCATCTCTGCTACCGTCTACTAGATTAGATCTTGGCTTGTGTTTCGCCTTTGCGGTAGTAAAATTTTGTTTTCTATGCTACGAATCCCATCGTGGTATCGAGCCGTGTCTATGCATAGATTGTTGCACGAGTAGAACACAATTGTTTGGGCGTTGATGCTTTGTTGTCTTTAGTTCGAGTACTTTGCATCTTTGTATAGTGGGATGAAGTGCTCGGGCTAACTTTACATGACCGCGTTCATGAGATTTGCTCCACGCTCGACATGCAACTTGTATTGCATAAGTGGCTTTGCGGGTGTCTGTCTCTCCTACTATAGTAAAGATCCAATTTACTCTTTCTATTGACAACACTAGTATCACCGTTGTGGTTCATGTTCGTAGGTAGATTGGATCTTAAGCGAAAACCCTAAACCACGTAAAATATGCAAACCAAATTAGAACCGTCTAACTTGTTTTTGGTTTGGTGATGTGATATGGCCATAATGTGATGATGAATATGTATGAGATGTTCATTATTGTATTGTGGCAACCGGCAGGAGCCTTATGGTTGTCTTTAAATTTCATGTTGAGTAGTATTTCAAAGAAAGTTGTAATAGTTGCTACATGGGAGAACAATCATGAAGACGGTGCCATTGACCGCTACGCCGACGATGATGGAGATCATGCCCGTTGATGATGGAGATCATGTCCGTGCTTTGGAGATGAAGATCAAAGGCGCAAAGACAAAGGGGCCATATCATATCACATATGAATTGCATGTGATGTTAATCCTTTTATGCATCTTATTTTGCTTAGATCGCGACCGTAGCATTATAAGATGATCCTCTCACTAAATATCAAGATAATAAAGTGTTCAGCCTTAGTAGCACCGTTGCTAAGACTTGTCGTTTAAGCATCACGTGATGATCGGTGTGATAGATTCTACATGTGCATACAACGGGTGCAAGCCGATTTGCACACGCGGATACTAAGGTTGCCTTGACGAGCCTAGCATGTACAGACATGGTCTCGGAACATGGGATACCGAAAGGTAGAGCATGAGTCATATGATTGATATGATGAACACTTTGAGTGTTCGCCTTTGAAATTACATCTTGTCTCGTGATGATCGGACTTGGTGTGGTGGATTTGATTCGTGTGATCACTAAAGCAATGCGAGGGATATTGTTTTGAGTGGGAGTTCACCTAGTTTTTAATTTTGTTGAATTAAAATTTGAACTCAATTTGTCATAAACTTAGTCTAAACTATTGCAAATATATGTTCTAGATCATGGCGTCCCCATCAATCAATTTTAACCAGTTCCTAGAGAGAAAAGCTTAAAAGCAATGGTAGCAACTTCACCGATTGGTTCCACATGTGAGGATCTTCCTAATGGTGGAAATCTGCAATTTGTGCTCGAAGCACCGCTAGGTTCCCCACCACCACCTGCAGTATCCGAGACGAAAAGAATGTTTACGAGACTCGGGTGATTCGATACTCTCAAGTTCAAGTGTGCCATCCTGTGCAGCCTAGAGGCGAAGCTCCAAAAGCGTTTTGAGCACCACGACCCATATGAGATGGTCCATGAGCTAAAAGCTATCTTTGAAACTCATGCGGCTCGTCGAAAGTTATGAGGCCTCGAAACACTTCTTTGGCTGTATGATGGAAGAGGGCAGCTCCGTTAGTGAGCACTGATACGTCCAAAACGTATCTACTTTCCCGAACACTTTTGCTATTGTTTTGCCTCTAATTTGTGTATTTTGGATGCAACTAACACGGACTAACGCTGTTTTCAGCAGAATTTCTCGGTGTCTCGTTTTTGTGCAGAATCCAACTTTCAGAAAGCTCGGATTTTGACAGAAGGCCTATTTTCCAGACTGACGAGACCGAAGGACAAATCAGTGAGGCCCGGGCCCCACACCATAAGGCGGCGGGCTGGGGGGCCCGCGGCCCTATGGTGTGGCCCTCCTCCGACGCCCCCTTCGGACTACTTATTGGCCTCGACCTAAAAACGCACGGGAGAAGTCGAAGTCGCCTAAACCCTCCAGAACGCCGCCGCATCGCGAAACTCCGTCTCGGGAGCCGAAGTCTGTTACTCCGCCGGGACGGGGAATTGGAGGAGATCATCGCCGCCATCACCACCGACGCTCTACATCAACCAGCCATGTTTCCCCATCCATGTGTGAGTAATTCCCGCTGTAGGTTGAAGGGGTAGGGATTGGATGAGATTGGTCATGTAATAGCATAAGATTGTTAGGGCATAGTGCCTAGTGTCCGTAATTGGTACTTTTATGATATTGTTGCAACTTGTTATGCTTAATGCTTGTCACTAGGGCCCGAGTGCCATGATCTCAGATCTGAACATGTTATTGATTCATGAAGATATTCGTTGTTTATGATCTTACCCGCAAGTTGTATACACATGTCGCTGTCCGGAACCAATGGCCCTTAGTGACTGTAACGGACAACCGGAGGGGATGGTAGTGGTGTGAGGATCACATGTGTTCACGCGAGTGTTAATGCTTTAACCGTATCTATTGCAAGGAGTACCTAATATCCAGAGTTTCTAGAGGCCCGGCTGCCACCGGCCTGTAGACAAAAGATGTTGTAAGTTTCTCATATGCGAGCACGTACGACTATAATTGGAACACATGCCTATTGATTGATTAGTACTTGGATACTGCTTTATTATTATCTTCAAATGCCCTGCTATGATTGTTACATGAGTTTCTCTCATCCATGCAACGCCCGTTATCCGTCCCCGTGCCTACGTATTTTAATCCCGCTTGACTACTAAAATCACATCGTCTGCCTCGTTATCACGTCGTTATTTACTATCCGTCATCGTTATAAAACTGTTAGTACTGATAAACTCTTACGTAGCAAGTCTGTTTTCCAGTGCAGCTGAATTGACAACTCCGCTGTTAAGCTTTCAAGTATTCTTTGTCTCCTTGTGTCGAATCAATAAATTGGGTTTTACTTCCCTCGAAGACTGCTATATCCCCTATACTTGTGGGTCATCAAGACTATTTTCCATGGCGGCGTTGTGGGAGCATAGCTTTATTTGGATGTTCACTTGGATTGATATTGTTCGCTGCAAATTCTCCATCATGGGTAAACCTCGCGATACTAAGGTCGCCATATTACCATCCACTACAAGAAAAGGTACAACTCGGCTCCGCTGCTCTTGATTCACCATCTCTGTGATTGATAAACTTGTTTCACCGACACATGCTTCACATGCTGGTACTGCTGAATCTGAAAACTCTCATAATACTGATAATATTTCTGCTGTGCTTGATGATAGTGGTTCATTGGGATCCTTTCTAGATGCTACATTGCTAGGTCTAGACAAATTGAAAATCCTAAACTCCTAATGCTACTACACCTGTTAATTCACCCAACTGATTATTCTAGTGATGATCCCGATGAAGATTATGTGGAGCTTAATGATGATTTTATTGAAAAATGCAATGCTACTCACTGATGCAAGAAAAATTAAAAAGTTGCTTGTAACATGTCGTTAGATATAAACTGTCTCCTGATCCTAAATTTTACATCCTATAAACATTAAGGATAAAGATTATGATTTTTCTCTTGATCTATCTCATATAGCTATTGTTGAGAAAACACCTTTTGTGGTACTGAAAAAGAAAGTATGTTGAACACATGATTGAGTTATCTACTCGAGTAGCTTGTTTTCTGATGATGTTAAGAAGCGTACTTACTTTGTTGCTAAAATCTTTCCATTCTCATTAAAGGATGACGCTAAACTTGGTATAATAATTTGCCACCTAATTCTATTAAAAGTCCAAAAGAATTGCTTAATGTTTTCTTCCGAAAATACTTTCCTGCTAGTGCTCAACATATTGCTTTGCAGAGAATTTATAATTTTGACCAGAAGATGGAGAGAAATTGCCTGAGGCTTGGCGAGATTTTGCTCTCTTATTAGAGCTCAGCCTGACCATGATTTGGAAAAGCATGATTTACTTGATATATTTTATAGTGGACTAACCATTGAGTCTAGGCATACCTGGATAGTTGTGCTGGTTGTGTTTTGGAAAAGAACGAACGCTGAAGAATTATTGGCTAAAATAGGCCGGAATCATGATGATTGGACTACACCTGAACCAACCCCAACACCGATATGAAGAAGAGGGGTATGATTAAATTAAATGATGAAGATATGAGGGAAGCCAAGTCTCTCAAGGAGAAAGGTATTAAATCCGAAGATGTGAAGAATCATTCCATAGAAGATATATGAGATAATTCCCCCTTCATCCATGATTGAGGTAAATTCTCTTGCGCTTTACTAGGGAACATATTCCGTATTCAAATTCCTGCGCAATGCTTAGATGAGTTTGATAATTATATTGTTAAGCAAGAAAATTTTAATATGAGAGTAGAGAATCATTTAATGGAAAATTCTCGAGCCATTAGTGAATTGCATGATATTGTGGAGAGAACCTCCAATGATGTTAAGATGCTTGTTAAACATTTTCATATGGTTCAAACTCAAATTGATCAACTCACTAAAGTGCAAAATGACTTGTTGGGAAATAATTCTAAAGAAAACATGCTTATGAAGTAACAACTAGAGGTGGTGTCTCTACCCAGGATCCTCTATATCCCTGAAGGGCATCCCAAAAGAGTTGCACAAGATTCTCAACGAATTAAAACTAGTGCTCCATCAAAGAAAAAAGAAGAAGAAACATAAAAATGTTGTAGAATCCTCTGAACCTGTTAATGATCCTAATAGTATTTCTATTTCTGATGCTGAAACTGAAAGTGGTAATGAACATGATAAAGATAATGATAAGAATGATACTTCTGATAAAGAAGAGGTTGAAGAAGAAACTGAAAAGCATGCTAAAAATAAAAAGTATACTAAAGAAGATTTTATTGCTGAGAAACATGGTAATGAAAGAGAAACTTGGGTGCAAAAGCAAATGCCTTTTCCTGCTAAGAAACTAAAATCAAAGGAAGAAGAACACTATAATAAATTTTGTGATTGGATGAAACCTTTATTTGCAAATCCCTTTGACTGATGCTATTAAATTGCCTCCTTATTCAAAGTATATGAAAGATATTGTTACTAACAAAAGGAAAATCCCCAATGAGGAGATTTCCACTATGCTTGCTAATTACTCTTTTAATGGTAAGGTTCCAAAGAAGTTGGGCGACCCATGTATACCTACTATTCCTTGTTCTATTAAGAATAATTATGTTAAAACTGCTCTATGTGACTTGGAGCCGGTGTTAGTGTTATGCATTTTTCTCTTTATAAGAGACTTTACTTAGATAAGTTGATACCCACTTGATATATCTTTGCAAATGGTGATAAATCTACCGCTATTCCTGTTGGTATATGTAAGGATGTTCCCGTTCAAGTTACTAATAACTCGCTGATATTAACTCGATTTTGTTGTGTTGGAAATGCCCGAAGATGATAATATGTCTATTATTCTTGGGAGACTTTTCTTAACACCGCAGGGGCTGTTATTGATTGCAATAAAGGAAAGGTTACTTTCAATGTTGATGATAGGGAGCATACCGTCTATTTCCCCAAGAATTGAAAAAGCATGTGGAGTTAATACTATTTCTAATGTGAGAACTATCAAAGTTGGAACTATTGATTGTCCTATATATGAGCCTAAAGAAGAATATCAAACTCTTGTGATTGGATCCATATCAATACAATTCAAGGTAACATGATTGATTTGAGGTTTATTTCTTCTTATGCTATGTAAAATTTATTTGGTGGCAAGACTTGATCAACCTTGTTACAAATACTTTTTATATGCATAGAGGAGGTAAACAGCATCTCTTTCTTCCTCCACTTGTTTTACTTGCTGTAGCACTACTTATTTTGCATGATGCTTTAGTTGTTTAGTGGTTTGAAAATCTTTTTCTGCCCTGTAATAATAATTTTAACACCCAAAAATGTGCATGGGCACCATGGGGTTGAACTCCACTTAGGCCAAAAGCCTAAGCTTGGGGGGAGGTATACCGGCATCACTCATTCTTTGCATATTATGGTTGCTGGATACTTGTACATACTTGTTTAGTCTCTTTGAGTGGTTTTCTAATGTGAGAGAGATGATATTTGGGGAAGTGCTGCCTGAAAACAGATTCTGGACTGTTACTAGAAAAATTCGTGCGCACAGCCAGAACGTTATTTTGAGTTGCCAATTTTTGTGCAGGTTCCCCAGGTTGTTATCTAACTTTCATTAGTTGAACACTTTTCCAGCTGAGCAACGTAAGATTTTTGTAAAAATCAATTTCTGTATTGCTGTCAGGTTTTGGCAGATTTCTGCCATCTCGCTTTTCTGTATTTCTTTTAGTTTGCTATTTCTTGCTTTCACTTTGTTTCTTTTCTAAAACACAAAAAGACCAAAAATATTTCTGTTGTTTCTTCTCACCATTTGTTTATCTTGGTTTCTTGCATTTGTTTCGCTTTATTTGCTATTGCTAGTTTGCTATAAGAAAACCCAAAAGATTTTGCTTTGTTTGCTTGTTTCCTTGTTCTTGTTCTCAAATTCGAAAACACCAAAAATATTTGCTGTTCTTCTTTGGTTTGTAAAGTTCATTTGAGTTCAATGGTCTTCGTGGCTGGAGCGTGGTTTTCATTTCATATTATCCAAGCTACACAAGTGAAAGGCAATAATGACGATCTACGACAATCTGATTGTGGTGAGAGGCTGGTATGAACTCTATTTGTTATCATTTTTGTACATATACTCATCCATGTGAGCATGCTTAGTTGGTTCATGTGAGGTATATGTCATTTAGGAGAGTCTAGTAGTTCATGATCTTTCATGTCTAGCTCCAATTTATTAATATGAGTAGCATGTCATGGATGTTTGCTTGCATTGTTTTATTCATAGAAAGATATGATATTGTGGTATCCTCCTCTGAACAATTCATTTATATCGATTTGGCACATGCTCACGCATGCATATGACTGAACAAGAGTCAATTAAGCCTCAATGATTTACATTGCTTCAGAGTTCTGGTATCACTTTTATGCCTCAGTTAATTTATTTTGCCGCAAGCATGATTATGACAGTTATTGCTCTCTTGATTTGTCGCTCCCTAGTCTTTTGCTAGCTTTCACTTGTACTGAGCGAACGCTGCTCGTGCTTCCAAACACATGAAAACCAAGTTATTCCAAAGTGTCCACCATAAATACCTATGCATGGCATTTCAAACCATTCCAAGTAAATTCTCATGCGCTACCACCTTCAAAATGCTTCTCAATTTGTGTTAATGTTTCATAGCTCATGAGGAAGTATGTGGTGTTTAGCTTTCAACCTTGTCATTTACTTTTGACGGACTCTCATATGGACTAGTGGCACATCCGCTTATCCAATAATTTGCAAAAGAGCTGGCAATGGGATTCCCAGTTCCGAATTAATTAACTTAAATAGACACTCCTCCATGGTTTGTGATTGTTGAACGGCACCCGATTAGCCATGGCTTTGTAAGCAAAGGTTGGGGGAGTGTCATCATCATAATAAAACTAAACTAAAAAGGCACTCCTTCATGGTATGTGATTGTTGGCAAGCACCCGAGGATTCGGTTAGCCATGGTTTGTGTAAGAAAGGTTGGAAGGAGTGCCACACAAAAATGCAAATAATTCATGGGAGCCGCTCTTGAAGTCCGGTTGGCAAGGTAGTTGGTATACCCATTACCATTCGTTGACAACAAACACCTCTCAAAATAATTTTACTCCTGCTTTACAAATAAAAAAGCTCTAGCGCATGTTAATCCCTGCTTCCCTCGAAGGGTCAATCTTTTACTTTCATGTTGTGTCTCCATCCTTTCTTTGAGCACTTTCTTGAGAGCACAACTGTCCTGTTGGAGATATGCCCAAGAGGCAATAATAAAGTGGTTATTATATATCTTTGTGTTTATGATAAATGTTTATATACCATGCTATAATTGTATTAACCGAAACATTGATACATGTATGTTATGTAAACAACAAGGAGTCCCTAGTAAGCCTCTTGTATAACTAGCTTGTTGATTAATAGATGATCATAGTTTCGTGATCATGAACATTGGATGTTATTAATAACAAGGTTATGTCATTATGTGAATGATGTAATGGACACACCCAATTAAGCGTAGCATAAGATCACGTCATTAAGTTCATTTGCTATAAGCTTTCGATACATAGTTACCTAGTCCTTTCGACCATGAGATCATGTAAATCACTTATGCCGTAAGGGTACTTTGATTACATCAAACGCCACTGCGTAAATGGGTGGTTATAAAGGTGGGATTAGGTATCCGGAAAGTATGAGTTGAGGCATATGGATCAACAAAGTGATTTGTCCATCCCGATGACTGATAGATATACACTAGGCCCTCTCATGGAATGTCGTCTAATTAGTTTGCAAACATATGAATGGTTCATAAGAGACTACATACCACGGTCTGAGTAAAGAGCTTGTCGGGAGACGAGGTTGAACGAGGTATAGAGATATTTATGATCAAACCTCGGACAAGTAAATATCACAGACAAAGGGAATCGATCATATGTAAATGGTTCATTCGATCACTAACCTCATCGTTGAATATGTGGGAGCTATGGATCTCTGCATCCCGCTATTGGTTATTGGTCGAGAGAAGTCTCAACCATGTCCGCATAGTTCGCTAACCGTAGGGTGACACACTTAAGGTTTGATGTCGTTAAAGTAGATATGGAATATGGAATGGAGTTCAAAGCCTTGTTCTAGTCTCGATGGGATCCAGACATCACGAGGAATTCGGAATGGTCCTGGAGAATAAGATTCATATATAGGAAGTCATATTCCAAGTTTGGAAATGATCCGGGGTATTTATGGAAGGTTCTAGAAGGTTCTAGAAAAGTCCGAAGAAATCACTATGGAAGGTGGAGTCCCGGAGGGACTCCACTAGCATGACCAGCCAACCCTAAGGGGTGGAGTCCTGTGGACTCCACCCAAGGGTGGCCGGCCAGCCCACCTCAAGGAAAGGTGGGAGTCCCACCTTGAGTAGGACTCCCCCCTTTAGTAGGTTTCCCACCAAAGGTAGGTTTTGGAGTTGGGGTCTTATTCGAAGACTTGGGAGACTAGACTTGGGGCTTCCACCTATATAATGAGGAGCAAGGGGGCCGGCCACCCCAAGACCAAAGTTGGCCGCCCCCCTCAAAGCCGGCGCCAACCCTAGCCCTCCCCAAACCCTAGCTACCTCCTCCTCCACCACAACTCCCGCAGCGCATAGGCGAAGCCCTGCCGGAGTTCTCCACCACCACCGCCACCACGCCGTCGTGCTGCCGGGATTCCGAGGAGGATCTACTACTTCCGCTGCCCGCTGGAACGGGGAGAAGGACGCCGTCTTCATCAACACCGAACACGTGACCGAGTACGGAGGTGCTGCCCGATTGGGCACCGTCAAGATCAAGATCTTCTACGCGCTTGCAAGCGGCTAGTGATCGACTACATCCACCCCGAGATCTAATCTCGTTAAGCTTTGCGAATCTTCGAGGGTTAGTCTCTTCATCTCCTCGTTGCTACCGTCTACTAGATTAGATCTTGGCTTGTGTTTCGTTCTTGCGGTAGTAAAAATTTTATTTTCTATGCTACGAATCCCATCACTTCTTGCCCACAACCATAGCATATGATCCTGGGCTTCTGACAGTCCTTCTGCACATGTCCTTTCTGCCCACAGCTGTGGCAGATGATCTGATTCCTTGGGTTCTGATTTGGACCTCCACGGTTGTATTGATTACCGGTAGGTCGGAACCGTAGTTTGAAACTCATGTCTGGTGTTGGTTTAGTAACTGGATACTTCCTTGGCTCAATACGAGCCCTCTTCCTCCTATCCTCCTGGACCTGCCTGTAGTCATCCTCGAAAGTGATTGCCGAGTCAATCAGTTCCTGGAATTCTGTAGTCCGTGCCAATCTCAGTTGCATTTTCATATAAGGGTTCATTCCTTTCATAAACCTCTTTTTCCTATTTTCATCCGAGTTCACCTCCTCGGGTGCATACCTTGACAGTCTATTGAAGTCACGAACATACTGCATGATTGGTGCAGCGTTCGGTTGTAATTCATCAAACACTCTCTTCTTCAACTCCACCATGCTTTCCGGAACATGAGTGTAACATCCCAAATTTCAAATCAATGAAGAAGAGGCATTCCAAATACTCAAAATCGAGAACCAACAAAAACTTTTATTTTTCATATAATACTATGCATAGGACTTGTGCATTATTGTGTGAACTCCCATGAGGATTGCTTATGTGCTTATGAGTTACATTTTAAAACCCTATATTGACCAAGAGAAGACCACCAAATAAAATCAAAACAAAAGAAAAGAAATACAAAGGAGAAATTCCAAAACCCCCACAGGAGGTTTATGCCATTTTTGCAAACCATCACCATAGACCATTTTGGCTTGCACCATTAGTTGTAAATGGATACTAAACACTTAATAACACTTTTGGAATCAAAGAAACTCAAATCAAATCAAATTTGAATCAAATTTGAGCTCACATAAAATTATGGTCAAAATGACAATTTATAACCTGATGCCCTCTTTGAGCCCCTGTTTTGGAAAATTTCTAATCTAAACTTTGCCAATTCTTTGCACCTCCTCCAAGACAACATCAAAGTGAACAACTTTGCCCAAAACCATCACCCCAAATTCTCTCTCAATTTCAAATGGTGAGCAAGCAAAGTAGGGACCATGAAACATAGGTAAGATCATATGCAATATGTGATTTTGCATTTCAACTTCATTTTGACCACCACCACCTCCATTCTACTTCTCTTATTATATCTTTACACTCCACCAAAAATCTTTTCAAAATTCAAAAATATTTTTCTTGCGGGCATTTTATCAAACACTTGGCAGGCAGGGATTGAAATTGTGCCCATACTGAAATTTGGCTTGGACCAAGACCAACCCTGGCCACCTCTGCTGCCCTGAAGCCTCACCTCACCCCTCAGCATCAACTCCAGCACCTGCAAGCACTGGACCTTGGTCATCTTGACCAAAACCCTCCATGCCGGTGCTCACCATGCCATCACCATGTCATCTCTCTCTCTGGACCTGGCCAGCATGCACAACCTTGTCACCACGACTCCTCTCAACCTCCTGAGCGTGCCAGACACGGTGGTCGATGCGTTGGTGCACCGCAGGTGCCAGAACGCGCGACGCCCGGACGTGCCGTGCCACGCCAGAGCGCGCACGACGAGCGTCGCAGACACGCGCGGGCATGACGTCGCCCCAACGCCTCACGCCACCACTTGCCTCGCCGCTCGTCAGCACCTGCGCAAGCTACCAGGAGACGCCAGACATGGCCGATGGACCGCGGGAACGCTGTGGCCGTCGTCACCGTCGACGAGACCCGCCACGGCACGCCGCTCCCGCTGCTCTCATCCTCGCCGCGCCTCGTTTTCCCCACAATCGTGCCCTCGCGTCACCGCCAGGACCTCGCCAACCCCATCGCGCCATCGCCATCCACTCCCTGCCCGTAGGCTGCCGACGATGCCCTCATCACAGCCCCACGGCCTAGCTCGCTCTATAAAAGGAGGGCCTCCCTCTCAATCCAAGCACACCACCACTCCTCCCTCATCTCACTGAGCCTGCTCGACCTCGTCTTGCTCGATTCACCACCATAGCCAGTCAATTTGGTCGCCGGAGCCCGCGGAGGTGCCGAGAAGCTCGCCGCCGATTGGAGCCTCCTCGCACGCGCCACCTTCCCCCGGCTTCCTCTACCTCGACAACGTCGCCGCCGCACGTCGCCGACCCTCGCCGCGCCGCCGGTGAGCCGTCGACCCCCTAGCCTCGCCGCACCAGTGGCCACTTCTTGTCGGAGACGACGACGCTCGTCGTCCGTCCGATCCTTGTCAAATCCAACGGCTCACCCTCCGCGTACCGATTCGGTGTTTTAAAACACACGACGGTGGCTCCCCACTCGTCGCGGCCCTGCGCGGACGCACCACTGGGCCGCCCATCTCTAGCCCCCGTGCAGCCCGTTTCCTTTTCCCGCCAGCCCGTTTAATTCAAACTGAAATTTTCGAATTTCCTAAAATAATCTCAGATGCTGTTTTGAAAATTTAATAGAATAAAATCCACCAAACCAAATTTGACAAATTTTATATATTTGGAAAGCTTGTCAAATTATCTACAAATCTACACTGGTCTCAACTCTAGATTATTTGTAGAATTAATGTGACAAAATAAACAAGGCAGGGCCTTTTGCAACTTCAAGTAATTATTAAAAATTGAATAAAAATGCTTTTGAGTTGATTCCAACGCTCAAAAATCATATCTCACATTGTCTACCCAAATGTGTAAAAACATTGCATAGTTGTTTGTATGATCATGGCCTAGTTTAGAAAATTGCCCTATGGCTATTACTAGTTCTTTTTAAATGTGCAATATTATTTATTAAAATGTATGGGAGCTTCTCTCTCATTTAAATCTTGTCTCAACTAAGTCAACATGAGGTGGAGACCATGGTCAATTAAATCTCATATTGAATTAGTTGATGACATTAAATCATTACCATGCGTTATTAAAATACAGGAGGTGCATCACCTTATTTAAATCATTTTTCCAATTGATAATTATGAAGAGGTGGACTTGGGTCAACCTAGGTCATATGCTATTAATTGAGGAGATTAAATCTTAATAAGATTCAATGAGAGGAAATTATTTCTCTCAAGAATTAAATAGAAACCCTAATTAATATTTGTAATGAGAGGAAATTATTTTACTTAAGAATAAAACAAAGTCAACTCATCTAATAAGCATGTTGTGATGATAGTTAGTTTGAAGGACTCAGGTGTGTGCTTAGTCTAGTATTAAGCCTTGTTTGGTGATTGTGTGTACCGTATTCGTTTTTAGACGCTAGTACCGAGGAGTATCCAGAGGAGGAGGAGGTCTACTTCCAAGGAGAGGAAGACCACTTTGATCACTACACCAACCAAGGCAAGCTAATATTCTTGCAAGTGCAAGGCTCTACTAGAGCAAGGCACCATTACCACTTTATTTTATGTCTAAGGATCCCCTCCCAAGTTTTATTCTTGCAAAGCTTTTACTTTATTTATTAAAGCTTACTTTTATAGTTAACTTTGGTCTAAGTATAGTGAAGTACAAGAGCATCAAACTTAGCCTAGATAGTTACAAGATAATTAGCACCCCTCATGCCTAGTTGCTCGTGCTAACAAATAAAATTGACTACTCTAGATGGGAACTTGTGAAATAACTTTGAAAACCTTGGAATGATGAGTCATTCTATTGAAAGATTTTAAAGGTGAATATGACTGGTGAAAAACATGGTTGGGTTTTATGCGATACCATTCCAATTTACAAGTACCCCCACAATACCTGATTATGGGTAGGGTCTAACTAGAAGTTTATATGTCTTAGTATGGGTTCCCTCTAAACAAGCGTCATAGGGGTTATGCCGAGGCTGCCTCCGTAAAATGTGAAATGATGTGAATTGATGTGAATGAGGTGAATTGTCCGGCCCAAGCCCTGTGCAGTTCCCAGGCTGACGGTTTGTCTTCACTGGGAGGCCAAGCTCATGGGGAGAGGTGCCTATACTAGGATGTAAATGAAAGGTTAGGGTTGATGATCCGCGTACTGAGTTACGATTATTCAGGGTTATCCCGACTGATGTAATCAAATGTTGTGGCACAAGTGTGCAACCTCCTGCAGAGTGTCAAACTATTCGAATAGCTGTCCACGGTTACGGACAATTGGAAAGGCCATACTGTCCGTCATTAGATCTCTTATTAAAAATGATGGATGAATTTGAAATGGTGACTTGAATTTGAAACACAACTGAGTTGTGGGAATGACACTAATGTTCCCACTTGAGTTAGTTAGCATATGAAGAGTATTTTATGAAATGCTTATGAACTAAAATTGGCTTTATGCAAATAAACCTAGAGCTTAGCATCCCTTTGATAAAATTGACAAGTAATTAAAATAGTATTAGTTTGCGAGTACTTTAAAAGTACTCACGGCTGTGTCCCTGGCTACTCGAATGGCCAGAATATGAAGAGGAGCAGCAGTACGAAGATGACGGCCAGCAGGACGTCTACAACAACTAGGAGTCGCCTAACGTCAAGCGTTGGCCTGTGGAACTAGATAGTCCACCTTTATTACGCTTCCGCTACTATGTTGTTCATTGATCAATCGATCAACTATTTGTGTAATATTGGATCATGTGATCCCCTTTTGTAAGACAATGATGGTTTGTAATGAATGATGACTTATGATATCAACTGTTATGTCTCGCAACAACAATCTTCCGGGATTGCGAGGTATGGCATAATAGGCATCTGGACTTAAAAATCCGGGTGTTGACAAGTTGGTATCAGAGCCATTGTTTGACCTTAGGAGACCCTAGTTTAGAATGGACGTTCTGAAAAACTTAGTTTCAAAACAAATAAAGTGAATATTTCTAAAAACTTATTTACTTTCGCCTCTTTGAGACCTTTTCAAAAAAATGATATGTCATGCTCTCCTTATAAATCTATCTAAAATTTTGCCACACTTGTCAATTCTCTAACTTACTCATCCAATTCACTTCAGATGGAAGGAGCCAACACCAAGTTTTATTAGCTGGGCAATAGTGGGAGCTTGGTTTTCGAGAGGGACTTGGACGCTTTGTCTGACCTTCTTGATCGCCCGCACCCTGAGTTCTACGGAGTCGAGGTCCACGACCAGCCCGGAGGGGAACTCTGGGTTATCACCGCTGATCCGAGGGGCAAGATGGAGCCTCCTACTCTGAGAGGATCCTCTTTTCCATCAGGAAATCAACTGGACGGACTCGCCATGCTCTGCAGAAGCACTTGCACGTCTGGCAACAGCACGTGACTGAGCTCCTGGGACCTGCTTGCTCACTTTGCAAGGCATGATACCATTGGAGGACCCATGGCACTATCATCACACCCGGTGCTGAAGTACCACGTGGAGCACCTGGACTTTATGCTGCACGAGACCCAGAAGGAGCTGGACAATGCGCGTGTCTACGCCAACCAGACTCACATGGCCTTGGCTCACCATGCCGATGCTATCAAGATGCTTGCAAAGGACCGCAAGTCACTCCGCCTACAGCGTGCCAAGAAGGACGCTACCATTGCGCGCCTCCGCGCAATGATAGTATCCCTAGAGGCCACTGTCAAGGCCCAAGAGGATCAGCTGAGGGAGATGGAAGAGGAAGGTGAAGACATTCAGGGAGGAGAAGCCTTCATGAGTGATGACGAGGACTTCGAGGGGGATGAGTTCACTGATGAGGAGGACTACGAGTTTCTGGAGGCCGGAGAGGATGGATTTATCCCGATCGATGTGGATGATGATGAGGAGGAGTAGTTGCACTAGTTCACAAGTGTAGATGTGAGTTTGTATCCCAGCCGTTGTATCGTAGCATGAGTAAAATGGTTCTTAAAACCATTGGCATGGTGTGTTAGTTTGTAAGATATGAATGAATGAATGAATGAATGAATGAATGAATGTTTGTGTGTTATGTTCATCATCAAAAGAATTCAAGTCTTAAATATTTTAAACCTACCCAAAACAAGCCATAGAAAATTCCCTCTTATCTCATGATCTATCTACATGTTCAGATGGCCCCTCCAACTCGCAACAGCAGCCAGGATGCCATGATGCAACTGCTGCAAACCCTGATGGCAGACAGGGAGAATGACCGAGCTGAGCGTCAAGCCAACATAGCAGCACTGCAACAGTTAGCCAACAACCCGCATGGCCATGGGAACCATGATCACCCAGGGTCAAAGCTCAAGAACTTCCAGAACACCAACCCACCTGTCTTCAGCAAGACTGAAGAACCACTGGACGCCGATGATTGGCTCCAGACTATGGAAAACAACTTAGAAGTGGCTGGAGTGGATGCAAATGAGAAAGTGCTGTTTGCCACGCACTACTTAGCAGGACCAGCAAGAGCTCGGTGGACCAGCACCCGTACGATGAACGCCGGACAGATCATGACTTGGGCTGATTTCAAGCTCGAGTTCAGCAAGTACCACGTGCCCCCGGGTTTGATCAAGAAAATGAGGAATGAATTCAGGGAACTAAGCAAGGACGAATGTCGGTGGTAGAATACCGTGACAGTTCCTCACCCGTCAAGGTACGCCCCCGAAGACCGACACCACCGAGAAGAGGAAGGAGAGATTCCTCAATGGTCTGCACGATGAGATGCAGACAGTCTTAGTCAACATTCCCTTCGCCGACCGGGAAGCCCTGGTGGATTCTCGCCATCCGATGGAGGGCAACCGCACCAAGCAAATGAGAACCGCAAACGCCGCATGATGCACCAAAGTGGGCCCAGCAATACCCCGAGGTATCGCCCCAGCTCAAGGGGTGGTTTCAACCCCAGAAGCAACAAGCCGCAGATGCAGATGTCACGTCCCGGCTTTCAAAACCGGAGTGGTGGAAACCCAAGGCCAGGAGGCCACCACAACAACAACAACCCCCATGTCAACCACAACACCAACTTCAACCGTGCACCGATGAGAGCCCCTGTCAACAACAACCCCAATACCTCTCCAAGGACTGGGAGCAACGCCATCCCCGTCGCACCCAAGGACAAGTCAACAGTGACTTGTTATGAATGCGGAACAGTGGGACACTACTCCAATGAGTGCCCCAAGAAGCTAGCCAAGACCAACCCCAACACCGCTGCACCTGCTCAGCAGCAACGCCGTGTTTCCACCGGCAGAAAGTTCACCCCCAACAACCCCAACAACCGCAACGGCCGCCTCTTTCACATGAGTGCGGAAGAAGCACAGAAGCACCGACGTCGTACGGGTATGTTCTCTTCAACTCGCACTCGCCGAGTGTTGTTTATTCGGAGCATCGCATTCGTTTGTCACTCGAAGATTTTGCATGCACTAGTAAAATTCAACCAATCAGTTCGAACATGTCATGATAGTTCAAATACCGGATCCACAACCAAAGCTAGAAAATTTGCAAAGATGTAACCATCAGATTCATGAAATAGATTTTTATGCAAATTTGATTATACTAGAGCAAAAGGTTTGGAAGTAGTACTGGGTATGGACTGGATGTCGAAACATCATGGATTGATTGATTGTGCCAAGAAGACCATCACCATGACTAGTAGCACCGGAGTGGTAGTAGAACATGTATCTGAAAGACTGCCCAGAAAGTTCACCTGCAACCAAAGTGTATCCAAGCCAACGTTGGATCAGATCAGGGTCGGTCGATACCCCGATGTGTTTCCATGATCTACCCGGTATGCCCCTGTGATCGGGATATCGAGTTTATCATAGAGTTAATCCCTGGAACGGGACCCATAGCCCAGAGAGCCTATAGTATGAACCCGGCAGAACTAGTGGAGCTGAAAAAGCAACTGGATGATATGTTGTACAAAGGTCTGATTCGACCAAGTGCGTCGCCTTGGAGATCCCCAGTTTTGTTTGTGGATAAGAAGGACGGTGCCACTCGTTTAGGGACTATCGTAAGCTTAACGATGTCACCATCAAGAACAAATACCCCTTGCCAAAGGTAGAAGACCTGTTTGACCAGTGACCTGCCAGATTGTTCTCTAAGATTGATCTTAGGACCGGTTATCATCGCTAAAGATCCAATGATATCCCCAAGACTCCTTCACCACTGATATGGGTTGTATGAGTACAACGTCATGTCTTTTGGATTAACCAATGCCCCTGCATACTTCATGAACCTCATGAATAAGATCTTTATGAACTTTTTGGATAAGTTTGTCGTTGTCTTCATCGACGACATCCTTATCTACTCCAAATCTGAAGAAGAACATGAGCAACATTTGGAAGTTATCTTAGAAACCCTTAGACAGCATCAGTTGTATGCCAAGTTCAGCAAATGTGAGTTTTGGTTAAAGGAAGTAGGATTCCTGGGACATATCTTGTCTGCAGGAGGAATTGCCGTAGATCCCACCAAGATCAAAACCGTTGAAGAATGGAAAGCCCCAACCACTCAGACCGAGGTCCGCGCATTTCTTGGATTAGCAGGATATTACCGCCGATTTGTTGAAGGATTTTCAAGCATCGCAAGGCCGATGACACAACTGTTGAAGAAGGACAAGAAGTTTGAATGGACGGACAAGTGTGAAGAGAGCTTTCAGCAGCTCAAGGCAAGACTAACCACATCCCCCATCCTAATCATGCCGGACATCACCAAGCCATTTGACGTCTATTGTGACGCATCTAAGATTGGTCTTGGATGTGTGTTGATGCAAGAAGGCAAGGTGATATCATACCTGTCGAGGCAACTGAAACAACATGAGCAAAACTATCCAACCCATGACTTAGAGCTTGCAGCCATAGTTTTAGCCTTGAAAGTTTGGCGTCATTACCTCATGGGTAATCGATGCGAGATCTATTCGGATCACAAGAGCCTGAAGTACATTTTCACCTGTGAGCTGAATATGAGGCAGCGCAGGTGGTTAGAATTAATCAAGGATTACGACATGGAAATTCATTACCACCCCGGCAAGGCCAATGTGGTAGCGGATGCTTTGAGTAGACAGCCGTGTCAGCTGAACTCCATGATCGCAGCAGAACAACCTAGCCTATATGAAGAGTTTGAACAGTTTAGACTGGAGCTAGTTAGCGAAGGATACCTAGCCAGCATAGAGCTGCAACCTACTCTGATTAGCCAGATCAAAGAAGCCCAAAAAGGAAATGCCAGCATTGACGGAATCAAGAGTCAAATTGCTGCAAGGAAAGCACCGGGATTCACCGAAGATGAAGCCGGAGTTCTTTGGTACAACGGACGCCTATGTGTGCCAGCAGATTCAGAGTTGAAGCAAGTCATTCTAAAGGAAGCCCATGATACCCTGTACTCCATCCACCCCGGAGGTACCAAGATGTACCAAGATTTGAAGAAACAATTTTGGTGGCATGGAATGAAGCGAGAGATCGGGAGCTACATCGCCAAGTGTGATATCTCACGAGAGTCAAGGTAACATCGCGACGCAGGATCGTTTACTGCACATTCCGAATGGAAGTGGGACTTCAGGAATGGACTTTATCACCTGACTGCCAAATCTAGCAAAGGAAATGATTCTATCTGGGTAGTGGTTGATAGATTAACCAAGGTAGCCCATTTTATCCCTGTCAAGACCACCTATCAAGGCCCCAAGTTAGCTGAGTTGTACATCTCCAGAATAGTCACCCTGCACGGAACCCCGAAGTCAATAGTGTCGAGAGGATCTCAATTCACCTCAAGATTCTCGCAGAAAGTACATGAAGGACTAGGAACCCGGCTGAATTTTAGCACCGCCTATCACCCACAGACTGATGGATGATGAAAGAGTCAACCATATACTCGAAGACATGTTGAGAGCTCTGGAATATGGATCCAAGTGGGAAGACTGCTGCCTTATGCACTTCTCTTACAACAACAGTTATCAAGCCAGCTTACAAATGGCCCCCTTTGAAGCCCCGTACGGAAGGAAGTGTCGTACCCTTTGAATTGGCCGAAGTCGGAGAAAGCCTGTTTTTGGACCAGATGTTCTCCGAGAAGCTTAAGAGAAGGTTCACAAGATCCGCGAGTACCTCAAGACCGCTCCCAAGATAAGAGTTACGCCGACAAGAGACGCGAGAGATGACCTTCGAGATCGGAGATTTTGTTTACCTCAAGGTGTCACCCCTCAAAGGAATGCAGAGATTTCAGCTGAAAGGAAAGCTTCCACCCCGATATGTCGGACCCTTCAAAGTTCTGAGTCACCGAGGAGAAGTATCGTATCAACTGGAACTGCCAGAAGAAATGGCGGCTGTGCACAACGTGTTTCACATCTCCCTGCTCCGGAAATGCTTGGAAGTACCGGAGAAGACTGAAGTGTTCAAAAATATCGATCACCGCTCGGTGGATATCAACACGGACTTAACGTATCGCGAAGTACCTATTCGCATCCTGGAAGAAGCATACAGGACCACCCGCACCAGGAGTATCAAGTTCCTGAAGATTCAAGGAGCAATCACAAGAAGAAGCCACCCGGGGAGCGAAGAAGATATGAAGAAGGAATACCCGATCTTTTAGTACCTAGTTTTCTTTAGATCTCGGGACGAGATCTTTTGTAAGGGGGAAGGGTTTGTAACATCCCAAATTTCAAATCAATGAAGAAGAGGCATTCCAAATACTCAAAATCGAGAACCAACAAAAACTTTTATTTTTCATATAATACTATGCATAGGACTTGTGCATTATTGTGTGAACTCCCATGAGGATTGCTTATGTGCTTATGAGTTACATTCTAAAACCCTATATTGACCAAGAGAAGACCACCAAATAAAATCAAAACAAAAGAAAAGAAATACAAAGGAGAAATTCCAAAACCCCCACATGAGGTTTATGCCATTTTTGCAAACCATCACCATAGACCATTTTGGCTTGCACCATTAGTTGTAAATGGATACTAAACACTTAATAACACTTTTGGAATCAAAGAAACTCAAATCAAATCAAATTTGAATCAAATTTGAGCTCACATAAAATTATGGTCAAAATGACAATTTATAACCTGATGCCCTCTTTGAGCCCCTGTTTTGGAAAATTTCTAATCTAAACTTTGCCAATTCTTTGCACCTCCTCCAAGACAACATCAAAGTGAACAACTTTGCCCAAAACCATCACCCCAAATTCTCTCTCAATTTCAAATGGTGAGCAAGCAAAGTAGGGACCATGAAACATAGGTAAGATCATATGCAATATGTGATTTTGCATTTCAACTTCATTTTGACCACCACCACCTCCATTCTACTTCTCTTATTATATCTTTACACTCCACCAAAAATCTTTTCAAAATTCAAAAATATTTTTCTTGCGGGCATTTTATCAAACACTTGGCAGGCAGGGATTGAAATTGTGCCCATACTGAAATTTGGCTTGGACCAAGTCCAACCCTGGCCACCTCTGCTGCCCTGAAGCCTCACCTCACCCCTCAGCATCAACTCCAGCACCTGCAAGCACTGAACCTTGGTCATCTTGACCAAAACCCTCCATGCCGGTGCTCACCATGCCATCACCATGTCATCTCTCTCTCTGGACCTGGCCAGCATGCACAACCTTGTCACCACGACTCCTCTCAACCTCCTGAGCGTGCCAGACACGGTGGTCGATGCGTTGGTGCACCGCAGGCGCCAGAACGCGCGACGCTCGGACGTGCTGTGCCACGCCAGAGCGCGCACGACGAGCGTCGCAGACACGCGCGGGCATGACGTCGCCCCAACGCCTCACGCCACCACTTGCCCTCGCCGCTCGTCAGCACCTGCGCCAAGCTACCAGGAGACGCCAGGACATGGCCGATGGACCGCGGGAACGCTGTGGCCGTCGTCACCGTCGACGAGACCCGCCACGGCACTGCCCGCTCCCGTCACTCTCGTCCCGCCTGCGCCTCGTTTTCCCCGCAAGCAGGCCCTGCGTCACCGCCAGGACCTCGCCAACCCCATCGCGTCATCGCCATCCACTCCCTGCCCCTGTAGACGCGTCATCGACGATGCCCTCATCACAGCCCCATGGCCTAGCCTCGCCTCTATAAAAGGAGGGCCTCCCTCCTCAATCCAAGCACACCACCACTCCTCCCTCATCTCACTGAGCCTGCTCGACCTCGTCCCTTGCTCGATTCACCACCATAGCCAGTCAATTTGGTCGCCGGAGCCCGCGGAGGTGCTGAGAAGCTCGCCGCCGATTGGAGCCTCCTCAGCACGCGCCACTGCTTCCCCCTGCTTCCTCTACCTCGACAACGTCGCCGCCGCACGTCTCCGACCCTCGCCACGCCGCCGGTGAGCCGTCGACCCCCTAGCCTCGCCGCGCCAGTGGCCACTTCTCGTCGGAGACGACGACGCTCGTCGTCCGTCCGATCCTTGTCAAATCCAACGGCTCACCCTCCGCGTACCGATTCGGTGTTTTAAAACACACTGACGGGTGGCCCCCACTCGTCAGGCGGCCCGTTGCGCTGGACGCACTACTGGGCCGGCCCATCTCTAGCCCCCCCTGTGCAGCCCGTTTCCCTTTTCCCGCCAGCCCGTTTAATTCAAACTGAAATTTTCGAATTTCCTAAAATAATCTCAGATGCTGTTTTGGAAAATTTAATAGAATAAAATCCACCAAACCAAATTTGACAAATTTTATATATTTGGAAAGCTTGTCAAATTATCTACAAATCTACACTGGTCTCAACTCTAGATTATTTGTAGAATTAATGTGACAAAATAAACAAGGCAGGGCCTTTTGCAACTTCAAGTAATTATTAAAAATTGAATAAAAATGCTTTTGAGTTGATTCCAACGCTCAAAAATCATATCTCACATTATCTACCCAAATGTGTAAAAACATTGCATAGTTGTTTGTATGATCATGGCCTAGTTTAGAAAATTGCCCTATGGCTATTACTAGTTCTTTTTAAATGTGCAATATTATTTATTAAAATGTATGGGAGCTTCTCTCTCATTTAAATCTTGTCTCAACTAAGTCAACATGAGGTGGAGACCATGGTCAATTAAATCTCATATTGAATTAGTTGATGACATTAAATCATTACCATGCGTTATTAAAATACAGGAGGTGCATCACCTTATTTAAATCATTTTTCCAATTGATAATTATGAAGAGGTGGACTTGGGTCAACCTAGGTCATATGCTATTAATTGAGGAGATTAAATCTTAATAAGATTCAATGAGAGGAAATTATTTCTCTCAAGAATTAAATAGAAACCCTAATTAATATTTGTAATGAGAGGAAATTATTTTTCTTAAGAATAAAACAAAGTCAACTCATCTAATAAGCATGTTGTGATGATAGTTAGTTTGAAGGACTCAGGTGTGTGCTTAGTCTAGTATTAAGCCTTGTTTGGTGATTGTGTGTACCGTATTCGTTTTTAGACGCTAGTACCGAGGAGTATCCAGAGGAGGAGGAGGTCTACTTCCAAGGAGAGGAAGACCACTTTGATCACTACACCAACCAAGGCAAGCTAATATTCTTGCAAGTGCAAGGCTCTACTAGAGCAATGCACCATTACCACTTTATTTTATGTCTAAGGATCCTCTCCCAAGTTTTATTCTTGCAAAGCTTTTACTTTATTTATTAAAGCTTACTTTTATAGTTAACTTTGGTCTAAGTATAGTGAAGTACAAGAGCATCAAACTTAGCCTAGATAGTTACAAGATAATTAGCACCCCTCATGCCTAGTTGCTCGTGCTAACAAATAAAATTGACTACTCAAGATGGGAACTTGTGAAATAACTTTGAAAACCTTGGAATGATGAGTCATTCTATTGAAAGATTTTTAAGGTGAATATGACTGGTGAACTCTACAAAAACTGATGGTTGGGTTCGGATGCGATACCATTCCAATTTACAAGTACCCCCACAATACCTGATTATGGGTAGGGTCTAACTAGAAGTTTATATGTCTTAGTATGGGTTCCCTCTAAACAAGCATCATAGGGGTTATGCTGAGGCTGCCTCCGTAAAATGTGAAATGATGTGAATTGACGTGAATGAGGTGAATTGTCCGGCCCAAGCCCTGTGCAGTTCCCAGGCTGACGGTTTGTCTTCACTGGGAGGCCAAGCTCATGGGGAGAGGTGCCTATACTAGGATGTGTAAATGAAAGGTTAGGGTTGATGATCCGCGTACTGAGTTACGATTATTCAGAGTTATCTCTGACGGATGTAATCAAATGTTGTGGCACAAGTGTGCAACCTCTGCAGAGTGTCAAACTATTCGAATAGCCGTGTCCACGGTTACGGACAATTGGAAAGGCCATACTGTTCCGTCATTAGATCTCTTATTAAAAATGATGGATGAATTTGAAATGGTGACTTGAATTTGAAACACAACTGAGTTGTGGGAATGACACTAATGTTCCCACTTGAGTTAGTTAGCATATGAAGAGTCTTTTATGAAATGCTTATGAACTAAAATTGGCTTTATGCAAATAAACCTAGAGCTTAGCATCCCTTTGATAAAATTGACAAGTAATTAAAATAGTATTAGTTTGCGAGTACTTTAAAAGTACTCACGGCTGTGTCCTGGCTATTCGAATGGCCAGAATATGAAGAGGAGCAAAAGACGAAGATGACGGCCGCAGGACGTCTACAACAACTAGAGTCGCCTAACGTCAAGCGTTGGCCTGTGGAACTAGATAGTCCACCTTTATTACGCTTCCGCTACTATGTTGTTCATTGATCAATCGATCAACTATTTGTGTAATATTGGATCATGTGATCCTTTTGTAAGACAATGATGGTTTGTAATGAATGATGACTTATGATATCAATTGTTATGTCTCGCAACAACAATCTTCCTGGGATTGCGAGGTATGGCATAATAGGCATCTGGACTTAAAAATCCGGGTGTTGACAATGAGCATCCCGGAACTTCTTCTTAAATTCTTCCCAGGTGAACACCCTTTCTGGAGGATGTATGATACGTCTCCAACGTATCGATAATTTCTTATGTTCCATGCTACTTTATTGATGATACCTACATGTTTTATACACATTATATGTCATATTTATGCATTTTCCGAACTAACCTATTAACAAGATGCCGAAGTGCCTTCCTGTTTCTCTGTTTTTGGTTTCGAAATCCTAGTAAGGAAATATTCTTAATTGACTAAATCAAGACCCAGGTTCCTATTTTTCCCACGAAGCTTCCAACACCCGGAAGGGACCAGGGGGGCACCGTCCCCTGACCATAGGCCGGCGCGCCCAGGCCCCGGCCGCGCCGCCTTATGGTGCCACCGCCTCGTCGCCCTCCGACTCCGCCTCTTCGCTCTATAAAAAGGTCCCAGACCTAAAACCACGAGACGGAAAAACCACGGTACGAGAAACCTTCCGAGCCGCCGCCATCGCTGGCCAAGATCCTGGGGACAGGAGTCTCTGTTCCGCACGCCGCCGGACGGGAAGTGCCCCGAAAGGCTTCTCCATCGACACCACCGCCATCTTCATCAACGCTGCTGTCTCCCATGAGGAGGGAGTAGTTCTCCATCGAGGCTCGGGGTTGTACCGGTAGCTATGTGGTTCATCTCTCCTATGTGCTTCAATACAATAATCTCATGAGCTGCCTTACATGATTGAGATTCATATGATGATGCTTGTAATCTAGATGTCATTATGCTAGTCAAGTGAATTTTACTCATGTGATCTCCGGAGACTCCTTGTCCCACGTGTGTAAAGGTGACAATGTGTGTGCACCGTGTGGGTCTCTTAGGCTATATTTCACAGAATACTTATTCACTGTTATGAATGGCATAGTGAAGTGCTTATTTATATCTCTATGATTGCAATGTGCATCGTATCACAATTTATCTATGTGCTACTCTAGCAATGTTATTAAAGTAGTTTTATTCCTCCTGCACGATGTAATGGTGACAGTGTGCATCCGTGTTAGTACTTGGTTTATGCTATGATCATGATCTCTTGTAGATTGCGAAGTTAACTATTGCTATGATGGTATTGATGTGATCTATTCCTCCTACATAGTGTGAAGGTGACAGTGTGCATACTATGTTAGTACTTGGTTTAGTCGAATTGATCTTTCATGCACTCTAAGGTTATTTAAATATGAACATTGAATTGTGGAGCTTGTTAACTCCGGCATTGAGGGTTCGGTAATCCTACGCAATGTGTTCATCATCCAACAAGAGTGTAGAGTATGCATTTATCTATTCTGTTATGTGATCAATGTTGAGAGTGTCCACTAGTGAAAGTGTAATCCCTAGGCCTTGTTCCTAAATATCGCTATCGCTGCTTGTTTACTGTTTTATCGCTACACACTGCTACCATATTACCACCATCAACCACACGCCCAGCTATTTTCTCGGCGCCATTACTACTGCTCATATTCATTCATACCACCTGTATTTCACTATCTCTTCGTCGAACTAGTACACCTATTAGGTGTGTTGGGACACAAGAGACTTCTTGCTTTGTGGTTGCAGGTTGCATGAGAGGGATATCTTTGACCTCTTCCTCCCCGAGTTCGATAAACCTTGGGTGATCCACTTAAGGGAAACTTGCTGCTGTTCTACAAACCTCTCTCTTGGAGGCCCAACACTGTCTACAGGAAAGGAGGAGGCGTAGACATCAAGCTATTTTCTGGCGCTTGCCGGGGAGGAAAGGTAAAGGTACTCACACTCCGGATCTCGGCTACTAAGCTATTTTCGCCGTTGTAAGTACTCTAAGCTATTTCCTTTAGATCCTGCAATTGCATCTTTTTGTTTCTTGTTTACACTAGTTTGGCATAATGGACAACAATGAGCTTCTTATTCTATTTCCTGATTTAAAACATGGATTGTTTGATGCGAAAATTAAAAAACCTATGAAATCTTATTTGCATGCTGGTAGTAATATTAGTATGAACGCTTTGAACACCATTGTTGATAATGATATAGAAAGTTCTAAGCTTGGGGAAGCTGGTTTTCATGATCTTTTTAGTCCCCCAAGCATTGAGGAGAAAATTTTCTTTGATGATACTTTGCCTCCTATTTATGATGATTATAATGATAGTGGTCTTTTGGTGCCACCTACTATGGAGAGTAAATTTTGTTGTGATTATACTATGCCTCCTACACTTGATGAGAATAATAATGATAGCTACTTTGTTGAATTTGCTCCCACTACAACTAATAAAATTGATTATGCTTATGTGGAGAGTAATAATTTTATGCATGAGACTCATGATAAGAATGCTTTATGTGATAGTTATATTGTTGAGTTTGCTCATGTTGCTACTGAAAGTTATTATGAGAGAGGAAAATATGGTTGTAGAAGTTTTCATGTTACTAAAACACCTCTCTATGTGCTGAAATTTTTGAAGCTACACTTGTTTTATCTTCCTATGCTTGTTACTTTGCTCTTCATGAACTTGTTTATTTACAAGATTCCTATGCATAGGAAGCATGTTAGACTTAAATGTGTTTTGAATTTGCTTCTTGATGCTCTCTTTTGCTTCATTTGCTATTTTTCATGCGTGCATCATTGAAATTGCTGAGCCCATCTTAATGGCTATAAAGAAAGAACTTCTTGGGAGATAACCCATGTGTTTTTTTTACTACAGTACTTTGTTTTATATTTGTGTCTTGGAAGTTGTTTACTACTGTAGCAACCTCTCCTTATCTTAGTTTTGTGTTTTGTTGTGCCAAGTAAAGTCGTTGATAGCAAGGTTGATACTAGATTTGGATTACTGCGCAGAAACAGATTTCTTGCTGTCACGAATCTGGGTCTAATTCTCTGTAGGTAACTCAGAAAATTATGCCAATTTACGTGAGTGATCCTCAGATATGTACGCAACTTTCATTCAATTTGGGCATTTTCATCTGAGCAAGTCTGGTGCCCTTTTAAAAATTTGTCTTTATGGACTGTTCTGTTTTGACAGATTCTGCCTTTTATTTCGCATTGCTTCTTTCGCTGTGTTGGGTGGATTTCTTTGTTCCATTACCTTTCAGTAGCTTTGAGCAATGTCCAGAAGTGTTAAGAATGATTGTGTCACCTCTGAACATGTGAATTTTTGATTATGCACTAACCCTCTAATGAGTTTGCTTAAAGTTTGGTGTGGAGGAAGTTTTCAAGGGTCAAGAGAGGAGGATGATATACTATGATCAAGAAGAGTGAAAAGTCTAAGCTTGGGGATGCCCCCGTGGTTCATCCCTGCATATTTCAAGAAGACTCAAGCATCTAAGCTTGGGATGCCCAAGGCATCCCCTTCTTCATCGACAACTTATCGTTCCTTCTCTTGAAACTATATTTTTATTCGGTCACATCTTATGTACTTTACTTGAGCGTCTGGTTTGCTTTTGTTTTTGTTTTTGTTTGAATAAATGCTTGTGTGAGAGAGACACGTCCGCTGGTTCGTATGAACACATGTGTTCTTAGCTCATAATATTCATGGCGAATCTTCGTTAAATTGTTATATGGTTGGAATTGGAAATGATACATGTGGTAATTGATAAAATGTCTTGAATAATTTGATACTTGGCAATTGTTGTGCTCATGTTTAAGCTCTTGCATCATATACTTTGCACCCATTAATGAAGAAATACATAGAGCTTGCTAAAATTTGGTTTGCATAATTGGTCTCTCTAAGGTCTAGATAATTTCTAGTATTGAGTTTGAACAACAAGGAAGACGGTGTAGAGTCTTATAATGTTTTCAATGTGTCTTTTATGTGAGTTTTGCTGCACCGGTTCATCCTTGTGTTTGTTTCAAATAGCCTTGCTAGCCTAAACCTTGTATCGAGAGGGAATACTTCTCATGCATCCAAAATCCTTGAGCCAACCACTATGCCATTTGTGTCCACCATATCTACCTACTACATGGTATTTCTCCGCCATTCCAAAGTAAATTGCTTGAGTGCTACCTTTAAAATTCCATCATTCGCCTTTACAATATATAGCTCATGGGACAAATAGCCTTAAAAACTATTGTGGTATTGAATATGTACTTATGCACTTTATCTCTTATTAAGTTGCTTGTTGTGCGATAACCATGTTCCGGGGATGCCATCAACTTTTTATCTTTGTTGAATATCATGTGAGTTGCTATGCATGTTCGTCTTGTCTGAAGTAAGGCGGTTTTCACAATCAAATGGTTTGAGTATGCATACTGTTAGAGAAGAACATTGGGCCGCTAACTGAAGCCATGAATCATGGTGGAAGTTTCAGTTTGGACATAAAACCTCAATCTCTTGTGAGAATATTAACTGTTGTTGAATGCTTAAGCATTAAAAGAGGAGTCCATTATCTGTTGTCTATGTTGTCCCGGTATGGGTGTCTAAGTTGAAGAATGATCAAAAGTGAGAAATCCAATGCGAACTTTCTCTCCTCGCACTTTGTACAGGTGGCATAGAGGTACCCCTTTGTGACACTTGGTTGAAACATATGTCATGCAATGATAATCTGTGTTAATCCAAGCTAATTAGGACAAGGTGCGGGCACTATTAGTACACTATGCATGAGGCTTGCAACTTGTAAGATATAATTTACATGATACATATGCTTTATTACTACCGTTGACAAAATTGTTTCATGTTTTCAAAATAAAAGCTCTAGCACAAATATAGCAATCGATGCTTTCCTCTTTGAAGGACCATTCTTTTACTTTTATGTTGAGTCAGTTCACCTATTTCTCTCCACCTCAAGAAGCAAACACTTGTGTGAACTTTGCATTGATTCTTACATATTTGCATATTGCATTTGTTATATTGCTTTGCATTGACAATTATCCATGAGATATACATGTTATAAGTTGAAAGCAACCGCTGAAACTTAATCTTCCATTGTGTTGCTTCAATGTCTTTACTTTGAATTATTGCTTTATGAGTTAACTCTTATGCAAGACTTATTGATGCCTGTCTTGAAAGTACTATTCATGAAAAGTCATTGCTTTATGATTCAGTTGTTTACTCATGTCATTACCATTGTTTTGATCGCTGCATTCATTACATATGTTTACAATATGATCAAGTTTATGATGGCATGTCACTTAAGAAATTATCTTTGTTATCGTTTTACCTGCTCGGGACGAGCAGAACTAAGCTTGGGGATGCTGATACGTCTCCAACGTATCGATAATTTCTTATGTTCCATGCTACTTTATTGATGATACCTACATGTTTTATACACATTATATGTCATATTTATGCATTTTCTCTCGGAACTAACCTATTAACAAGATGCCGAAGTGCCAGTTCCTGTTTTTGTTTCGTAAATCCTAGTAAGGACATATTCTCGGAATTGGACGAAATCAAGACCCAGTTCCTATTTTTCCACGAAGCTTCCAACACCCGAGACCAGGGGGCACGGCCCCTGCACCATAGGCCGGCGCGGCCCTGCCCGGCCGCGCCGCCTTATGGTGCCACCGCCTCGCCGCCTCCGCCTCTTCGCCTATAAAAAGGTCCCAGACCTAAACCACGAGACGGAAAAACCACGTACGAGAAACCTTCCGAGCCGCCGCCATCACGAAGCCAAGATCTGGGGGACAGAGTCGCTGTTCCCGCACGCCGCGGACGGGAAGTGCCCCGGAAGGCTTCTCCATCGACACCACCGCCATCTTCATCAACGCTGCTGTCTCCCATGAGGAGGGAGTAGTTCTCCATCGAGGCTCGGGCTGTACCGGTAGCTATGTGGTTCATCTCTCTCCTATGTGCTTCAATACAATAATCTCATGAGCTGCCTTACATGATTGAGATTCATATGATGATGCTTGTAATCTAGATGCCATTATGCTAGTCAAGTGAATTTTACTCATGTGATCTCCGGAGACTCCTTGTCCCACGTGTGTAAAGGTGACAGTGTGTGCACCGTGTGGGTCTCTTAGGCTATATTTCACAGAATACTTATTCACTGTTATGAATGGCATAGTGAAGTGCTTATTTATATCTCTTTATGATTGCAATGTGCATCGTATCACAATTTATCTATGTGCTACTCTAGCAATGTTATTAAAGTAGTTTTATTCCTCCTGCACGATGTAATGGTGACAGTGTGTGCATCCGTGTTAGTACTTGGTTTATGCTATGATCATGATCTCTTGTAGATTGCGAAGTTAACTATTGCTATGATGGTATTGATGTGATCTATTCCTCCTACATAGTGTGAAGGTGACAGTGTGCATACTATGTTAGTACTTGGTTTAGTCGAATTGATCTTTCATGCACTCTAAGGTTATTTAAATATGAACATTGAATTGTGGAGCTTGTTAACTCCGGCATTGAGGGTTCGTGTAATCCTACGCAATGTGTTCATCATCCAACAAGAGTGTAGAGTATGCATTTATCTATTCTGTTATGTGATCAATGTTGAGAGTGTCCACTAGTGAAAGTGTAATCCCTAGGCCTTGTTCCTAAATACGCTATCGCTGCTTGTTTACCTGTTTATCGCGTTATTATGCTGCCATATTACCACCATCAACCACACGCCGCAAGCTATTTTCTCGCGCCATTACTATCGCTCATATTCATTCATACCACCTTATTTCACTATCTCTTCGCGAACTAGTACACCTATTAGGTGTGTTGGGGACACAAGAGACTTCTGCTTTGTGGTTGCAGTGGTTGCATGAGAGGGATATCTTTGACCTCTTCCTCCCGAGTTCGATAAACCTTGGGTGATCCACTTAGGGAAACTTGCGCTGTTCTACAAACCTCTCTCTTGGAGGCCCAACACTGTCTACAGGAAAAGGAGGAGGCGTAGACATCAAGCTATTTTCTGGCGCCATTGCCGGGAGGAAAGGTAAAAGGTACTCACACTCCGGATCTCGGCTACTAAGCTATTTTCGCCGTTGTAAGTACTCGAAGCTATTTCCTTTAGATCCTGCAATTGCATCTTTTTGTTTCTTGTTTACACTAGTTTGGCATAATGGACAACAATGAGCTTCTTATTCTGTTTCCTGATTTAAAACATGGATTGTTTGATGCGAAAATTAAAAAACCTATGAAATCTTATTTGCATGCTGGTAGTAATATTAGTATGAACGCTTTGAACACCATTGTTGATAATGATATAGAAAGTTCTAAGCTTGGGGAAGCTGGTTTTCATGATCTTTTTAGTCCCCCAAGCATTGAGGAGAAAATTTTCTTTGATGATACTTTGCCTCCTATTTATGATGATTATAATGATAGTGGTCTTTTGGTGCCACCTACTATGGAGAGTAAATTTTGTTGTGATTATACTATGCCTCCTACACTTGATGAGAATAATAATGATAGCTACTTTGTTGAATTTGCTCCCACTATAACTAATAAAATTGATTATGCTTATGTGGAGAGTAATAATTTTGTGCATGAGACTCATGATAAGAATGCTTTATGTGATAGTTATATTGTTGAGTTTGCTCATGTTGCTACTGAAAGTTATTATGAGAGAGGAAAATATGGTTGTAGAAGTTTTCATGTTACTAAAACACCTCTCTATGTGCTGAAATTTTTGAAGCTACACTTGTTTTATCTTCCTATGCTTGTTACTTTGCTCTTCATGAACTTGTTTATTTACAAGATTCCTATGCATAGGAAGCATGTTAGACTTAAATGTGTTTTGAATTTGCTTCTTGATGCTCTCTTTTGCTTCATTTGCTATTTTTCATGCGTGCATCATTGAAATTGCTGAGCCCATCTTTATGGCTATAAAGAAAGAACTTCTTGGGAGATAACCCATGTGTTTTTTTACTACAGTACTTTGTTTTATATTTGTGTCTTGGAAGTTGTTTACTACTGTAGCAACCTCTCCTTATCTTAGTTTTGTGTTTTGTTGTGCCAAGTAAAGTCGTTGATAGCAAGGTTGATACTAGATTTGGATTACTGCGCAGAAACAGATTTCTTGCTGTCACGAATCTGGGTCTAATTCTCTGTAGGTAACTCAGAAAATTATGCCAATTTACGTGAGTGATCCTCAGATATGTACGCAACTTTCATTCAATTTGGGCATTTTCATCTGAGCAAGTCTGGTGCCCTTTTAAAATTCGTCTTTACGGACTGTTCTGTTTTGACAGATTCTGCCTTTTATTTCGCATTGCTTCTTTCGCTGTGTTGGGTGGATTTCTTTGTTCCATTACCTTCCAGTAGCTTTGAGCAATGTCCAGAAGTGTTAAGAATGATTGTGTCACCTCTGAACATGTGAATTTTTGATTATGCACTAACCCTCTAATGAGTTTGCTTAAAGTTTGGTGTGGAGGAAGTTTTCAAGGGTCAAGAGAGGAGGATGATATACTATGATCAAGAAGAGTGAAGAGTCTAAGCTTGGGGATGCCCCCGTGGTTCATCCCTGCATATTTCAAGAAGACTCAAGCATCTAAGCTTGGGGATGCCCAAGGCATCCCCTTCTTCATCGACAACTTATCAGGTTCCTTCTCTTGAAACTATATTTTTATTCGGTCACATCTTATGTACTTTACTTGGAGCGTCTGTTTGCTTTTGTTTTTGTTTTTGTTTGAATAAATGCTTGTGTGGGAGAGAGACACGCTCCGCTGGTTCGTATGAACACATGTGTTCTTAGCTCATAATATTCATGGCGAAGTTTCTCTTCGTTAAATTGTTATATGGTTGGAATTGGAAAATGATACATGTGGTAATTGATAAAATGTCTTGAATAATTTGATACTTGGCAATTGTTGTGCTCATGTTTAAGCTCTTGCATCATATACTTTGCACCCATTAATGAAGAAATACATAGAGCTTGCTAAAATTTGGTTTGCATAATTGGTCTCTCTAAGGTCTAGATAATTTCTAGTATTGAGTTTGAACAACAAGGAAGACGGTGTAGAGTCTTATAATGTTTTCAATATGTCTTTTATGTGAGTTTTGCTGCACCGGTTCATCCTTGTGTTTGTTTCAAATAGCCTTGCTAGCCTAAACCTTGTATCGAGAGGGAATACTTCTCATGCATCCAAAATCCTTGAGCCAACCACTATGCCATTTGTGTCCACCATATCTACCTACTACATGGTATTTCTCCGCCATTCCAAAGTAAATTGCTTGAGTGCTACCTTTAAAATTCCATCATTCGCCTTTACAATATATAGCTCATGGGACAAATAGCCTTAAAAACTATTGTGGTATTGAATATGTACTTATGCACTTTATCTCTTATTAAGTTGCTTGTTGTGCGATAACCATGTTCCTGGGGACGCCATCAACTTTTTATCTTTGTTGAATATCATGTGAGTTGCTATGCATGTTCGTCTTGTCTGAAGTAAGGGCGGTTTTCACAATCAAATGGTTTGAGTATGCATACTGTTAGAGAAGAACATTGGGCCGCTAACTGAAGCCATGAATCATGGTGGAAGTTTCAGTTTGGACATAAAACCTCAATCTCTTGTGAGAATATTAATGTTGTTGAATGCTTAAGCATTAAAAGAGGAGTCCATTATCTGTTGTCTATGTTGTCCCGGTATGGGTGTCTAAGTTGAAGAATGATCAAAAGTGAGAAATCCAATGCGAACTTTCTCCTTAGACCCTTGTACAGTGATACGTCTCCGACGTATCGATAATTTCTTATGTTCCATGCCACATTATTGATGATACCTACATGTTTTATACACATTATATGTCATATTTATGCATTTTCTGGAACTAACCTATTAACAAGATGCCGAATGCCTCTGTTTCGCTGTTTTTGGTTTCAGAAATCCTAGTAAGGAAATATTCTCGGAATCGGACGAAATCAACGCCCAAGTTCCTATTTTTCCGGAAGCATCCAGAACACCCGAGAGCCACAGGGAGGGGGCACAGGCCCACCAAACCACATGGCGGCGCGGCCGGGGGGCCCGCGCCACCCTATGGTGTGGGCACCCCTTCGACCCTCCTGCGCCGCCTCTTCGCCTATATAAAGCCCCCGGATCGAAACCCCATGCGAACGACGAAACCCACGAAACCTTCCGCAGCCGCCGCCATCGCGAAGCCAAGATCCGGGGGACAGAGTCTCTCTTCGGCACGCGCCGAGCGGGGAAGTGCCCCCGGAAGGCTTCTCCATCGACACCGCTGCCATCTCCACCGCCATCTTCATCACCGCTGCTGCTCCCATGAGGAGGGAGTAGTTCTCCATCAAGGCTCGGGGCTGTACCGGTAGCTATGTGGTTCATCTCTCTCTCATGTACTTCAATACAATAATCTCATGAGCTGCCTTACATGATTGAGATTCATATGATGATGCTTGTAATCTAGATGTCATTATGCTAGTCAAGTGAGTTTTACTTATGTGATCTCCGGAGACTCCTTGTCCCACGTGTGTAAAGGTGACAGTGTGTGCACCGTGTGGGTCTCTTAGGCTATATTTCACAGAATACTTATTCACTGTTGAATGGCATAGTGAGGTGCTTATTTATATCTCTTTATGATTGCAATGTGTTCGTATCACAATTTATCTATGTGCTACTCTAGCAATGTTATTAAAGTAGTTTTATTCCTCCTGCACGTGTGCAAAGGTGACAGTGTGTGCACCGTGTTAGTACTTGGTTTATGCTATGATTATGATCTCTTGTAGATTATGAAGTTAACTATTGCTATGATAATATTGATGTGATCTATTCCTCCTACATATGCATGAAGGTGACAGTGTGCATGCTATGCTAGTACTTGGTTTAGTCTTTTGATCTATCTTACACTAAAGGTTACTTAAACATGAGCATTATTGTGGAGCTTGTTAACTCCGGCATTGAGGGTTCGTGTAATCCTACGCAATGTGTTCATCATCCAACAAAAGTGTAGAGTATGCATTTATCTATTCTCTGTTATGTGATCAATGTTGAGAGTGCCCACTAGTGAAAGTGTAATCCCTAGGCCTTGTTCCTAAATATCGCTATCGCTGCTTGTTTTACTGCGTTACTACTGCTGCAATACTACCACCATCAACTACACGCCACAAGCTATTTTCTGGCACCCTTGCTACTGCTCATATATATTCATACCACCTATATTTCACTATCTCTTCGCCGAACTAGTGCACCTATTAGGTGTGTTGGGGACACAAGAGACTTCTTGCTTTGTGGTTGCAGGGTTGCATGAGAGGGATATCTTTGACCTCTTCCTCCCCGAGTTCGATAAACCTTGGGTGATCCACTTAAGGGAAACTTGCTGCTGTTCTACAAACCTCTGCTCTTGGAGGCCCAACACTGTCTACAGGAAAGGAGGGGGAACGTAGACATCAAGCTATTTTCTGGCGCCGTTGCCGGGGAGGAAAGGTAAAAAGGCACTCATACTTCGGTTCCAGGTAACAGTACTTTTCTGGCGCCATTGTGTTTGTGCTCGAAGCTATTTCCTTTAGACTCTGCAATTGCATCTTTTTGTTTCTTGTTACACTAGTAAGGCTTAATGGAAGACAACAACAAAATGAGAGATCTTTATGAACTTTATCTTGAATTAGGACATGATGTGTTTGAAGAGAGAATTAAAAACCCATGGAACTTATGCATGCTAATGGGAATGTTATTAATATGAATGCTTTGAACACTATTGTTACTAATGCTATGGAAAATTCTAAGCTTGGGGAAGCTGGCTTTGATGAGCATGATATTTTTAATCCCCAAGCATTGAGGAGAAAATTTACTTTGATGATACTTTGCCTCCTATTTATGATGATTATAATGATAGCTACTTTGTTGAATTTGCTCCCACTACAACTAATAAAATTGATTATGCCTATGTGGAGAGTAATAATTTTATGCATGAGACTCATGATAAGAATGCTTTATGTGATAGTTATATTGTTGAGTTTGCTCATGATGCTACTGAAAGTTATTATGAGAGAGGAAAATATGGTTGTAGAAATTTTCATGTTACTAAAATGCCTCTCTATGTGCTGAAATTTTTGAAGTTACACTTGTTTTATCTTCCTATGCTTGTTACTTTGCTCTTCATGAACTTGTTTATTTACAAGATTCCTATGCATAGGAAGCATGTTAGACTTAAATGTTTTTGAATTTGCTTCTTGATGCTCTCTTTTGCTTCATTTGCTATTTTTCATGCGAGCATCATTAAAACTGCTGAGCCCATCTTAATGGCTATAAAGAAAGAACTTCTTGGGAGATAACCCATGTGTTTATTTTGCTACAGCAATTTTTGTTTTGTTGAGTCTTGAAGTTGTTTACTACTGTAGCAACCTCTCCTTATCTTAGTTTTGTTGCATTGTTGTGCCAAGTAAAGTCTCTATGGTAAAGTTGATGCTAGATTTGGATTGCTGCGCAGAAACAGCATTGCTGTCTGTCACGAATCTGGGTCTAATTCTCTGTAGGTAACTCAGAAAATTATGCCAATTTACGTGAGTGATCCTCAGATATGTACGCAACTTTCATTAGTTTTGAGTTTTTCCATTTGAGCAAGTCTGGTGCCATTTTAAAATTCGTCTTTACGGACTGTTCTGTTTTTGACAGATTCTGCCTTTTATTTCGCATTGCCGCTTTTGCTATGTTGAATGAGTTTCTTTGTTCCATTAACTTTCAGAAGCTTTGTGCAATGTCCAGAAGTGTTAAGAATGATTGTGTCACCTCTGAACATGTGAATTTTTGATTATGCACTAACCCTCTAATGAGTTTGCTTAAAGTTTGGTGTGGAAGAAGTTTTCAAGGGTCAAGAGAGGAGGATGATATACTATGATCAAGGAGAGTGAAAGCTCTAAGCTTGGGGATGCCCCGTGGTTCATCCCTGCATATTTCAAGAAGACTCAAGTATCTAAGCTTGGGGATGCCCAAGGCATCCCCTTCTTCATCGACAACTTATCAGGTTTCTTCTCTTGAAACTATATTTTTATTCGGTCACATCTTATGTACTTTACTTGGAGCGTCTGTTTCTTTTTATTTTTGTTTGTGTTTGAATAAATTGGATTACATCATGCTTGTGTGGGAGAGAGACACGCTCCGCTGGTTCGTATGAACACATGTGTTCTTAGCTCATAATATTCATGGCGAAGTTTCTCTTCGTTAAATTGTTATATGGTTGGAATTGGAAAATGCTACATGTAGTAATTGCTATAATGTCTTGGGTAATGTGATACTTGGCAATTGTTGTGCTCATGTTTAAGCTCTTGCATCATATACTTTGCACCCATTAGTGAAGAAATACATAGAGCATGCTAAAATTTGGTTTGCATATTTGGTCTCTCTAAGGTCTAGATAATTTCTAGTGAGGTGTTTGAACAACAGGGAAGACAATGTATAGTCTTATAATGCTTGTAATATGTCTTTTATGTAAGTTTTGCTGCACCGTTCATCCTTGTGTTTGTTTCAAATAACTTTGCTAGCCTAAACCTTGTATCGAGAGGGAATACTTCTCATGCATCCAAAATCCTTGAGCCAACCACTATGCCATTTGTGTCCACCATATCTACCTACTACATGGTATTTCTCCGCCATTCCAAAGTAAATTGCTTGAGTGCTACCTTTAAAATTCCATCATTCGCCTTTGCAATATATAGCTCATGGGACAAAATAGCCTTAAAAACTATTGTGGTATTGAATATGTACTTATGCACTTTATCTCTTATTAAGTTGTTTGTTGTGCGATAACCATGTTTCTGGGGACGCCATCAACTTTTACCTTTGTTGAATATCATGTGAGTTGCTATGCATGTTCGTCTTGTCTGAAGTAAGGGCGGTTTTCACAATCAAATGGTTTGAGTATGCATACTATTAGAGAAGAACATTGGGCCGCCAACTAAAACCATGAATCATGGTGGAAGTTTCAGTTTGGACATAAAACCTCAATCTCTTATGAGAATATTAACTGTTGTTGAATGCTTAAGCATTAAAAGAGGAGTCCATTATCTGTTGTCTATGTTGTCCCGGTATGGGTGTCTAAGTTGAAGAATGATCAAAAGCGAGAAATCCAATGCGAACTTTCTCCTTAGACCCTTGTACAGGCGGCATAGAGGTACCCCTTTGTGACACTTGGTTGAAACATATGTTATGCAATGATGATCAGTGTTAACCCAAGCTAATTAGGACAAGGTGCGGGCACTATTAGTACACTATGCATGAGGCTTGCAACTTGTAAGATATAATTTACATGATACATATGCTTTATTACTACCGTTGACAAAATTGTTTCATGTTTTCAAAATAAAAGCTCTAGCACAAATATAGCAATCGATGCTTTCCTCTTTGAAGGACCATTCTTTTACTTTTATGTTGAGTCAGTTCACCTATTTCTCTCCACCTCAAGAAGCAAACACTTGTGTGAACTTTGCATTGATTCTTACATATTTGCATATTGCATTTGTTATATTGCTTTGCATTGACAATTATCCATGAGATATACATGTTACAAGTTGAAAGCAACCGCTGAAACTTAATCTTCCATTATGTTGCTTCAATACCTTTACTAAGAATTTATTGCTTTATGAGTAACTCTTATGCAAGACTTATTGATGCTTGTCTTGAAAGTACTATTCATGAAAAGTCTTTGCTTTATGATTCAGTTGTTTACTCATGTCATTACCATTGTTTTGATCGCTGCATTCATTACATATGTTTACAATATGATCAAGTTTATGATGGCATGTCACTTCAGAAATTATCTTTGTTATCGCTTTACCTGCTCAGAACTAAGCTTGGGGATGCTGATACGTCTCACGTATCGATAATTTCTTATGTTCCATGCCACATTATTGATGATACCTACATGTTTTATACACATTATATGTCATATTTATGCATTTTCTCGAACTAACCTATTAACAAGATGCCGAAGTGCCAGTTCCTGTTTTCTGCTGTTTTTGGTTTCAGAAATCCTAGTAAGGAAATATTCTCGGAATCGGACGAAATCAACGCCCAAGTTCCTATTTTCCCGGAAGCATCCAACACCGAGAGCCACCAGAGGGGGCACAGCCCACCAAACCACATGGCGGCGCGGCCAGGGGGCCCGCGCCACCCTATGGTGGGCCCCTTCGACCCTCCTGCGCCGCCTCTTCGCCTATATAAAGCCCCTGGATCGAAAACCCTGATGCGAACGACGAAACCCACAGAAACCTTCCAGAGCCGCCGTCATCGCGAAGCCAAGATCTGGGGGACAGGAGTCTCTGTTCCGGCACCCGCCGAGCGGGGAAGTGCCCCCGGAAGGCTTCTCCATCGACACCGCTGCCATCTCCACCGCCATCTTCATCACCGTTGCTGCTCCCATGAGGAGGGAGTAGTTCTCCATCGAGGCTCGGGGCTGTACCGGTAGCTATGTGGTTCATCTCTCTCCTATGTACTTCAATACAATAATCTCATGAGCTGCCTTACATGATTGAGATTCATATGATGATGCTTGTAATCTAGATGTCATTATGCTAGTCAAGTGAGTTTTACTTATGTGATCTCCGGAGACTCCTTGTCCCACGTGTGTAAAGGTGACAGTGTGTGCACCGTGTGGGTCTCTTAGGCTATATTTCACAGAATACTTATTCACTGTTGAATGGCATAGTGAGGTGCTTATTTATATCTCTTTATGATTGCAATGTGTTCGTATCACAATTTATCTATGTGCTACTCTAGCAATGTTATTAAAGTAGTTTTATTCCTCCTGCATGTGTGCAAAGGTGACAGTGTGTGCACCGTGTTAGTACTTGGTTTATGCTATGATTATGATCTCTTGTAGATTATGAAGTTAACTATTGCTATGATAATATTGATGTGATCTATTCCTCCTACATATGCATGAAGGTGACAGTGTGCATGCTATGCTAGTACTTGGTTTAGTCTTTTGATCTATCTTACACTAAAGGTTACTTAAACATGAGCATTATTGTGGAGCTTGTTAACTCCGGCATTGAGGGTTCGTGTAATCCTACGCAATGTGTTCATCATCCAACAAAAGTGTAGAGTATGCATTTATCTATTCTGCTATGTGATCAATGTTGAGAGTGCCCACTAGTGAAAGTGTAATCCCTAGGCCTTGTTCCTAAATATCGCTATCGCTGCTTGTTTACTGTTTTACTGCGTTACTGCTGCAATACTACCACCATCAACTACACGCCAGCAAGCTATTTTCTGGCACCCTTGCTACTGCTCATATATATTCATACCACCTATATTTCACTATCTCTTCGCCGAACTAGTGCACCTATTAGGTGTGTTGGGGACACAAGAGACTTCTGCTTTGTGGTTGCAGGGTTGCATGAGAGGGATATCTTTGACCTCTTCCTCCCTGAGTTCGATAAACCTTGGGTGATCCACTTAAGGGAAACTTGCCTGTTCTACAAACCTCTGCTCTTGGAGGCCCAACACTGCCTACAGGAAAGGAGGGGAACGTAGACATCAACAAAGGCATAGAGGTACCCCTTTGTGACACTTGGTTGAAACATATGTCATGCAATGATAATCCGTGTTAATCCAAGCTAATTAGGACAAGGTGCGGGCACTATTAGTACACTATGCATGAGGCTTGCAACTTGTAAGATATAATTTACATGATACATATGCTTTATTACTACCGTTGACAAATTGTTTCATGTTTTCAAAATAAAAGCTCTAGCACAAATATAGCAATCGATGCTTTCCTCTTTGAAGGACCATTCTTTTACTTTTATGTTGAGTCAGTTCACCTATCTCTCTCCACCTCAAGAAGCAAACACTTGTGTGAACTTTGCATTGATTCTTACATATTTGCATATTGCATTTGTTATATTGCTTTGCATTGACAATTATCCATGAGATATACATGTTATAAGTTGAAAGCAACCGCTGAAACTTAATCTTCCATTGTGTTGCTTCAATGTCTTTACTTTGAATTATTGCTTTATGAGTTAACTTTATGCAAGACTTATTGATGCCTGTCTTGAAAGTACTATTCATGAAAAGTCATTGCTTTATGATTCAGTTGTTTACTCATGTCATTACCATTGTTTTGATCGCTGCATTCATTACATATGTTTACAATATGATCAAGTTTATGATGGCATGTCACTTAAGAAATTATCTTTGTTATCGTTTTACCTGCTCGGGACGAGCAGAACTAAGCTTGGGGATGCTGATACGTCTCCAACGTATCGATAATTTCTTATGTTCCATGCTACTTTATTGATGATACCTACATGTTTTATACACATTATATGTCATATTTATGCATTTTCTCGGAACTAACCTATTAACAAGATGCCGAAGTGCCAGTTCTCTGTTTCTTTTTGGTTTCAGAAATCCTAGTAAGGAAATATTCTCGAATTGGACGAAATCAAGACCAGTGTTCCTATTTTTCCACGAAGCTTCCAACACCGGAAGGACTGTGAGGGGGGCACGGCCCCTGCATAGGCCGGCGCTGCCCAGGCCCCGGCCGCGCCGCCTTATGGTGCCACCGCCTGCCGCCCCTCCGACCCGCCTCTTCGCCTATAAAAAGGTCCCACCTAAAACCACGAGACGGAAAACCACGGTACGAGAAACCTTCCAGCCGCCGCCATCGCGAAGCCAAGATCCGGGGACAGGAGTCTCTGTTCCCGCACGCCGCCGGGACGGGGAAGTGCCCCCTGAAGGCTTCTCCATCGACACCACCGCCATCTTCATCAACGGCTGTCTCCCATGAGGAGGAGTAGTTCTCCATCGAGGCTCGGGGCTGTACCGGTAGCTATGTGGTTCATCTCTCTCCATGTGCTTCAATACAATAATCTCATGAGCTGCCTTACATGATTGAGATTCATATGATGATGCTTGTAATCTAGATGTCATTATGCTAGTCAAGTGAATTTTACTCATGTGATCTCCGGAGACTCCTTGTCCCACGTGTGTAAAGGTGACAGTGTGTGCACCGTGTGGGTCTCTTAGGCTATATTTCACAGAATACTTATTCACTGTTATGAATGGCATAGTGAAGTGCTTATTTATATCTCTTTATGATTGCAATGTGCATCGTATCACAATTTATCTATGTGCTACTCTAGCAATGTTATTAAAGTAGTTTTATTCCTCCCGCACGATGTAATGGTGACAGTGTGTGCATCCGTGTTAGTACTTGGTTTATGCTATGATCATGATCTCTTGTAGATTGCGAAGTTAACTATTGCTATGATGGTATTGATGTGATCTATTCCTCCTACATAGTGTGAAGGTGACAGTGTGCATACTATGTTAGTACTTGGTTTAGTCGAATTGATCTTTCATGCACTCTAAGGTTATTTAAATATGAACATTGAATTGTGGAGCTTGTTAACTCCGGCATTGAGGGTTCGTGTAATCCTACGCAATGTGTTCATCATCCAACAAGAGTGTAGAGTATGCATTTATCTATTCTGTTATGTGATCAATGTTGAGAGTGTCCACTAGTGAAAGTGTAATCCCTAGGCCTTGTTCCTAAATATGCTATCGCTGCTTGTTTACTGTTTTACTGCGTTACTACTGCTACCATATTACCACCATCAACTACACGCTATTTTCTGGCGCCATTACTACTGCTCATATTCATTCATACCACCTGTATTTCACTATCTCTTCGCCGAACTAGTACACCTATTAGGTGTGTTGGGGACACAAGAGACTTCTTGCTTTGTGGTTGCAGGTTGCATAAGAGGGATATCTTTGACCTCTTCCTCCCTGAGTTCGATAAACCTTGGGTGATCCACTTAAGGGAAACTTGCTGCTGTTCTACAAACCTCTGCTCTTGGAGGCCCAACACTGTCTACAGGAAAAGGAGGAGGCGTAGACATCAATGTACTGCAACGACATTTTCCCACCATGATGCCACTGGTCCTGACAGCAAATAGGTGGCATACCTAATCTTCTCCTCATCGTTGCATCCAATGGTTCTTAACTTCCTTTCTGTATCCATCATCCAATCTTCTGCATCCATTGGTTCTGGAGTCGATGCAAAAGGTAATGGCCTTGCATTCTAAAAATCTGATAGAGTCACGCATCTTCCTTCATTACCCTTGTCATTGATAACTTGAGCGAAGAAATCTTGCATATTCTTATTTTGACTCTCCTGATACCTCCTCCTGTCTTCTTCCATAGACCTCATGTATTGTTGAAAGTCTGGGTGTAACATCGGATGTGGTGGTGGTGGTGCATTCTCCATTCTGGCTGCTGCATCTGCTTCTTCCTTTTCCTTCGCCTCCCGCTCTCTTCGAGCATCTTCGGTCTCAACTAACGCCATATCCCCCTAGTCCTTTAACAAAGAGCGATACTCATAATTACACCATGCAAATGTTTTCTGAGCTCAACTCATTGCCCAGCACTAGTCATACAATGAAATCAAGAAGCAAATCCAAAGCAAACATTTATTATGTATATACACTGTATATAACATAACATTACACACCTATATTACATGTGGCGTATATAACCACTTATTTTGGCTCAAAGCCCAAGCCAACAGAATTTAAAATACGTCTTAGTACAATACCATCTATACTACATTATTCCTCTCTCGAGCACTACTCCTCGTCATCTTCGTTCGCCTCCGTGTACATGCCTGGAGTCCATCCGGTACAGCGGTTGGTCTTCCGAATACCGTCCGGAACATAAGTCCTTCCAGTTGGAATGTAGTCTGAGTCGGACGAAGTGCCGAGACAGAGATCTATCATGCCGAAATAGCTGGACAGTGACTCGTATGTATCCCCAGTAGGATACACACCTCCCTCATTCGCCATCCATGAAGGGTTTCTATCAACTTGCCCCCTCATCTTCTTCTTTTTCTTCTTCTTCACTCTGGAACTTTCACCTACCTCATATTGAGATGTTTTTGATACCCCCATCTCCAAATCAAGAGAAATGGAGTTGGTATCTTTCTCTTCCTGCCCGTAGTGTCGGTTAATATACTGGTTAACCTCGCCTCCTTCATCTTCCGTATGACACGTGATAGGTTCTTCTTTATCTCCAAAGGGTTCCCCGAAATGCCAACCAGTCGAGTTCTCGATTGGTGACTCCGAGCAAGCTAGGTTTCCCGAAGCGTCTCCCCCATATCCTGCATCATATGACGCTGACACATGTGGATAATGTGGAACAAAGTTGGGTGTAAGTGGTTCTGATTTTGGCACCTGGTCACTCAAATCTATGAAGCTGTTTAGGCTGAAGTAAGGTGTTGTATGTTGAGGTTGTTCCCTAAGATCATGCATTCGAGCCTGGACTTTGTCAGGGTCCGTGAACTCAGAAAGCATGTGTGTGACTTCCTCCACCATCTTCATGTGAAGTAAATACATCGTAGTCAGCAAGGACTTGCAGCTGTCCATGTGTTGTGCTGCTACTTCAGGATGTTTATGTGCCATGAGTAGATGATTCAGAGAAGGATCCTCATCTTCCTTGGCATGAGGTACATGAGAATACTCTGAACACAAGAATTCTACTGATTTGTGTTGCCTAAGTTCGAGAATTGTCTTAAAGATAGCCATGTGGTACGCCATTGTGAGTGTTTTGGCTTCTCCATACGGCATAATGCGACTCATCTCCAGTTTCTTAGGTAGTTTGACTGAAACTCTGCACTTGGCAACTATCTCGCCATCATAGTAGATGTACTTGAGAACAGGAATCTTAGTTTCGCAACGAAGTTCCTTCAGCATCCCTCGCAGGAGATCTGTAAGACTTCCCTCATAATCGCCAAGCCAGCCTTCAACCTTCCTTAAGGTCCTCTTTGAAAAAGTGTACGCCATTTTGGCTGTATACATGAGTAGAATATTAGTAGTGATGATGCATCATAATAGTTATAATAAATAATTATCGCACTAAAAGATATGACTTTGCTATTCTCAAGTGAATAAACACCAGATTTCTAGAGAATTCTTTACTATTCCTACTTGACTCCTACAGGTTTTTCCCTTTACTAGGTTTTTTCCAACCTAAGGTCGCAACATTTGCTCTAATACCAGCTGCGGTGACCCAGCATACCACTGCATGTTGTAGTATACAAGTCGTTGATATGATCTTCATGAAGGGACTTCTTCACAAATATCACATCCCTCAGAGTGGTACAATAGAAACATTGCAGGTCATAACACTCTAGATTATATTACAATCATGGTCTTAACAAGTTGGTATTCTCATAGGTCCGATGAGAACACACTAAGATACTACTGAAGTATTATTACAACTCAACATAAAGATTAAACTGAGCTCAGCAACTTATTTAGGTAAGCTACTACGCTGCTCGGCTCTAAGATGTCTAGGGTAAGACACTACTCCTCCGCCTCATTGTTGTCAACTCCGTAGACTATTCCGTAGTCCACGCCTTCCACTCCTCCGGACAGATCAGGTTCCTCGTAGACCATCTCGTAGTCTCCTTCTGGTGCTCCGTCGTTGGCCTCCACTTCATTGTCATAGTCTAGCAAGGGTGTCGAAAGAAAGTGAGTACAGAGGTACTCAGCAAGTTCAAAAGAGAAAAGGTGTTTGATGCACTAGCTACGACCATTGATCAGAAAATCTTAGGTCAATGCATGTTTCGAAAACATTTTTTCAACAGGTTTATTTTATTCTGAAAACTATGCCCGCCAGTCTTCACAGGTTGACTAGAACTTCACGGAGTTCCTTTCCTGCCGCGTTCGTAGTTCCCTTCCCAGAACAAGGAGTGACAGCCACAATTTGATTCACTCTGTAGAGGTGCGTTACTTTTCCCATAAGAGAGCTTATCCTTGATACCAACCGAGACGTGTTTCTCGTCCACACTTCCTTGGTGTGGGGCCAGGTGTAAGATCCAAGCCAATCACTACCTTCTCCGCAACCCTGCATACCCACCCTTTTGTCCATCTGTACATCCCCGGTAGACATCTCCGATCATACGGCTTTACCCCCGATGTACTATGGACAATCCCTCATAGACGGTAGAGCACTCTCATCCACATGGATGGGGATTTAAAAGGATTTCCCAACCTACTGCGGTGTTATCCCAACACCCAGCCAGGCTCTATCAAGTCCGTTGATATGCAGAAGGGAAAAATACAGACTCCCAGAACCATTATAGATCTCATGGTTAACGCGAAATGTACGGCGCTAGAATCACTAGACGGCATTGGTGATTAGTCCTAGATTAATAGAACCCTTGCAATGGAACCTCCACCATATCAACACATACCATGATTCCATTACCCACCACATAGTCATATTCATAATTGGAAAAGTAACATTTTATTTTCAATGCAAGAATGATAAGTATAGTACTTTTGCGGGTAAATTGATATAAAATAATCAAGATGACATGAGCAAGGGTGAACTTGCCTGGTGACTGCGAGATAATGCAGTTCGATGTGTTGGATGGAACCTGGACCTCGGGTTCTGTAAAGAAGCATCATTGTTCGGTAAGGATAATGTTATAAAATCCAAATGATGCATGCATAGGTGTATTATTTCATGTTTAATCCCTTACCCCGAAATAGTTATTAAGATTTAGGTTTGAATTAAATATTTATGCCTTTGGCAGTAAGTTATAAATCCTTTAAATCCTTTAACATGGTTTTCTTTTCTAAAAAGAAAAGGATTTAAGAGTAATAGAATTTTCCTTTGGAAAATATTTATTTCAAATAAAGAATTTGAAATAATAAAGTTTTTCTCTTTTTGGAAATAAAAGAAATTTTGGAATATAAGAATATTTCCTTTTTTTTGGAAAATCTTGAACCTTTAAAAGAAAAGACTTGGAATAAAAGAATTTCTTTTGAAAATATTTGTTAAACAAATATTTGAGTTCATTTGGAATTTTCCATGATTTTTATATCAAAGGAAAATTGCAAATTTTAAATTCCAAGTTCATGTTTAAATTCAAAAATTCCAAAATTTGAACTTTTGTTGTAAATTCTATTTCTTATTTTATTCTGGTTAAGAATTATTTTTCATTCATTAATCCAATTTTTCCTGAATTTTTAGAAGTATTTATAATTATTTTGAATTTTGTAAAATTCAAAGGTTATTTAAAAATTGTAAAAAGACAAAATTGCCCCTAGCCCATTTGGCCAGCCCATTTGGGCAGCCCACTTGGTCAGCCCACCTGGGCCAGACCAAATCGGTTCGGTGGGAACCGACCGAGTCAGCCCACCGCACTCGCTCGCCGCTCTCTCTCGCGCAAACCCTAACCCTATCTGGCGATTCCCGTGGCGATGGCGTCGCAGCCACGGTCGCCGCCTTGCTCCGGCCGTCTCCGGCGGTCCTAGGGCTCGCCGTTGGTCGCATTCGACGCAGCGCGCGACGGCGGCCATCTTCATCCGCGTCGATCTGATTTTCCCCTCCTCTGCTGGACGTGCGCGTGCTCGCCCGTGCCAGACGCCGACGAGTTCCTCGACGAACTCCGTCGATCTGCATCTCCTGGACACGCTCGTGCGTTCGCCGCCTCCTACGCTGGCGGTGCGTGGCTTGGCACTGGCCTGGCCGCGGTTTGGCGCCGCCGTGGCTGGCCTGTGCCACCGTGCCGCCATGGATGCCACCATGGACACGCCAGGTAACCTTCTTCCTCCTGCTACTCCTCTCCAGCCTCTCCATCTGCTCGAGCTCTGCCTACTGGATTCTTCCTATGCGTATGCTGCTGCTGCTGTTGTGCTTGTTGTGCTTGCTGGATGCTCTGCCTAAGCCTACTGATGCTATGTTCTTGCCTATCCATGCCTACTGGTGCTATGCTTATGCATGTGTAATTCGTACTGGTCCTCTGTGCTAGGCTTACCCTATCTATTCATGTCCTTGTGCTGTTCATATGCTTACTGGTGCTTGTGTTCATCCTATCCTATCCATTTATGCTTCTGTGCTATGCAAATGCTTGCTAGTGGCCTTGCTGCTGACATAGGCTAGCATCGCTGACACTTGTAGTGCCAGTGATGCTCCCCTGTGCCCTGTGTATGATTCATTTGATCCATTTGGATCACTGCATGCTTGTGGTGCTTTGTTGTGCCTTGTGCTTGATCTAATTGATCCATTTGATCAACAGATGCTAGTGGCTAGGTTACTGGTTAATTCTTGGCTAATTGGTTGCTTACCCTAGCTATTGCTATGGCTTATACTTGCTCTAGCTGCTGCTCAAGTGTGTGTGTGTGCTGCTGTTGCTATCCATAGCACATTGGATAAGATCCAATGGCTAGGATGCAGTTGGTCAAGCTACTGGTTGCCTCTCAGTGATGCCATTGCTTGTCCATTTGTTGGATTATCTTATATACATGCCTTGGTGAATTATTTATGGATGAACTGCTTATGCAGTGTTGATTAAATGCATGGATTTGGATAAATTGATATCTCCATGATCAATTGGAAGATATTAAAGTCTGAATCCATTTCTGGATGATGATGACTTATAACTTTGGTTTAATGGATGGATTTGTGGTTGATGTGACCACAGTAGCCTTGCTACTGCTTGGTTGCTCTCACTGTTGGACTAATTCTTGTTGGCTACTCATCTTTGCTTGCACAATAGGGAATCATAATAGATATGAATGCCACTGTGTTTGCATGTGAAGAAATCAATAGATATTCTGATGGTTTCTTGGCTAGGAACTTGCTAGGTGGTCTTTGTAGCTTCTAGCACCTATGTATCCTCTACTGGTTGCTATCTGTGCATGTATACTTGTCTATTTGCACATGAATAGTATCTGGATGATCTTAGGATCTAGCTGCTCCATTTCTGCCAGTATTCCTTGGTCAAAACCAAGTGATGACAACCCCCATGAGCATCTGCTCGTGCTTATGCCTTTTGTCATGCTATAAAATGGATTGGATCCATTGGATCCTCTCCAGGTATATGTTATACCTTCTTCCAGCTCCTAGATGGCTATGCTTAGTTGCTGTTGAGCTCCTGCTTGATGGTTTTGATCACTTGCTCTGCTCCTCCTATCTCCTGGATGATCTTGCTTAAGTCCCCATATCTCTGGCTGGTTTTGGTTGGTTGGTTTTGGATGGATGAATGGTTTCTGTGGTTGTTCTTGATGTTCTTGAGCAAGAACAGAGATGAACTAAGCACTGTTCATTCTGTTTGCTGGTGAATGCTTATCTGGTCGACTTGGTGAATTATTTCTGCTGGTTCTACCCTTTTATACTATCAGCTAGTTCTCTCTGGCTGTGACACACCTACCTGTGCACTACTTGGTGACTAAGCCATGGTTGGCTTGCTGTTGAGCATGCACAGCAGCTGGTCAGCTGTGTGTTTGCTTGTGGTGACACTTGAGCTCATGATTGCTCAAATTTCTGGTCTGCTGCTGTTTATCTTGCCTCTGGCAAGATTTTGGACAGTGACAAGTGTCCTTGACACTTGGATTAACCCCCCTAGCTAGTTCTCTTTCATCTTTGCAGGTTTCAACTCAAAGTGATCCAAGGACAAAACCTTCCAAGACATTTAGTTTAGGATTTTGTATAGAATCCAATTCTTGTAATTCTTATTTTCTTTTATTTACTATTCTATCCATTATTGTATAATGAATATTGTAAAGACAATGTAATGTGTGTGTATGATCAATAAAGCTCAAGGTTTTGGTTATGAGCTCTTATGTAATTTTATTATTCACTTATGAATTATTTGTGTTTGTGTGATGTGATTTGAATTATGAATTCATAATTCATTTATATTTTGTTTACTTATTATATCTTTTGTTTGAAATCAAATATGAATTGTCAATTCAAATAATCTCCCAACATCAACAAGTTTCAAAAGAGGTCATGTCGAAATTCTTAACACTCACATTGCCCTAACCCTAATAGCAACGAGAGAGAAACCTCGATCCCTCTTAGGTTTTTATGCAATAAGGCGCGAAAATTTCCCTCGTTTTGTGATGAAATGCACATCCCATTTCTAAATCTACCCTTCGTTGTTTTTATGCCAACCAACATTGTCGGATATCCACCTGCATGCGGTCGAGGAAGGCCACGGCGTAGGTGTCGCCGCGCGCCACGGGGCAAGAGGGCATATGGGTGATTTCTGAAGGGTCCGGGAGCAGCTGCAGTGATTGATCCCCCTGCAGGGCCGGCTGTGTAGACGAAGTGGTCGGTGGTGCCCCGTACAGTGACACAGTAAAGAGGACGAAGGCGGCCTCGGCGCAGATGAGCCAGGGCGGGTCCATGTTGTCGGTGAAGTGGGATTCGTCGAGGTCGGGGCAGTTGACGGTCAAGTAGGAGACGCCCGGCCGGTCGACGATCCAAAATGACACCTCGACAGTATGGCCCTCGCTCGTCTCGCACTCGGTGGTGGTCGCGTTCCGGAGCTTCCAGGTGCGCGGTGCCTTACATATGTAAATACTACGTCCTTCATTGGCGCCTCATCAAGGCCTAGCAGTGCACGAAGAGTGATACCTAACTCGGCCGCTTGTTCTCTGGCACTCGTTACAGTCAATCCATGTGCTGCCGCAGCTGCTACGATATCGGGGGCATCCGGATCGGCGGCTTGCACTATGAGCGGGGCGATCGATTGTTTACTTTGTTCCCCGAGCTGGGCAACTTCTTTCCCCCTTTCTAATTTTGACTCGGCCTCGTCCTTCACGGCTTTCTTCTCCGCCAACTCTTTCCTGTTCTTGAACGCGAGTGCTTGCCTACGAAGTTCACGTAAATAGTCGTCAGATTCTTCGCGGCTTGGGACGGTGTGTTCAAAAATGACTTAGCCCACCTTTTCCTTGTCGAATATACTGGCTTGGGCTCGCCCTCTATTTTCCTCTTGACTCGCCTTCCATTTCTCTAAATCAGCAGCGCGCCCGCCTCGACCTCGGCACTACTTTCCCAAGGCCTCGTGGGTCAGTGATACCTCCGGTACCTTTGTTTTCTTAGGTACGTAAGGGTCCGGGTTAATAACCCAGGACTGCTTCTCGCTTCTTCGCCGGGAGGTGGATTGGGGCGGTACCGGTGTTCGATCACCCGCGGACGAGACCGGGGGCGGCGGCGTGGGCGGACGTGAATGAGGTGTATTAGGTGAAGCACCACCGCCACCGTCACCGCCACCGCCACCGTCACCGCCACCGCCACCGCCACCGTCACCGCCACCGCCACCACCACCACCGTACGGGGGTGGACTTGTTGGCGCCTCGCCTGGAAACTTGATAAATTTCTTCTGCCATAGAATGAACTGGCGTTGACATCTCCAAGTCTTTTCACCCCTTCAGGTGTAGCAATGTCAATGTCCGGTTCTCAAACCCTTGGACTATCTCCTCCACCGTCACACGAGCATAGCCATCTTGAATGGGGTTGTTGTGGTGGAGTGCTCCTGGTAAAGCACTGCCGATGGCTACCTTCATGGACATGTTCGATAGGATAATACAGATGACATGCTTTCATCTCCTTTATATCGTCCACGGGGTAGCGAGGAGGCTCCGTGCAGTAATTTCGACCACCAGAGGCTCCGGTGCAGTAATTTCATCGTCGGGTGCACCAGCCGGTGAGGCCTCCGTGGAAGCCACGCTGCTTCTTCTCTCGCTGGCTTCCGAGATCCATTGGATGATCTTCATGCTGCGCCCGAGCTGCATCTCTTTCGGCGACTAGTACACTCACGGTTTTCTTCATCACATCCATTTCCGTTACCAACTTCGCCACAACATCTGCATCCCGATCCATCTTTCTCTTACGGCTTCTGTAACCGTACGGGTCATCGTTCGGGGAACCCTATTTTCCACGGAATGGGCCCCATGCCTCGTATACGTCCTCCGTGTTCGGATTCCCGAGGGCTTTGTCCGGGCGTCGTTCTCTCGTTGAACCTGATCCTCCTCTTGAGCCTCCCTCATTGCCTCAATAAGCTTTTGGGTGGGTGTAATTATTTTGCCCTGATAAACACACTCCCCTGTCTCCGGGTTCAGCGATCCCCCATGCCCGTACCACCAGCTTTTGGCCCTTGGGTCCCATCCCTCCGTACCTGGACGGATTCCTCGCGCCCTCCGCTCGTTCTCCATCTTCTCCCACTTAGGCTGCCAAAAGCGATACCCTCCTGGCCCCATTTTATGATTGTACTCCTTCTTGGCCGCATTTTCCTTATTTTTTCTCGATAGTTCAAGGAACTGCTCCGATTTCTTTTGCTTCACAAATTCTGGCCAATCATCTTGCAGTTTCTCATATTGTCCTATGAAATCCGGAGTCTTGCCCTGGTTGACAAAGTCATGGGCTAGATTTTGCTTGTATTTCCGAATGCGTTGGCCATCCTAGAAAGAGCGAACTGTTTGACTAGCTTGCGCCTCTCCTTGTTTTCCGCAATCTTGTTACCCTCCTCATCGTATTTGCGGTATTCCGAGGTAGAACGAAATGTTCCATAAGCTTGTTGAAGCAATCTTTTTTTTCTCTCTTATCGACAAAAGTGAAACCAACACGTGCCTTCTTTGGCTCATTCCACTCCTGGCGGGTGATCGAGACGTTGTCTCTAACAACGGCTCCGCATTGGCTGACAAACTTGGTGGCGTTCTTGCTGGGCTCCAGCGGCCTGCCGGTTGCTTCATCGACAACATCGATGGTGCATGTTTCTCCTTTCATCGTCTTGGTTGCGCCACGCTGACGACGTACTCGATTTTTTCGACGATCGCCGAGGGCTAAAATAAGAAAGAGAGTCGCGCGCGTTAGTACACACACATTTATTCAAATCAGTTAGTTTGTATCACCAGACGCTCAATATGTATATATATATACCTCGGCGCCGGAGGTGGTTGCTACTTCCAATTGAAGATCGTTTATCGACGTTTCTTCGGCATCATCTGCTGACGGCGCCCATCTTCACCCTCAAGGTTCAGATAAGAAGAGATATCATCTTCTTCTTCTCCGGTCGGCACATATAGAATATCGCCTTTTATGATGCCGAACATATGGTCTTCAGCTTCCGGATCATAGTTGGCCGTAATCGGGTCAGCTCTATCGTCCGCCATATGTCGTCCTGAAACATGTAGTCAAAACAAATTAATTGTGTATATGCATTATCACATCTCTTCTACATATAAACAGAGAGGGCGACGAGCGGGAGGCGAGAGGGGGGACGCGTGTTATATGCGGACGATCGACCTCGCAATGACCGCGTGGCGGTGGCGAACCGGTGGCGAAAGGGCGCGGCGGTGGCGGTGCCGACGACACATAACCCTCGCCGCCCCCTCTCGTTCCCATGCCGAGGTGGGCGCCGTCGGTGGGGAAGGAGGACGTACGGGGAAGAAAAGTCGACGAGCACGGGATTTTTCATAAATTTGACTTAGTTAAAATTTAGTTCTTTTTACACAATTTTTTTTAAGTCAAATTGTAGTTCTTCTTTTACACAAACTTTAAACTTAAATTTTACACTATTTTTAAGTTGCAATATACTTAAAACTATTTTTCATTTAAAGTTACAATATTTTTAAGTTGAATAAAAATTTGAAGTTACAAATTACTTAAAACTATTTTTCATTTAAGTTACAATTTGTAAGTTACAAATTTTGAAGTTTTAATTTTTAAGTACTATTTTTTGTTAAGTATTTTGTTGTTAAGTACTTAGTTATCGACCGGCTAACAAAAATTAAGTTAACAAAATTTTAGGTTAACAAATTGTGAGTTAAGTACTTAGTTATCGACCGGCTAACAAAATTTAAGTTAACAAAATTTAAGTTAACAAAATTTTAGGTTAACAAAATTTTAGGTTAACAAATTGTGAGTTAACAAAATTTGTTATTTAAGTTGAATAACAAATTTTAAGTTTAAAAAAATTTAAGTTAACAAAATTTTAGATTTACAATTTTGATTAACAAATTGTGAGTTAATTAAAAAAAAAAGGGTCGGCCTCTCCTTCCGGCTCTCTCTCTCTCTCTCAACGCGCGCGCGGCCGGCCGGCGGCACCTGCAACGCGACGGCCGGCGGGGGGGCACCTGCAACGCGGCGCGCGTACGTCCTCTCTCTGCGAGCGGCGGCGGCGACGACGTACGGTGCGTGCGACACGGTGGCGCGGTCACGGGCGCGGCGGCGGTCAACACGGGCGCGGCGCCGGCGGTCACGGCGGACGACGGAACGATACACGGCGGCGGCGCGGCGGGACGTACGGGCGAGAGAGGCGGCCGGCGCGGGACGACGACGGAGGCGGCGTCGTTGGCAGAGGCGGCGTCGTCCAGGGCGCAGCGGCGGCAGGCGGTTTCGAGGAGGAAGAAGGGGGAACTGAATCGCGCCTGCGCGCCGCGCGATATTTATAGGGCGGCACCTTTAGTCGCGGTTGGTGTGGCCAACCGCGACTTAGCAGTACCCTTTAGTCGCAGTTGGCCACACCAACCGCGACTAAAGGTCTTTTCGCGGGATTTGAGCGGTTTCCGCGGAAAGACTTTAGTCGCGTTGGTGTGGCCAACCGCGACTAAAGGTCTTTTTCAATTTTCTTTTCAATTCAAAATGTTAAAAATACAAATAATATATCAAAAAATCAGAAAAACAAAACTAATTCAATTCAAAATCTTAAAAATACAAATAATATATCAAAAAATTTAGAAAAAATAAAACTAATTCATTTCAAAATGTTGAAAATACAAATAATATATCAAAAATTCAGAAAAATAGAACTAATTCAATTCAAAATGTTGAAAATACAAATAATATACCAAAAAATCAGAAAAATAAAACTAATTCAATTCAAAATGTTAATAATACAAATAATATATCAAAAAATTCAGAAAAATAAAACTAATTCATTTCAAAATGTTAAAAATACATATAATATATCAAAAAAATCAGAAAAATAAAACTAATTCAATTCAAAATTTTAAAAATACAAATAATATATCAAAAAAATCAGAAAAACTAATGCAATTCAAAATCTTAAAAATACAAATAATATATCAAAAAATTCAGAAAAATAAAACTAATTCAATTCAAAAATCTTAAAAATACAAATTATCAAAAATTCAAAAAAATAAAACTAATTCAATTCAAAAGTTCGTTGGCCCCTTCCCGCCTCTTTCCGCCGACCCTCTTCCTCCTCGTCTTCCCGCCATTTCTTCCCGTCTTCCCGCCTCTTTCTTCCCACCAATTGTTTCCCGCCAATTTCTTCCCCTCTTTCTTCCCGCCAATTTTTTCCCCAATTTCTTCCGCCACTTTCTCCCCCTCTTTCTTCCGCCTCCTGTCTTCCCGCTCCCATTTTTCCCGCCATTTGTCACTACATATAGGTAGCTGCCAGCATCACATCTCTACAATCTCTCATCACTCTCTCATGGCTTCCACCGCACCCACTCTAACCTACCAGCAGGTGGAGGAGCTTTGCGCCTCGAACTACCCTTGCCCTCCGGGCTACCGCGTCCCCGCGGCTGGAGCCCAGCGCGGCGGCGTCCTGTCCCTCCGGGTACTGCGCGCCGGCGGCCATCACGAACCACTACTACCTCGACCTCACGCCGGAGCAGCGGATGAATCGCTGGCATCCCGATAACCAGCATACTTGGGACGCCTTCTTCATCAATCGCGTGAGAGGGCGCTCGCGAGGAGGAGGACGGTCTGCCTCCGGAAACTTCCACGAGGCCGGCCGTCGGCCATGGTGGTACGGCCGGACTCCGCAGCGTCATGGACTACATCACGGCCGGCGATATCCCCCGCCCGCGCTACCTCGGCCGAGCCACGAGCGCCGCCGACGATGCGACGACAAAGGACACGACGCCGCAACTTAGAAGGCGACGACTACCAGTACAATGGCGGCGGCTATGAAGACTACGAGCATATTATACGCCTAGGCAGGAGTATGACTAAATCACTCCAAATTTCAAGTATGTAGGAGTATGACTTAGTCACTCCAAATTTCCTGTATGCAGGAGTATGACTTAGTCACTCCAAATTTCATGTATGCAGGAGTATGACTTAGTCACTCCAAATTTCATGTATCATCAGTGCTATCTCGAGTCAATTGAATCATTCGAAAATGGACACCAAACACATCACGGGTAATATAATTCACATGATTCATTCAACAAAGTTTGGTACAATAAATTATTACACATCATTTCTTCCCTTGTGTCCCTGCTTGCTTACGATTGTGCCGTATCCATGGAGCATCCTCATCATTTAACTTAATGCTTGGGTCGGTGTTCACTTTGAAGGGCGGAATTTCAGCAAACATATTATAATCTTCTGACATGTCCGTCTTGTCCTCCACTCCCACGATGTTTCTTTTCCCTGAAAGAACAATGTGGCGCTTTGGATCATCGCATGATGTACTGATCGTTTTCTTATCTTTCCGTTTCCTCGGTTTGCTACTCATGTCCTTCACATAGAAAACCCGAGCGACATCTTTCGCTAGGACGAATGGTTCGTCAAGATAACCAAGATTGTTGAAATCCACCATTGTCATTCCGTATTGCTGGTCCACCTTTACCCCACCTCCTGTTAGCTTGAACCATTTGCACGGAACAAAGGGACCCTAAAGGAGGGTCCATAGTCAAGTTCCCATATCTCCTCTATGTAACCATAATATGTGACCTTTTGCCCATTCTCGGTTGCTGCATCAAAGCGGACACCCTTGGTTTTGCTCTTTTTATCTTGGGCGATCGTGTAAAATGTATTCCCATTTATCTCGTACCCTTGGAAAGTCGTTATAGTCGAAGATGGTGTCTTGGCCAACATGTACAGCTGATCTACAACCTTATTGTCACTCATTAAATGTTTTCTCAACCAACTGCCGAAAGTCTCCATGTGGGCCTTCCTAATCCAGGATTCAGGCTTCCCGGGTTGTCCGAGCGTAAAATATTCTTGTGTTTCTCAAAGTACGGAGCAACCAAGCTGGAATTGGTCGAACTGTGTGGTGTGCTTCAGTCGAGAATGGCCGTCCATACATATCATTGATTTCCTTCCGATCGTGCCTTTTCCACTTAGTCTCCCCTCGTGCCGCGATTGAGGAAGACCAATCGGCTTAAGGTCGGGAACAAAGTCAACACAAAACTCAATTACCTCCTCATTTCCATAGCCCTTGGCGATGCTTCCTTCCGGCCTAGCACGGTTACGAACATATTTCTTTAATACTCCCATGAACCTCTCGAAGGGGAACATATTGTGTAGAAATACAGACCGAGAATGGAAATCTCATCGACTAGGTGAACCAGGAGGTGCGTCATAATATTGAAGAAGGATGGCGGGAACACCAACTCGAAACTGACAAGACATTGGATCACATCGTTCTGTAACCGTGGTAGAACTTCTGGATTGATTACCTTCTGAGAGATTGCATTGAGGAATGCACATAGCTTCACAATGGGCAGTCGAACATTTTCCGGCAGGAGCCCCTCAAAGCAATCGGAAGCAATTGCGTCATAATCACGTGGCAGTCGTGACTTCAGGTTTTGGAACTTTTTCTCCGCCATGTTTATTATTCCCTTTATATTGGACGAGAATCCCGACGGGACCTTCATACTGCTCAGGCATTCAAAAAAGATGACCTTCTCTTCTTTGGTCGAGCGTAGCGGCACGACTTGAAACCGTTCCGGATGCCGGTCATCAGGGTCTTTCAAACTTTGCTGGTCCTGCCGTGCTTCCTTTGTATCATTTGACTTCCCATACACGCCCAAGAAGCTTAGGATGTTCACGCAAATATTCTTCGTAACGTGCATCACGTCGATTGCAGAGCGGACTTCTAGGACTTTCCAATATTCTAGCTCCCGGAATATAGATTTCTTCTTCCACATGGCTACGTGCCCGTCAGCTCCCTTCGGAACTGATTGTCCGCCAGGACCCTTTCCAAAGATGACTTTCAAACCCTTGACCATATCAAATACCCTCACAGTGTGTTCCGCAGGCTTCGGCCGGTGATCTGCCTTGCCGTTGTAATGCTTGCCTTTCTTTCTTACTGGATGACCTTTCGGAAGAAATCGACGATGCCCAAGGTACACGTTCTTCTTACAATTTGGCAAATGTACACTTTCAGTCTCATGTAAGCAGTGCGTGCATGCATTGTATCCCTTATTTGACTGTCCCGAAAGGTTACTAAGAGCAGGCCAATCGTTGATGGTTACGAAAAGCAACGCTCGTAGGTCAAATTCCTCTTCTTTGTGCTCATCCCACACACGGACACCAGGTCTGCCCCACACTGTAAAAGTTCATCAACTAATGGCCTTAGGTACACATCGATGTCGTTGCCGGGTTGCTTCGGACCTTGGATGAGCACTGGCATCATAATGAACTTCCGCTTCATGCACAACCAAGGAGGAAGGTTGTAGATGCATAGAGTCACGGGCCAGGTACTATGGCTGGAGCTCTGCTCGCCAAAAGGATTCATGCCATCCGTACTTAGACCAAATCTTATGTTCCTTGCGTCAGCTGCAAAATCTTTGAACTCTCTGTCGATCTTTCTCCATTGCGTTCCATCTGCGGGGTGTCTCAACTCCCCGTCCGACTTACGGTCCTCTTTGTGCCATCGCAACAACTTGGCATGCTCTTTGTTCCTGAACAGACGTTTCAACCGTGGTATTATAGGAGCATACCACATCACCTTGGCGGGAACCCTCTTCCCGGGTTTCTGGCCCTCAACATCGTCACCAGGGTCATCGCCCCGATCTTATAACGCAATGCAGCATACGGGCATTCATTCAAATTCTCGTATTCACCGCGTAGAGGATGCAGTCAGTTGATGCATGCATGTATCTTCGGAACCTCTAAACCTAGAGGGCAGACAACCTTCTTTGCTTCGTACGTAGTGGCGGGCAACTCGTTATTCTTTGGAAACATATTCTTCAACATTTTCAGCAAGTTTTCAAATGCCGAGTCAGCTACACCTGCCTGTGCCTTCCATCTCGGCAAATCCAGTGTGCAGCCCAGCTTTTTCGACCATCATCGCATCCGGGGTACGCGCCTTCCTGTGATCCTCTAACATGCGATCCAAATTCTCCCTCTCTTTTCAGTTTCGCAGCGTCTCCGTGCATCAGCAATGGTCCGACCAAGATCATCAACGGGATCATCACGTGCCTCTTCTTCACCTTCCCCTTCACCTTCCCCTTCACCTTCAGCATCCTCCATGAAAGTATCACCGAAATGAGCAAGATAGCTTTCATCGATGAAATCATCCCCTTCTTCATCTTCTTCCATTATAACCCCTCTTTCTCCATGCTTGGTCCAACAATTATAGCTTGGCATGAAACCGTGCCGAAGCAGGTGCATGTGAACATCTCTTGAGGAAGAGTAACCCTTCTGATTCTTACATTTAACACATGGACAGATAACAAAACCCCCCTGCTTGTTCGCATTAGCCACTACGAGGAAATCTTTCAAACCCGCACTGAACTCGCCGGAGAGTCGGTTACCGTACATCCATTGTCGATTCATCTGCATTATTATAATATAAAATATATAATTAACCATCATGCATTTGTTAAACTAACTAGCTACAAACAATATAAATTAAACAATGAACTACACACACATGCACATTTTATCAACGACACATCAAAGGTTCAAGTTGCTAACCGCGATCGAGGAGGAAAAAATAAATGAGAAAGCTCAAGTGTGGCTCCAACATTTCATATCATGTTTGTTTCATGCTCTTGGGGCATTTCATCAAACACCTTATGTGCATAAGAGGAACCAAAAGCAAACCTAACACCCACTTGTGAGCTTGTGAAGAGAATGGCACCAAATGGCTAAGTGTTGGCTGGGATGGGTATATATAGGGGAGGGGCTTTAGTCCCGGTTGGCCTGGCCAACCGCGACTAAAGGCCTCGGGCACCTTTAGTCGCGGTTGGCCAACCGCGACTAAAGACCCCACGTGCACCGGCTGGCCACCGAGCGCCCTGGGCCCAGGCCTTTGGTCGCGGTTCTCCTCCCGAACCGCGACTAAAGGTACCATTTGTCGCGGATCCTGCAGCATCGCGACTTATGGGGCTCACCCGAAGCCTGTTTTTCCACCAGTGACGGGGAGGTGGATCCGGCAGACATCAAGGTGGAGGGGTGGAAGGAAAAGGTGCAGGGCGCCACCATTGATTTCGATAACCAATCTCGACCGTAGGGCAAAATTTGGGGATCTGATTATTGCCTTAGCTGATGGAATAGCTCAGATCAATGGCAAAGGGTGGTGGCGCGGAGATCCCAGGTACGGAGGAGCATGGCGTATAGGAGCCCCTTCGATCAAAAAAAGGAGCGTGGGCCATCCAAGATTTTGAAGCCGGGTGATCCACCTTCATAAAAAAAAATTATAACACAAGTAAGACATGTCAACAAACTCGTATATAATTTAACAAATGCACTTACGAACATATTATTATTCGTCTGAATTTTGCATAAAAGAAACCTTGTCATGGCCTATATATCATCCTCGTTCAGTTTGGAGAAAGTGTCTCACTTAACAAAATATTCAATCTATCAACATTAAATTCTACGTTTGTGTATCTATCTCCAAATCATTGGACATCACCGAAGTGATGCATCAAATCTAACTAGTTGTAAATTGAGGAAAAATAGAGCTTCGACATGGCGTCTTACTTGTACCTGGCTGACCGGAACCGAGTAAAGGATATTGTTGCCGGGTGGCATCGGGCAAGGGCTAGGGAGCAGGGTTGGGGTCTAGGGAAGGCGTGGGTGGCCAGACCGCGGGAGAGCCGGATCCCGGAGAGAGGCGGCGAGCAGCCCGGCCGTTACAGGTGTTCCCACCGCGAGAGGCTGTGGTGGTGTGGCGGCGGTGACGAGAACTCATGAAGAGTGAGATACTGCTGTGAGATACTACGAGAGCTCGTAGGAAATATGAGATAGAGCTGACTAAGAGAAAGAAGTAAACGGATCTTACAGCTGTTTTCATTCCTTGATTTAGGTCTTGAACAGTAGAAGATCAAGCACTGATCGGATCAAATGCAAGTAAAACCATAAACCTAGTCCATTTTAAACAATAAGAAAAACGTTTATATTTATTTTGCTTCCAATTTTATTTCCATCACATTATTATTTTTATAATACAAAAATTGTTTACCTACTTTATTTACTTTATATCATTTTACACCCCATTGTGTCTGACAACCACTTCGGTGGAGTTGGAGACACATAATTGTCGCTATTACTTGCTTGAAGAGATTTGAAGGAATACTTGATTTTTTTTCCAAGAGATCGATATAAAACCTCGAGTCTCGTGGCCAATGTTTTCTCAAAAGTTCCTTGGGATAGATCTTTTTGTAGAGTTTATCGAATGAACAACGGCTAATGCATGTGCGCATATCAAATGAACGAGACCGTTTTGTTTGGGGCTTAACCAGATCGGGCATGTTTACCGTTAAATCGATGTATCTTGATCTAAAGAATCATGATACAACATACATTTGCAAATATATTCGGGAAATGAGAAGTTTTCATTGAAGATTAAGATCTACAATTGGTTTCTCCATGGTAAGGTGCTACTCACCGGAGATAATTCAGTCAAGAGAAACCGGCGGGGGACGCGTCATACTACTTTTGTGTCAAGCAAGAGTCAATTCAAAATCTTAATTGATTTGTCCTTTGGCGATAATTGTTTGGCGGTTTGAGATGATCGTTCAGGATTTATATAACTAGTGCGGCTGATGGTTTGATTATACAATCAAACTGTGATGTCTCGCTGAGAAGTTTTTCTTTTGTAATTTGTAGATGGTTGATTCACTTATCGATCTTTTGTGACCCATAAGTTATAATAATCGATACTTCACAACTGCGCAATAATGAAAATAAAGAGGTTATATGCATCACTTTGATGCAGAGGGGGATACCCATATTTCGAAGAAAAAAAGCAACACACGGGCATAATTCCTAATACCTCCCTTTCGATGAGTAAGACATACGTGTATTACAAGACAAACTTTGACCAAACAATTAAGCACTAATTTTTTGAGTATACTATATGTAATTAATATCGTTGGATTCATATTGAAAAACACTTTCTAACGATGTTGATTTTAATTATACCGATATTTTTTCTATATTTGTTGTAAATACTGGTTAAAGAAGAAAAAACGGAAAACAAGGATACCATTTAAATGAAGGGAGTAGTATTTTTAGTATCAGAGCAAAACTCAAATCGCGAAAGTAGAGTCAAATCGGCCAGTCGCATTGCACCCGATTCGCAGATTCCAATTCTGTCGAATGGCAGCAGCCGGTTCGCAACTTGTCCCATGGGTTGAGGGCATCTCCAAGTGAGGTAGAAAAATGCATTTGGCCCCTGCTACAGCGGGGCGACGCATAGTAATCGGGTTGTTCATAGCGATGCAAATCTGGTCGAAATATGTGCCTCGGATGCGTTTCTGCGGACGCTGCGCGGACGCGCAAAGTGTCCGCTCGCGTCTGGCAGACGTTTCGTCGGACCCGCCTGGCAGCGACCCTTGCTCAGGCGCACCAGTGACTGGCGACGAGGCGTCGCTTCGGCAGTCTATGACCATGTTAACGTTGATGGCTCGCCTGCCGAGTGGCTGTCTCCCACCTCTGCGAACGAAGCAATGGCGATGCCACGCGTGGCGCACCTCTCACCTGCCTCCGGCCTGTATGGAGGGCACATTATGTTTTTTACTTGGTGAATGAAAAATATTATTGAAAAAAAATGAGTCACCCCGCTGGGAACACATCCAGACGCAAACAAACGCGCGGTCAAGATATGTCCGCGGGCAACGCAAACAGACGCGCGAGACCGAGAACCAACCTGTGGTTGGGTGGTTAGGAGGATGGTTGTATCCCAGCCCACCAGAGTTCAAACCCCAGGTTTGACATCTGTGTGTCTCATAAATGCGGAATATTCATTCAGTGGAACGCGTTCCCGTCGACAGCGAGGCGCCTGTGGTGACTTCGTCAATTTCAAGATCCAATCCGCCTCGCTTTCCGGAGTCTCAGAGGTAGGGTATGCGCGTGTGTGTTCATAGGGGTGAGTGTATGCGCGTGTATGTGAGCGTCTGCGTTTATACTGTGTTTGTCAAAAAAAAAAAAAACAGACGCGCGAGACCAGTTTGGAAATAAGTCGACTCATCGTATTAGATAAAATTGAGTTATCTTATTTTTAAAACAGAGGAAATACATAACTTGATACGAGAGGAGCGTTAAATCTGATTAGTCTAGAGAACAGGAGCATCTGGATCTGAGATTAGAAACGAATTTTGAAAATAAACGTGAACATACGCGACTACACAGTAACAGACGCAGATGGTTACGCTTATCCATCACAACAGCACAAAAGAACACATAAAACAAAGAAATAACAAAGAGGCCCTTGAGAACTTCTGAGCTGAACATCTCTCTCAATATCAGAGAAAGAAGGGAGATTTGGAGGGTAGCTAGTTCCCCTGTATAGATATGAGGACACTAATCACCGGTAGGTTTTTTCTCGCTCATATCTTCTTCAGCCGGCCGCTCCACTGCCACAGGTATGTACAGGTCAACAGTACCAAAATTTAGTCATTTTGGTTTATGCTGAAATCTCTGTCAGCATGTAGCTCTAGAAATCTAGATCGTGTTTTGCTGAAATCTGTGTTGGTTTGGTTTGATTTGATTTGATTTGATTTGCCCTCCATTCCAACCGACAAGTTCATATTGTTTATTTGTTAATTGTATCGTTGAACACCCAAGTCAAACATAGAATCTGATCAATCGGGAGTTGATGTGAGATAGATCGGGGAAGGAGATGGATATGACACGTGGGCCCGTTCTGGTGTTTTAGTCTACATCTCACCATCTTCACTAAAACGCAGGGTTCGGTTGATCAAATCATTGGACGTCTCCATAAACTGTCCCATCGGTCCTTCGTTTTTTCTGCAGGCCCGGACTGCTGCTGTGAAGTGGACTGGCACGTGGGATAGAGCTTATTCATTCAACGTAGAAGAATACAGACCCATACATACGCGACTCCACAGTAAGACTAAGGGCATCTCAAGGGGGCGAACGTCCGGTTGCGTCCGCCGAGCCGAAAAATGCGTCTGGTACCACCTCCAGTGGGGCGACGCATAGTGACCGGGCCGTTTGCGGTGACGCAAACCTAGCCCAAATATGCGCCAGGTTTGTGTCTCCGCGGACGGTTCGCGGTCGCGGAAAGTGTCCGCGTTCGTTGCATCCGGGCCCGGTCGGCAGTGACTAGGTAAGCAAAATATTTTTTCATTATTATTGATTGGCCCAAAGGACCATCTTTACAGAGATGGTTAGTCGAGTTAACCTAAAACTACAACGGCCGTACCTACTGCCACGCGCGGCCTACCACGGCCTAGGTTACTGCATTCGCGCGGCCAACCCGCCGCCGAGGGGCTGCCGTCGAAGCGAGCGCTTCACGCACCCGCGCGCCGCGACGGCGGCGATCGGACGTCTCGTCCTGCCGCCTGTGGCGTTCGAGGGCCTTGGCCAGGGAGAGTCCCACATGATTCTCCTGGCCATAGAGTTGGCCTCCGCCTCCACCGCCGCCACCTGGGCCGCCGCCGCCGCCCGTTCTCGCTGGCCGCCGCGCCGCAACCCCGCAGGGCGTGGAAGCGGCCCCGTCCCAGCCGCTCCGCCACCGCTTCGTCCTCGGGCGGCGCCCGCCGCCCGCTTCTCTGCCGACCCGCGGGAGAAGGGCCCTCCACGGAGCGAGTCCGGTCGGAGCACATGTACCCCGAGCCAGAGACCGCATAGCCGTGGCTTCCTCCTCCGCGCCCAAGCCTCGACGGCGCAGGGGTCCCCCCGGTCTCGAAGGACGCGAGCAACGCCGGTCCGCCGCGAAGCGGTGGACGGGCCTGGCCGCGATGGCACGCCGCCGAGGCGCCATCGCCGGCGGAGCCGGCGCCGCGAGGCATCGCGAGCTGGCCGCGCATCGGCGAGCGCCGGCGGTCGCCGCGAGGCCCCTTCCGCGCGCTCTGCCGCCTCCGCCTCCGCCGCCGCCGCCTCCAGGTCCAGCTGGTCGGCCTGAACGGCGGCGGCGACTAGCTCCTCTTTCTCCTCCGGTTGGGCGTGACGGCACATCTGAACTACCTGATCCCAGCTAAGGTTGTGCTCGGCCATGGATAGATGCTAGGGTTTAGCTTGAGGTGTGTCCGTCACCCCCGCCGGTGTCCAGCATATATAGCCACGGCGGGGCAGGAAACGGCGTTGCCGCGCAGGTCATTTTCCGCGCGCGCGAAACGCCGGCGAAACTTGCCAATGTATTGGGCACGCGCGGGAACGACCGTCGTCGCGCGGGAATAGTTAATCGCCGGCGGCAGTCCTCGACGGGACGTAAAACGCCATTAACGACCTTGACGCTGTCTCCGCTAAAAAAATGCGTCCGCACTGCTGGAGGTACCCGACGCAAACGGTCGCCCTGGGCCACATATATAGCGTCGGTGGGCCGACGGAAACGGACACAATCGGATATTTCGGACGTCCGAAATGCGTCGGTGCGTTGGAGATGCCCTTATGCACATGACAGCATGTTCCCTTCTTCAGCTGGATCTAATTGACAGTCCGTGTACTCTACCACACGTCACGAGAGGCGGAGTAATTTCTATATAGAAATGGTTCGGTTTACAAGTTGTCTTAGTATTTTAGTATACTGTACGGGATGCAGTCCATGGGAGCGTGACCAGACTTTGATGCCTTCCAAAGGTCATAAAAAAGAAATAAGGGAGACTTCGAGGGTACCTAGGCTCCCCCTGACCCTGAGGACAATAATCATGATAGTGTTTCATTGCTCATTTCAGAATACAGTCCATATCTTCTTCATCCTGCAGCCGGTCCACTTCTAACAGGTATGCACTCGAGTAAAAACTTCTCCAAGATCTGCTGAAATCTAAGTCAGCATGATGCTTGCATCTCCCATCATCCTCTACACTCCACGCCGTGAATTTTTTTCGTGTAAAAAGTAGAAACAACAAGATCCCGTCTTCTCAGGCATAGATGCCTTTTAGTCTACATCTCAGCATCTTCATCAAAGTGCAGGGTTTGTTTGATCGAACCATTGGACATCTCCACAAACAGTTCCACTTTGTGGTCCGTTGACCACCTACAGGGCTCAGCCCAAGTCTCCAATAGGTACGCAACTCCTTGTTTGGATGCTTAGTTTCATGGCTCATGAACTGCATTAGATTTATCTATGTACGTAAATATGTCTCGGCTGTGCACTTAGAAAGACGAGGAGAACATGGAGCCTGACGTATTGGAGCAGATATTCGACGGAAGCATCGAACCAAGAGATATAAAGTTATCAGCTTTACAGAGCATAACTAAAAATTTCTCCGAGGACCAAATAATTGGCAAGGGTGGATTTGGAACCGTTTACAAGGTAAACTTTACTTTTCGCAGAAAATATGGTTTGAACAACCTAGGTATCTCTTTTTATTTGTTTCCACAAAACAGGAAAACAAAACTAAGAGTAAGAGACGCTGATCCATCATTGGACGTCTCCATAAACTGTCCCATCGGTCCTTCGTTTTTTCTGCAGGCCCGGACAGCTGCTGTGAAGTGGACTGGCACGTGGGATAGAGCGTATTCGTTCAACGTAGAAGAATACAGACCCATACATACGCGACTCCACAGTAAGAGTAAGAGACGCTGATCCAGCACAACAGCACAGAAGAATTCAGAAAACAAAGAAATAACAAAGAGGCCCTCGGGAACTTGTGAGGTGTGTAGAACGATAGAGAGGGAGAGAGATTGGCAAAATATGATGTTGGATTGTATTGAGCCTCTCGGCCGAGTATATATAGGGGTACAAGTCTTGGAGATAAGGCAGAGATGATTACAAATCATATACTACCAAATATACCCATACCAAATATATCTCTAACACTCCCCCGTCGTAGCGGTAGTGACGTGAACAACAAAGAGCGTCGCGGACGGTCAGACGGGAGAGAAGCCGAAGGTAGGAACCAAGGGCTAACACTCCCCGCAGTCGTAGCGTGAGCGTCGTGGACGATGTCGCGTCGCAGATGCTTGGACTATAGAAGAAGCCGAGGTGCTCATGCGAGGTGATAGCCCTTTGTGCCGATGTCGAGGTTGCCAAGAGCGTGGATGCTGCAACCTTGGTTGAGGGAGCCGCGCGAGGGATTGCCGTGGTCGATGTCGTGGCCGGATGCCGGTGTCGATGTAGCCGCAGCGAGGTGGTGTGCGAGAGAGTGACGGAGACGCGCCGAGGCGTCGTGGAGATGGTCGATGCCGAAGTCGATGCGTCCGAGCCGTCGAGGACGAAGTGCAACCATAGTTTTGCCGAACTGGCGCACGTCGGGGACGAAGGCATACTCTGGTTTTGCCAGAACCAAGTACGCATAGAAGAACTCGGCGGTGACGCGGTCGAGGCAATCGTAGAGATGATGCCGATGAAGACATCGTCGAAGCCGATGAAGACGAGGCGCCGGTCCGAGCTTGCCAGGCCCGGGGACGCGTCGGGGACGAAGGCATGCACCGGTGTTGCCAGGGCCGGGGGCAGGGAATAGTACAAAGTGCGCGCCATGTCGGAGTAAACTAGCAGAGGAGGTCTCGACGACGGGTGTCGGAGTAGAGGAGCAGGTGGTGTAGTCGGGGAAGAGGCGAGGACGCTGGCGGCAAAGTTGTAGTATACAAAGACGTAGAAGGCGGCTAACCCAGCGGTGACCTGGGTGGTCATGCCGGACGCCTAGACGGGCGTTGGTCGGCGAGCCCGCGCGACCGAGTGGTTGGCGAGCCCAGCCGGCGACCTTGGAGGCGCGGCGGCGGTACACGAAGTAGGCGAGGAAGACCCAGCGGCGTGACGAAGACCATGCGCGGACGGAGGCGACCCGGCCGGGGCGGCGCCGTGGTGGCCTCGGACGTCGATGCGAGGGGGACGGCGAACGCGGCGGCGACGCCATGGCCCGCGCCTGCTGCGAGTGCGCGGTGCACGGCGGGAGACCCAGCAGCGACGTACTTCAAGGCGTCGGAGGCCGGTAGCGTGGACCAAAGGCGGCGGCGCTGCGGCCCGAAGGGGCGACGCAGCGGCAGCCCGATGCTCAATCGGAGGTAGGCGCGTGCTCGGGGACGTGCTTGGCGGAGACATGCGCGGGTCGGTTGATAAGACCGACGGCAGCGCGCGCTACACGTGCCATGGCGTGGACGACGTGCAGCAGATCGGAGTCATTGGCGACGTTGTCGGTGATGTCCCAGGCGATGACGGCGAAGAAGAACCGGCGATGGAGACCGTGCAGGCGAAGGCGGCCGGCTGCGACGCATGTGCATCGCGTGCAGCCGTGCCCCACGGTAGATGGAGGCGGGCCGGCCGAGGCGGAGACGACGTGGGCGAGCCGCCGCGGCAGCCTACCAAGGCAGGCGCTGCAGCCAGCCAGCGAGTCGACCGCGGTGGCCGGTGTAGGGCGGATGATGGAGAAGAGCCGGTGCGAAGTCGACGCCGAGGTTGGAGTAGAGGCGCGTGATGACGGCAGCGGTGGGTGACTCAATCCGATCTATGATCGGCAAAAAAAAAGAAAACGCCGGTCGAGCGACCGGCGGACAAAAAGAAAACCGATCTAAAGATCGAAAAAAAGACTCGAGGGCAGCGGATCAACGGATCGGCGGACGAACCCTCATACGGGTTGCGCGGCCCCCGGAGTAGATCATGGAGATCGACCTCCCCGGGGGCGGCGCGGAAGCTTGGACGGCGGCTAGGTTAGGATCGGCGCCGCTCTGATACCATGTAGAACGATAGAGAGGGAGAGAGATTGGCAAAATATGATGTTGGATTGTATTGAGCCTCTCGGGCGAGTATATATAGGGGTACAAGTCTTGGAAGCCAAGAAGGCTATCCTAGAGATAAGGCAGGATACTACCAAATATACCCATACCAAATATATCTCTAACAAGGTGGACATCGGTAGCGTGTGCCGATTGGTCTCCCTCCCAATAAACAAACGAGGAAGATTTGGAGGGTAGCTAGGTTCCCCTGTATATATACATGAGGGCACTGGGCACCAATCATCGCCGGTATGTATCATTGCTCATAGCTTCTCCAGCCGACCGCTCTACTGCCAACAGGTATGTATAGTCAACGATCCCCTAATCCAGTCAATTTGGTTTGTTTTGCTCCTCTTGTATGATTACTTTTGCCTAAATCTCTATCTGCATGTAGCTCTAGAAATCTTGATTGTGTTTTGGCTGAAATCTCTGTTGGTTTGATTTGCTTTGCCCTCCATTCCAACCAAGTTCATATCTGCACTGCACGCCCCAAATTTAGCCTCTATAAAGTAGCAACACCAAGAGAACAAAGTATCTAATTTGTTAATTGGATCGTTGAACACCCAAGTCAAACATAGAATCTGATCAATTGGGAGTTGCTGTGAGAGAGATCAGGAAAGGAGATGGATATGACACGTGGGCACGTTCTGGTGTTTTAGTCTACATCTCACCATCTTCACTAAAACGCAGGGTTCGGTTGATCAAATAATTGGACATCTCCATAAACTGTTCCAGCTTGTGCTCCCTTGACCAGCTGCAGGTTGCCCATAGGTATGCAATTTCCGCTTGCTTGGGTGCTTAATCCCATCGCTCATCAAGTGCATCAGATTTATGTAGCGCGCTGTGTACTTAGGAAGACGAGGGAAGCATGGTATCAGAAGATGTAAAGTTATTGGAGCTTATATTTGACGGTAGCATCAAACCAACAGATCTGAAGTTTTCAGCTTTAGAGAGCATCACCCAAAATTTCGCGGAAGAGCGAATAATTGGCGAGGGTGGATTTGCAACCGTTTACAAGGTAAACTTCACTTTTCACAGAAAATATGGTTTCAACAACCTAAATATCTCATTTGCTTGATCAAAACTTTTTGTTTATTTCGACAGTAGAGCAAAATAAAACTACTGGAAAAAATGTTCCATTGGTGGATGCAGAATTTTATCAAATTATTGCTCTGTTTCTGTGCTATACTCCCAAGCAACGCCAAATTTTCTCACAAGCTGTTGCGTTGCATTTTCAAATATTTTCTAACGCGATCCAAGTTCAAACAGGGCATCCTCCGAAATGGAGAAGTTGCTGTGAAGAGGATAAACAACGAGCATACAATAAATGAGAAGCTATTTCATCGGGAGGTTAACAGCCTATTGAATGTCAGCCATACGAATATAGTTCGGTTTCTTGGCTTCTGTTCTCATACGAATCATAAAGCATTCGATCCTGAAGGATTAGGAGAGTACATTTTGGCCGAGTATAGAGAAAGAATACTCTGTTTTGAGTATATCAACAACGGTAGTCTTAGAAAGTATATTGCAGGTACACTCTGGAATGTGATTGGCTGATGGCAACTCTTCTCTCTCTTTTTTGAATTCTACTCTTGAAAAATATGTTGCAGGTACATCAACAACTCTGCCTTTTTACTCTGCAGATGAATTAAGAGGGCTTCCATGGGACACTCGGGTTTTAGTAATAAAGGGAATATGTGAGGGCCTGCAGTATCTTCATGTAAAAAAGCATATTATTCATAGGGATCTGAAACCAGAGAACATACTAATAGATATCAGTATGGTTGCAAAAATAACTGATTTTGGTTTATCAAGGATGGAGAAAAACGCACAAACCAAAAGTAAAACCCGCATGGCATCATCGTAAGCAATTTACCAAAACAACAAACATTTTATTAACTTGCTACTTTCAATTTTATATGCTCTGTAATTATTATATTTTCATGCAGAGGATACACCGCTCCAGAATACATAGAAAAGGGCGAAATGTCATTCAAGTATGATGTGTATAGCTTGGGCATCATAATAATCGAACTGGTGACAGGAAGTAGGAACATTCCTGATAGTAATACTGTAAGTATGTTTTACATTGTAGATGGTTCCTTTTTACAGATTTAGCTGAAATATTTCTGTTGTATATCATTAGGAGGTTTGGTATACCACCATATCAAATTTTACGGCTCATCCAAAGATAAAAACTTACTCTTTCGATTAAGAAGGGTAATGTAGTGGCATGTTGATATTCAGCTTCATGATAATCCCGAAAATTTCATGTGATATAATATGCACCTGGTTTTGTGCCGTTTGTTCTTCCTCCTTGTAAAGGGGTATTCCCGGCGTCAGGCACTCCTAGTTAAAACCTTGTTACTTTATTCATCTGGTGATAGATTTAACATGTGCCAAATTATAGATCTAATATTGACTAACTTGGTGACCGAACATACTTTTTCAAGTGACTTTAAGATCAGTAATTTTTTCTCAATGGGTAAATAAGTTAATAGTAATTGAGCACCCCATAATGTTTTTTAGCGAATAGGAATTATATTTCTGTTATACTTATACACAATTTGCATCCCAAGCATTGGATGGCTTATTGAATTTTTCATGGTGCCATAGTTTAAAATAGATCTTTTAAAAAATAAAACTGATGTACCGAGTGCAGAATCGAGCTAACATGGTTTGTCTACCCTATGCTTATTCGAATCACCGGCATTAAATATGTTGTCATTATTCTATATCAACTTTGTCAAATGGTAGGTACTCAGAAGATGGAAGCACAGATTGCGTAAATCTGGGAAAGAAACACCATTCGTATACCAACAGATAGCTAAACTCATCGAGATTGGGCTACTCTGCCAGGAAAAGGACCCCTATAAGAGGCCTTCTATATCAGACATAAGACTTGATATCAATGAACTGGAAAGCACAGATAAGCAAATCAGCAATGCGAACGAATCTACGGCTGAGCAGGTAAGCTATTGCGCTCATCGTGACTTCAATAGTAGTAATACTTCATTGGTTCCTCAATTGTTCTTGACATATTATTGTTTTGTTTCGAGGAGAGTACATGGAAGCAATAAGTATATATTTGACTTCCTCAAGGAATTCCTATCTATGTGTAGACGCACATGAGAAACAAACTAATAAAGTGGACCCTACATTGTAGGAGAGGACTCTTAGATATGTGCTTCATACTAATGTGGATGCATTCTTTCTGTTAAGCACCCATATATGGAAAAAGAGCATATGATAGTATCTAGGTAATAAAGTGTGCCTATTACCATTACCCAATGTTTAATTTATATGAATTATAATCCAAACATTGAATTTAAATAAAAACTTTACTTTTTCCAACTTTTCTAATTCCACAAGTTTCCACCTTAATGAAAACATATCTTTTGAGGATTGTAGGAGAAGTAAACATCTTGTTGCTTCAATGCATCTTGATTTGTTCTTACAGATAAGTCCCTACTTGGAGGATGACATGCTTGGGATTGAGCCGCTCGAGCTATGCTTTCCTTTTGAGGTCAACGTCAACAACCAGATATCATCCTCAATTGAGCTAACCAACAAGACAAATGCTTTTATTGCCTTCATCATACAAACGACGAGCCCCCTACAATACTTTATACAACCAAAGAAAGACATTGTGGCTCCACGATCGAAGTATAGTGTCAACATAACATTGCAATCATTAGACAAGGCACCACAAGATAGGGGGTGCATTGGCGATTTCATCGTGCGGAGTACCAAAGTGAATGAGAGTCTTATAAGTGAGGATATAACTGACGATACATTCAGAAGAGAGGAGGGTAAATTGGTTGACGAGGTAAATCTGACGATTAAATATAAGGCCGAGGTACCCCAAGTGGATGTGCGACCAACAGAGGCAGAATCCAAGGTGAGTATGGTGACTTAGTTGAACTTGTGAATAGTTTAATTAACTTCATTAGCATAAGTTATTATTCTTTAATAATTTAGATCTACTTGACTTGAGTATACTAATTAATATTTAACCATAGAGCATCCAAATAAGTGCCACTTCGTTTTTCTGGTTGAACAAAAGTGTACTACTCATTGTGTTTTCCTTGACTTGACTATGTTTTCTATGCAATTCTAAATCAAGATAAATTAAAATTGATCATTGTGCAGTCCAAGTATTTGTCACTTCGGTTCTTCTGACTAACATCATAATTTGTCATCTCTGAGTTGCATGCATTTTAAGATGATATTTGTAAATAGATGAAATGAGTAGCTGCTCATTTCTCTGCAAAACGGAAAGCTGGCTTCAAAGTCATAAAATATTTAGGCTTATAGTGATAGTGTTCTACAGTACAATAGTTCTCACGCTCACATTCTCTCTTTAGAAAGGAAATTGCCAACTTCCCTTGACTATTCTGGCACGAGGAACTACAGTGTATGGATGTGTAGATATGCACCTTATATGGAGAGCGGACGAATGGCGCTCGAGCTTGGGTGATCCGGATATATTTGTGCAGCAAAGCGGCACCACAGCCACATTTAATGATGCATGGCAAGAATTGATGTGGAATGGAATACAGCGTATTAGGAAGGCCGTTTACACGTGATCATTTAGTTGGGGTTGTTGGCAGAGCGAACAGTGGTGATCGTTGGTACAGGAACAGGAAGAGCGGGGCACCACGGCACAACATGTACCCAGCACGTGTGCCATGAGCGTTGACAAACCGTCTACTTGGGGGAGGTAGAAAATCTTTTTATTTTTTTTCTCACTTATTCGACGACCCCTATTTCCTGTCTTCTTCATCCCCCACCCCTCCGGCCACCCCCGTCGTCGCCGCATTTGCTTTATGGGCAGGTAAGAGAGATCTCTAGCCGCGTCCTTCAAAGAGATTTGGGGCGTGTCGGACAAAAAATCGTTCCTACCCGTCCGCCCCAAAGACCATTTCCGTCCGGCGCGGTCCAATGTGGTGTTCGGCGCCCCGAGCCCGTCCCCGCTACACATGGAACGCTTCGGACACGTCAGACACAACGAAAAGCAAGGCAAAGAGACGCGGGTCCGATGCGTCAACGGCACATTCAAGTTTAAACCTAACCGTCGCTTACCTCGCGATAGAAGTTATTGGCGCGCAGTGACACACGAACGAAACCTCGCAGCTTTGCCTTAATAGCAACGGAGGGGCAGGCGAGATGTCTCGTCAGCTGCGCAACCTCCACGTGTTGCCAGCGTTCGCAAGCCACCGCACGTTCCCGTGCTTTCTTCCCGCCGCTTCTGGCCTCTTCCCAAACCCGTAAACTTTTGGGTAAATAACCAATTTACCCATAATCTTGAGCAAGAAACTACGCTCCGGTTTCTAGATTTGCCTGGATGAATCCATGGTGCTTTAGGCTGCGATCCACCGCCTCGCAAAGCTTGGTATGCAGTGCATTTTGTCGGTTTATTTACGGGGCTAAAAGGTAAGCGCGCTAGGTTTCTTCTAGACTTAGAGGCCTCATACACTTTAGGAGAATTGGTGCTGTCGGCCACAAAAAATTTGGAAAAAATCCTTCGGCCGTGGTAGCTTGGATCGATCAACCGGTAAATACCAAACCTCAAATTCGTATATCTAAGGTACCTAAACGCGAATTTAGGGTTCGAAAAACACCAACACAGTTCAGATACAACATATGAAAATGCAAATTTAAAAAAAAAACACGCCGCAAGACGTAAGATCAATTCGTTCGGACTGTTCAGGCTACATTGACCCTAAAATCATCTACATTACGCTCAAAAGGAACTCGAATTTCCTAAATCCGAGTTGAAATCCGCCGCCACGGGAGCACATTACAGCAAAATCGGCTCCAAGATACTCACCGGAGCCCTGTCCGTGGCGGCGGCGCGTTGGAGCAGCCTCCTCACTCCTCGTCGCCAACGAGGTCGACGAAGACGCGCCCCTGGTCGTCCGCGATGTGCTTCCACTCGACGGCCTTGTCCGCGTCCTGCTGGCTCGAGCGCTCGACGAGGCCGACCACCATGGCGAGGTTGCGCTCCTCGACGAAGTCGCCCGGCGCCGAGCTGCGGAAGGACGAGCTTCAGCTGCTCGTCATCGAGGTAGTCGCCAGGGGCGAAATGCGGGAGGCGCGGCAGCTTCGGCTCCGCGTTGACCTCCATCTTCACCGCCAACGCCGTCGATGGGCGCTGGCGGGAGCTCGACCCCGACGATGACACCGTGGAAGGGGAGGAGGCGCGGCCACGGCGGTAGCGCTCCGACTCGCGTTTGGTGAAGGAGGGTGGCGCCGCGACGCCGTAGTTGCGGTAGCGGTAGCTACCACGCATGCGCGCCGCGTCAGAGCGCAGTTTTTCGCCTCCGTCTTCTCCTTCTCGCCGGCGGAGCTCCCGCCGCGCTCGGTGGATCTCCCGTCGCGGCCAAACTGGCTGCCCCCGCGCCCGCTTCGGCCGTTCCCCGCCACCATCTTCGCCGGAGGGAGCTCAGGGTGCTCGATCTACGCTCGATTGCTCGCCAGCGGCGCGTCGATTTGACGTTGGCGGGAGGGGGATAGGAGAAGGAGCAGATGGGGTTTGGCCCCCATCGGCCTCGACGACCGTCATATATGGAGGCATTTCACGGTTTTGGGCTACGGCCCGGATCCGTTTTCCATGCCAGGCCGTTGATGCGGGGTCTGGTCTGACCAAAAAAATGGGCAAAGCCCCTATATCAGCCCAAAGTGGTGTTTACATGCCGATACGGGGATTCTGCTAGAGATGCTCTAAGAGCATCTCCAATAGGCGCGCTATAAATCGGCGCGCTAAACCACGCTTCCGCCACGCTGCAAACGGATGGCGTGCGCTGGGCCGAAATTTGCCCCGCCGGATGCTCCATTTTGCAGCGCGCGGTAAAAAAACACCTCCGCCGGATGCTCCATTTTGGAGCGCACGACGCGGCGCAAACAACAAACACACACAAGTATGCATACAAAAGATCAAACAACCATATAAATTCACAAAATAAAATGTACCATACAAATACAATAAATTGTTCACAACAAATACAACAAGTGCGTGAAATTGTTCACACCAAATACAACAAGTTTAGAGACCAACATGCAACAATACAACATAGTTTTGAGACAATACAACACATAGTTTTCAAACAAATACAACAAGTATGCAACTATTGTTGTCCATTCCAATTCCACCATTCTTCCATGAGATCTTTTTGAAGATCATCATGTGTGTCGTTGCAGCGAATGGCATGGTATGAGGCAATGAACTGGACAATCCTATGTGCGGACCTCCTCACTTGCACGGGAACCCCCATCAACTCGTAGTGGGTATGATCCACATCTTTCCCACGATCATCCTCTATAATCATGTTATCCATGATGACACAAGCAGTCATGATATATCAAAGGCATTCTTGGTCCCAAAATCTAGCCGGTCCTCTAACAATGGCAAATTGGGCTTGCAAAATCCCAAATGCTCTCTCTACATCTTTCCTAGCCGCCGCTTGTGCATTGTGGAATTGGATTTGATTCTTACCTCGTGGTTGAATAATCGGCTTCACAATGTTTGCCACCTTGGATATATGTCGTCGGCGAGGAAGTAGCCATAGTTGTACTTGTGGCCATTTGCTTCAAACTCCACCAATGGACCTTCCCACATTGCAAGTCTTGTCATTAGTGGTGATCGTTGAAGAACATTGATGTCATTGCAAGACCCGGGCATTCCAAAAAATGCATGATATATCCAAGTCTCTTGATCGGCGACCGCTTCAAGGACTATGGTGGCATCCTTCTTGTACCCTTTGAATTGTCCATGCCATGCCGCAGGACAATTCTTCCAACTCCAATGCATACAATCAATGGAACCAAGCATACCGGGAAACCCCCGGTCGACGTTGATCTCCAAAAGCCTTGCCGTGTCTTGAGCATTGGGGGCTCTCAAGTATGTGGAGCCAAAGACATTGATAATTGCAACGACAAAGCGCTTCACACACAAGATAGAAGTGCTCTCTCCCATGGCCAAATGATCATCAACTAGATCCGCCAGTATACCATATGCCAACATACACAAGGCGACGGTCACCTTTTGATATGTGCTATGACCAAGTTCTCCAGCGGCATTTCTCCTTTGCTCAAAGGACCGATCATACTTGGTCACCTCCGTTGCGATGTGCTTGAACAAGTTGATACTCATCCGAAAACACCGCCGAAATTAGCTTTCGGGAAATATCGGATTCTCATTGAAATACGACCGCATCAACTTCTCATGGCCTTCAATTCTTTCTCTCCACAACTTCTGCCTACCGAACACCGATCCACCAAATTTTAGCTTCTTAACGGCGCGGTATGCTAATAGTACCGATATGTTCTCCTCTTCCTCTTGGTCGAACTCGTCATCCGATGAATCGTATGATGAACTCTACAAGCATACATATGAAATTACTTAACTACAACTAACTATAGTAGCTAATCGGCGAGCAAAATCATGGAGGCCGGCCGGCGGAGGTGCATACCCTGCGAGCAAATCCGCGAGCATCATGGTCGCGCCATGTCGTTAGCAAGCTCGAAGACGAAGACGAGGACATGGCGACGGTGGCGTGGAGGAGGAGGCGGGGGGCGGGGGGAACGCGGCGGCGCGATCGGTACAGCGCGGCGGAGCGGCCGCTACTAGCGGCAGGAGGTGCGGGCTAGGTGGATCTACGGCGGCTAGCAGCAGCGGGGCCGGCGGCGGAATCGACCGGAGGCGGCTGGATTTCGCGGTGGCGGGGCGGTGGGGAAATGAAGGGCGCGGGGGGAATTTTCCAGGCGTTGAGTATTCGCGCGTGCGCAGAGCGTTGCCGCGCGTTGTAGCCGACGCGTCACATTTGGCGCTCGTGATTGTGCAAAACGCCGCGCGCCCTAAATTTCTTACAGCACCGCGCCGTTTACCGCGGCTGCTGGAGTAGCGATTTCGCCTACGTTAATATACCACGTGGTCTATATAGCGCGCCTGTTGGAGATACTTTAAGGCACCGTCTGAAAGGCCGGCTTGGAACAAGTTGGCTCCCATATTCCTGTTCATCGGGGGCCAGGACGTTGGTACAGGATCAGGACTGAGTCTTACACACCGTGTAGAGAAACCGCGTGGGACTGTTCAGTTCTCGTCCCGCACTAGCATCTTTCATACGGTCGAAGTGGTTGGCTCGTGTTCAAAAAAAAAAAAAGTGGTTGGCTCCCAGCGCTGTGTGTATTTGATGTACGAATTATTGCCTTCTATACAGCCCGTCTTATGACGTCAGGTACAGAAGCCAACGGTCTGATGCAATGTGGATATGCGGATCACGCTAGCTCGGGCGCACTAGCGAGTTTTCGCCTTATATGCTGATTTCCCCACTCATGACTATTCTCCTAAAATTGGGTGTGAATAGGGGCGTGATGTTTTGGCACATGGGACCATATACTCCCTTTATTTTGAAATGCATCTTCGACATATTTTGAAATGTTAAAAAATTTGAAACAAAAAATTTGCTCGTAGATCTTCATGTGCTACATGCTCACAAAGTCGTTTCATGGAAAATCGACTTATCGTGTGGCATGTGTAAAAAACACAAATTTTGGTGCTAAAAGTAAGGTTTTTCACAAGACAAATTTTCTCTTTTTTACATAGACCACAGAAAATATCGTTTTTTTTTGGCAAAACTTGACGAACACCCATATATTATGGAGATGTACATGTAGAATTTTTTATCAAAAGTCTTTGACACATATAAATATATTATATTGGTAAAAGTTTTACTAGGAAGAAAAATTACATAATTTCTTTGTACTATATATCTTTTCCTCTAATTATTTCTATGATAATAGAAAATGCAGTCCCGATTTGACCGATTTGTTTGCATAACATTAATATTTGTGTTTTTTAAGACATTGTATATTCTGAATAGATGTGCATTGTTGATAAACTATTCTTGTCCGTTGTCCAATTATAGGTCCCACTAGCCAGCTCGTCTCACATGACAACAGAGTGAGGTTCCGCCAATTTATGCAAGTGATAATGCAGACTAGTTAAAATTGAAAGTTCTGAAATACCACTCAAAAAACCAATGTTGCCAATATACCACTACAATCTAGCTTTTCATACCAAAATACCACTATTCTCTAACCGAGTGTAATGGCCACTAACAAAGACTAATCTGCCCTTGCCATGGTCCTCCTGATCCTTGATAACAAGGTGCTGCTCTTTGTTCTTGTTCCCCTGGCCGGGTGGCTATACTCTTAACATCAAGGTCATGAACACCAAGCCCTTCTTGGTCTTTTGGACGACATACAACACTCCATTTGGTAAGCCAGTAGTTCTTCTTACTATCCCCTTGCCAAACAAATCTTGATCGGAAATAGTCTAATCAATGCAAGACTCCTTTGGGCAACTGGAAGAATGATATCAAATACAGTACCATATTGGTAAGTATTGAGTTAATGAGAACCAGTCTCCCACCTAGATATAGTAATTTTCGTTTCTAACTGCTAAGGCGCTTCTGAAGTCTTTCCTTGATGTGCTTCCATTCAGCAATTGTAAGCCTCCAAAAATGAATCGGAATGCCTAAGTAGCTAATTGGAAACTGTCAAATCCCCAATCCCACAGCCAAAAAGCTCATCATATAGGTTGGCGTCGTCCTGGACCTCGCTTAAGCAAAACAATTCACTCTTATGGAAGTTAATTTTCAATCCTGATAGTTGCTCGAAAGCTGATAAAATTAATTTCAGATTTCTCTCTTTCTCAAGGCCGTGTTCCATAAATAGAATCATATCATCGGCATACTAAAGAATAGATAGTCCACCATCAACAAGGTGAGGGACCACCCCTTCAATTTGCCCATCAGCTTTAGCACGCTCTATAATGATAGCTGGCATATCAGCCACAATGTTAAATAACATGGGTGATAATGGGTCGCCTTGTCTTAAACCTTTTTTTGTCTCGAAGTATTTGCCGGAAGATTTGCCATTGTCATCATTAACTTTGATAGCAACACTACCTCCGAAAATAAAGTTATGGATTAGAGCTCGCCACTCAGTTGAAAAACCTTTCATCCTGAGTGTCAAGGAAAGACCATTTAACTTTATCATAAGCTTTTTGAAAGTCAATCTTTAGGATTGCACCGTTCATCTTTTTACGATGCAACTCATGAACAGTTTCATGCAAGGTGACAACTCCATCCAGGATATATCTTCCTTGCATAAAAGCTGACTGAGTAGGACGAACCACATGATCAGCCACTGAATTAAGTCTAATTGTAGCAGCCTTCGTAAAGATCTTAAAACAAACATTAAGAAGGCAGATGTGTTTGTATTATTGAATCCTTTCTACTTCATTAACCTTTTGTAATAGAATGATTTCACCAAAATTGATACGGAAAAGCTCAAGTTGTCCATCATGGAGAGCATTGAACAGTTCCATTAAGTCAGGTTTGATAACCTCCCAGAATTTCTGATAGAACTCAGCAGGGAAACCATCTGAACCTGGAGCTTTGTTATGTTCCATCTGAAAAACCGCCTTCCTCACTTCCTCCTCAGAGTTAGGGCTAGTAAGAAAACTGTTTTCCTCCTCGAAAACTTGAGGAATGTCATCAATCCTGGATTCATCCATTGACAGATTACTATCCGTGGGATCACCGAACAAACCTTATAATAACTAGTGATAGATGACTTAAGCTGCTCATGTCGTTCAATCGTACCCTCATCCTGTATGAGAGAATGAATGAGTTTCTTCATGTGTCTGCCATTTGCGACACTATGGAAATATCTCATATTTGAATCTCCTTCCAACAAGAATTGGGCATTTGATCGTTAGTACCATTTGAGTTCCTATTCACGAAGTAGTCCAGCCAACTTCGCATTTGATTGACTTTTCAGTTCAATTTCTTGCGCGTTTAACGGTCTCACCTCAGTGATTGCCTCAATATCATCAATAATCGATGGTAAGCTAAGTTTCTCATTTTTGAGCTGCACAGACACATGTCTAGCCCATCACCCAAGGTATCTAAGCGTAGCACGTAGTTTATTATTCCACCTTTGGATGGGTGTCCGACCAGCGATGGGCTTCTCCCATAATGTCTTAACCAAGTCCAAAAAGCCCTCCTGGTACAACCATCCAAGTTTGAACTAGAATGGACGTTTGCCCTGCGGTCTATGTATTCCGGTGGTTAACAGTATAGGAGCATGATCCGACAAAGCCTCAATACGCGTAAGAGCCCGTACAGAAACCATTGGGTATTTTAATTCCCAGTTAGAATCTATAAGAACACGGTCCAGCTTCTCGTATGTAGGCTCCAGGAGACTATTCGCCCAAGTAATCTTTCTCCCGATCATTGCGACCTCTCTTAGATTTAAGCTATCTATGATAGCATTGAATAAAAAAGCCCAATGATTGTCGAACCTACCCTTACTCTTTTCATGAGCAAATCGAAAAAATTAAAATCCCTCCTACAATAATAGGATACGGATTGCCTTTTGTTAGATTAACCAACTCACGGAGAAAGGTAGGCTTAAACTCATCCTGGGCTGCTCCATATACAGCGACCAGAGTCCAGATGAAATTGTCCGACTTATTACGGATATGGAGTTTAATATGAAAATCTCCACCTGAATCAGCCAACACATCCATGGTATCTGCTCTGACGCTAAGTAATAAGCCCCCAGAACGAGAAACCCAGCTAAAGTCAATTGTGCCTGAAAGGCGATTTAGAAGACTTGTGCGTAATCTCGTTTGCCCGTCTCAGAAATAGCAACAAAATTTAAGCACTATTCCCGGATACAATTAACAATATGTAAATGTTTAGCCAAGTCACGTAGACCTCTGCTATTATTAACCATGTCATTCGTTTAGAAACAATTTTAGATTTTGCTACCTTAGCCCTTTTATTGGACCCAAAAATTCTCTTTGCGAAGGAAGACTTAGATTTCTGGCCAGATGCTTTTAGTTCATAAATAAACTGAACCCAACATTCTCCAGTACAGAGGAGGATACAAAGCTGAATACATTCGTGGGACCCAGCAATTAAGTGCCTATCCCCATCTGCGGCGAAATCCTAGGCAGCGGCGGCGATGTCCCCTGAGGCCTGAGCCGGACGAGCAGGACGATAAGGAGGAGGCGTAGGCCGTGCCGCAGCTGGGCATGTAGTCGCGGAGCATCTCGACAACGTCCCGATAGCGCCGGAGCGCAAGGAGCGCGTACACCCGGAGCCATTGAAGGGTATTTTCGAGAGTTGTAAAATAAAAAAGAAGGGTATTTTCGTGAGTTGAAGATGGAGGCGAGCGGCGACTCGGCAACCTGAACATCCCCTCCTCCGGTAGGCTCCCGCGGCGAGGCTGCTAGTGCCGGGCGTGCGGGCGAGCACCTGCTCCAGGCTGCAAACATGGGAAGAAGATGGGGGAGGAGAACAGGGCCTCGCGTGGGCAAGGGTGCAGCTGCGTCGAGCGGGGACAGGTGCGATGGTGGGTCTCTTTCTGTCGGCGCTGCGGTGTGGACACTGGCCCCTAATCCTGGACCAATCTGGCCTATCAGGGGAAAAAAACGTAACATGAGCTGACTATAATACCCCTGGCTCAAATACTACTCAACCTGGCGACAAGTAACCTAAGTTGTACCGTAAAAAGGCTCTAGTTGAAACAAAAAAAAACATGAAAGTAATCCGGTTTAAAGTTTAATCATAGATACCAGTTTAACTGCAAGTTAATGTTCTCTAATTGAATGTTTCCAATATGCCGATTTATCCAGGGCTATGTTCTTCTTCTTTTGCAGATAAGTGCATCTACGTCAGATGAAGTAATCCGGTTTGATCCCCCCGAACTATGCTTTCCCATCGTGCCAGACAGAACTGTTTTGTCCTCGATTAAAATAATCAACACTACAGAATCCTATGTTAGTTTCTCCATATGCTATCTCCCAGGAGAAAAACCCGCCGGACTTTACCACTTCAACAAATCCGAATCAGTCCTGCCACCACGGTCCACAGAATGCCTCGCAGTAAGAAGATATGAAAAGGAAGGTGCAGTAGAAAACATGGAGCTCAATGAGGAATTCAATGTCGGTTACGCCATTGTGGCCGAAGGTATCAAAGCCTGCGACCTTGATGCTAATGATTACACTCAGTGGAAGAAGTTGCACATCGTTGGAAAGAAGGTAAGTCCACTCTTTTTCTTTTGAGAAATTTAAGAAATTAGATTGACCGACACTTTTTATCCCATTACGTATCTGCTCTAGTCTTCATCTCTAGAAGCTCTTCCATTTTCCCGACCAAAGGACGGGGAGTTCCCACGTTGCATTTTTGCATTATTAAAAGAAGCAAAAAAGTTTGTCAAGCTTATTAGGGAAAATCGGGTGAAACCCCAAACAAAGTGCTCAGCAATAGGGCTAGAGCACCGCCCATCTACCGAGCCAAGGCAACAAACGCAACTTAAACTCAACACACACCAAAGAAGGCAGCACGACGACCACCACCACGTCATCGTCATCACCCAGCACGTTCAACGACAGCCGTCGTCACTTGGGGCAGAGTCTATCTCCTGCAAGCCAGACCCACGCGAGGCCCATCGCCGCTCTGCCACTATCAGGGACACACTGGTGCCAACCTCCGCACCGATGCGTAGATCCGCCGCCTGGAACGTCAGATCCTCCGCCATCCACGGCGGGCGGACCACAGCACCCCGTTCGCCAATCACCAGCTTAGTCTTGGGCCGCCGCCCCAGAGCCGTACCAATCGACCTGGAGAAGCCCCAACTCGCATAGTCCCGACGAGCCCGACTGCCGCCTGACATACAAGCTTCGCCCGTGGTTCAATGGTGGAGGTCGGAGGCATATCCAGTACAAAACTTTCTTGAATCAATTCACCCTTTGCTTTCCCAAGAATTCTTGCGAAAATTATGTGCTTGCCGAATGCCGAGCATGCTGTATTTGTACATTTGTTACAAGGGAAATCAACTTGATTAAGTGGATGGAATTTTTAAAACACGCATGATGGCGATGTTTCAATCCATGTAAGACCATGTACTATGTGTGCAAAAAGCGGTTCAAAGAGGTGTATGATGCGGTTCCACACATAGCAGAGCATCGATTCATGTTGTCAGACAAAAAAAGCGACGCAAAATATTGGTTCGGTTCAAAGCGGCTCCATCTGACACACAAGGAAAGAAGCAGCCAATCACATGCATACTTTAGAGGAAACAAACAAGAAAAGGCTGAACTTTCTGCACAAAACAGGCCCCACTTTACGTGCACAAGCGGCTCAATACATAGCAGGGAATTCAGCCCGATTCCAATTTGTCTTGAATCGAACACACATTGTACATGGTCTAAGACCATCTCTACCAGATCCTGTAAAAGTGGTTAAACTCGTAGGATAACTGAATTTTACGGTTTTAGTCAAAAATCGTTTAACCCTTAAATATTTTTACACGCACGCTCGCGAACCCTTGTATCTGAAGTTTCCGAGACAAAACTCCGCAAAATTAAAAGGGCCCTGCATCCCAGGCAAACACTAGCGGTTAGGAAATTTCACTTCGCGCCAACACCTTCAGCCAATAGACTTGCCGGAGTCCGATCAAATTTCTGCGAACCTCAACTTAATCTGGCCATGGATGGATAGCAATCTACCGCAAGCTGCCGAAATCGGACAGTGCTAGCCGGAATTGGCCGCCGCACATCCGGATCGGGTTGGATTCAGGTGGAGCAGGCTGGCCTCGACCTCCACCTGGTTGTGGAGAAGGGCGGTACGGCGAGCGAGCGAGAGGCTGGGGCAGGGGCGGGGCGGCGCTCGGCTTGGCTCGGTGCTACGGTGAAGAAGAGGCAGAACAAGGAGAAAAAAAGGTCAACTAAATATATTTCTATTACTTAGGCGTCCCACCCCGTTATTTAAGGGTCGGTTTTACAGTATATGTTCTGCCAGAACCAATTTGTCACCTTAAAATACGTTTACAACAGCCTTTATACATTGTTTTACAGTTTTTTTTATGGGATTTGCTAGAGATGCTCTTAGTTTGGGTGTTATTGCTCTCGAAGAATAGCCATATCTCAACTGAGATACAGATCTCACCTCTTTCTTTTCTTGATTACCTAATCTAGGTGGCAAAAAAAGTACAATACCATCTCATTGGGACTAGTACTGCCCTAATGTACTACTATTGTCGATGTCACCGCATCCCACTTGTGTCAAACATGACCAATTTATTTTTGTAGAAGAACAAATAATTTTCTCTGATTGTTTTATTCTCTGTATCAGATTAATCTACATTTTCTTCCATTTTTTGTAGATAAACTATTGTACCTCAAACGAGCTGATCCAGTTTGAACCACCTGAGCTAAGCTTCCCTTGCCTGAACAAGACTTCACTCTCCTGGGTTAATATAGTGAACAATACAGATTGCCACATTGGCTACAGTACATGGAAATATAAAACCAATGTTGCGTTCTACGCCATAGAACAAAAAAGAGGAATTCTGCCACCACGCTCCACTCAAAGAATGGTTGTACAAAGGGTACCCAAGAAAAAGAAAGAAGAAGAAGAATCAGAATCATCATCGGAAGTAGTTTTTGTGTGGAACATGATTGTGTCAGAAGGTGTTGAAGCTAGCAGCCTCACTGATTACTACAGGAAGGGAGAAAGTAAGGAGTTGCCCTTAGTTTGTAAGAAGGTGAGTTCCCTAATTAAGCAATGCATTATTTTTCGTCATCTTTTACTTGGTTACTTTGCGTCCCCTATGTAAAATTAAAATCTAACTACCTGGAACCATGAGGTTTTTAGATAAAGGGAATATATTAATATTGAAAGATACCAATTACACCCAGCCTCTGCAACAACGCCCCTAATGGCAGTACGGGTGCACACAGTCAAAAAAGAGTAATGATAACTAAGAAATAAAAGACCCGCTATAGCCTTCTAGACATAGCAACATCAATACAACCATGACCGTAAAAACACCTAAAATACAGACTCTCCAAAAGCGACGCCTCCAAGGGGAACAGTGCACCAGCGTCGTCATCGCCCGACCAAAGGTCTTAGGTTTTCACCCTGAAGATAGTCTCAACTCTCAAAACAATGCCTCCAAAAAGACATTGCCAGACACAACCAGTTAATGTCAAACCTTGGGTTTTCACCCTGAGAGGTAAGACTCTGAACTTCCCATGTGATGTCGCCCCCACATACATATCACTGCTGCAGAGCCCGTAACGCCAAGCAAGTCCCTCAGCATCACCGAGACTCTAACCTCCTTTAACCAGTCCACCAATCCGGCTTTCATGATATTCCTTCTTCTGACTTCACCATGGATGAAAAAGTCACCTGATGTCAACACAGAATAGAGCTTCACGCCGCTCCCTCTAGAACCAAACGGTCGAAATAAAAACATGGGTGCGCGCGACCGAATACCACCCGATCCAGAACGGCAAAAGATGCACTGTTCCATTCGCCAGCGGAGCTTTCCGGAACTCATCTCTCCAACCAGATCAAAGAGAACGGACCTCCAAAAGATCTTCATCCTCGCATGCGAGAAACCCGAGGACTGCCACAAAAAACAAAGCAAGATCAGCAGCCCCCACGCGGCCCATCCCTCTTGTCAGATCACCAAGGAAGAGGACATCGACGCGGATTGTGCGTACCGCCGCCGACAGGGGCGGAGGCCGCCATCGTCTCACCGAATCCTCCATGGCTACTGACTGAGAGCCTCAGGCCCCGGCCAAGTAGCCGTGCCGCCCGGCTTCCTCCACCGGCGCTACATCACCTCCCATGGAACGCCGCCGCGGAAACCATCTTCTCCCCCTCGTCGATTCGATGGGGAGGGTGCCGCCACCACTGCCAGAGCCAGGCCGGGACCGGGGCCATGGCCGGGACCGAGGCACGGGGGCCAGGGCTGAGGCCAGCGCCGGGGTCGGGGCCGCGGCCGGCAGCGGCAACGGTTGAGGGCGGCGGGTGGCATTGGGGCACGGGGGAGGAGGACCCTCCGCCGCCGCCGCCCGGGAGGGGGGCGGGAGAGGGAGGCGGCGGGTTAGGGTTCGGAACCATGAGGTTGCCATGGCAATTTAACACTTGCACATGATGGGCCATTGCCGACCATCTTCTTTGTATGTTGGGGTCGCTTTTTCTGACCCGTAAAGGCCACCCATGCATGCAAGGGCTGGGCATTAGGCAAATACTAAAAAAACGTCTCTTACGAGGAGTATGAACATATTTTTTGCATATATACCCTCTTAGGAATCCAGATAGCACACAATCTAAAACTATGGCACATACACAAGAACCCCAGACGTGAAACCAGAAGGGAGGAAGAGTAAGTGACGCGATTTCCGGACAGCAGGTCATCACCGCATCGCTGTTACTGTCGTCGTCCTGGAGCTGCTCACCTCCAGGGCACGGAAGACCTGCCTGTGGCAAGCTCTCCCATGCGGTTTGCATCCAATGGGCTGCAGAGTGAGTTAATTCCCAAATACCACCGCATTACATTGGTAAATTCGAAAAACCACCACTACTCGGTGAAATTGTAAAAATTCACCGAAATTGAGCGAATTCGTTGCAATGTTCACTGATTGTTGATTTGAAACGCGTCAACAAGGTTTCTAACAAGTCAGGCCCACTTTTAGTCCTACGTGGCAGGACTGTAACAGAAGGAGATTAAATTTAGACATATCCAACTTTTGGGTTTATTTGCAAATATTCTGTGTGGGGTTGACCAACATCCCCGCGCGCGGAGACGCGCCGGCCGCCCCGAGCTGGCCGGCCGGAGACAGGGCGTGCCCCTGCGGAGCTCGCCGTTCCCGCCCAGGCTGATCTTGCCGGCGCCCGCCCCGAGCTCGTCCGCCCGCGCCGGAACGTGATGGAGCTCGCCGGCCGGAACAGGGCATGCCCCTGGGGAGCTCGCCGTTCCCGCCCACACGGAGCTTGCCGGCGCCCGTGCCGGCCTCCCCGAGCTCGCCGGCCGGAGACAGGGCATGCCCCTGGGGAGCTCGCCGTTCCCGCCCACACGGAGCTTGCTCGCGCCCGCCCCGAGCTTGTCCGCCCGCGCCGTCACGTGACGGAGCTCGCCATCCCCAAGCTCGCCTGCGCATGCCCCTTGAGGAGTTCGCCCGAGCCGGCCCGTGGCGGAGCTTGCCGGCGCCCGTCTTCGCCTAGGTCGCCCTCGCACGCCTCGCCAAAGCCGGCACGGGTGCTCGCCCTCGTCCACCTCGCATGCGCCAGCCCCTTGTAGAGCTCGGCAGCTCGCCTGTGGCGGAGCTCGCCGGGCCTCACCTGTGTCGGCCACGTGCTCGCCGGCCCCATGCCCGCCGGGCCTCACCTGTCTCTGTTTTAGATTGTGTAGATGAAGCCCATAGGTTTGTAGTCGATAGATGTGCCTTTTTTGGGGCTAGCTCTTTTATGTAGTACACACGGGCTGCACTCCTTCAAGCCAAACAGTTTTGAGTTTTTTCTCTCTACTACGTGCTGGCATATATACCACATAGGTGTCCGCTACTGAGTAGAAACGAACTTAATTATGGGGTTGTCTTCATTTGGATCCCTTTTTCGGCGCCTTATTTAAAGTTGTGTTCATTTTTTGCAGATAAGCCCATGTACCTCAGATGAGCTGATCCGATTGGACCACCCTGAGCTCCGCTTCACCATTTCGCAAAACAAGACAGCATTGTCTTCAATTAACATGGTCAACATTACAGATTATTATGTTGGTTTTCGTCTATTTAATGGCTATACAAATGCGCATTACTATGAACCAAATCCTGAATTAGGAATTTTGGCACCACGGTCGGCTCAAAGAGTCCTCGTATCAAGGCCGATAGATCAAAAGGAACCAGAAGAAGATATACAGTACAACGATAAGTTCATTATGTGGAATGGCATTGTCTCTGAAGGTGTCAGAGCCAGCGACCTAGATTGCTTCATGTGTAAGAAGAAGGAGCAGAGTAACGAGTTGCCCATAATTCTTAATAAGGTATATAAGTTTTCAAATTACAGTAGGCATTAGTAATACTTTTATTGCCCCCTTGTCTTTGACCTCCCCTACCACCTAAAAGTGAGATCTACTGCAATGGACTATTGGAATCTTCCACGTGATGAGGACTGCACAAACTTTTAAATACTTGCAACAGTTGAATTATTTTCTGTCATGAGAACGAAAACCGGCTTTCTTCAGATAAGGAGATAAACTATCCAACGTGGTTCTAGGTTGAAACTGTTGTCTCTATAATCCTGCGCCTAGTTAGTTTCAGTTAAATTCAGTTAGGCATAAAAACGGCTAGTGCATGAGCCTGTTCGTGCGCCGGCCGGTGGTCAGTTTGGTTAGCTAAGTTAGTTAGTTAGGCCGTTGTGCGAACATCGTGGGATGGCACGATTTCATGCGAGCATGACGGCGTCATGGGAGGTGGCGAGTGGTCGTGGGATGGCTCGGCCGTGAAGCTCGGACGATCTCCCTCTTCCTTCTGTAACCGTAGTACAAATAACAGAGAAGTAAAAGACGAGAAAAGTTGCGAGGTTAAACGCAACACAAAACCTAGTCTCCCCTGTGATCCGATCGTCTTGCCTTGGTTGTCTGACAGGTGGTATCAGAGCCTCGTTTACGAGGGCTCGTCGATCTGCCATGGCCGGGAGCAAGAAGGATGGGGAGAAAGGGGACGCATCGACGACAGCTGAAGCTGCTGCCAAGGAAGGAGCCACCACGGGCGACGGCCAGGCTTCGCGATCTCCGTCACGCACTCCGCCGGGCACGACACGAGCCCGTGGAAGGAGCCTGGTGCGGAGGAGGGGCGACAACGAGATCGTCGTCCACGAGCGCGTGATCCAGGCCGGCGGCGGCGGCGGCCACGTCGTCTACCCAACGCTGACGTCCACCAATTACATTGAGTGGGCATTGGTAATGAAGATCAATCTGCGGGCGCAGGGCCTCTGGGAGGCCGTGTCCGGCATGGGCGAGCCGGGCGACCGCGAGGATATGGCGGCACTGGCGGCGCTGATTCGTGCTGTGCCGCCGGAACTGGTGCCGATCCTCGCCGTCAAGGACACCTCCGCCGAGGCGTGGGAGGCGATCAAGCTGATGAAGATGGGCGTGAGCCGTGCACGCAACGCAACGGCGCAGCGCCTGCGCAAGGAGTTCGAGGCACTCGCGTTCAAGGACGGCGAGACCCTCGACAGCTTCGCCATCCGCGCCACGAACGTCGCCAACAATCTGCGATCACTGGGCGACACAGTGGCTGAGGTAAAGATCATAGAGAAAATCCTCAACGCCGCTCCCTCTCAGTACTCGCAGATAGCTTGCTCGATTGAGACCCTGCTCGATCTGGACGATCTGACGGTGGAGGAGCTGATCGGCCGCCTCTCGGCCGTTGAGAAGCGGTGCACGGGCGGCGCCTCGGAGGGAGCAGGATCCAAGCTTCTCCTTACGGAGGAGGAATGGATTGCGCGCGGCAAGAAATACAAGGAGCAAGGCTCTGGCTCCGGCGGGACGAGCGGCAAGAAGGGCCGCACCAAACCGCAGAACGGCAAGGGCAACGGTGACCGCGACATGTCGCAGGTCAAGTGCTATAACTGCAACAAATATGCAGGGCACTTCTCGCGTGACTGCAAGGAGCCACGTCGAGAAAGAAAGGGGCAGCCACGACAGGAGCCCCGTGGGCAGGCGCACCTCGCTCAGGCGGGCGAGGAGGAGAAGGCCGCCCTCCTCATCCGCTCCTGCACGATCAGCGACGACGATAGCCCGTCGCTGCTGATGGCACGCACAGACGTGCCAATGACGCTGTCGAACGGCAACGGCGCGCACGTCGAACTGGTGGAGGAACGCACTTTCCTCGCCAACGAGTCCCGCCACGACGACACTTGGTTCCTCGACACGGGGGCGAGCAACCACATGACTGGGCATCTCTCTGTCTTCTCAGAGCTGGACACCTCCGTCACGGGCACGGTGAAGTTCGGGGACGGCTCGCTGGTGGAGATCAAGGGGCGCGGCACCGTGTTGTTCGCGTGCGCGAGCGGCGACCACCTCGCCCTTGCTGACGTCTACCACATCCCTCGGCTCCGCAGCAACATCATCAGCCTCGGACAGCTCGAGGAACATGGGTGCCAGATCACGATCCGCGGCGGAAACCTGAGGCTCCACGATCGTCTCCTTGCCGTGGTGCCCAGGGCACGAAATCGGCTGTACACCGTGACGCTTGACATCGCCAAGCCGGTGTGCCTCGCAGCTGTGCGTGGAGACGAATCGTGGAGGTGGCACGAACGCTACGGTCACCTCAACTTCGACGCACTCCAAAAGCTTGCGCGCCATGGCATGGTGCGCGGGCTGCCCACGATCGATCATGCTGGGCAGCTATGCGACGGCTGCCTGGCAGGGAAGCAACGGCGCACCTCCTTCCCACAGCAGGCGAAGAAACGAGCCACAGGCCTGCTCGATCTGGTGCACGGTGATCTTTGCGGCCCGATCACGCCGGCGACGCCAGGTGGGCGCCGCTACTTTCTCCTGCTGGTCGACGATCAGAGCCGCCACATGTGGCTCACGTTGCTGACCACAAAGGACCAGGCCGCAACCGCCATCAAGCAGTTCAAGGCAGGAGCCGAGGTGGAGACCGGTCGCAAGCTGCGCCTGCTCCGCACGGACCGCGGCGGAGAATTCACGGTGGCCACGTTCTCTGCATTTTGTGCAGACGAAGGCGTGGGACGGCAGCTCACGGCGCCGTACTCGACACAACAAAACGGCGTCGTGGAGCGCCGCAACCAGACGATCATCGCCACCGCACGGAGCATGATGAAGGCGATGGGGGTGCTTGCCAGGTTCTGGGGGGAGGCGGTGACCACCGCTGTGTACCTCCTGAACCGCTCGCCCACGAAGAGCGTCGACGGCAGGACGCCGTTCGAGGTATGGCATGGATACAAACCTGACGTAAGCTACCTGCGTGTGTTTGGATGTGTGGTGCACGTCAAGGTCACCAAGCCACACCTGTCGAAGCTGGAGGACAGGAGTAAGCCGATGGTGTTCTTCGGCTACGAGCCCGGAATAGCGGCGTACCGCGTCTTCGACCCCGTCGGCAATCGCGTGCACATCACACGCGACGTCGCCTTCGACGAAGGAGCACGCTGGGATTGGAAGAACATTGCGGAGGCACAGGAGACTGCTCCGTTCCACGTCGAGTTCTTCTCCCGCCCAGCGCCAAGCCCCGTACATGGAGGAGCACACACATCGACCGAGGCCCCCGCTGCCCAACCAACGACACCTGCACCGACGCCGAACATCTACGCGAGCGGCGGCACGCCGGTCCCCTCTCCTTCAACAAGTACCAGCTCCGCCGTGGCAGCGACAGCTCCTGCTGCGCCACGCCCACTGCATCCCATGATCACGCGGGCACGCGATGGCATTGTGCAGCCCAACAGGCTGTACGACGAATTTGTCATGGCAATGGAGGCAGACGCACACGAGCTGGACGAGCAGTGCCTGGCTGCTGCAGAGGAGCCAGCTAACGTGGAAGCAGCGCTATCTGAAGCGTGCTGGAGGAGGGCCATGGAGGACGAGCTGGGATCGATTCGCGGCAACGACACATGGGAGTTCGCCACGCTCCCGCGCGGTCACCGTGCAATTGGCCTCAAGTGGGTCTTCAAGGTGAAGAAAGATCCAGAGGGCAATGTGATCAAGCACAAAGCACGCCTCGTCGCCAAGGGCTACGTCCAACGTCAAGGTGTGGACTTCGACGAGGTCTTCGCGCCAGTGGCAAGGATGGAGACCGTACGGCTACTGCTTGCAGTGGCCGCGCACTGCCAGTGGCAGGTGCATCACATGGACGTAAAGTCCGCCTTCCTCAACGGCGATCTCACGGAGGAAGTGTACGTGCACCAGCCACCGGGGTACATCAGCGTCGGCAACGAAAACAAGGTGCTGCGGCTTCGAAAGGCCTTGTATGGGCTCCGCCAAGCGCCGCGGGCATGGAATGCCAAGCTGGACGAATCCCTCACCTCACTCGGATTCGAGCGGAGTCCACTCGAGCACGCCGTGTACAAGAGGAGCAACGGCAACACGACGCTCATCGTCGGCGTCTACGTCGACGACCTCATCATCACCGGCACTTGCGTGGAGGAGATCACGTCGTTCAAGGAGCAGATGCACCATCTGTTCGACATGAGCGACCTCGGCCTGCTAAGCTACTACCTGGGACTGGAAGTGAAGCAGGAGGCGGGGGTGATCACCGTCTGCCAGAGCTCCTATGCCGCCAAGATCCTCGAGGCGGCTGGCATGGCAGGGTGCAACGCGTGTCACACGCCGATGGAAGCCCGACTGAAGCTGTGCAAGGGAAGCCCCGGTGATGCCGTTGACGCCACGAAGTTTCGGAGCGTCGTCGGGAGCCTACGGTACCTTTGCAACACCAGGCCTGACATTACACACGCTGTCGGCATGGTGAGCAGATACATGGAGGCACCTACAACACCGCACTGGGCTGCGGTAAAGCAAGTCCTGCGCTACATCAGTGGCACGGTCAACTACGGCTGCTGTTACATGAAGGGCACGACGCAAGATCCTGTTCTGACAGGGTTTAGCGACAGCGATCACGCCGGGGACGTCGACGATCGGAAGAGCACAACGGGCTTCATGTTCTTCCTCAGCAACGGCATCATCACATGGACGTCGCAGAAACAGAAGGTCGTCGCCCTCTCCTCCTGTGAAGCGGAATACATAGCAGCGGCGACGGCGGCGTGTCAAGGAGTGTGGTTGAGTCGGCTCCTTGGGGAGCTGATCTTCAAACCACCGGCGACGGTCATGCTGCGCATCGACAACATGTCTGCAATCGAGCTCTGCAAGAATCCAGTACATCACGAGCGGAGCAAGCACATCGACACCCGTTACCATTTCATTCGTGAGAAGGTTGGGGAGGGCACGGTGGACGTCGAGCATGTCAGAACCAACGATCAGCTCGCCGATATTCTCACTAAGGCACTGGGACGTGCTAAGTTCGCAGAGATGAGGCTCAGGCTTGGAGTCATGGAGATTGCGCCAGGGCGTCAGGATTAGGGGGAATTTGTTGTCTCTATAATCCTGCGCCTAGTTAGTTTCAGTTAAATTCAGTTAGGCATAAAAACGGCTAGTGCATGAGCCTGTTCGTGCGACGGCCGGTGGTCAGTTTGGTTAGCTAAGTTAGTTAGTTAGGCCGTTGTGCGAACATCGTGGGATGGCACGATTTCATGCGAGCATGACGGCGTCATGGGAGGTGGCGAGTGGTCGTGGGATGGCTCGGCCGTGAAGCTCGGACGATCTCCCTCTTCCTTCTGTAACCGTAGTACAAATAACAGAGAAGTAAAAGACGAGAAAAGTTGCGAGGTTAAACGCAACACAAAACCTAGTCTCCCCTGTGATCCGATCGTCTTGCCTTGGTTGTCTGACAGAAACCAGATTTGATAAGAAAAAGGTCAACAGCTAACTTCGCCATCTCGTTTCTACTTCCTACTGGCTACATAAGAAGAAGTGGAAATAATTCCAAAAATATCAGCATAGCAAAATCCTAAATGTTATCATTCATTTTGTTGAAAATGAATTAATCATAAATGAGCATGCGGAAGTCCCCACTTTTATAATCGATGATAAATTTATCCTAGTTACAAATGAGCTGAAGATGTACTTTACACTGAAAGACGCCTTTTTCTTTTGTCTCAACTAATCTACATCTGTATTCTTCTCTGTAGGTAACGTCATCTACCTCAGTTGAGCTGATCAAGCTTGAACCCCCTGAAGTTTGCTTCCCCTTCTTGCCAAGCAAACGTCTGTTATCTTCAGTTAAGATAGTCAACATTACAGATTATCACATTGGTTTCAATACAGCTGTGGAGGAAACAAATGTGGCATCGTACATCACAGAGCCAAAATGTGGAGTCCTGCGACCATGGTCAACACAAGAACTGGTGGTATCGAGGGTATCCAAGGATGAGACACCCGAACTAGTAGACATGCAGTGCGCAGATAAATACTTTGTGTGGAGCGGCTTTGTGACTGAAGATGTCAACGCAAACGATCTCATAACATGGATGCCCATAACCGAGAGAAAGGAGTTTCCCATAGTTTTCGCAAAGGTAAGATACATAATTTTCAACGCATCGGTGTTAAGTGTTATGTACTCTTAAGCCCCACAACCCTGAAAGTAAGATCTAAAGCATGCCAAAATAACAATTGATCACATCTGTTTTTTCGAAATTAAGATGGCAATGGAAACATGTCTTTGTGAATCGTTGGAGCTTCGATCTTGTACCTTTATACTACTATCTTGTTAGTGATGTTATAGCTTTTACGACTCAATGAATGCTCATTTTAAAATATTTGTTAATGGCTACCCTTGCAATCTTGGTTTAAGCTACAGCATTTCTTAGAAATTTTCAATGAACGAGACTTTTTACAATAGTGCAAATATTTCATTTTTCCTAGAGTGAATTGCACATTACACCAGAATTTACCCATACTTTTCCAGAGTTTCATATTTTTAGCTTACAGGCTTGAATTTGACCAGCAAGTCTCTCAAACACCTAAACTAGATCTCTCAACAGTTCCAGACCACTCCAAAAAGTTTTGGGTGCTGATTTCCGAGATCGATAAGAAAAATATTAAACATTCTCTGCCTGGATGTTTTTGTTGCACCATCTAATCGACAACTATGTTCCCTTTTGCAGGAAAGTTCAAATGAGTTGATTCAGTTTGATCCTCCCGATCTGTGCCTTCCCCTGTTGCTAAACCAGAGAGTGTTGTCCTCAGCTAAGATAGTCAATATTACGGATCAGTATATTGGCTTCAGAATATGCACCAAGAAAAGCAACTCAGCAAGGTACTATGCAAATCCATCGGAAGGAATTTTGCCACCACTATCCACACAACTACTCTTGGTAACAAGGATAGCAGAGGAAAAGGAACTAGAAGACACTCGGTGCACAGACAAGTTTTTGGTGTGGAACGGCATTGTGACTGAAGATTTCAAGGCCAGTAATGTTATTGATAACATGTCTGAGATAAAGTGTACGGAGCTTCCCATTGTCCTTACAAAGGTTAGTTCTATGTATGTATGAATGCATCTTACCCTTTCGTTTTTCTTCCCAGCTACTTTTAAAGATCTCCAACAATTTCCTCAGGTGCTGATCCCCGTACATTTTACGTTTGTTTCTGCTACTGAGATCCTTGTGGTTAAACGGGAACACTGCAACTTACATAAAGTAACAAAAGCCACATGCATCGATTGATGCAGAGGCTGGAGCGTTGCCTCCATTTCGAAAAAAGTTATTTTGATTACCTCCCCTTTCAAAAATATGAATTGTGATAAGCAAAAATAGAACACTAGTAGATACATGAAGAAGAAGAGCCCTGTATATCTGGGAAGAATACCGAACCAAATGTGCTGCCAATGAGTAGCATAGGCTTAGTTTTGACCATATTTAGTGCAAATCTAGGTACTTACATATACACCTGTTATGATAAATAAATGATCAAATGCACGTTGTGTTCTCTAATTGCATGGTTTTCCTATCCAGTTAATACGTGCTATGTTTATTTTCACCAGACAAGTTCATCTACCTCAGAACAGCTGATCCAGTTGGATCCACCGGAACTTCACTTGCCATTTTTGCCAAACAAGAAGGTATTGTCCTCAATTAAGATAGAGAACCTTACAGATTACAATGTTGGCTTCAATACATATAGCAGGCCAACAAATGCGGCATGGTACCACACCGAGCCACCGAAAGGAATCCTGCCACCACGGTCCACACGAAAACTTATGGTAACAAGGGAGGAGAAGGAAGATGCATTAGAAGATCAGCATTTCAATGACATGTACTTTGTGTGGAAAAGCATTGTATCTGAAGGAGTCAAAGACAGCGATCTTAGTGATTACATGGCTGACCAAGAGAGCCTGGAGCTGCCCATTATTCTTGACAAGGTTAGTAGACTATTCTTCTTGAGAAAAAATTCCCATATTATGTACTCCGATTTGTTATAAAAAAAAACCATAGATTCCACCTTGGCTTTTCTCAAGCTTTTAAATTTTAAAAATAATTTTATTTGTGAACCACTAAACTTTAAGAAATTATCAAAAAATTGGTAAAAATATATTGTTAAACATGATTAAATTTTGGTCAAATGCAAACCCGTACCAGAGAAAATGAAAAAAGAATATGAAAACGGTTGTTCATAGCCATAACAACCATATTACAACAACTGTTCCCATCCCTATGAGAATTCTGCTCTTGCAATCAACACCTCGTAGCTAGCTGTGAAAAAATGTTCGCAACAATAAAAAGGTGCATATAACTTCGAAGTCATCAGGATAACTTGACATACAAAACACACAAACTTGCAACAGAAGAATAAATGTTTAATGTTATGTCGGGGTTTCGGTTCCGGATGGAACACGGGTAACTCGGCGAGACCCTTGAGGTTATCAGACCACATGAGGCTAGAAGTAACGCTCCAAGCTCAACATGGATATGGCGACGCCGGAGCAGCACGGAAACGGCACGACAAAGTGAGACGCTGAGTTACCCAGGTTCATGGCCCTCGTTGTGAGAAAAAACCCATACGTCCTGCCTTGAAGTGGTATTGATCTTGCTCCGAGAGGATCATGGTGTTACAAGGTGGTGGAGGAGTTCTTCCTCAGATCTAGATGTGATCTGCTCTAGGTAGAAGACGACGTTATATAAAGAGCATCTAAAGAAGATCGGAAGGGAGTCAGGGACCCCCCTCTACTGGGGAGCTGTCGCTCCTTTTATAGTGGCGCTAGCCCTCCTCTCCAAGGAAACTTCGTAGTGGGGTAACTTGGTAGATAAGCCCAAGGAGGAGGACAGCTCATCCTAAGCAAACCCACAGCTATTCAACAGACTAGGTCCACCGGGAGAGGACGTCGACACTCTGCTGTACTGGCAACGTCCATCCCGAGCCTTTAGGGAAATGAGGCAACAACCAGTTCACTTTATGCAGGCAAACTTGGACCTCTTATCTTATGGGTATGTGATGGCTGGCGTCACCGCTCCTTAGCTTCATCCCTACGCGACTGACACGCGAAGGTATCTAGAATGACATCTTATGTGGTTCCTCCCGCGGAGGAAAGCTCCACGAGGCCTTCAGGTAGCCTGGAAACGGCTAAGTCCTAGACCCTCGCCAGGGGTCCCTCGCGAGGTGCCTCCCCCTCGAGGAAACCTACTATTTCTCAGAGAGGGACTCCTTGCCTTCTGTTCTTGGGCCGCCGCGAGGGCCTAGCAGCAGGTGTAACATCGACGGTAGCCCTCGGGGGCCTAGCGGGCACGAGCCCAGCAGCGAAGGGTCAGGAACCCCTCAAGCCGCGGGTCCACACGGTGGCACGCGTTGCGACGGGCCTACACACGTCACCGCGCCCACGTTGCTTCCGTCTACACTGCGATGTGAAACGGTCCTTGACGATGAGCCGTCGGATTCTCCTCGACCTTGGAGCCGTCAAGTCCCCCCCCCCGCGCTCCATAAAGACTGTGAGGAGCGCAAACCTATCACTCCCTCTACTTCTCCATCTCCACAATCCATTAACATTCAACTTCCCTGCTCCACACATACCCCTCTCCGCCACACTTCCTCCGTAAGCCGCACCCATGGAAGCTCCCTCCGAGAGGGTGTCGGGGGTCATCGGTGGTGCCGCCATTCCCCTGCCACTCCCCATGAAGCGGGGGCGCAACTGCCCTGGGAGAGCAAGGACAAGCCCCCCCACATGACAATGAGGAAGAGAAATCCCTCTGCCTCGCCCACGGAGGCTCTAGCGCAGACCTCCCGGGCGGACCTGCTAGAGCCCAGCGGGAACACTGGTGCCTCTCGCGGAACTTCCGTAGCGAGCGCAGCTGCCGACATGCCTGCCGGGGCCCAACCTGGTCCGGAGACGCCCCGGGATGGCCCGACCATCATCACCGCGGAGAAGAAACCGCCGGTGAAGCGTCCATGGAAGCAGATGACCATGGACCTGCCGCCAACCCACGAGTTCTTGGTGTTCATCACCACCCCAGGTCTGGAGAGGCTGAGTCTTCCGGATGCCTTCACCAAGGCGTTCGCCCGGTACCACCCGGGCTATGCCCTTCTGCGAGAGGAGAGCCCCAAGCAGAAGACGTGGAAGGTGTCCACCGTCTGGGAGCACGGGGGATTGCACCTCGCCGGTGATTGGGGTCGCTTCGCGGTGGCCTAGGGACTCCAGTGGGGCAACGTCCTGTCCTGCCACCACCGGGATGACACCGCCCACTTCGTCATGAAGATCTTCCACGACGCCACTTGTCGCATCTCCTTCCGCCCTTCCCCGGCGTGAGCATTGGGGTCTACTGCCGAACCGGCGGCGTCGTCTTCTAGAAGCTGGAGCCTGGCCCCTTTTGCATAGTCGTTCATTTCCTTGTAGCTTTTTTCTTGTACTCTGAACGGTGTAACGGTCACGGCGTTGCCATGCTTGTAAGGAACACCGTCCGATGCTCACTTTATTGACCTTGATCCGTCAGTTGTGGTTTTGTTTTCTTTCTTTCTCTTTCTCGCCTTGTTGGTGGCGTTTGGGATGTGATGTTGTAGCTTGTCAAAGCGTGTCTCTTGACGTCGCATTGGCCTTGGCGAGGTGTCCGATAAGTAGTTCTCGACGGGGCGTTTTGCCGCAATTCTTCAGCATATCGTTATCCCCGTGTCAGGGCTTCCTCACGAGGTGATCAGTCCCGCAAAGGAGTAAAGGTGATGCTGCCTCTTGGAGGTTTCACCGTTTTTCCCACGATGGGAGTGCAACGCCACCTTGGAGAGGCTTTGCCATTTTTGTTCCCCCGATGGGAACCCATCGCCACCTCGAAGAGGCTTTGCCATTTTTTCTCCCGCGATGGGAACCCATCGCCACCTCGAAGAGGCTTTGCTATTTCCTCATGGAGAGGAGGGCGCCACCTTCAAGAGAGGCTTGCCATATTCCCGCGATGGGACTGCAGCGCCACCCCGAAAGCGGCTTGTCATTTCGCTCAAGTATCCCGCGAAGAGTCCGTAGCGCCATCCCGAAAGAGACTTTCCATTTAATTTCACCGGATCTGAGCATGAGGATGCGTGTCTACTGGTTCATCCTAGGTGTCTCGGGACTCGGGAGGAAGTGAGCACCAAATTATTTTGGTGAGGTGGCGTTGTGGGGAAGCGCCACCCACGAGAGGCTAGGATACACCCGGGTCCTTTGTTGGGAGCGACCCAACTAGGCACCGTGCCCATCCCCCGCTCCCGAAACTCCCATGATTTGTACCAGTATGCACGCACAGAGGATGCAGGATGCATGCTTAAGGAGATAACTTAACAGTCTTGTTTGTAAAGGGAAAGGTAGGTTCGTTACATGTGGTGCACACAGGGCCTTCCTCGTATGAGGGGATTAGGTTGATCACGGGTAGAACTTACGGAGACGATGTACGTTCTAGGTGTTTGGTACTTGCTCACCGGTCAATGTCGCCAGTCTTGCCTCACCTGGCCTGCCGACGTACTTGACGAGGAACGGTCCTTCCCACATTGGCGAGAGCTTGTGGAACCCCTCGCGATACTGCTTCATTCTGAGGACCAGGTCCCCAACTTCCAGTGTTCGCGCCATGGCATGGCGAGTGTGGTAGCGGTGCAATCTTTGCTGGTATCTTGCCATGCGGATGGCTGCGTGGCACCTGGCCTCTTCCACGAGCAGGTTGTCAATGAAGAACCTTAAATGTGCTTTAGCCCCCTACCTGGCGCACCGACTATAGGGGTTTTAGTTCCGGATGGAGCACGAGTACCTTGGCGAGACCCTTGAGGTTATTAGACCACATGGGGCTAGAAGCAATGCTCTAAGCTCAAAATGGACATGGCGATGCCGGAGCATCATGGAAACGGCATGACAGAGAGAGACATGGAGTTACCCAGGTTCAGGGCCCTCGTGGTCAGGTAAAACCCCTACGTCCTACCTTGGAGTGGTATTGATCTTGCTTTGAGAGGAGTATGGTGTTACAAGGTGGTGGACTTCTTTCTCAGATCTTGATGTGATCTGCTTTAGGTAGAAGACGATGGTATATAAAGAGCATCTAAAGAAGATCGGAAGGGAGTGAGGGATCCCCTCTACTAGGCAGCTGCCTCTCCTTTTATAGTGGCGCTAGCCCTCCTCTCCAAGGATACTAGGTAGAGGGGTAACCGCAGAGCAGCCCAAGGAGGAGGAAAATTGTCCCTAAGCAAACCCACATCCATTCTAACATAGTAGGTCCACCGAGAGGGGATTTCGACATTCTTTTGTACTGGCACCGTCCATCCCGAGCCTTTAGGGAAAGGAGCCAATGGCCAGTTCACTTTATGCAGGTAAACTTGGACCTTCTCTTATCTTCTGGGTACGTCATGGCTGGCATCACCGCTCCTTAGCTTCATCCCTACGCGACTGACCTGGGGAGGTATCTTGAATGGCATCTTCTATGATTTCTCCCGCGGAGGGAAGCTCCTCGAGGCCTTCGGGTAGCCTGGAAACGACTAAGTCCTGGACCCCTCGCCAGGGGTCTGTCGCGAGATGCCTTCCCCTCGCGGAGACCTCTCTCTCGGAGAGGGACTCCTAGCCTTCTTTTCTTGGGCCGCCGCTAGGGCCTAGTAGCGGGTGTAACATGGTACCCTAGGTTCCATAACACCAACATATTCTCGTCATGATGACAGAACCAACACATTGTATTCTTTTGCTACAAGATTACTGAGATATTGCTTTAATTTTGTTATTGAAACAAACATATGTGCTCCAACGAGGTGCCGCAAAATTCATTAAACAATCGCGTATGGTTTCCAATGTTATAAACGCTACAAGCAAATAACGAAAATCAAAAAAGAAAATAATAGCGGAGACATAAGGTTTTAACGTGGAAAACCCTCTACAACAAAGAGAGGTGGCGGGCGCCAGCCAACAAAAACTTCACTATATGAGGGAGTATTTACAAACGCCGTGGGTTATCTTATAATATGGTGAACTTAGCTAGCGCCTTAGAAGAGGTATAAATAGACGGTGATGACATTGGAAATACTCCACGGCGTTTCATAAGAAGACTAACTTCTGACGAGCAGAGCGAGACCGGTCGCCGAAGGATTGGGCCGAAGCGGCTTACTCGTCGTGGCGCTCTGGTGGTCGGAGCCACAGCTTATCGGGTGGAGCGCTGCTGGGGCCTCCGTCAATTAAACTAGTTTGCCCTGCAAATTTGGCCATGGTGGTCTCAGCGTGCTGCTCTCCCTGTCTGCTCATGGTGATACAGAGAAGTCAGATCTCGTGGTGCTTTTCTGTGGTGAGGTGGGCCTGCGGTAGGGGTGTTGGGAAGCTCAGCTTCTTGGCGACTCCGCTCTTACCGGTTGGCTCTTCCGCTCCATAGGGTTCCTCCAACACTGCCGCCCCCGACCACTCCGGCCGCCGCCCGCCCACCTCTCGCCCCCGATGCCCCCGCGCCTCGTCATACCCATCGAGCGGAGCTCGGCCTCCCCGCGCCTCTCACCCCCTCGCCGCCGCCTAGGGGCTCGGCCAGGCAAAGCCCATGTTATGCCGGCGGCGGCGAGGCCTCTTCCCGGTGGCTGGGGATCCCTCTCTCCATCTCGTGGCAGCTAGGGCGCGGCGATGGGGGTCGGCAGCGCGACGCGACAACGATGGAGATGGTAGCTTCTTCCATCCGGCGGTGCTGCCCCTGCAGCTACGATTAGGTTCGTGCTGGCCGTCCTCGGGATGGGCCTGTAGGGCTGGGTCGATGCAGGCAGGGTGGCGTGGCGGCGCCCAGCTGCGGTGGCTGCCTGGCATCGAGGTGGTGCCGGCGGCAGCGGGCTAGGCGGTGGTGGCAGTGGTGATGCCGGTGGTGGCCGATGCCCTTCTCCTACGGCGGTGTACCTATCCTCTCGACGGTGGTGGCTAAAGCCGATGTCTTCTTTTCATCTTCATCCAATAACTCCTGTCCAGCTCGGGCGCCACGACGTCGAGGTGTATGGCCGGGGAGAAATCCCTGCTCTGTGGCGGCCTTAGCTGAGCACGGTGGCGCCTGCGGGCGTCGTTTCCTTGTTGGAGGCGTGCTCATGGCCTACATTGTGCCTTCTCTCCCCTCGGTTACCGGGGGAAACCTTGGTTCGGTCCGCCGGACCAGGCGGCGCCGGCACTACGGTGTCGTTATCTTCTTGAAGACGTCGTCTAGGCCATTTGGGGAGAGGCCGATGCAGCGACTAGAGGATGGGGCAATGTGAAGCATTGGCGGTTGGCTGCCGCCCAGGGCTTGGCTTCCGGGGCACAATGTACAGTATGGCGGATACATCTTGGTCGGCATCTTCTCCGAGTCCGTCGGGACACTGCTTCCTTCTCGCCGTCTTCTCTAAGCGCATGAGAGGAGGTACATTGGTCCAGGTTGCTTTGGAGTCGAGGTCGGGCTTCAGTGGCATCTTGCTTGGTTCTTGACACGGTCTTAAAGCCATGTGCTCCTTCTCCTTACCATTCGTGGTTAGATGTTGGGCAAGGCGGGTCGTTTATCATCGGCTTTGTAGAGGGTGTGTTGTTTCCTGCTTGGCAATGTATCGTGGTGTATGTGCGGAGTTGTAGCCATCTTGGCGTTTTACCGGCTGTCTTGGCCTTTTTTCTATATAATTGATACACCTTCCAAGGTGTATTCTCGAAAAAAAAACTTCTTAGCACATCTAAAGGAGATCAGGAATCGCATCATCTTCTAGGTTCAGAAACGTACATGCTCAGGGAGAAGTTCCATCCCGAGGTTTAAGTTTGCAATCCAGATATAAGGCGTGGCCTCCTATTCTTAGGTCTAGGGGCTCTTGTATCCGGCACAGATGATGTGCCATGAGTTGTCGTGTGTGCTCTTTTGCCAGTTTTCTTGAATTAACCGCGCGATGCATGTTTTGGATCCGGTTTTTCTTATTAACTGGAGTAATTTCCCGCTTCTATAATGCCAAGGCAGAGCTCCTGCCATTCACCTCAAAAAAAAAAAAATTTGCAAACCGGAGATCTTCAGAAATGAAGTTTCCTCGGAAGCGACACCACCCATGGTGGTGGTCGAAGGGCGGCCTTGTCTGGAGGCTATGCCACCCTCTGCTTTGGTCGACTAGCGGTCTTCTGGCCGCCATTTATTCTTCTTGTCGAATGGCGACCTTTCAGTTTTCGCCTGGCCACCTTTCAGTTTTCTTGTGATTAGTGAACCTGAAGGGAGGCAGTGCTTCTTCATTGCAACATATAGGGTTCCCCCTGGAAGCTCCATCGCCCCGAGTGACATCATTTCCAGTTGTGGCAAGGTGTTCGTGAGGAAGAAGCTACGGACCCAATTGCTTTCTCCGTTAGGTGCCCAAGGTCCTCTTTGCAAAATTCAGGAACCAATTTGTATTTTCGTGTTTGCTTTGGGTTTTTATGTAAAATGTAATGTCCTTACCTAATATAGGAACGGCCAGGGCCCTTCGAGGCCCTTCTTCTGTTCATTAAAAAATCATAAGACTGGGCGTTTCATTATTGTATTGGATGGGGTTAGTTTTGTGAAAATGTTTTGAACTTAATATTTTATTTTAGTATGAAGAAAACGTAAAGGTAGCACTTTAGGCCCATAAAGTTGGTTCAAGAGTAAATCCCAACACCAGCCTGGCATCACATTTGGTTCAAGAGTAAAACCCAACACCAACCTCAGCTAGACATCACAACACCCGAGAAATCAAAATACAGACACCCAAAACTATGCATACTAGACAATGTTTGCAATGAATATTTTAGTGACCTTCCATATAGATGGCAAACCTACAGCCTGCAAGTATCAAGTTGCACTATAATACACTACATAATACTATTCATAGTTCATGATATCCTAATTCAGAAGGCTGTTTTTAGTAGCATCCTAAGATGGTGGCTTACTTGTCATAGAATGATTTATCATTAATTTTTACAAATGGGGCAATAACAATACCCAATTGTTAACTCCAAACCCACTCCATCTGATTTTGCCACTATCATCTGATTTGCCACCATTTGTGATAGTTTTATCTATGAAAATTCTGCGGACAACACCATCCATTAAAATGCATGGGCCCTAGCCCAAATTTGCTCACTCTCCTTTCCCCGACCCAAGGTTATGTTCAATGCATCCCCCAAACCTCCCTCATTTTTCTGGTTGGGCCGATGGACAGAAAACAGGCCTCTCCCAAATGAACAAAGTTTCGGCGGAGTGTTCATTTGGCCCCAAACTGGCTCCAACTTTGGTACCCATTTGGGTCCAAACGGACACTTGTCCGCGTCTACTCCTGGGCCGCACGTTATCCTCCAATCGCCTCCCTACATACCCTGCCCACATCCTTTTCAATGCTAACTACGTCTCCTTAGAGCATCTACAACAGGCGCGCTAAAACGTGGCGCGGTAAACATCCGTTTCGGCACGATGTAAACCGCTGGCGCGCGTGATACCGAATTTCCCCCCGCCGGAGGCTCTATTTTGCAGCGCGCGTTGGTGCGGGAAAAAAGCACCTCCGCCGGGCGCGGAAAACAGTTTTCTACACTACTATGCATCTCACAAGATCAAATACTCACACATAAATCATGAAACAAATGATGTACCATAATTTAAATGGAAACAAAGTGCAACACACATCACATAGTTCAAACGACACACAAAATGACGTAGTTCAACAATGACACACGACATATGGTTCAAATGGACAAAGTGGAACACACAATTTGCATATCACAAATGCATATCACACTTCCGCATTTTCCAAGTCAACACCTTCTTCTTCTTCCTCATCTTCTTGGGTTGAAAGAAGAATAGTAGCATTCATGGAAGACACGAAGCCTTCCGGTGGTGCTCCCATACTCCCATACACAAGCCTCCCATATTCCCTCCAAACACTCCTCCATAGGTTGGTCCTCCCATGCCGGCCATGCCTCCATAGCCTCCCATGCCGGCCAGGCCTCCCATGCCGGGCATGGGCATGCTTCCCATACCGGCCATGCCTCCCATGGTGGGCATGGGCATGCTTCCCAAGCCGGCCATGCCTCCCATGCCGGTCATGCCTCCCATGCCTCCTCCAAACATCGGCATGCCTCCTCCAAACATGCCTCCTCCAAACATGCCGTTCCTGGGTGTGTTCATGTTGGCTACCAACAATCTCTTCTTGGCCAACACTTCATCGCGAAGAAGGTTGATGTACTCCTTTTGCCTCTCATCCATATGTGAAGTATCCATTAAGAAAAGCTTCCTCTCCTCCTCCGCTAGGCGTGCATGCTCCTCAGTGGCTTGCCTCTTCTCCTCCAAAGCTAACTTCCTCTCCTCGTTGGCGGCAATCCTCTCCTCCAAAGAGGCTCTCCTTTCTTGTTGCCTTTCTTGTTCTTCTTTCCCACATCCCTAAACAATCCTTGAGCCATAGAGTTCTACACATATGCGGAAAAGAAAATAGATAAGCTATATGAACTAGAACCGGATTCTTCACATATGAGCCATATGGTGAACATAGTAGTACAATGGCTTACCCTATCATTCTCATTTGTGCCACTTGGATTAAGAACATCGACGTTGGCTTGCACGCCCGCCCATTTTTGGCAATCGGTGTTGATGCCGGACCAACGGGACCGAAGTGAGCGCATGGTTCGCTCGTTCCCACTTGTGTTGTGTGTGTTGAAGTACTCTATCATCCTCATCCAATATGTTTCTCTTGTTTGATCGGTACCGGTTGTTGGATCCATTCCAATTGTCAACCACGTCTTGCAAAACAACTTGTCCTCCGCTATGGTGTAGTTGGCCGACCGACCGGGATGGCGAGGTTCAATCAACCCTTCTCCTTCCTCATCTACATCCTCATATTCCTCCTCTCCATCGGCGGCTTCATCATGCATGAACGAAGATCCAACATTCATCGTCTCCATGAATGTGTCATCATCGACTCTACATTGCAATGAAATTCATTATTATCCGGCTAGGTATGCATCTAATCTACAATTTGGATGAAAAGTAGTGTTTTTACCTCTCGGGCATTTCATCATGTACCGTATGGGCGCCCGCGCGGCTGCCGGACGGAGGCGCCGGCTGACTCGTCGGAGGTGGAGGAGGAGGAGGCGTCTGGTTCGTCGGAGGAGGAGGCGGTTGCGGCCGGCGGGAGGCAGCCGCCTTCGCTTTCTTCGGCGGTGCGACGGAGGCGGCACCGATAGACGGCCGTTTGGTCGACGGCGCCTTCCCCCTCCTCGGCGCGGCCCGCGCGTTGCCAGCTCCCTGCGCGGCGGCTGCGCCTGCGTGCAGCGCCCCGCGCGGCGGGACGAAGAGCGCGCGCGCAGTTGCCGTTGTGTTGGCGCCGTCGGCGCCGCTGCTAGGGTTTGGCGCATTTGGTGGCGCGGCGGCGGCGGAGGGTGGGACGGAGTAGGGAGGAGTCGGTGGGTTGCCGGAGGAACTGTCCATCGTCGGGATTGCGCCGGCGGCCGCGCGGAGACGACAGATTGGGCGCTCGGGCGGCGACGCGGAAGGGGAAGTTTCAGCGCGAGGTTTTTTTCGCGCGTGGACGAGCGATGCCGCGCGCTGTAGCCGGCGCACAAACTATGCCGCTCGCGATAGCGCAAACCCGCCCGCGCCCTAAAAATTTTACAGCGCCGCGCGATTTGCAGCGCCTGCTGGAGGGCCGCTTTTCCTCCCGCGGCTGCAAACCGGCAGTTTTTATGCCGGCGCCCGCGTTTTAGCGAGCCTGTTGAAGATGCTCTTAGTCCCCCACAAAATTCACTCACATTTCCACATCGACTCTACCATGTTGTGCCGCTTTGGCTACTTTCCACGCAATTACTTCGTCACCTGCGAGGATGTGCTCCGTTGGTAGAACGGTGCGCGGGGTACGACCGAGGTGAGTCGAGGTGCTGAAATCCCTTAGAGCATCTCCACTCGTCTCCCCGACTAGGCCCCCGAGCGACGTTTTTCCAATCCGGACGGCGTTATTCGGCCCAGTCGCGCCCCCGGTTCCTCGATTTCGTCCGGATTTGGGCCTAAAATCATCCGGCGATCCCACGCCATCCCCGCCCCTCGGGTCGGGACTCCGGACGAAACGAAAGCGAAACATCGAGGAAACTTCCGCGCGTCTGGTGGCCCCAACTTGTCGGCGAGAGACACCGATCGTCGTCATCATCGCATCGTCTTCCGCGCGCTGTAAAGCCTGCCGCCTGTCAGTATTTGCCGGACGCATAGCTTCCACGCGGCGAGCTTAATGCCGTCGCCTCGGTATCACGCGCGCCTACCTCTATTTATCGCCGAACTACCGCGTCTACCCCGCATTCACCTCTCTCGCATTCCACCAAATCTTCCCCGAACTCGAAAGAGGTAGCAATGGCGAACGACGGTGCGGCCAACAACGGCTTCGGCCACCGCTCTTTCCACCAATGGGAGGGACGGCTCCTCCACGCGGCGGGCTACCCGGCGCCGCCGGACTTCCGCGCACCTGGGGGATGGAGGCGAGCGCAGCGGCGTGCCGATCCCGCCGCCGCCAATGGGTGGGGCCTTACTCGAAACGGCGATCAACGAGGTACTCGTCACTCTCAGCGCGTGGATCCGCGTTTCTTCCCCGACAACCACGAATCGTGGATCGCGTTCTTCCGGCGCAGGTATGAACGCGAACTCGGGCGTACGACGGCCCTCCTCCTCCTCCCCGGCAAGGAATAACGCCGCCGGCCGCCGCCGATGGTGGAGCGCGCCTGGCCGCACCTCGAGAATGTGCTCGCGCACATCGAGGGGGAACTCCCCGTCCTGGGATGCCACCGCCGGTGGCGGCCACCGTGTCGCGCCGGCACGGTAGTTCCTGGATGTCGAGGAGGATGGGCCATCCTCCTCCTCGTCCGCTCGCGGTCGCATCCGTCCGGCGGCGACGCCGGCCACCGTAGCAGGAGTGGGCGTCTCCTTCGACGGTCAAGAAGGAACCGGCCTCGCCACCGCCGACCAGAGGGCGCAGCAGCGGCGCCCTCGTCATCCGCGACCTGCCTTCCTCTCCGCAGAGTGGGCGGAAGAGGAAGTCGTTGAAGAAGGAGGCCGCCGCAAACCAGCTCGCCAAGGAGGAGGCGAAGCGCGCGGAGGACTCCGCGGTGGCGGAGGCGATCGCCAGGTCGCTGAAGGACCTGGTGCCCGCCGACAACAGCCTCCCCGAGGACGCCACTGAGTGGTCCAGCGGAGGGAGCGGAGGCGGAGCAGCGCCGGCGGCTGCTGGATGGCCGTCGCACGTCAACTCGCCGCCCGCGCCGCGACCATCCGCCGCTAGGAACACCGCGCCCAGGGAGGTGGTGAAGCTCGAGGAGAGCGACGACGACATCTACCGTCCGTCGCCGCGCGCGCCGGCGACGCGCGCGGGCACGAGCCGCCGGTACGGCGCCGCCGCCAGGACAACGCCGGCTCGAGCGACGACGACGACGCGGCGGCGACTACACGTCCTTCTACCGCCATTTCGGCATGTAGTAGGCCGCTTTCTAGTTTAAGTTTTAGTTTGCCAATCGCCGAATTCAAATATATGTACAAATTCGGCCTATTTATGTACGAACTCGTCTCTATATGTTAAATATCATTAAATTTTGCTTATGTTTGAACGAACTCGCCAATTTTGTCTCAATTCACCGAAGTCCGTTACATCCATCCTGGACTCGCGGCTGGGAAATTGGGCCTCCCCAGACTAAATTTTCCTCCAATCCGAACGACAATATCGCCGGATTTGGGCGTGGGGAGCCCAAACGGCTGGAGATGCTCTTACTGGTGAGGAGGACCTCATTGCGTTGCCTTCCGCCTCACACGGGGTGGCACTTAAATCCAAATAGGGTTCGACTGCTGGCGCCAACAACATGCGCCAAGAGCGCAGCCCACGCATTCCTGCCCGATGGGCGACCATGACATCATAGCAACACATGAACTTGCCATCGCCATCGACTTGCTGGAGTGGGACATGAGCCTCGCCGGCGACCACGGGAGATGGCGACACTTATTTTCCATCAAGCTGACTGCAACATGGTTCCACGAGATTGTATTGCCCACCCACTCCAACAACGCAGATGTCGCGAAGAACGACAACAAGATCTGGGTGCATGCCTTTTGGAGGAGTGCACCTTGGCGGTGGGGGAGCCAACGGTGATGCCCTCTCGAAAGGAACAGATTTAGCAGGGGTTGGAAGCCTAGCTCGACACTTTGCAAATAGAGGCACCACTATCATTGGCATCAACGCCAGTGGTTATCGTCATTGATTTGAGGGACGAGTAGAATACCAGAACCCTAGTTTGAGGTTTAATAAATTTCAGTCTATTTAATTTCTTAAAATAAATTTATATTAATGTTATATTTAAGTTTAAAATATGTTATATTTGAATTTGCAAGTACTTTTTATTTAGTTCGGTTTTACTTATCTAACTAGCGCCTAACTGATCTTTTATAACCGTTAGAGGAGTAAAAATTATACTCAACCATGTCATGCTCCCTTATATTTAATTGACATAACGATGGTTTAGTATAATTTCTCCCCTTCTTCACTACCCACCTCTCATCTCCCCAGCCACCTCTCCCACCAGCCGGCGCCCCTCCGCCAATTCTAGCCCCTTCCGGCGGCTGCCATGCATGGCCACACATGGGCGCCGCCACTCCCCTATGTTGTGCTTGGTTCATGGCGTACCGAGGCGGACACTCGTCCCTCAATGCTTCATTGTCCTGCGCCGGTTCGTGGAACGCGTCGAGCCTCCCCCACTGCGGCCGCCGCCGCCGAAGTACCATGGCGTGAGCCAACGCTCGCGGGGCACATGGGTGTGAGAGATCACCAACCGCACCATTGGCTCGACGCGTTCCACTAGGCGGCGTAGGCCGTGGACAGGGGATGCTCTAGACACCGACCGCCGCGCGGGAGGACCGGGAAGCTCACGAGGAGCTCCGTGAAGCACCCCGAGCGCGCTGCGCGGGAAGCGGCACCGCTGCGGCCGTCGGCTACGCTGTGAAGAAGGCCGTGAAGGCCGCCGCGAGGGACACTGGAGCCAGGCCGTCTTCGTCTTCGACGTCAACGACGACTTCATTAAAAAAAAGTCGTCGACGAGATGTTTTTGAGCAGTGATGATGATTTTGAGTTTTAGTCTAGACTTTATTTTATATTTTAAGTATGTTTATGTACTAGTTTGAATCAACTTTATAATGAAATCAAGATGAATTCATGTAAATTTGGGTTTACTCCTCTAAATTTAGTGGCCGTTAGAATAGATAAAAGTTTAAAAGAGTAAATATACTAATCTAAATCATATTTGGCCGGATAGGAATCTAAATTATAAGGGATCAATAAAGATGCTCGTAGTTTCAATAAAAATGGCCAAACCGTACATGTTTCTCGCGCCGTTGGGTGCTGCTGGCGGACAGTCCACGGACACCATTGGAGATGCCTGTAATCGACCATCCCTCTTTCCCCCTCTCTCTCTCTCTCCCTCCCGTGGTCAAGCATCGCTGTTGTTATGATTTCGCTTGTCCACATCAATTCCTCATGCTCATATGCTTCCGGTCACCTCTCCCGCTCCTATTCCCCGCATGATACAAGCAAATCCCGCACTCCACGGTCGACAGGGACGAGGGTGAGCTTGCTCTGGCCGATTGCCTACCTATCGCATGTCCTGGAAGAGGGCGAGCTCGGCTCCGGCCCTCTAAGCTGCCTCCTGCCTACCATGGACGAGGACGATCTCGGCTCTAGCCATCTCCGCCGCCGCGTCCCAACCGACATGGACAAAGAGTTGCTCTTCTCAAGTCATACCAGTGGCCAGGCGAGCTCCAGGAGCGACATGCTCCTAACCCTGACCCCACCCGATCAGTTCACATCTATCGGCGGGAGGGAGAAGATTAGAGCATCTCCACTCGTCTCCCCGAGAATCCCCCACGAGCCGTTTTTTACATCCGGACGGCGAAATCCGACCCAGTCACGCCCCCGGTTCCTTGATTTCGTCCGGATTTAGGCCAAAATTCATCCGGCGATCCCACGCCATCCCCGGCCCTCCAGGAGCGCTCGGGGACTCCGCCCAATCGCCCACGTGTCTCTCTTTCGTCCGGACTCCCCGGGTCATCCTCTTTTTCCCCAAGAAACGCCGCTTGGGGAGCACACGACTGGAAATATACTGCCCCCATGCCAAAAATTGATCCAATCCGGATAAAAATTTCACCGGATTTGGGCGTGGGGAGCGCCAACGAGTGGGGATGTTCTTAGTGGCAGAGGAGGGAAAACAGATCCACTACAGAGCGGCAGGTTCGGTCAGCTGCATGTAAACAAAACAAAAGAAGGGACCCACTGACCAATGCGTCCCAATATGTCAGTTGATAAGATGGCTACATCAGCTGGGGAAGGTGGCATTTTTTCCTATTTATTTGGCAAACCCCACAGATGGGAACAACTATTGGAGATGCTCCAAGTATTCAAATGAATAGGGAATCCATTTCTCTGTGATGATTGATAGGCCACATACTTCTAGTCCAACTTTATTTTTTCCAGCCGAAACTGGTTATCGAATATGTTTTCTCATTGCATGAAAATCCTGTTCATTTTGCAGAGAAGCTCATCAATCTCAGATGAGCTGATCCAATTTGATCCCGCTGAAATCTGCATCCCCCTCTTGCTAAACAAGACAATGTTTTTCAGTGTAAATGTTATCAACACTACAGATTTCTACGTTGCTTTCAATGCATATTGGTTCCAAAGGGTTGCACAACAGGACAGAAGATCACAAGGGAGTGGAATCCTGTCACCACGATCCAGTAAAAAAGTAATATTAGCATGGGCAACACAAGAAAGCGAACTAGAAGACATGGAGGCCAATGGAGGCTACTTTGTGTGGAACCGTGTTGTGACCGACCGGGTGGAAAGCGGAGACATAATCAGTTACATGGATGAGAAAGAGAGTAAGAAAGTGCCCTTGATTCCTAAAAAGGTGAGTTCCTAATTACGCAATGTGTAGTAGTCAATTTCGAATGGTCACTGATGATAGATTTATATATCAGTCAAAGCGAGCTGATGATGATTTTCTCTGGGCCCACTTAATCTTTGGCTGTATTTTTCCTTGGCAGGCAAGCCCATGTACAGCAGACGAGTTGATCAGATTTGAACCGCCTCAGCTCAGCCTCTCCTTCATTCCAAAGGCGCTGTTGACGTTTTCAGTTAATTTAGTCAACAATACGGATTACTGTGTTGCTTTTGGAAGATATCACCGGGAATCAAATGTGGGCTGGTACTATATAGAACCTCAGACTGGAGTTATGCCACCACGGTCCACTCAAAGGCTCGTTGTAGTAAGGTTACCAGGGAGAGAGGACCACCATGACATGCAGTGCGAAGACAAGTGCTTTCTATGGAGCAACCTAGTGAGTGAAGGTGTACAAGCCAGCGACTTTGATAATGTTTACGAATGGATTAAGGAGTTGCCAATTGTTTATAAGAAGGTAAGTTTCATAATTATGAAATGAGTGTGTTAAAAAATTATTTTACTATTGATACCAGCTGCAATCATGAGGTTGCCATGTTAGTAGAATCCTCCTCCTATGTTTAAAAAAATATTTTACTACTATTGATACCGGAGACATTCATTCATAATCACGAGGTGCATACTCTGGTGTTTCTCTGGTACCAATTAATATAATCAACATCGGCATTCTTCTACTTCATTTTTTTGCAGAATAGCTTATGCACCTCAAACGAGTTGATCCAGTTTGATCCTCCCCAGCTCTCCTTCCCCTTCCTGTCAAACAAGAGGGTGTCCACGTTGCATTTGTCTAGAGAGATGTTTAAAATAGCCAACGTTACAGAACACATCGTCGGTTTTCGCATATGGTCTCATGAAGACAATTATGCGCGGTACAAAATAGAACCGGAAGAAGGGATCCTGCCACCACAGTCCACACAAACAATCAAGGTAAGAAGGAGCCTAAATAGAAACCAAATGGAAGACATGCACTGCAAAGAAAAGATTTTTGTGTGGAATGCAGTTGTGACTGAAGCTGTCGAAGTTAGTGATGTTAGCGGATACTCGACGAACAAAGATAAAGAGTTGCCCGTTGTTCTTACAATGGTGAGTTCCCTGACATTTCAGTTATAATTCATCCAATAAGTGCCATGGACAACTATTACGCTAAAACACCCAACTAACTATGGGCTTCCTATATATGTTGACAGCCTGGAGAAAGCAGTTCAAGGTAGCATCAGCATGGTCCAATCTCTTGGACGTGAAGTCTTGGGAGAAGGTAATTAATGCAAGCTTCTTTCTCATTACTACTTTTGTACTCAGCTATAATTAAGGACGTTACTTGTGGCTTTAGTCTGAGCATTTTGTTAAATCTCTTGAACCGTGTTACCAGTATACATGCTGCATGGTTTTAGTTTGGCCTCCTTTTTTAGCTCGAAAGCGAGTTGCAAAAAGGAAGTGCGTAATCTCAAAGCTCTGTGGTGCAATTGGGCAGATATTGTTTCAGCGGGGCAATAGAAAAGGGCGAGATTCCAGTTTAAAAAAACAAAGATAATTGCTTGTCTGCAATCATTATAATATTTTAGTGCACAAGTAAAAGATACTGAAATGGATAATTTCCAAAATGAACCCATAGCCAGTGGACCCATGCCTCAGTACCAGGGACCTGAACCGTATGCACACTCAGCGGCACTGCTCTGTTTTTCATTGTTTTATCCATTTTTTTTTTTGCTTGCTGTAGCGCAGCCACAGCAGAACTTCTTTTCGCAACTGCTTGCGGGCAATCATGATATTGCCTATCCGTACACGGATCTCACGAATTTCACATAGCTTCAGCAGGGCCTAAACTAACATATCATGTACTGTATAAGAAATGTGAAATTATTAAACGGTCCTTAGTACATTATAGAAAAGTGCTGGCGAAGGAATTGTATTTGACCTGTTGACTTTTAGCTCAACTTTTTCTTTTTTTAGATGATTAGCTCAAATATCTTATATAATAGTTTTTTCGCTTTTTCGTGCTTTTAAACTTATAACTTACAGCATGTTTCTCTATGTTGGCCCGTCCTGGGTTAGTAACAGAACAGAAATCCCAGATATGGACATGGCAAAATTAACAGGTCTACTGTAAAAGAAAACGTCAGCAATGAGCGCGAGGATGAGGAACGACCTGCACAAAGCCTTCTTTGCTCATCATGGCATGGAAGCATCGCATTATTTTAAAATGGAATTTGATACAATTACCTCAAATTGGGACAGTAGATTGAGCTACTATGTTTGTTGTTAACTTGTACCGACATAACTTGTACCTTGTGCATCGGCATGTATGTTCAACTATGCCCTGATGTTATCTGTACCATCCCCGGAACTTTTGCTGGATTTAGAGCAACTCTAACAGAGCCCGTAAACGGGCCAAAACCGAAAAATAACCGCCGTTTTACGGGTTCGGGGCGAAAAACGGCGCCGATCAGTGACCGTAAAATTACCAAAACCGAAAAACTTTTTCGGGCCGAGACCGAAAACTCAAAACGGCCTGTATTTGTAGGGTCGATCGAGCGAACCGAACGCTCGATCCTGTCTAGGGCGCGCTGTTTCAGCTCACGCAACCGCTCGCTCGCTCCTTCCCCCACGCTCCCGCCGCCACCACACTCCGCCGCCGCCCCGCCCACTCGCCCGAGCCCCGCAACCCGAGGTAGCGCCGGTCGCCCGCACCCGTCCGCCTCGCCCAACGCCGCGCCGCCGCTCCATCGGAATCGAGGATGAGCTCGGGCGACGATTTCGATCTGTCGGATTCGTCGAGCTCGACGATTCCGACCTCGACGAGCTGCTCCAGGACGACGACTTGGAGGCCAGCATGCTCCTCCTCGCCGTCAAGGACTGGAGGACCGCGCTGCTGAATCGGAGGCGGCTCCGTGTTCGGCCGGAACCACATCCAGCGGAATCGCCTCCTCGGCCACGAGCAGCTGATGGAGGACTACTTCGCCGAGGTACCTACCTATCATGCCTATCTGTTCCGTAGGAGGTATCGCATGCGGCGTAGCTTATTCGTCCGAATCGTCAAAGACTGCGAATTGCATTCGAATTAATTCAAGCAATGTAGGAATGCCGCCGGGCCTTTCCAAAAGATCTCTGCTGCCATGAGGGTAATTGCGTATGGCATCCCTGCGGATTACACCGACGAGTATCTTCAAATTGGCAAAGATACTACCACGGAGTTAGTCCGCAGGTTTGCTCGCATGATTATCAAGTTGCACGGGCCTACGTATCTCCGAGCTCCCAACTAGGATGACACCAAATGGTTGATGGAGATAAATGAGAAAAGAGGTTGGCCTGGAATGCTTGGTAGTCTCGATTGTATGCATTTGACATGGAAGAATTGTCCAAAAGCATGGCATGGACAGCTGTGGCAAGAGCAAAGATGCAACCATTGTCCTTGAGGCCGTAGCATCACAAGATTTGTGGATTTGGCATTGTTTTTTTTGTTTGCCGGGGACACTCAATGACATCAACGTCCTGCAAAGGTCTCCTTTGTTTGCTAAATTAGCAAATGGGGAAGCACCCACTTGCAACTACAAGGTCATGAACAATGAGTACACAATAGGCTATTACCTAGCCGATGGCATCTATCCGGATTGGGCAACTTTTGTTAAGTCTGTCAAGGATCCCCAAGATAGAATAGAAGCTGAATTTGCCAAGGCTCAAGAAGCAGCTCGCAAGGACATTGAGAGAGCTTTTGGTGTTTTGCAAGTAAGGTTTGCCATTGTTCGTGGCCCAGCCAGATTTTGGGACAAGAAAACCCTTGTCAACATCATGACATGTTGTGTGATTCTTCACAATATGATCATCGAGGATGAAAGAGACTTGAGCTTGCCCTGCTTCTATGACAATGTTGGCACCCGAGTGGAACCCCAACGCAATCCGGATCGCATTGAAGCTTTCCTTGAGGCACATCGGCAGATTGAGAATTCCACTACTCATGCCCAGCTCGTATATGATCTGAAGATGCACCACTGGCAGCGACATGGCCGTCGCCTTTGATCCTACCATTCCATTCATTTGCTTGTCACATGTATCATTGTTGAGACATTTGTGCATTTGTCCAATTTTCCCGAAGTTGTTGTAATTTGGTTGAGACATTTTACATTTGTTCAATTTTCCCAGAACTGTCGTAATAATTTGGTTCAGTCAATTATTTATGTGTTGTAATAATTTGGATGATTATTTGATTAACTAAAATACATTGTTCTATGTGTTGCGCAGAACAGAGCCCGTAACGAAAACTGAAAAACAGAACCTGCCATTTTCCGGCCCGTAAACACGAGTTCGGTGCACTGAACTCGGGTTTTTTGGTTCGGTTTTTACGGGCTCTGTTAGAGATGCTCTTATACAGTACCAAGTGATTCGCTGTACTGTTTCTTAACTTAAGTAAATTCTCAAGTTTCAGGAGAATCAAGAACAGCAATCAGCAATGAACTTGTGAGAGCCCTGAAGCGGACCAAGATACTTGCCTGCAGAGGACCCAACTACAGGTTCCAGGGCAAATTTGGCTAGCTTTCATTGTCCTTTTCTATGAGAATGCAAGCAGAGACCTTTTTAAACGAAAAAAACGAGACAGGGAAACAAATAGTAAGTCTCTCACGGCAAGTGCAGCCAGTAGACGTAGCTAAAGGGATCAGTTCCACAGATTAACACCAGACGAAATTAACCTTCATTTAATACGAGTTCCAGAACCTTTTTACATGCATCTCTTACTTTCCAGGGAGATGACGACATTACAATTATCAGAGATACTCCCTCCGTGTCGGTTAAACAGGCGCACACGTAGTTTAAGAATTTGTTTTGACCATTATTTTAGTAAATAAAATATAGAATATATGTCACAAAAATTATATCGTCGGAAACCTTGTTTGAATATAAATCTAATGGGGTAGATTTTGTATACAAATAATTTATATTTTCTTGACTAAATTAGTGGTCAAACTTTATCTTAAACTGCGTGCACGCATGTTAAACCGATACGGAGGGAGTATCAGTAACCAGCCAACGAAGCACAACAACCTGTGATGACCCGGAAGCTCCTCCTTTCCAGTCCCGCCCCTTGTTCCTCTTTCGTCGTCCATGCTGCTTCCCGGCTCGAGAACTACTACTCGCCTTGGATTTCCCACTTTTTCCATAGCAGTGTCAGTTCCTGCACTATTGCTCCGGTGCTTCTCCCTTGAAAAATTTATGGGCGCGTCAAATACAAGGACGGTAGGGATCTTCTCATAGCTCTTCGTAAGCGGGGACGATCATAATTTCATCAAAATCTGACATATACTACAACCCTGTAAGGCCCGTATGGCCCGCTTTGTCTTGTAGGCCGCCAATAGGTTTCAAATCCACGCATGCAGGAAGTGGGGCTATAGTTAGCAGATGGCATCGTTACAAGGTCACGTGACCTTTTTTTCTAACACGGCGTATACATAGCATATCTATACAGACAGGCCCAACATAGGAAAAGAAAACCGAATATGACCCCTCAACTTCGGTTGGGGGGGAGCACTGAAGCAGGGCTCCTGGCATTAGTGTCAATGGCACGATCTGCAGTAGTATACCATTTGTTTGAGTCTATGGAGAAAGAAACAGAAAACAGCCAAATAAACATATTTGAAAAATAAAATAAGACCCCAAAAAAAACATTGTGGACCAATGGCACAAGTGTTATCCTAACAACACTCACATGTCTACAACTTATAGTTACATATGAAGTAGAATTTTTTCCATAAAATATCTGTGAGAGACCTTCACGGAAAACTTTCATATCCAGGTATTCTTATTCCCTAAAAAAAAAAAAAAAAACAGGGTGTCTTGTTGCTTGTAAGCTTCAGAATTTATTTACACGGATGTATCCATCACATACATGCACATAATTAACCAGGTGTAAGCATGGTTCATTTAGAAGGTGGCATGATGACAGCTTTAAATGTAGAAATTGTGATTAAAGGGACAGCCAAAATCAAATATTAATGTCGCATTTAATATGATAGGACCAGGCTACGCTAGCGCATATAAATTTGAAAAAGGAAAACACGAGGCTGGAAAATGCTTCTTTTCCATCACTTGTAATGTGCACAGCTTGATCAAAACTAAGTTGTTGTTATGTTGTTGAATACTCCAAAATTCCGTCCCGAAAAGAGCTGCGCATGCTCTATTCATTTTACAAATTACAAATAAACCCACATGTATTCTACCCGTTACAAATTTAGCTAGTTTCAAGATCCGAAATTCCGTTCACGATCTCCGCCGGCCACCACGATCCCCATACTCCCGCACACGAGTGATCAGCGGGATCAGATCCTGATCTCACGCGATCAGCGCGTGGCATCACGCGCGTGTGATCCGCCCGCGATCAACGCGTTGAAGCTTCTGCTCCCCACCACGCGTAGTAGCTCGCCGGAGGCCTCCGCAGCTCCCACGCCGTCCACAGCTCCCTCTGCCGCTCCGCCGAGGGCGGACGTCGTCTTCTTCATGCTCTGGCTTGCCCACGATCTTTCCGATGTTGCTGATCGAGGAGGCAGCAGATTATCCGGTACCTCGCCTGGCCTCTCCAGCAGCTCGTCTGGCAGCGCCCACAACTCTGGTAGATCGTCGGAGTCTCTCTTTGCGCTCCTCCGTTGATCGCTGCGCCACCGTCCGCGTCCTCACCGGGCTCCTGTCCCAGTCCTCCTCAGCGGCTCTACGTGATCCTCCGCAGCTCGCGCTACTCGGCACCTCATTGCGCACCTCGACATGCAGCTCGCCGTGTTCCTCCTCTGCTCGCCGGAGTCCACCACAATTGCTTGAGCTGGGTCAGATGATTTTTTTCGAGAGAAGGAACCCCACAGGGGATCCCCAGTTTCAATAGAAACTGAGAGTCACTCAGAACATTTACATGGTTCAAGGAACTAACTTCAAGATGAAAAACTAGGACAAAAAACTGCTATCTATTCAAACTGAAACTAAAAAGAGGCTAGAATGGATCTATCCATCCAAGCAACAAAACCAGAGGCTAGGTACTTGAACCAAAAATACAGGTTTTCAGGCTACACACCACTACAGAGAAAGATAGCTAAGACAAAATGACGACGATGATGTTGCAGCTTCAGGAAGTGAACCAAAAACTAGGTGGTAATCCTCCTCCTCACAGGATTCCATCCGTGATTCTGCCCGAAGACTTCCTGTGTCACATGCGCCATCTTTCTAGCCCCCTGTAGCAGTAACTTTTGCAGCCCGTTTTTCTGCAATTTCGACCAAGTGTTAATGAAATGACAAACAAGAGTAATAACACTTGTGGGGTCTCCAGGACGAATTTTTTGAAAACAAGATTTGTTTCTTGTTTTCCAAATAGTCCATACAACCGCCACGGAACCTACAATTACAGCTTTCCTATCTCGGCCCGAATACATGTTGAACCAATCTCTATATAGATCAACAAAGCATTCGGGTATCTTACTAATCCCCAAAGAAACACTAACCACGTTCCAAATATATTTCGCTAGAGGGCACAAGAAAAACAGGTGTTCCTCAGTTTCGTAATCATCACAAAACTCACACAGTTCCACTTTCTTCCACCCTTTCTTCTTAAGGTTCTCTTTAGTTAGGATTCTATTCTTGATTACCAACCAGCAAAAGACTTTGATCCTCAAAGGAAGCTTGAGGGTCCACATAGTTTTATAGGGGAAATTAAGCTTTTTTGCTACTAAAAAGGAATACATTGATTTAACCGAAAAAGTACCAGATTTTGTCAACAGCCACGAAACTCTGTCAGGTTCATCTTTTAACTGAACTTGACTACAGACGTCCAAAAGCTTACACCACATGGCTTTGGTTTCCTCTCTCAGAAACCTTCTAAACTTCAACATATCAAAACCTTTGCTAAAAACAGTATGAACTGTAATAAAATGACTAAAACACAGATTATAGAGTCACGGGAAACTTCGACGGAGTGGTTGGTGCCCAACCCAACTGTCTTCCCAGAAAAGGGTTTTCCTGCCATCCCCAAGAACTCTCTTACAATAGCTATAAAAGATGTCTTTTATCGCCACTAGACCTGACCAGAAATGGGAATGAGATGGACTAGGCTTACATTGAGAAAAAGTACATTTTTTAAGATACTTTGCTTTAATTAGGTCTTGCCACAAACCCTCTTCATTTTCTAACCGCCAAATCCATTTACACAGAAGGCTGACATTCTTGAGATGCAAGTCTGTCACCCCAAGGCCCCCTTGATCTTTCGGCTGACAAACATCAGACCATTTGACCGAATGATATTTCTTAACATTTACTTTTTCCTGCCACAACATGCGAGCCCGAAAGAAATCACATCTTTTCAAAACCCCTTTAGGCATAGTAAAGAAAGACATCATATAACTAGTAATGCTACTCAAAGAAGCTTCTAACAAAATAAGTCTAGATCCAATCGAGGTAATGTTGCCTTTCCAGCAAGCATTCTTCTTTTCAATCCTATCTTCAACATCCTTCCAGTCACTATTCAACAAACGCTTAAAATGCATGGGGATCCCCAGATACCTAAAAGGGAAATCTCCTTTTTTACAAGTAAATATATGAGTGTACATCTCTTGCTTATCTAAGGCAGCACCGAAGAAAGACACTTCACTTTTGTGAAAATTGATTTTTAGACCAGTGAGTTGTTCAAAAATACATAGGATAAACTTTAGATTACGAGCACTTTCCAGGCTATCCTCAAACATAAAAATGGTGTCATCTGCATACTGTATGATGGCTATCCCATCATCCAGCAAATCCGAGGCTAAACCCGTAAGTAGTCCATTTTCCTGAGCTCTCTTAATCAAAATCGATAAAACTTCTGCAGCTCTGTTAAATAACAAAGGGGAGAAAGGGTCACCTTGCCTTAGGCCCTTTCTTGTTTGAAAGTATGGACCCAACTCATCATTGACCATAATACAGACCTTACCATTATTTACTACATCCTTAGTCCATTTTACAAACAACTCAGGAAACCCCTTCATGTCCAGAACAGAGAACATGAAATCCCAATTTATTTTATTATAAGCTTTCTCAAAGTCAACTTTGAAAAAAAACCCCGCTTTTTTCCTCCTATGCATGTAATGTAAGGTTTCATGTAAAACTGTTACATTATCTAGGATAAACCTTCCATTTATGAAGGCTGATTGAATACTAGAGATAACTTTATCAGCTAAAGCAATAGCTCTATTATTCAAAACTTTGGTAAAGTTTTTAAAAATCACATTTAGTAGACAAATGGGCCTGTACATCTGGAGCTTATCCGCCCCTTGACCTTTGGCTATCAAAATAATAATACCATAGTTAAAGCGTTTTATATCCAGGGAACCATTGTAAAAATCAATGAACATAGCAAGAAGATCCACTTTTATCAACTCCCAAAACTTCTGAAAGAACTCAATAGGAAAACCATCTGGTCCTGGTGCCCTATTATGTTTCATTGAAAAAACGGCATCCTTAATTTCTTCTAAAGAAAAGGGGCGAGTGAGTAAAAATTTATCCTCTTCATTCAAGTCATTAGATAAAGGTACATCCAAAGAAACAGGGAGAAGCTCGACTGGACCAAATTATTTTTTATAAAAGCATGTAGCATAAACAAGAATATTTTTATCTCCTTCAATAACGCCTTCATCCTGGCAAAGCCTAAAAATCTTACTCTTACGCTTACGGCCACTAGCTTTAATCATAAAATACCTCGTATTTCTATCTCCCTCAAAAAGATCTCGCTCCTTAGCACGTTGCAACCACTTGATTTCTTCTTCACGAAGAATCTGGTTTAACTTGTTCTGGAGATAGCATCTATACTCATAGTCAGTCACAGACAATCCTGCAAACTCACTCTGCTTATCTATATAATCTAAATGTCTAGAAATAGTATCCCTTTCTCTTTTATATTCACCCTCTATATTTAAATTCCAACCCTTAAGGTTTTTCCGAAGATTAGCAAAACGAGAATGCCATCTATCTAAGTTACTCTTACCACTATATCTACTGTGCCAGATATTAGAAACACGATCATGCAGATCCGCTCTAGTAAACCAGCAGAGCTCAAATTTAAAAGGCTTGTGAGGGACTTTTTGATGCACTCCTGTATCTAGAAGAAGCGCCGCATGGTCAGAAACACCCCTGACGAGTGTTCTGACAGAAACGAGAGGATATTGTATCTCCCAAGCTGGAGACACAAGCACCCTGTCTAATCTAACAAAAAGAGGATCAGCCTGGTTATTTGACCATGTAAAACTACGGCCAGATAACTCAATCTCTTTTAACCCCCAGTGCTCAATAATTGAGTTAAAAATATTAGTGAACTTAGAAACCTTTTTAAACTTATTACGGTCAGAAGCTCTTCTAATAATGTTAAAGTCGCCAGCAAGCATAAAAGGAAAAGAGCTACTTCCGAGAATATGCACAAGCTCAGTAAGAAAATCGGGTTTATCTTAGAATTTGCAGCCCCATAAACGTTAACAAGGACCCACTTAAACCGTGTTTCTTTATCCATCAACACCATCTTAGTAAAAAATCTACCTGTGCTACACGTATTCACCTCAAATCTGTCCTCTCTAACTCCCGTAAGGAGCCCACCAGAAGCACCTCTAGATGGTTCCCAGAGCCAGATAAAGCAAAATCTACCACCAACATTATTAAGCCAATCATCCTCAAACTCAGATTTCTTAGTTTCTTGAATGCAAACAAAATCAAGCCCAAACTCATTAATTTTATCTTTAATAAACCGTTTTTTCGGGGCATCCCCAACCCCTCTCGCATTAAAAATAAGACCATACATGATAAAGAAGTATATTATCCAGTCCTAATTCTAACCTTTGGCCCCACACTAAACGCGGAAGGTGGGGCCCTATACGATCTATTTCTATGCAAAGAAGCTAGAAGCTTAATAGTAGCATCTAGATCCGCATCCTCATCATTCAAACTTTCCTCATCATCATCATCAGAATGCAAATCTCGAACAGCACTTGGGTCAAAACTATCAAGCTTAGATCCTCTGTCAAGTTTGTTATCCTTCACCTTACGCAAATCAGCTAGATACAAATTACATCTTGCTACTTCTAACTGTTTAATCATAGAGGCAGTTTTTTCTGCCTCTTCATCCGTTTTACCTAAACTAACTCCTATACATTTAGTAATGTGAGATAAGTAATTGTAATCAGTATTAAGCACAGTAGGGAAATCCTCATTACCTGGCACTGTCTCTAAGTTCTTCTTCTTCGCCATATCCTCGCATTTATCCATCGCATGCTAGAATCAATATTTCGCTGGTTACCTTCTTCCATGTTTCTTCATTGAAAAGATCACGTTGGAGAAATAAAACACAAACTACTCATTAGTCACTGAGATGCATCAAGGCAACAGCTAGCAAACTAGAATCTGAAAACTCAAAGTGCAAAAAACACATTAACAGACTGGAAGTGTTAAGTTAAAGAGTTCAGAGAAAACAATCAAGTTAACATATAGAACATGTAATCAATGCGAAGTATATCCAGGGACTAAATTAAACTGCTCTAGACAAGTTGGTATACGATTTCTTAAGTATGCAAAAGGTGTATCTGTCTTGGTGAAAGTGGTACCTTAGCTATTTGTATTATTACGCCACATAAAAAATGCAGTACCTCATAGGCGTGCAGTTTAAATTCAGAAATTGGCATGGTTTGTCACGGCAGGAGGAACTCCGGACATGGGAAACAAACAGGGTGAATCCAGACTAGTTTAGTTGGGAGTATCTTATTCTTACTGGCTGAGAAGGCCGATGCAGCAGCGGCAGTTTCAGCGGCTGTCAGAAAGGGCAGCCTGGCCAACATCCTGCAATAGCATTACCATGGCAATGGTGAGCGGTGAGGATTCTAAATCATGAAAAATCCAATTGTAGTTTTGTTGTGTAAGCTGCAACCTAGGACAACAAAACAAGTGGCGAACTAGACAATTCAGAGGCTTAAATGGGCACAAGATAGATATATAGACAGGAAAAATGAACCCATAGAACAGTAACTATGAACCTGGCTTCAGATCTGACTATGCAGCATTGACAGCTCATGGAGAAAAAACAAGAAAGCTTTGAAGCATTGACAACTCATGGAGAAAAAACAAGAAAGCTTTGAAGCATTGACAGATCATAATTAACACGACCAATACAATCTACATTATGTATTCCAAGGGACAATCTACAATATGGAATCTACCAACCACAGCTTGCTTGCAAATATTTAGAAATGGCAGTCAAAAGAAGCAAAAGAAAAGTCACCTGTGGGCTGTGGCTTTCTATGCCATAAAAATGGACACATTAACCACTAATTTCAGTGGACTCCATTAACAATTTATTGATCATGCAGTGAAACAGTGGTTAAGACATGCAAAATATGTGAGCAAGTTCTTAAATCTAAAGAAAGCACAGAAGTGAATTAACCAGAACTGAATGTTAAAGTTTGTTTGACCACTCACAGGCAACATCTCGCCAAGTGGAACTGTCATGGTCATGCACCTGTGATTTTTGTTCCTAGTTTGGGTTTTCCGCATTAACTATTTGACTCATGTTTACTTGATTATATTCTCTATTTTCATATTTGTTCTAACAAGATGCAATGTTTAACGAAACATGATCTCTGCATGTTGATTTTTTCACACCCTCCGAGATTTTTCATTTCAAAGAATAGATAACTACCACAAAAGAGCAAAAATATGAGAATCGAATCCAAGCGCAAAATATATAAACGTGATGTACAATTGTACATTGATGTGCCCCTTCAAAATTCAGATAACTTCAAGGAAACAACACAGTCCACAGCGCATCATCAGAACTTGATTCAGCAAGGGAGCCCAATAGAACTCAATCGTGGAATTGTAGTCCTACAAAATGCAACAATAAGCATATTCAGTACAGATGAGAACAGAGACAAAGGCGAGCCATCAAGCAACAAAAAAACACCGTGATGCAATCAAGACATAGGATTTTATATGGTTCAGTGAAGTGCTTATCGCTTTGTACGCAATCATCGTTGGTCAGCATAGATCCTTACTTTCCAATTCAGACGAAAAATAAAAGCCTGAATACCAGATAAATTTAGCTTTTTGTTTTTTGACAATCAATGCCACATATATTCATAGCAACAAATAGTACATGGTAAACTGACTCCAACAACTATAAAATAAAGTCTAAAAGATAGTAACAAATCTTCGAAGTCTTCAATTTCTTTCTTCTTCCAGAACACAATCTTGTACTCTTCTGAAGGCAGCGAAAGTTAGATAACGAACCATAGACCTGTAGATACTGACGAAAGTTCTCCCATAATTTTTTGAGCCGCAATGCCAAGGCTGCGTGCACGCACGCAACCATTAAAGCAGTCATACAACATCGGCAAGAGTACCAACACCAGTATATCAGGAAATAATAACCGACTAGCTTTGTCGTCGTCGATGGAGAGCCGAGAGTACGAATCACCAATGTTGAGGACGTAGCAGCCGGGACAAAAACTGCGAGGATAATCCTCCTCGCGGCAACAACGACAAAAGATCCAAAATCGATCTGGCAAAGCAAGATCCGAAGACCCATACCTAGAAAATTGTGATTGTTCAACACCACCATTGACGCCCGGAAGAAGATCTCGTCGCCGAACAAAAGGCCGAAGATCACTTGTTGCAGACGATGCCATCTCCATTGAGGGGAAACCAACAAGAAGACGGCTACCAAAATCCTAACATAATCTAATAAAAACAATACTTTTATTCGAAACTCCACGCATAGATCGGGTTCCCCACTCCTCCCGACGCCGGGGAAGCCGACCGGAGGAGAGGGAAGCAATCTATGGAGGAGGATGAACTAAAGGCGGCTAGGGTCGAGGCGGCGGCTGAGAGACCAGATAAATTTAGCTAGTACTACTGTACCTACACTTTCCACTTCTATACCGCAGGGCCAGCATCACATCTCTTCATTTCGATTCCATTACTCACATGGAACAAACAAATCGTCATTGAACATCCAGCAAATCACCTGTTATCACCAGAATTTAACCAAGTCTGGAGATGGGCCATGATTAAATGGGCTTAGAAGATATACATGGAAGATACTCCCGAACCGTCCTTGTACAAGAAGTTTGGGCAAGATTGCCCGTGTATCTGTAAATTATAGTAGGATACGTGTCGGTTAGAATTAAGAGATAGAGTCTAGCCCGTACACGGGTTAGTTTATTCCCGCATTAGAAAGTCTACGGACTATAAATATGTATCTAGGGTTATTGAGAAAGAGGACGAACACGTTCACAACAAATCAATCTAGGCGCATCGCCACCCCTTGTTTCGAGGGTTTCTCCCGGGTAAGCAACATGCTGCCTAGATCGCATCTTGCGATCTAGGCAGTATCAGTTTATTCGTTATTGGTGTTGGTCGTGCTGAAACCTTTTTGATGGCGAGCAACACCCTTATCTTAGGTATGTTGGGGTTGATCACAATGCTTTCACGATGCACTTGTTTAGTTACGCTACCCCTCGATATCTAGCTGCCCTTACACCTATCTTAGGTGTAGGGGCAGCATCTTGCTTGTTCTTTATTTAGTAGATCTAATCCGTTATAGTCGCTCCTTGTTTCTCAAGGATTTGGTTTGATATCTGTATGGTTAGGCCTTATAAACGGGTTGAACGATCCGGTAGTGCGTAAGGTGTGGTTTATTAAGCTCTAGAGGGATTGTTCCGGGGATCAACTTCACGTTGGTTTTTAGGCCTCTTTAGGGCTGGTTTTCCATTATCTTGCGTATCTGTTAGGCTCAACTACGCATAGGATGTTCCGATTATACGGTGAAAACCCTAGACTATCGTAGATTAGTTTAGCTTGATATTGATAAAGCATGATCCCCATGTCCTTATAAATCTAACATGAATCATGGGGCAATCGGCTCTTTGAGCCGATCCACAGAACAATCTAAGAGCCGATTGGGGCTCGTATTTAATGTTTACGTGTTTGCCATGCAGGAAACTAGTCGAAGCAATCCATCACCTTCCCGACTGGTATAGGTCGTGACACGCCTCGTAAGCACCGGACGCGTGCGCGGCTTTGCGGGCCGTCGCTCGAGGGACCAGGGTCAGCCGCAATCTGGGAGCCTCCGGCTCTACGGTGTTGCCCGTCGCTACTCCGGTGGGTTTCGACCGCACACATTTCGCACGGGTGGGACTCTCTACAGCAACCACTACGTCGACATCTGCAGCAACCATGTCAAAAGCCGCGGATGAGGTGGTGGGCGAACCAGTCACGTACGCAGATCCGGAAGAACACAAGAAGAAGTACGATGAGATGAAAACCATCTTAGAAGCCGATCTCATCGGCTCTTTCATGATGACCCGTTCACATGGCATCAGATGGAAAGGGTTCTCCCCTGAAGGTGCCCTCGATGAAGTAGACCTCTCTACCTCTTCAGAGGAACGCACCAGAGCTCTACGCCAGGAGATTAATTACATGGTAGCTCATTCCCTACACCGCCATTCTGAGAGCTTGGTGAACGCTTTTGAGCGCGTTGCGGTCCGAGTGGTGCAAGAGATCAATAACTAAGATAACTCCCAGATGAATGAACAACAAATAATTTAAAAAAAAAAGCATAGGAGAAGATCCTCAAGAGAAATCCAACAGATAAGGTATTTGCAAAGAAACTATATATCAGTGACAATTCTGGATGTACAGAATAGCACTCTTAGACACAAAAAAGCACACGAGAGAAGCTCAAGTCAATTCTCACTAGAAGACTACAAACATAGCACAAGCAGGCTACTCCTCAAAATCAGTGTGCTCAAGCTAATATGTATACATCCAGAAAGCTTCAGATCAACACAGTTTGACCTTCAAAACTGACGTTAACTCGTCACAGGAGAGTATATAACCAGATTGCCGTCACTAGCTAAACCTTCAAGCCCGAACTCTAAAGGAAGACATAAAGAAACCTGGTGGTGGCTTGCACTTCAGAAAATAGTAGCATGTTTCTAAGAATCCAAATAAGTTTTTTTTGTGAAAGCTGATGCAAAATGAGTGATGTATCGTCAATGATTTACCCATGTGTACACTGAAAGTGTCAGCAAAAGATATGCATGGTCAAGCGACTATACCACATGCAGATCACAAATAATTTACTGAAAAAAATAGTGCCTTACATACACAAGCGCGAACCTGATACCAAAATAAAGTTCCCCAGTACCCAATTCTAAACTCCCTATTTCCCCCACGTGAAACTAATATAAAGCTTACAATTTTATACTTGGAATTTACATCAACACCATGCTACAACCAAAGGATGGCACTAACAAATTCTCATCTAGGTCGAGCTGGATATGTCCATGAATCTCACTCTAGGATTCGTTACAAACTTCAAGCGGGCATGCATCTTTTTCGCAGATAAACATTTGTGTGCATCCACAATTGACAGACAGAGCAATGTACGGGAGGTCTATTGCTCACGAAAAAAATCTACCTTTATGTGTCGAGCTCGCCTTGGTGAAACTTGGGCATGAGCAGCTAGACCTGCAGGTCTCCCATCGTGCCTACAAGCTGTCATCCCTGCAAGCTTATGCGCCCCTGCAGCCTGCCAAGGTCATCAGAAGCCACCAAGAGCAACCGTGGCGCCACACCTTTCTTCTCAGCTTCAGTAGGCTCCTACACACATGTGAAGATGATCATTATAGGGTAATTCTAGCGAGGTGCAGTGTGAACATTTAAGTAGATGAGCTGCAAGCCGAAATTGACTGCAGGAAAATGCCGTATGAACAAGATTCAGTACCTGAGATTGGTGTGTGGAAGGATAGTCACCATAAGGTTCCGCTTGAGGAGCAGATTGAGGCATTTGATGGCTGTAGTCATGAGCTCCATATGCAGGGCATGATTTAAAAAAAAAATAGGACTAGGTTCAGGTTTGTCAAATAAGACTGATTGGTCAATTAAGGTTTACATTTACGCAATGAGAGAAACATCAACACACTGAACCATTAGAATCGTCTTGCTTCTAAAATTTCCAGGTACAAAACATGTATTCCCGCGATCAGCAAAAGGTCCCTATACGTGACCCCATTGCTGGCATACAGAGATCACCAAGTTGGCCATTTTACTAGTGACAGCAGCAAATAAACCGTATAATGCCAAATATTCGGAACAGGGCTAAAAATGAAGTGGGACAGCGCCGCCAATCAGCAGCAGCCTAATAACGCTAGCTTGGGGCTGCGGCAGCGCCGACGCCACCGGCATAACAACGGACAGGTGCTGAGCCGCGACGGCTCTCCTCGGCCATTTGGATATCCACCCCATCCACGAACGCACAGGGTGAGCATGCATACAGTTCGCTGTGATCGAGCAAGAAGAGATACTACAAGGTCGAAATGAAAATGGTGAGCCACTAGATGGATAGAGAGGCAGGCTACTTTGCAGATGGAGCGATTGCGGGGAAAGGAAATTACAACGGAACGGGGGGGGGCGAAGAACGGACCTGTAATTTGGTGGCGGAAGAGCTCCTCCTGGTTGAGGTGGGAGTGGACGAGCCCTTCTTAGTGAAGGTACCAGGAGGTAGCGCACCCTGGCAGCAGCTCTCCACACCAAGAACAGAACCAGTCCTCGTTACATTTACGCAAAAAGAGAAACATCAACACACTAAGCCATTAGAATGATCTTGCTTCTAAAATGTTGAGCTACAAAACATACATCCATGTGAATCAGCAAAAGGTCCCTATAGGTGACCTCATTGCGGGCATACAGAGATCAACAAGTTGGCCATTCTACTAGTGACACCAGCAGATAAACCGTACAAAGCCAAAAAATCGGAACAGGGCTACAGATGAAGTGAGCCAGCGCCGCCAATCGGCAGCGCCCTAACAACGCACGCTTGGGGCTGACGCCTTCGCCGACGCCACCACCGGCATATATATAACAACGCGCGCAAGGGTGCTGCGCCGCGACGGCTCTCCTCGGCCATTCGGGTATCCACCCCACCCGCGCGCGAATGCGCAGGGTGAGCATGCACACAGTTCGCCACCGCGATCTAGCAAGAAGCGAAACACTACAACAAGGTCGAAACGGAAATGCTGGGGCGCTAGATGCACATAGAGAGGCCAGGCGGGCTACTTTGTGGCTGGAGCGATTATGGGGATCGGAAAGGAAAAAACTAGAATGGAACATGGGGGGCGGGGAAAGGACCTGTAATTTGGTGGGCGGAAGAGGTCGGAGTGGACGATCTAGCCCTTTTGCGTGGTCGTCGGACGCCGGCCGGCCGGCCTCTCCAGCAGGAGGAGCTGTGGGTAGGCCGGCCTTGATCCGCGTCCCCTTACTTGCACGGGGCAGGGGCAGGGGCATGGGCATGACGGAATTAATCGATGTCTGGACGCGGGGAGGGGCCGGGGTCCGGAGGTTACCGTGGCGGGTGAGGTCGACGCGCGTGGTCGCCGTGGAGAAGGTTGTCGCTCCACCCTGATGCAGCGCCGGCCGGATTCAGCATCGGCTGTTGGTTGGTCGCCCATGGGTGCCGCGCGCGTCAAGACGGGGATGCGGCGGATGGGGAGCACGTACATCTGCGGCGGGACGGCGGCGCCGCAGCTCCAGCCGCTGCGAGGTCTCGCCGGGAGGGACGGGCCGCATCGACGGCGGTCGGCAATGGTTCCGCGTGGGGGCGCGATTGAATGCGCAAAGGACTTGGTCGGCCGGAGCTGCGGTGGTCGGCGAGGCGCCGGAGCTGCGGTGGTCGGCGAGGCGCGGGGTTGGGAGAGAAAATGGGGCGGAATTTAGCAGATGGCCGAAGATTTGGCTAAATCTGAAGCAAATATTTGGTCACGCAATAAGTAACCTTCCCTCGACTCAACTCAGTGTCACGCAATAAGTAATCTTCGGAAATTTGACACGAAATTTTACTCTCCTTCTCTCGCGACGCAATAACTAGCATTCCATCTCCGCTGCAGCGAAATTATTGCACCACGATTATATTAAGGAGAGGTTGTAGCGAAAATTACTATGTACTACTTTTCCATCTTGCCCTGTCCGTAAAATCGATCGTGGTTTCTTGTTGCACGAAATCTCTCCTCATCAAGAGACACCTAAAGTCACCCCTCCTTAATTCACGAGGCCAGCCAGTCTGTGTCTCCCATATTTTGGGAATTTGATTGACGGGGAATACCAAGGAAGGACGTCGATCGTCCATTGCTTTAACTGCTCCCGGTTTTTCCAGGACAAGGTGAAAAGGGAAGCAGGGGTAATTTCGCGGCGACAAAAAACAATTCACCCACGCCTAATTGAAATAAAAATATGCGCCTTCGTTCCCGTTCGAGGGAAATTAACATAAAATGTTAACCTAAAAACATTAACCGTTAACCTAGAATGTTTATTAATACAAACCAAATTCATAAATGTAACAAATCATATGGCTCAAATTCAAACACATCGAAATTCAAATCCATCAATAAAGGCACAACTAAGATTCTGCACCGAGACACCAGCGACGATGCGTATCCTCGTTCATAATCATTAACACATGCATGTCCAAATCGGCCGCAGATAAATTTAAAAACAAGCAAAATAAAAATAGACTCACCTACTTATTCCGTGGAACACCTCGGTGGCGGAGGAGGTGGGAACCGCGGCCGACGGAGTTGAGCCGGGCATAGGGGTGAGAGAGAAGACCGTCGGAGCTGCGCGATGATCGGATGCTGCCGTAGAGGTCGCGGAAAAGCGGTCTTAGCGGTCGTCGCTCTTCGCCGCGTCCGGATACTAATCGTCGAAGACGAAAAAAACTTGGGGTAAGGATGACTATCTCCGCGGCGGTCGATCTACGACGTCTCCATCGATCCTCCAACACCGACATATTTTCTTTGTGTTTTAGTTTAGCGGAAGAGGGAATTAGGGATATAGTAGAGTAATTAACGGTCTTTATTGTTTTGGTTGGCTATTAACGGATTTGGCGCTATTGTACGTGTTGATTAATCTGCGCCTATGTTAATGCGTATATTTTCGGGCTCCTCAAAAATATCTCCTCATCAAGAGCCACATTAAGTCATTCCTTAATTCACGACGCCAATCAAGAGCCGATCTTTGGAATGTCTACGATTAAGGAGAGGTTGCAGCGAAATTACTACTTTCCAATCTGTTGGTAAAATCGTGGTTTCTAGTTACATGAAATCTCGGTGAAGTCATTCATTAATTCACGAGGCCAATTAAGAGCCGATTTTTCACAAGTCCACAGCTTTAACTGCTCCCAGTTTTCGATATTTTGGGCATTTGACGAGGAATACCAAGAAAGGACGCCGTCCACACCTTTAACTGCTCCTGGTTTCCCAGGACGGTAGAAACAGAAGCAGGGGTAATTTCGCGAGCATAAAAAAATTCACCCACGCCAAATCAAAAAAAAAATCATGCCTACATTTTTACCAATTGGACTTATTAGGTACCTATATATACAAGAGTTAAAGAAGTAAACGCCTCCTTATATCCCGCCTTAATAAATCCTTGTATTAGCTCCTCTAAAATTTATCTCGTTATAGCCAATCACCTATTACTTATATAAACTCCTAAATTTATTTTTGTTGCAAATAAAATCATTTGAACCAAACATTAACCGCTATTAACCTAAAATAAAATGTTTATTAATACAAACCAAATTCATAAATGATTCAAATTCAAACACATCAAAATTCAAATCCATCAATAAAGGAACAACCTAGATTCTGCATGAAGACACCAGTGATGCATATCCTCATTCATAATCATTAACATATGCATGCCTTATTCCTCCTTCTCCTCCTCCCCCTCCGAAGAAGAAGAAGAAGAGTTGCCGAAGATCATATCCATCAACCTCTTCATCTATAGGCAAAATTCATCGTTGAAGCAGTCGGTCGCAAAAGAAATTTAAAAACAAGCAAAATTAAAATAGACTCGCCTAGTTATTCCGTGGAACACCGCGGCGGCAGGGGAGGTGGGAACCGCGGCTGACGGAGTTGAGCCGGCGCATAGGGGTGAGAGAGAAGACCGCCGGGGCTGCGCGATGATCGGATGCCAATGTAGAGGTCGCGGAAAAGCATTTTTAGCGGTTGTCGCCCTTCGCCGCGCCCGGATAATAATCATTATATACCAACATTGGTACTCCACATGCAAGAGGGAAGTCTTACTGACCCTCCCTTGCGCTTTGCGACGAAACCCTCATTAGTGGCCACATAGTTTTCTATCAAAGGTAGTTATATTCCATGTGACTTTTCTCTTTGTTTGACTTAGGATAAGTCATAAGAACATGAACAAGGTGAAAAGATGTCGATTTCTTACAATATTTGGGTCGGTAACCTTGAAGCTGCAGTTTGGCACTATAAGTCAAGGATCTTCCTGCAGGGTAGTCTTGTTTTTTGAAGCAAGTGCCACCTATGTGTTGCGTATTTCAAGCTTAACTATGTTATATGGACCTTGTGACTTTATCCCTAGCTTATCTTCAAAATTTGTGATTCTTTGTGACTTTTCTCTTCGTTTGTGTCATAATAGGTCATAGGGACATGAAAAACATAAAAGATTCCAAGATATGACAAGAGTTGGGTTGGTGGCCTCCAAATGGAAGTTTCGCACTATAAGTATCGAACCTTCCTAAAGAAGTTTTCCTATTTATATGCAAGAAGGGGTGGGTGTTTTTGGTACTTCGCATAGAGATGCTCTAAGTCATACAAACACAAAGAATCTCAAATGAGGTCAAGTTCTTACAAGAGTTGGGGCAGTGGCATCGAAATTGGAGTTTCACCCCATAAGTCCATACCTTTTCTTACAAATGGTCCTGTTTGGGAAGATGGTGCCACTTCGAGGTTGTATATTTGCTTTTCCTCTTTACATCACCATTATAGACCCATGTTAGGACCTCGAGAAATAGGGAAACAGTTCTGACCCTCCCTCATGTGATTTCGGGTGAAAACCTGTTATGTGCCCCCGACAATGTCTGTCCCTAGTTTTCCAACAAAAGTGGTGATTCCATTTGACCTTTGCCCCTTGATAGATGTCATACGAACATGGCTATCCCACAATTAGGCCATTTTTTCACCAAGGGATGGTGGGGCAAAACGCCCACAACATTTTATTAGAACTTCACCCCTTTACAAAAGTTCAAAGATATATATACAAACAATAAAAGAAAGGAAGATTATTTCAATCCTAGATTTGAAAATTTCAGTGTGCTTGTCCTTGACCCAATGCACATGCAATGTGGCCTCATGAGTGAAACTTCCGCGAGACTTGGGCCAGTGACCTTAAAAATGAATACTTGGGACACCATGTAAGAGGGGGGTGTTACTTACCCTCCCTCACGCTTTGAGACGAAACCCCCATTAGCGGGCCCTCTGTCATCTACCCCATTATTTTCCGTCAAAAGTGTTGATATTTCATGCTACTTTTCTCTTTGTTTCAGTTGGGATAAGTCATAGGAACATGAACCACGTAAAATATGTCAATTTATATATACAAACAATAAAAAGAAAGGAAGATTATTTCAATCCTAGATTTGAAAATTTCAGTGTGCTTGTGCTTGACCCAATGCACATGCAATGTGGCCTCATGAGTGAAACTTCGGCGAGACTTAGGCTAGTGACCTTGAAAATAGAGACTTGGGACTCCATGTAAGAGTAGGGTGCTACTGGCCCTCCCTCATGCTTTGAGACGAAACCCCCATTAGCGGGCCATGTGTCATCTACCCCATTATTCTTCGTCAAAAGTGGTTATATTTCATGTGACTTTTCACTTTGTTTCGGTTGGGATAAGTCATAGGAACATGAACCACGTAAAAAGATGTCAATTTTTATATACAAAGCAATAAAAGAAAGGAATATTATTTCATTCCTAGATTTGAAAATTTCAGTGTGCTTGTCCTTGACCCAATGAACATGCAATGTGGCCTCATGAGTGAAACTTCTGCGAGACTTGGGCCAGCGACCTTGAAAATTGGAGACTTGGAACTCCATGTTGGAGGGGGGTGTTACTGACCGTCCCTCACGCTTCGAGACGAAACCTCCATTAGCGGACCCTCTGTCATCTACTCAATTATTTTCCATCAAAATTGGTTATATTTCATGTGACTTTTCTCATTGTTTCAGCTGGGATAAGTCGAAGGAATGTTAACCACGTAAAAGGATGTCAATTTATATATACAAGCAATAAAAGAAAGGAAGATTATTTCAAAACTAGATTTGAAAATTTTCAGTGTGCTTATCCTTGACTCAATGCACATGCAATGTGGCCTCATGAGTGAGACCTTGAAAATGGAGACTTGGGACTCCATGTAAGAGGGGGGTGTTACTGACCCTCCCTCACGTTTTGAGACAAAACCCCCATTAGCGGGCCCTATGTCATCTACCCCATTATTTTGCGTCAAAAGTGGTTATATTTCATGTGATTTTTCTCTTTGTTTTAGTTGGGATAATTCATAGGAACATGAACCACGTAAAAAGATGTCAATTTATATATACAAACAATAAAAGAATGAAGATTATTTTAATCCTATATTTGAAAATTTCAGTGTGCTTGTCCTTGACCCAATTCACATGCAATGTAGCCTCATGAGTGAAACTTCCGCGACACTTAGGCCACTGACCTTGAAAATGGAGACTTGGGACTCCATGTAAGAGGGGGGTGTTACTGGCCACCCCTCACGCTTTGAGAAGAAACCCCCATTAGAGGGCTTGTGTCATCTACCCCATTATTTTCCGTCAAAAGTGGTTATATTTCATGTGACTTTTCTCTTTGTTTTAGTTGGGATAATTCATAGGAACATGAACCACGTAAAAAAATGTCAACTTATATATACAAGCAATAAATAAAGGAAGATTATTTCAATCCTAGATTTTAAAATTTCAGTGTGCTTGACCTTGACCCAATTTACATGCAATGTGGCCTCATGAGTGAAACTTCTGCGACACTTAGGCCAGCGACCTTGAAAATGGAGACTTGGTGACATAGGCATCCCGAATGGGCCTGTCGAATAAGGTACCCGAGGATAGCTGAAGGCCCACGACCCGAATCTTATGAAGTCCGGAAGCCCAATAAACATCGATATGGAAGATAGAGATAGATTAGGAATAAAGAGTCTTGTAATAATACGGGAAGGGCTCAAATAGTCTCCCGGACTTTGTAACTTGTACGATACGAAAGCCTCGGCTCCACCTCCTATATAAAGGGGAGCCGAGGGAGAAAGAAGGGATCGAAATCATTGTCAACACAAACCCTAGTTTTTCATAGTCGAGCACCTTTTCGGCTGAACCTTCGAGATCTACTTGCCCTCTACTTTCCACGAAACCCTAGTCTACAATCTGTAGGCATTGACAAGTTAAACCCTTGTCACTTGGGACTCCATGTAAGAGGGGGTGCTAGTGGCCACCCCTCACACTTTGAGACGAAACCCCATTAGCGGGCATGTGTCATCTACCCCATTATTTTCCATCAAAAGTGTTTATATTTCATGTGACTTTTTCCTTTGTTTCAGTCGGGATAATTCATAGGAACATGAACCAAGTAAAAAGATGTCAATTTATATATACAAGCAATAAAAGAAAGGGAAATTATTTTAATCCTATATTTGAAAATTTCAGTGTGCTTGTCCTTGACCCAATTCACATGCAATGTAGCCTCATGAGTGAAACTTCCGTGACACTTAGGCCACTGACCTTGAAAATGGAGACTTGGGGCTCCATGTAAGAGGGGGGTGTTACTGGCCACCCCTCACGCTTTGAGAAGAAACCCCCATTAGAGGGCATGTGTCATCTACCCCATTATTTTCCGTCAAAAGTGGTTATATTTCATGTGACTTTTCTCTTTGTTCAGTTGGGATAATTCATAGGAACATGAACCACGTAAAAAAATGTCAACTTATATATACAAGCAATAAATAAAGGAAGATTATTTCAATCCTAGATTTTAAAATTTCAGTGTGCTTGACCTTGACCCAATTTACATGCAATGTGGCCTCATGAGTGAAACTTCTGCGACACTTAGGCCAGCGACCTTGAAAATGGAGACTTGGTGACATAGGCATCCCGAATGGGCCGGTCGAATAAGGTACCCGAGGATAGCTAAAGGCCCACGACCCGAATCTTATGAAGTCCGGAAGCCCAATAAACATCGATATGGAAGATAGAGATAGATTAGGAATAAAGAGTCTTGTAATAATACGGGAAGGGCTCAAATAGTCTCCCGGACTTTGTAACTTGTACGATACGAAAGCCTCGGCTCCACCTCCTATAGAAAGGGGAGCCGAGGGAGAAAGAAGGGATCGAAATCATTGTCAACACAAACCCTAGTTTTTCATAGTCGAGCACTTTTTCGGCTGAACCTTCGAGATCTACTTGCCCTCTACTTTCCATGAAACCCTAGTCTACAATCTGTAGGCATTGACAAGTTAAACCCTTGTCACTTGGGACTCCATGTAAGAGGGGGTGTTAGTGGCCACCCCTCACACTTTGAGACGAAACCTCATTAGCGGGCATGTGTCATCTACCCCATTATTTTCCATCAAAAGTGGTTATATTTCATGTGAGTTTTCCCTTTGTTTCAGTCAGGATAATTCATAGGAGCATGAACCAAGTAAAAAGATGTCAATTTATATATACAAGCAATAAAAGAAAGGGAAATTATTTTAATCCTATATTTGAAAATTTCAGTGTGCTTGTCCTTGACCCAATTCACATGCAATGTAGCCTCATGAGTGAAACTTCCGCGACACTTAGGCCACTGACCTTGAAAATGGAGACTTGGGGCTCCATGTAAGAGGGGGGTGTTACTGGCCACCCCTCACGCTTTGAGAAGAAACCCCCATTAGAGGGCATGTGTCATCTACCCCATTATTTTCCGTCAAAAGTGGTTATATTTCATGTGACTTTTCTCTTTGCTCAGTTGGGATAATTCATAGGAACATGAACCACGTAAAAAAATGTCAACTTATATATATACAAGCAATAAATAAAGGAAGATTATTTCAATCCTAGATTTTAAAATTTCAGTGTGCTTGACCTTGACCCAATTTACATGCAATGTGGCCTCATGAGTGAAACTTCTGCGACACTTAGGCCAGCGACCTTGAAAATGGAGACTTGGTGACATAGGCATCCCGAATGGGCCTGTCGAATAAGGTACCCGAGGATAGCTGAAGGCCCACGACCCGAATCTTATGAAGTCCGGAAGCCCAATAAACATCGATATGGAAGATAGAGATAGATTAGGAATAAAGAGTCTTGTAATAATACGGGAAGGGCTCAAATAGTCTCCCGGACTTTGTAACTTGTACGATACGAAAGCCTCGGCTCCACCTCCTATATAAAGGGGAGCCGAGGGAGAAAGAAGGGGTCGAAATCATTGTCAACACAAACCCTAGTTTTTCATAGTTGAGCACCTTTTCGGCTGAACCTTCGAGATCTACTTGCCCTCTACTTTCCACGAAACCCTAGTCTACAATCTGTAGGCATTGACAAGTTAAACCCTTGTCACTTGGGACTCCATGTAAGAGGGGGTGTTAGTGGCCACCCCTCACACTTTGAGACGAAACCCCATTAGCGGGCATGTGTCATCTACCCCATTATTTTCCATCAAAAGTGGTTATATTTCATGTGACTTTTCCATTTATTTCAGTCGGGATAATTCATAGGAACATGAACCAAGTAAAAAGATGTCAATTTGTATATACAAGCAATAAAAGAAAGGGAAATTATTTCAATCCTAGATTTGAAAATTTTAGTGTGGCCTCATGAGTGAAACTTCCGCGAGTAAACAACAGAGTGGCCGCTCTCCTCTCCTCTCCTCTCCTCGACGAGTAAAGAGTCAAAGTCTAAGTCGTCACACACGACGCACGCGTTGGTTCAACCTCCCTTAGTATATATAGAGCTTTTGGAGGCGATTCAAATTTCGAGGGAGGGAAAGAAAATGGCGGGAAGAAGGAAAATATTCGGTCCCCACGCCTGGGTTTTTAGTTATGGAGGGAAAAATGTGAAGACATATAGGTTCTAAATTTTGGAGAGAAATGCTTGGCACATGGAGGGAACGTAAAGATGAGATGACATAATTTTCGGTCCTCCCTTTTGGCCCGGCTGCAGTTAGTCTGAGCTAGAGGCGATCGACCGCCGAGATTCCATGATATGTCGCGCATTGCCCGGGATCGGTGACGTGGAGGCCTCAATCGTGAGCCTAAAAAACGCTGGGGTGCATGGCTACCGGCAATTGATTCTCTAGCATTAAGTGTTGATTGATTTTTTTTCCTAATAACTACATTTCCATGCTAATCGCATCCCATGTTCTACGGAACGGCCGGAGCGGCACTAACGGAAGACGACTTCGGTGACCCATTCAACTTGCGTTCTACCGAACGGCCGGAGCGAAACTAGCGGAAGCCGATGTGGTAACTCATTCAACGTGCAGCACTTATGTGTCTCACTGCGCGCCAGTGAGATGAAACGCGCAATGCTGTGAGCCGAAAAAGGCGATTTGTTTGATAGCCTCAGTTGTATCGCTAGGCACTCAAATGCATTTTGTTTGGTTGCATGCAAATCTAAGCAGATATAGCTTACACACGTTTGGTAGCTCTGTATTAGTGTACGTAGTATTATCTCGTATCAACTAATCTTGTAATAACATCTAGTTTAGCAGCTAATTAAGACCAAAAACAGCCCCAAACTCCTCATGGGCACGCCATCGGCCGGCAAGTCAACGGTGAGGCCTGCACGCGGCGAGGCAAGGGCGCGACCGGAGCTTGCTGGCGAGGGTGCGGCGAAGCCAGTAGGAACGCAACGCGGGATGAGTCCAAGTCGTCACACACGACGCACGCGTTGGCTAGATCTCCCTTAGTATATATAGAGCTTTTGAGGCGATTCAAATTTCGAGGGAGGGAAAGAGCATGGTGGGAAGAAGAAAAATATTTGGTCTCCACGCCTAGGTTTTTAGTTCTGGGGGGAAGAAGAATGTGATCGCCTTCTCCATTCTGTTCTCGCATGCTGGTTGCGTGTTGATGGCCAGAGCTGGTCAAGTTAACCCGTAAATTAGGCGGACAGTGCTTCGGTGACTTTGTCAGCCCCCAAAGTCAGTGACTTTGAGTCACTTACAAGTGGGGTCAAGTGGGGCCCACATAATGAAGGGTCCACATGTCAGTCACCCAAAGTCACGGCAAAGTCAGCCTGGCAAAGTCACCGAAGCTCAATCCAAATTAGGCATGCCGCATTTAATTAGGGGCGGCCATATTTAATCGGATGCAGTATGTGCATGGCATGTAATCAATTAGCATAACTGCCCGGCTGCCTGCCTGCCTGGAGCGACCACGTTATTTGGTCTCCACGACGTGTGTTTTACTTCTGGAGGGAAGAACAATGTGAGCGTCTGCTCCAATGATTAAACAGCGGTAGGCCAATGATGGTAGGGAGGCCCACGATTCCAGTGCATGCTATCCTTTTCAGCAATATTTACGAAGGAAAGCTGCATGCATAGATGGCGCGCCGATTCGGTTGGAAGCTAGCTCACGTCGACCTTAGCTTCATTTTTGAAAACGAGCCATGCATGTGAAGGTTTAAGTGAATTTCCAAATTAGCTAACACTAGCCATACTCCCTCCATTTATGAGGAGAAGGCGTAAATATTTTTGTGATTTTTCCTCTAAAAGGAAGGCGCGAGCGATGCTAGGCCTCGGAGTAGATGGTAACTCCCTGAATTAACCCTCTAAAATCGTGGTGTAGTTAGAGCAAGTACAATAAGTCCTAGTCAGCTGACTATAAAGATTAAAATAATATATTGTTGCCTTGTTGGAGGAGAGAGATGAGGAGTGGGCTCTTATGCAAGAATCAGCTCTAACACGTGCTCCTAGGCACTATGTGAGAATGAATGGTGGGCCAAACATAGATAAAGTAGTACAATTTTATAGCTCACTATTGTACATATTAGCTCTAGAATGACTATAGATGACATGGCATTTGGCTTATAGCCAACAGTTAACTCTACTATTAAACTTGCTCTTATAGCAAGCGCTAGATTTAAGGGGAGCCAGGCAATCAGGTGAGGGGGCGTGCCGTCATGGGCTAGATGGTGCCGCAAACGAAGAGAAAAGGCAGGAAAGGTAATTGATTAATTGAGGGTAAGATTGGAAACAAATCTGCATGCATTTCTCTTCTTAATTCCTCTGCCTGAATATATATTCC